>LR738710.1:714467605-714582849 GCA_902687465.1 Secale cereale | reverse complement strand
GGGGACGAGGAGCCGCCAATTGGGCCGTCGACGGATGGAAAAAGCCTGTCGACGCATGTTGTGGCTCCATTGCGGCGGCGGCAACGCGAGCGTGCGGCACGGAAGAGGGAAAGTTTTGCTCCCGCCAAGTCGCGGGTAGGGTAGGACGAGCGGTAAAACCAAGAGGGAAAACACAAGATTTGGGGGCATAGGGACGAGTTTTAGATCTCGTTGTGTTTTTTTTTTGGGATGGCCGGATATATGGCACCTGTTTGGGCCATTTTTTCAGCACAATACCGTATATCAGTGGTTATTTGGTGGGTTGGCGGATATAACGACTCTGCTAGAGTTGCTTTAAGGTGTAGCAGTAAAGAGGGTGGCGGTGTATTTACCGCTTCTATTGGATGCCCGTTGGTGGCGCCAATAGTTGAACTTTGGCACAAGGCATCACCAGTTAGGCTGGCCCAGCGGCGAGATGCGATTCTATTCTAGCTGGTAGATTTACTCCCGTAAATAAATGGCAGGTACATTACGGTAGCAAATTATTTTTCTACTTTCCTCAGTTAGTTGTCCTAAAAAAAACTTCTTCAATCAGTTTTATATATTACATTTTGAAAATATTAATCATGTTTAAAGCTTCAAATAAACTTTTGAAACTTTGAAACAACGTTTTAGTATAAATGGACATTTTCAAATGTAGAGCAAACATTTTTTACAAGTGAAAAAATATATTTTTTATATATATAATGAACATTTTTGTAATTTATGGTGGGACTTTTTAAAATATTTGTTGAATTTTTAAATATACGATGATTTTTTTAATAATATAAATGATGAGCATTTTGAAAATAAATGTTAAACATTTGTAATGTACAATGAACATGTTCATAATACTCGATGATTAGTTTCTTGTAAATCTGAACAGTTTTTGAAAACACAGACCATTTAACCATAGCAAAAGAAATGAAAAACACTAAAACAAGAAAAAGAACCCCATAAAAACCTACAGAAAAAAACGAAACAGAAGAAGCAAAGAAAGAACACAAACTGGGCAGGCCCACTCGGCAGAAACATGTAGGTAGGCCGACCCAATATCTCGTATGTTCAGGAAAAATCTGTCCAGAACGCCTCCAAAAAAACAAAGGGAAATCTGTCCACAAAAATGTTGGCTTCGATTTATTTTTTCGAGGGACAACTCGGAGAGCTACTATGTAAGAGCATCTCCATCCGCGTCCCCAATGGGCCTCCCAAGGCCGTTTTTTAGCGCCGGCGTCGAAAAATCGGCCCAGTCGCGCCATACGAGCCTGTTTTTCGTCGGATTGGGCCGAAACTAGCGCCGGCGGACCCAGGTCGAACCCGGCGCGCTGGGGGGAGGCCGGGGGCGCCGACGCGAATGTTTTGGCGCGAAAAAGTGGCGGGACCGACGAGTCAGCGAGACGACGCCTCGTCGTCCTAATCGTCTCGGTTTTCCCGCGGGGAATCGATGCCAAGGCTGTCGTCGGTCAGCCTGCCATTGATTCACGGGCGGCGCAGTGCGGTGACGCCGCCCCGTCTTTCGCCACGCGTTCGCACGGGGCCGTCACCGAGCCGCTATAAAAGGTGCCCCTGGACGCGCCGATGAGGCACCCATCCATCGGCAGTCCTCCCCCTCCTCGTCGCCGCACTTCCTTCCCTCTCTCCGCCGTTCGAGCCCCTCTCTCTCCCCCCGGCAACCATGAACGCGAGGTACCCCGGCGACACGGCGGCGGCCAACGGTTTCGGCCGCCACTTGCTGCATGAGTGGGAGGCCTAACTCCTCCACGAGGCCAACTACCCCGCGCCGCTGCCCGACGTACGCGCTCCGTCGCGGTGGAGGCTCAGCGCCGGCGGGGTCACTGTCCCCCCTCTGCCCGTCCCCGAGACGCCCGCCTATTTCCACGCCGAGATCGAGCGTGCGCGGGCGTCCCTGACGGTCGCGGAGCGGGCGCTCCCGGAGTACGCCACCGGCAACCACGCGACGTGGGCGGCATACTTCGAACGCCGGCAGGAGGAGCGGCTCGCCTCCACCAACAACGCACCGACGCCGCGCGGCCGCAACAACAGCAAGAGCCGCCGCCTATGGTGGGGCGTCCTGGGCCGCACGCTCAGCGGCGTCCTCGTGCACCTCGAGGGCGGCAACGACCCGCCGTTCAAGTACCCGACCGCTCGGAGCGGCGACGCCTGTGCCGAGGAGGATGATGGGTTGGTCATCCTGTTGGGGAACGTAGTATTTTAAAATTTTCCTACGATCACGCAAGATCTATCTACCAGATGCATAGCAACGAGAGGGGAGAGTGTGTCTACATACCCTCGTAGACCGGAAGCGGAAGTGTCAAGTGACGCGGTTCATGTAGTCGAACTTCTTCGCGATTCAACCGATCAAGCATCGAACGTACGGCACCTCCGCGTTCAGCACACGTTCAGTTTGATGACGTCCCACGAGCTCTTGATCCAGTTGAGCTTCACGGGAGAGTTTCGTCAGCACGACGGCGTGGTGACGGATATGATGTATCTACCGGCGCAGGGCTTCGCCTAAGCACTGCAACGGTATGACCGAGGTGTGTTTCTGTGGAGGGGGGCACCGCACACGGCTGGAACAATTCAACTTGTGTGTCTTTGGGTGCCCCCTGCCCACGTATATAAAGGAGCAAGGGAGGAGGGCCGGCCGGCCTCCTATGGTGCGGCTAGGGCAATCCTACTAGGAATAGGATTGCAATCCTATTCCTAGTAGGAGTCCATCAAGAAGGAAGAGAGGGAAAGGAAAAGAGGGAGAGGTGGCGCCACCTCAATCCTAGTCCATCTAGGATCCCTAGGTGGGGCGCCGGCCAGCCTCTATGGGCTGCCTCTCTCTTTTCCTTAAGGCCCACACCCAAAGGGTTTACTAGAGTCAATAATCTAGTTCACATCGCTATGTGATTAATACCCAAGAGTAATAAGGTGTGATCATGTTTTGCTTGTGAGAGAAGTTTAGTCAACGGGTCTGTCACATTCAGATCCGTATGTATTTCGCAAATTTCTATGTCTACAATGCTCTGCATGGAGCTACTCTAGCTAATTGCTCCCACTTTCAATACGCATCCAGATTGATACTTAGAGTCATCTGGATTTAGTGTCAAAGCTTGCATCGGCGTAACCCTTTACGACGAACTCTTTATCACCTCCATAATTGAGAAATATTTCCTTTAGTCATCCAATTACTAAGGATAATTTTGACCGCTGTACAGTGATCTACGCCTGGATCACTATTGTACCTCCCTGTCAAACTCATGGCAAGGTACACAACGTGTTTTGTACACAGCATGGCATACTTTATAGAACCTATGGCTGAGGCATAGGGAATGCCTTTTATTCTCTCTATATTTTTCTGCCGTGGTCTGGCTTTGAGTCTTACTCAACTTCACACCTTACAAGTCAGGCAAGAACTCCTTCTTTGACTGATCCATTTTGAACTACTTCAAAATCTTATCAAGGTATGTACTCATCGAAAGTCTTATCAAGCGTCTTGATCTATCTCTATAGATCTTGATGCCCAATATGTAAGCAGCTTCACCAAGGTCTTTCTTTGAAAAACTCCTTTCAAACACTCCTTTATGCTTTCCAGAAAATTCTACATCATTTCCGATCGACAATATATCATTCACATATACTTATCAGAAAGTTTGTAGTGCTCCCACTCACTTCTTGTAAATACAGGCTTCACCGCAAGTCTGTATAAATCTATATGCTTTGATCAACTTATCAAAGCGTATATTCCAATTCCGAGATGCTTGCACCAGTCCATAGATGGATCGCTGGAGCTTGCACATTTTGTTAGCACCTTTAGGATTGACAAAACCTTCTGGTTGCATCATATACAAGTCTTCCTTAATAAATCCATTAAAGAATGCAGTTTTGTTATCCATTTGCCAGATTTCATAAAATGCGGCAATTACTAACATGATTCGGACAGACTTAAGCATCGCTACGGGTGAGAAAGTCTCATCGTAGTCAACTCACTGAACTTGTCGAAACCCTTTCGCAACAAGTCGAGCTTTGTAAACAGTAACATTACCGTTTGCGTCGGTCTTTCTCTTGAAGATCCATTTATTTTCGATGGCCTGCCGATCATCGGGCAAGTCAACCAAAGTCCACACTTTGTTCTCATACATGGATCCCATCTTCGATTTCATGGCCTCAAGCCATTTTGCGGAATCTGGGCTCATCATCGCTTCCTCATAGTTCGCAGTTTCATCATGGTCTAGTAACATGATTTCCAGAACTGGGTTGCCGTACCACTCTGGTGCGGAACGTACTCTGGTTGATCTACGACGTTCAGCAGAAACTTGATCCGAAGTTTCATGATCATCATCATTAACTTCCTCACTAATTGGTGTAGGAATCACCGGAACTAGTTTCTGTGATGTTCCACTTTCCAATTCGGGAGAAGGTACAATTACCTCATCAAGTTCTACTTTCCTCCCACTCACTTCTTTCGAGAGAAACTCCTTCTCTAGAAAGGATCCATTCTTAGCAACAAAGACCTTGCCTTCGGATCTGTGATAGAAGGTGTACCCAACAGTTTCTTTTGGGTATCCTATGAAGATTTACTTCTCCGATTTGGGTTCGAGGTTATCATGTTGAAACTTTTTCACATAAGCATCGCAGTCCCAAACTTAAAGAAATGACAGCTTAGGTTTCTCGTCAAACCACAGTTCATACGGTGTCATCTCCACGGATTTAGATGGTGCCCTATTTAACGTGAATGTAGCTGTCTCTAATGCATAACCCCAAAAGCGATAGTGGTAGATCGGTAAGAGACATCATCGATCGCACCATATCTAATAAAGTACGGTTATGACGTTCGGACACACCATTACACTGTAGTGTTCCAGGTGGCGTGAGTAGTGAAACTATTTCACATTGTTTTTACTGAAGGCCAAACTCGCTAACTCAAATAATTTACCTCTACGATCATATCGTAGAAACTCTTATTTTCTTGTTACGATGATTCTCCACTTCACTCTGAAATTCTTTGAACTTTTCAAATGTTTCAGACTTGTGCTTCATTAAGTAGATATACCCATATCTGCTCAAATCATCAGTGAAGGTCAGAAAATAACGATACCTGCCACGAGCTTCAACACTCATTGGTCCACATACATCTGTATGTATGATCTCCAACAAATCTGTTGCTCGCTCCATTGTTCCGGAGAACGAAGTTTTAGTCATCTTGCCCATGAGGCATGGTTCGCAAGCACCAAGTGATTCATAATCAAGTGATTCCAAAAATCCATCACTATGGAGTTTCTTCATGCGCTTTACACCAATATGACCTAAACGTCAGTGCCACAAATAAGTTGCACTATCATTATTAACCTTGCATCTTTTGGCTTCAATATTATGAATATGTGTATTACCACGATCGAGATCCAACAAACTATTTTCATTGGGTGTATGACCATCGAAGGTTTTATTCATGTAAACAGAATAACAATTATTCTATGACTTTAAATGAATAATCGTATTGCAACAAATATGATCAAATCATATTCATGCTCAACGCAAATGCCAAATAACATTTATTTAGGTTTTACACTAATCCCGAAAGTATAGGGAGTGTGCGATGATGATCATATCAATCTTGGAACTACTTCCAATACACATCGTCACTTCATCCTTTAACTAGTTTCTGTTCATTATGCAACTCCCATTTCGAGTTACTACTCTTTAGTAACTAAATCAGTATCAAATACCGAGGGGTTGCTATGAATACTAGTAAAATACACATCAATAATCTGTATATCAAATATATCTTTGTTCACTTTGCCATCCTTCTTATCCGCCAAGTATCTAGGGCAGTTCCAGTTCTAGTGACCATTTCCTTTGCAGTAGAAGCACTTAGTTTCAGGCTTGAGTTTTAGCTTTGGGTTTCTTCACGGGAGTGACAACTTGCTTGTCATTCTTCTTGAAGTTCCCCTTCTATCCCTTTGCCCTTTACTTGAAACAAGTGGTCTTGTTAACCATCAACACTTGATGCTATTTCTTGATTTCTACCTTCGTCGATTTCAGCATCGTGAAGAGCTCGGGAATTACTTTCGTCATCCCTTGCATATTATAGTTCATCACAAAGTTCTACTAACTTGGTGATAGTGACTAGAGAACTTTGTCAATTACTATCTTATCTGGAAGATTAACTCCCACTTGATTCAAGCAATTGCAGTACCCAGACAATCTGAGCACATGCTCTCTCCTCCATCTTGTAGGCAAAGTACTGTCAGAGGTCTTATACCTCTCGACACGGGCATGAGTATGAAATACTAATTTCAACTCTTGGAACATCTTATATGCTCCGTGGTGTTCAAAACGTTTTTGAAGTCCCGGTTCGAAGCCGTAAAGCATGGTGCACTTAAACTATCTAGTAGTCATCATACCGAGCTTTTGTCAAAACGTTCATAACGTCTACATCTGCTCCTGCAATAGGTCTGTCACCTAGTGGTGCATCAAAGACATAATTATCTGTGCAGCAATGAGGATAATCCTCAGATCACGGAACAATTCCGCATCATTGTTACTAACATCTTTCAACTTGGTTTTCTCTAGGAACATATAAAAAATAAACGTGGAGCAACATTGCGAGCTATTGATCTACAACATAGATATGCTAATACTACCAGGACTAAGTTCATGATAAATTAAAGTTCAATTTAATCATATTACTTAAGAACTCCCACTTAGATAGACATCCCTCCGGTCATCTAAACGATCACGTGATCCAAATTAACTAAACCATGTCCGATCATCACGTGAGATGGAGTAGTTTCAATGGTGAACATCTTATGTTGATCATATCTACTATATGAGTCACGCTCGACCTTTCGGTCTCCAGTGTTCCGAGGCCATATCTGTATATGCTAGGCTCGTCAAGTTTAACCCGAGTATTCTGCGTGTGCAAAACTGGCTTACACCCGTTGTATTTGAACATAGAGCTTATCACACCCGATCATCACGTGGTGTCTCGGCACGACGAACTTTCGCAACGGTGCATACTCAGGGAGAATACTTATACCTTGAAATTTAGTAAGGGATCATCTTATAATGCTACCGTCGTTCTAAGCAAAATAAGAAGCATAATAAGATAAACATCACATGCAATCAAAATATGTGACATGATATGGCCATCATCATCTTGTGCTTTTGATATCCATCTCCAAAGCACCGTCATGATCACCTTCGTCACCGGCGCGACACCTTGATCTCCATCGCAGCATCGTTGTCGTCTCGCCAACTATTGCTTCTACGACTATCGCTACCGCTTAGTGATAAAGTAAAGCAATTACATGGCGATTGCATTGCATACAATAAAGCGACAACCATATGGCTCCTGCCAGTTGCCGATAACATTACAAAACATGATCATCTCATACAAAACCGTATAACTCATCATGTCTTGACCATATCACATCACAACATGCCCTGCAAAAACAAGTTAGACGTCCTCTACTTTGTTGTTGCAAGTTTTACGTGGCTGCTACGGGCTTTAGCAAGAATCGTTCTTACCTACGCATACAAAACCACAACGATGTTTCGTCAAGTATGTGTTGTTTTAACCTTCACAAGGACCGGGCGTAGCCACACTTGATTCAGCTAAAGTGAGAGAGACAGACACCCGCCAGTCACCTTTAAGCAACGAGTGCTCTTAACGGTGAAACCAGTCTCGCGTAAGTGTACGCGTAATGTCGGTCCGGGCCGCTTCATCTCACAATACCGCCGAAGCAAAGTATGACATGCTGGTAAGCAATATGACTAGTATCGCCCACAACTCATTGTGTTCTACTCGTGCATATCATCTACGCATAGACCTGGCTCATGATGCCACTGTTGGGGAACGTAGTATTTTAAAATTTTCCTACGATCACGCAAGATCTATCTACCAGATGCATAGCAACGAGAGGGGAGAGTGTGTCTACGTACCCTCGTAGACCGGAAGCGGAAGCGTCAAGTGACGCGGTTGATGTAGTCGAACTTCTTCGCGATTCAACCGATCAAGCACCGAACGTACGGCACCTCCGCGTTCAGCACACGTTCAGTTTGATGACGTCCCACGAGCTCTTGATCCAGTTGAGCTTCACGGGAGAGTTTCGTCAGCACGACGGCGTGGTGACGGATATGATGTATCTACCGGCGCAGGGCTTCGCCTAAGCACTGCAACGGTATGACCGAGGTGTGTTTCTGTGGAGGGGGGCACCGCACACGGCTGGAACAATTCAACTTGTGTGTCTTTGGGTGCCCCCCTGCCCCCGTATATAAAGGAGCAAGGGAGGAGGGCCGACCGGCCTCCTATGGTGCGGCTAGGGCAATCCTACTTGGAATAGGATTGCAATCCTATTCCTAGTAGGAGTCCATCAAGAAGGAAGAGAGGGAAAGGAAAAGAGGGAGAGGTGGCGCCACCTCAATCCTAGTCCAACTAGGATCCCTAGGTGGGGCGCCGGCCAGCCTCTATGGGCTGCCTCTCTCTTTTCCTTAAGGCCCACCATGGACCATCCTCCCTCGTAGGGGGTTCCGGTAACCCCCTCCGGCAATCCAGTTAAATCCGAAACTTTTCCGGAACACTTCCGGTGTCCGAATATAGTCGTCCAATATATCAATCTTTATGTCTCGGACATTCCGAGACTCCTCATCATGTCCATGATCTCATCCGGGACTCCGAACTACCTTCGGTACATCAAAACTCATAAACTCATAATACCGATCGTCATCAAACGTTAAGCGTGCAGACCCTACGGGTTCGAGAACTATGTAGACATGACCGAGACTCATCTCCGGTCAATAACCAATAGCGGAACCTGGATGTTCATATTGGCTCCTACATATTCTACGAAGATCTTTATCAGTCAAACCGCATAACAACATACGTTGTTCCTTTTGTCATCGGTATGTTACTTGCCCGAGATTCGATCGTCGGTATCTCCATACCTAGTTCAATCTCGTTACCGGCAAGTCTCTTTACTCGTTCCATAACACATCATCTCGTGACTAACTCATTAGTCTTTTGCTTGCAAGGCTTATTGTGATGTGTGTTACCGAGAGGGCCCAGAGATACCTCTCCGACACTTGGAGTGAAAAATCCTAATCTTGATCTATGCCAACACCACGAATACTTTCGAAGACACCTGTAGAGCATCTTTATGATCACCCAGTTACGTTGTGACGTTTGATAGCACACAAGGTGTTCCTACGGTATTCGGGAGTTGCATAATCTCATAGTCATAGGAACATGTATAACTCATGAAGAAAGCAATAGCAGTAAAACTAAACGATCATAGTGCAATGCTAACGGATGGGTCTTGTCCATCACATCATTCTCCTAATGATGTGATCCCGTTGATCAAATGACAACTCATGTCTATGGCTAGGAAACATAACCATCTTTGATCAATGAGCTAGTCTAGTAGAGGCATACTAGGGACATACTGTTTTGTCTATGTATCCACACATGTACTAAGTTTCCGGTTAATACAATTCTAGCATGAATAAAAGACATTTATCATGATATAAGGAAATACAAATAACATCTTTATTATTGCCTCTAGGGCATATTTCCTTCACATCCTCCTCCTCCTCCTCCCGATCCTCCTCTCACTCCTCCGACGCGCCGGCGTTGGTCAGCGTCAAGCCAGAGCCGGCCGAGACGCCGCTCGGTAGGCGCACCCGCGGCGCCAGCCTCGTCATCAACGATGGCGGCCGTGGCTCCTCCTCCTCGGCCCCTCCTCGCCTCGTCAAGCCGAAGAGGGAGCCAGGACTGGCGACGGTGAAGCCGGAGCTGGGGCTCGCCGCCGTGAAGCTGGAGCCTGCTCTCGCCGAGGAGGTCGACGAAGAAGAGGCCGCCCTGAAGTGGGCGCGCGAGGACTACGCGCGCATGGAGCTGGACCGCCAGCGCCGCGCCCTGGAGGAGATCACCGAACGCCGCTGCCGTGAAGCAGCGCGCCGGGGCGAGGGGTCGAGCAGCGGCGCTGGCCGTGTCAAGGAGGAGAAGCAGGAGGATGACGCCGACGACGACTACGCCCTCCTCAGCGCCTACTTCGGCCCGTAGTTTAGGGGTTTTTTTCCGTCCATTTTATTCGTGTAAAAAACGCCTAAATTTCACCGAAATATGTCGTGTTTGTTGAAATTTGGCCGTGTTTACTGAAATTTGGCCGAACTATGGGGGCGTCTGGGGCCCGACCTGAGAGCGATGGCTGGGGACGTGCTCACCCTACGCCGAAAAAAACGCCGGCTCGCCCCCTGGACGCGTTTTTTCGACGTCTGGGGGAGGGGGGCAAACGGCTGGCGATGCTCTAACGTGTACCCCTTTAGGGGATCTCGTAGAGGTCATTGAGCTCCTAAAAGCGTGCCAAGTGGTGTCCCGAGCTGCCGCCATGTGTCGCACGCTGTGCACATCCTCAGGTTACCTTTTTTTTTGCATGCGTTTCTTCTTTTATCTTTCGGGTTTTTCTTGGTTTTTCCTAGGTTTTAAAGATTTTCTGTATTTTTTGGGTGGAAGATATGCTTATTTGCGAGAAGCAGAATTGTGCTTACTGACAAGGAAAAACAACACCGCTATGCATCCCCGAGAAATGGAAAAAGCATGACGTGCGATTCCACGAGCAGACTCCAAAAGCGGAAAAGCAAAGCTGTTCCCCCACAATGCTTGTGCTTCCCGAAAAGGAAAAAGGCATGCATACGTTTCTCTGAAAATAAATGGAGAAGCACGACCTATGCTTTCTCGAGAAGCAAAACTTTGCTCTCTGAAAATGGAAAAGCATGGTTGTGCTTCCCTAAAAAATGAAGGAAAAAGGCACAACTATGCTTTCAGGTTACATTATTTTGTTAGGGATTTTGGTCATTTTGCAGTTTTCTTTTGAATTCTGTTTTTTCATTGAAAAAAAGTTCGTCAAACTATATTAATATGAGATCTAGTTTGAATTTTTTTGACGTGAGAAGTACAAGATGAAAACAATTCGTTATTTGAACGCATGATTCAAGAGATAAAACATTTTGAAAAACTAAATCAACAAAAAGGAATACTGCCAGATTATTTGCGCCACTTGACATCACAAGTGAAACTGGGGACTAGCCTTTGCAAAAGGTACCCCTTAATTAGTGATGTGGGAAAACTAGTTGCTCGATATATAATTTTTTTTTTGCAATTTTCAAAAATAATTATGAATTTGAAAACAAATGTACTGATAAATTTTAAAAATTGTGATTTTTAAAAATATTTACAAGAGTTTAAAAAACAATCAAGAGAATGTAATGTTCAGAAATTTTAAACACATCATTATTTTTCAAAATAATGATACATTTTAAAATGTCCATAAATTAAAGAATTCAATAGCCTGACATATTGATGAATGAGCTCAGTGGATTGTTGAACCCAGCTACATTATAGCCCATGTCTTCCCGAGTTGGCCCCGAAACTTTTGTTACTTTCTTTTTACGAGAAAAACTTTTGATCTATTTATCAAACAACATGGCAGTACAAAAAACACGAGAAGTAAAAAAATACATCCTTGCACGTAGACCACTTAGTGATGACTAGAAGCACTAGAGTGAGTCGAAAGCATGCCACCGTCATCGCCCCTCCGTGAGCCAGACAAGACCTTATTGTACTAAACAGTCGGAAAATCATTGTATGAAGGCCCCAAAGGGCCAGCCCATAAGAATAGCAACCGTCGCTGATGAAGAGAAATATAGATAAGAATGATCCAACCTGTTTAGACACATGAAACAAAGACGAACGAAAACCGAATTCAAGCAAATCCATCGAAGACAACCACATGTCGAATCCTGCGCGTTCCGGCGGACACACACCTCCACATGTTGGGGAACATTGCATGGAAATATATAAAAAAATCTATGCACACGCAATATCTATCCAAGGAGATGCATAGCAATGAGAGGGGAGAGTGTGTCTGCGTACCCTCGTAGACCGTAAGCGGAAGCATTTAATAACGCGGTTCATGTAGTCGAACTTCTTCGCGATCCAACCGATCAAATACCGAATGTACGACACCTCCGCGTTCATCACACGTTCAGCTCGATGACGTCCTCGCCTTCTTGATCCAACAAGACGGGCGAAGTAGTAGATGAGTTCCGGCAGCACGACGGCGTGGTGACAGTGATGGTGAAGCTATTGTTGGGAAACGTTGCATGAAAAACAAAAAAATTCTACGCACACGCAATGATCTATCCATGGAGATGCATAGCAATGAGGGGGAGAGTGTGTACACGTACCCTCGTAGACCGTAAGCGGAAGCGTTTCACAACACAGTTGATGTAGTCACACTTCTTCGCGCTTTAACCGATCAAGTACCGGATGCACGACACCATCGGGTTCTGCACACGTTCAGCTCGGTGACGTCGCTCGCCTTCTTAATCTAGCAAGACGCCGAGGTAGTAGATGAGTTCCATCAGCAAGACGACGTGCTGATGGTGATGATGAAGTGATCTCCGCAGAGCTTCGCCTAAGCACTACAAAAATATGACCGGGGGACTAAACGGTGGACGGGAGCGTCGGCTAAGGCAATGTTGTATCTTTGTGTGGCGCCCCCTCCCCACATATATATAGGTGGGAGGGAGGAAGGAGCAGCCATAGGAGGCGCCCAAGTAGGAGGAATCCTACTTGGAGTCCCTCCCAAGCTACGTCCCTGCCATATATAACCGGCTGGGAAGGAAAGAGAGGGGGAGAGGGAAGGAAGTGGGAATCCTAATCCACACTTTCCTTTTCCTTCCCCTATTTCCTTCTCCTAGGCCGGCCTGCTATGGGGGGCGCACGAGCCACTTATGGCTGGTGCGTTCCCTCTCTTGGCCCATAAGGCTTGGGCTACAAGAAAGGCTCGAGGCTCATGAGCCGCTCGAGATCGACTCACTTTTTAGCCCGACTCGAGATCGACTCGAAAATAAATGAGCTGAGTTTGAACATTTTATATAGCTCGATCGAGAAACGACCCGTTCTTGAGCCAATACAAGCTCGCTCGATTTTAGCTCGATAGCTCGATATAATATGATTATGTTAAATGATAATACCACTGTTAAATGGAAATAATACAATTTATTACCCATATATTCTATCCATGATTTTATCCATTTTATTTACCAACAAACATGGAAGCTTAATTAAGTGCAGACAAAATTTAGGCCTTATTATGGTCTTTGGCCAAAAAATAGTTTTCTCAATTCATTATCTTATTTTGATACTAGACGTTCGGTTGCGAGAGAGTAAGTCAAACTACTTTGAAGAAATTTATATTATCATCATCTTTGGTTGGAATAATATTTTTTAGTGCTTAATTATGTCGTGTTGAGCCTTATCTAGTTGAAATAATCACCATGATTTATAATTTTTATCATCTCAATTAGCTCGAAACTAGCTCAAGATTGACTCGAGATCGTTATGAGCTGAGCACGAGGCGTGTTCTGTAGCTCGGCCTCGAGTTTCACATAGTTTGAGCTCACTCGACTTTTAATATGACTTGAGCTGAGCCAACTCCAGCTCGCTCGAACTCGACTCATTTGCAGCCCTACTTAAGGCCCATAACTTTTGCCGGGGGTACCCGAAACACCTTCTGGTGACCCGAAAAGTACCTGAAACCCCCCAGAACACTTCCGATATCCGAATAGAACACTTCCGGTGTTCGAATACCATCGTCCTATATATCAATCTTTACCTCTCGACCATTTCGAGACTCCTCATCATATCTGGGATCTCATCTGGGACTCCAAACAACATTCGGTCACCAAATCACATAACTCATATAACATTATATCGTCAACGAACGTTAAGTGTGCGGACCCTACGAGTTTGAGAACTATGTAGACATGACCGAGACACCTCTCTGGTCAATAACCAATAGAGGAACATGGATTCCCATATTGACTCCTACATATTCTACGAAGATCTTTATCGGTCAAACCGTAATGACAACATACACAATTCCCTTTGTCCGTCGGTATGTTACTTGCCCGAGATTCGATCGTCGGTATCTGTATACCTAGTTCAATCTCGTTACCAGCAAGTCTCCTTACTCGTTCCGTATTACATCATCCCGATACTAAATTCATTAGTCATTTGCTTGCAAGGCTTATTATGATATGTATTATCGAGAGGGCCCAGAGATACATCTTCGATACTCGTAGTGACAAATCCTAATCCGCCAAACCAAAAAACACCTTTGGAGATACTTGTAGAGCATCTTTATAATCACCCAGTTACGTTGTGAAGTTTGATAGCACATGATATGTCCAAAACGTATCTATAATTTCTGCTTGCTCCATGCCTCTTTTGTGTGATATTGCTATGATATTTATGCAATTCCATACACTTTTGATCATATTTGGACTAACCTATTAACTCAGTGCACCACAGTGCCAGTTCCTGTTTTCTGCTGTTTTTCTATTTCAGGTTTCCCCCATATTAAAAGTGCCCTAAAAATTCCGGGAAAAATACAAGAAAAATCAGCGTATCGGGAGCTTTCAGAAAAACCAAGGCAGGGCCAGAGGGGAGCCTGGGGTGGCCCAGGCGGCCACCCGGCGCAGCCCCACCCCTGGCCGCGCCAGGGGGGCGCCTGGGGCCCCACCTCCATCTCTGCTGACCCCCTTTGGCATATATATTGCTCGCGTCCCGAAACCCTCGAGGACGGAACCCTTTTTCGCGATCTCATCTCTGTTCCGCCGCCGCCGCGCTTCCAAGATCGGGAGCACCAGGAGAACTCTTCCCGGCACCCTGCCGGAGGGGAGAACCACCACCGGGAGCTTCTCCACCACCATGGACGCTTCCCGGATGAGTTGTGAGTAGTCTCCCTTGGACCATGGGTCCATGACCAGTAGCTATGTGATGTTCTCCTCCCCTCTTTGTTCTTCATCGATTAGACCTCGTGAGCTGCCCTACATGATCGAGGCACATATGTAATCTTTATGCTGTTGCTATGCTGAGTTTGCTGGGATCTGATGGATTATGAGATTATGTTCAGATTGTGTGTGAGAAATATATTTGATTCACCTCTTTTATATTTATGTTCTTGAGTAATTCTTGCATGTTCTCCGTTGCTATTTATTGCTTTGGCCGAGTAGTAGGTAGTAACTCCAAGAGGGAACGTTATGCTTGATTGTGGGTTCATGCCCCTTGATGACTAGCTTGAGTGACAGAAACATGAGTCTAGGGGATGTGTTGTTGCCACAAGGGGGAAAACAACGGTGCTTGTACTTGCGGGTGCAAGGATTGTTTACTTTACGCAAAGTTCTTTTAATGCAGTTGTCTGTTGCTTTGAGTTTACACTTTGGGTGGCACTCGCAACTTAATACCAGCGAGATGTTCTGGATAGATATCTCAAGGTGGATGATTAGTAGTAGATGCAGATGGATTTCGGTCTACTTGCCTTGGCGTACCGCCCATGCTTTTGAGCCTCTACCTTTCTTACAGCATAGTTAGCATTGGTTTGCGCACATAATCCTGTCAATTGCCTAGCTGTAATTTGTTTACCTCGCTTAGCTGTTTTATCGTCTTTTGGGAGAGAGACATCACTATTGAACATCATGGGACCTCGGTCCATATTACCATCACTGATCACACCCGCTATTTACTTCCTGTTCTTATTTCCTAGCTGCAGTCATACCTATCACTATTATCTCTTGCGTTTGATCCTTTGTAAACGACAAGGCCGGAGGGATTGACAACCTCTCTGTACTCGTTGGGAGCAAAGTTATTTGTATCTGTGTGCAGGTCCTGTCAAGCAAAAGTTTCTGGCGCTATTGACACCTTCTTGTCGACCCTCGGAGTCTCACGGGATTCGATCCTTGGTATCTTTGCCAAGGGAAATTTTCCACTTGGGGTAACCAACGAGGGGCGAGAAGCCGTCAAGCAAGTTTCTGTCACCGTTGCCGGGGACTCCACTCTTCAAGATAGGGGAGCTGCATGCTTTCCTTTATCTTTGCTTTTTAGTCTTGTTAGTTTACCTTTCAGTTTTTGCTTTAGTGTCTTCTATCAAAAATCACAAAAATAGTTATCTTGCTTGCTGCTATGGGTTCCACCGAGAACACCAAGTTGTGTGACTTCACTAGTCATAACAACGATGACTTTATCTGCACGCCTATTACTACACCTGCCACTTCAGCACCTTCTTATGAAATTAAACCTGCTTTACTGAACCTAGTTATGAAAGATCAATTCTCCGGTGCTGGAGATGATGCTGCTTTGCACTTAAATAATTTTGTTGAACCCTGTGATATGCAAAAGTACCGAGAAATAGATGGTGATATTGTTAAGCTTAAGATTTTTCCTTTCTCCTTGAGAGGAGGAGCTAAAATCTGGTTTCAATCCTTGCCTAGGAATAGTATAGATTCTTGGGACAAGTGCAAGGATGCCTTTATTGGGAAGTACTATCCCCCTGCTAAAATTATCCAACTAAGGAGTAACATAATGAATTTCAAACAATTGGATAATGAACACGTTGCCCAAGCTTGGGAACGCATGAAATCTCTTGTCAAGAACTGCCCTACTCATGGTTTGACTACTTGGATGGTTATCCAAACTTTTTATGCAGGCTTGAACTTTACCTCGCGGAACTTGTTAGATTCGGCCGCGGGAGGAACCTTTATGTCAACTACACTTGGTGCTGCCACGAAGCTTCTCGATGAGATGATGACCAATTATTCCCAATGGCACACCGAACGCGCTTCAACAGGTAGGAAGGTAAACTCTGTCGAGGAGATTTCCTCCCTAAATGAAAAAGTTGACTTGATCATGTCTCTACTTTCCAAGCAATCTTCTATTGATCCTCATGATGTTCCTTTAAATTCTCTGATTGCTCAAGATCAAGTAGATGTGAACTTTATCTCTAGAAACAATTTCAATAACAATGCTTATAGGAGTAATTTTGGTAGCAACCCTAGACCGTTCCCCTCTAATTCCTATGGGAACAACAATGCTTATCCTAACACCAGGAACTCCACTTCTGAACTAGAGATTATGCTTAAAGACTTTATCACTACCCAAAAAGCCTTCAATAAGAGTGTAGAAGAAAAACTAAACAAACTAGATAATCTCTCTTCGAAGGTAGACAATTTAGCCCATGAGGTAGAGTTGCTTAAAATTAGAACTTCTCCTCTTGAGGAGAGGAAGACCACTCCTATGAATGCTATTCAAGTGCAAATTAATGAGAACATTAGGATGATGGCTAAACTTAAAGAGAGATGGGCTAGAGAAAAGGAGGAAGAAGATAAAATTAAGAGCCTTCCTACCCACCACACTGTTGCTACTATCCAAGTTGTTGAGGATATCCAAACTCTTAGCACCCAATGCACTCCTGGTCCCATTGGACCTATTAATGGTGATGCTATGACCTCAACCGTAGAAACTCCTATGACCATAGAAGCTACCAAACAAGTGAGCCTAAAGGACACCACTACCACCTTACTTGATAGTAGTGACCTTGATTTTGATAATTGCACCCTTTCTGAAGTTATTGATTTCCTTCACAAGATGTCTAGAGATCCCCACACTAGCACACTTAATCTTGCCTTCACGGAGCATATCACTAATGCTCTCATCAAAGCTAGGGAGGAGAAACTTAGGGTAGAAGCCTCCATACCTAGAAAGCTAGAAGATGGTTGGGATCCTATGATTAAAATTAAGTTGAATAACTTCTCTTGCTATGCTTTATGTGATGTTGGAGCTAGTACCTCCGTTATGCCCAAAAGAATATATGATATGCTTAAATTGAAACCTTTTGATCCTTGTTCTTTTGGTGTTCGTCTTGTTGATTCTTCCATAAAGAAACCTTTGGGGAGGATCGACGATGTTCTTATCATTGTCAATGACAATTATATTCCCGTTGATTTTACGATTATGGATATTGAATGTGAACCTTCTTGTCCAATTATTTTGGGACGTCCTTTTCTTCGCACCGTTGGTGCTATCATTGACATGAAAGAGGGGAATATAAAATTCCAATTCCCTCTCAAGAAAGGAATGGAACACTTCCCTAGAAAGAAGATTAAGTTACCTTTTGAGTCCGTTATATGGGCTAGCTATTCTTTTACTCTTGATAAAACTTGATCCTCTCTTTTTGCATCATGCCTAGCTTAAAGGCATAAAAGAAAGCGCTTTTGGGAGGCAGCCCACAACGAATAAAATTTTATTTTGCTTTTGTTGTGTCTTGATGTTTGTTACTACAGTAGCATCATCATTGTATCTTTTCTTTTCAGCTTTGTGCCAAGTTTAGCCTCCGATTGCAAGAAAGTTCAAAAGTTGTGACGTGCTGTCCAGGAAACAGATTCTGTCCTTGGACAGAAAAATTCGTATAAAATCACCAGATTATCTTTTTGGTATGAATGTTTTCGACAGCGTGCTATATACAATTGGCTTTCGGGCGTCTGTTCTGAGTTTTTTGATTTGAGTTGCAGAAGTGTCCCGAAAGAATTATTTACTACCTGCTGGTCTGTTTTTCACAGATTC
Source organism: Secale cereale (assembly GCA_902687465.1). Classification (NCBI taxonomy): domain Eukaryota; kingdom Viridiplantae; phylum Streptophyta; class Magnoliopsida; order Poales; family Poaceae; genus Secale; species Secale cereale. Next base: position 714,564,383 of record LR738710.1, on the reverse strand, counting down.
TGTCCCGTTTTGCCTTTTCTTCGTTTTGCAAACCTTGAGCTTGCTTTTTCTTTGCAAAAACCTTTTGGCAATCTTGAGAAACAGTAGCTCTTCAAGATTATCCTTATTTCCAGCAGGGAAAAGTTATTTTATTATGGGTACTAACCTCGCTAATCAGATTATGATGAGTTATGTATGAAGGGAGTTTTCAAGTGTGCGAGGGAAGATGATAAAAAGATTCAGGAGGGTCAAACGCTCAAGCTTGGGGATGCCCCCGTGCACCCCCAAGAAATATTCAAGAAGACTCAAGCGTCTAAGCTTGGGGATGCCCCCGTGCATCCCCTTCTCCACCAACAATTATTAGTTCGTCTTTCATTCCACTATATTTTAATCACTTCATGCGTTATGTGCTATGCTTGGAGCGTCTTGCTCTTAGTTTCCTTTTTAGTTTTCTTTAGCTTTGCTTGCTATTCATAACGAGTTAGAACCTAGCTTTCTTTGTGTGGGAGAGAAGCATGCTCCACTTCAACCTAGAACACAACATAGGATTTTCATGCTTATCTTTGCTGTGTGTGTTCTTTGTCTTTCCATAGCTACTGTCATGTTTAGCTCTTAGTTTTCATGCTTCTCTTTTTAAAGAGCTTTTGTTTAGTTGGTTGCTGAACTCTCTTGAGTTTTCATGTTTATCTTGTTAAGAGAGTTTGTCTGTTGCACCAAGTTGTGTGTCTTAACTTAAAGTCGGTAATTGAGGTTGCTATTTAATTTTAGTAGTAACTTGCAATAGTTTTGAGGTATTGCCATGAGTAATGTCTAAACTTTTGGTGTCAAGAGCTTTAGCCTATTAGTGATAGATGTCGTATTTTGGGCAATCCGTGTTTATTTTCGAAAACCTACAAAATAGTTGAGAACTTTAGCTACTGAATGGATCACTAATCTTTGGAGGGATCGAATATTAGAGTACACTCACGTACCATGGGTCGAGGATGCGCAATGGTAACCAAACCCGCATACACACATCCTAGGGGTACTTGTCTCTTTGTGAACCTCCTAAATAGATTGAGAGTTACCGATAATAAGTGCATGAGTTCTTCGGACTAATGTGAGTATTCGAAGGTTGACACTTCCACCTAACCATATTTTTCTAGCCTCTTCGGTACCGTGCATTGCCCTTTCTCACCTCGAGAGTTGGCGCATACTTCGCCGGTGCATCCAAATCCTTGGCACGATACGCTCTGTCATCATAAACCTCATTATATCCTTCCTCAAAACAGCCACCATACCTACCTATTAAGGCATTTCCATAGCCTTTCCGAGATACATTGCCATGCAACATCCATCCTCTCATGACTTGATCTTCATGTCATACATGCTTTTTGCTTGATCGATGAGCCGCATGCTAGTTGGGCCTTGCCCTAATCATTGCTACATGACGCGCTAGTATCATTGCATATCCTGCTACACTGGCAGAGGCATACATTTGCATACATCATGATAGTTTCATTTTCTTTATGTTGAGTACTTTTGTAATGTGTGAAAGATCTTCTATATTTCTTGTAATACATAGAGTGTTGCCCCTAAAATGAGGAATAGATCCCAAAGAGGACAAAATCAAAAGATCCCAAAGAGGACAAAATCAAAAGATCCCAAAGAGGACAAATGACAGATAAATAGAAAGAGCCATTGAGGCCACAAAAATAAAAAAAAAGAAAAAAAAAGAAAAAGAAATAAAAAGAGAGAAGGGGGCACACTACTATTTCTTTTGAGAGATCCACACTCATACTCCATCTTATACCTTGTACTCCATAGAGATTATCATTTATGCATATAGCTATGTGGGGACCTTTACACTATACAACTTGGCTTGTATATTCCAATGATGAGCCTCCTCAAAAGAGCTCTAGGTCTTATTGAGCAAGCAAGTTGGATGCACCCCCACTAGTTCCATTGGAGAGCTTACCTTAGCTCATATGTGCATCCGTTGCATGGCAATCCCTACTCCTCACATCATATCTATCATTTGGCTTTCTCTCGCCGATGATTGTCCTCATTGATGTGAGCCTTTCACACCCTTTTTGTCTTCCCCCTCTATCATTTCTCTCTTTGCCATCCTAAGTGTCGACTTTCTTGCTTACGCTCATCCATTGCATGAGTGCTCAAAATATCGAAAGGGAGTGGATCATTTTAACTTGTACCTGGCTGACGGTCTGGGGATGAGTCAATATAAGATTCCAAAGAAGACCAAGTGTGAAACTTTAGTAGATTAAGTTCTCAACAATACAAAAACTATGTTTTACTCTCTCATATATCCCTATCCCCTTTCTTGCACGAAACACCATTTGGAGACATTCGAGTCACGGACAGCGAGAGCTCTTGCACCTTTATGTTCTTATGTTACTTGTTACAATGCTAATATAGACTCTTGCTTGTTATGACTTTAATTGGATTACATGCCTTGATTACTTTACTTAAAAGTTCTTATATGGTTGATAGCATGTCACCACAGAAATTATGCTTGTTATCATTTACCTACTCGAGGACAAGCAGGAATTAAGCTTGGGGATGTTGATACATCCAAAACGTATCTATAATTTCTGCTTGCTCCATGCCTCTTTTGTGTGATATTGCTATGATATTTATGAACTTCCATACACTTTTGATCATATTTGGACTAACCTATTAACTCAGTGCACCATAGTGCCAGTTCCTGTTTTCTGCTGTTTTTCTATTTCAGGTTTCCCCCATATTAAAAGTGCCCTAAAAATTCCGGGAAAAATACAGGAAAAATCAGCGTATCGGGAGCTTCCAGAAAAACCAAGGCAGGGCCAGAGGGGAGCCTGGGGTGGCCCAGGCGGCCACCCGGCGCGGCCCCACCCCTGGCCGCACCAGGGGGGCGCCTGGGGCCCCACCTCTGCCTTTGGTGACCCCCTTTGGCATATATATTGCTCGCGTCCTGAAACCCTCGAGGACAGAACCCTTTTTCGCGATCTCATCTCTGTTCCGCCGCCGCCACGCTTCCAAGATCGGGAGCACCAGGAGAACTCTTCCCGGCACCCTGCCGGAGGGGAGAACCACCACCGGGAGCTTCTCCACCACCATGGACGCTTCCCGGATGAGTTGTGAGTAGTCTCCCTTGGACCATGGGTCCATGACCAGTAGCTATGTGATGTTCTCCTCCCCTCTTTGTTCTTCATCGATTAGACCTCGTGAGCTGCCCTACATGATCGAGGCACATATGTAATCTTTATGCTGTTGCTATGCTGAGTTTGCTGGGATCCGATGGATTATGAGATTATGTTCAGATTGTGTGTGAGTAATATATTTGATTCACCTCTTTTATATTTATGTTCTTGAGTAATTCTTGCATGTTCTCCGTTGCTATTTATTGCTTTGGCCGAGTAGTAGGTAGTAACTCCAAGAGGGAACGTTATGCTTGATTGTGGGTTCATGCCCCTCGATGACTAGCTTGAGTGACAGAAACATGAGTCTAGGGGATGTGCTGTTGCCACAAGGGGGAAAACAATGGTGCTTGTACTTGCGGGTGCAAGGATTGTTTACTTTACGCAAAGTTCTTTTAATGCAGTTGTCTGTTGCTTTGAGTTTACACTTTCGGTGGGACTCGCAACTTAATACCAGCGAGATGTTCTGGATAGATATCTCAAGGTGGATGATTAGTAGTAGATGCAGATGAATTTCAGTCTACTTGCCTTGGCGTACCGCCCATGCTTTTGAGCCTCTACCTTTCTTACAGCATAGTTAGCATTGGTTTGCGCACATAATCCTGTCAATTGCCCAGCTGTAATTTGTTTACCTCGCTTAGCTGTTTTATCGTCTTTTGGGAGAGAGACATCACTAGTGAACATCATGGGACCCCGGTCCATATTACCATCACTGATCACACCCGCTATTTACTTCATGTTCTTATTTCCTAGTTGCAGTCATACCTATCACTATTATCTCTTGCGTTTGATCCTTTGTAAACGACAAGGCCGGAGGGATTGACAACCTCTCTGTACTCGTTGGGAGCAAAGTTATTTGCATCTGTGTGCAGGTCCTGTCAAGCAAAAGTTTCTGGCGCTATTGACACCTTCTTGTTGACCCTCGGAGTCTCACGGGATTCGATCCTTGGTATCTTTGCCAAGGGAAATTTGCCGCTACGCTACATCTCAAACCTTCCACTTGGGGTAACCAACGAGGGGCGAGAAGCCATCAACACACAGATACAAATAACTTTGCTCCCAACGAGTACAGAGAGGTTGTCAATCCCTCCGGCCTTGTCATTTACAAAGGATCAAACACAAGAGATAATAGTGATAGATATTGCTGCAACTAGTAAGTAAAACAGAAAGTAAATAGCGGATGTGATCAGTGATGGTAATATGGACCGGGGTCCCATGATGTTCACTAGTGATGTCTCTCTCCCAAAAGACGATAAAACAGCTATGTGAGGTAAACGAATTACAGCTGAGCAATTGACAGAATTATGTGCGCAAACCAATGCTAACTATGTTGCAAGAAAGGTAGAGGTTCAAAGCGTGGGCGGTACGCCAATGCATGTAGACCGAAATCCATCTGCATCTACTACTAATCATCCACCTTGAGATATCTATCCAGAACATCTCGGTGGTATTAAGTTGCGAGTCCCACCCATAGTGTAAACTCAAAGCAACAGACAACTGCATTAAAAGAACTTTGCGTAAAGTAAACAATCCTTGCACCCGCGAGTATAAGCACCGTTGTTTTCCCCCTTGTGGCAACAGCACATCCCCTAGACTCATGTTTCTGTCACTCAAGCTAGTCATCGAGGGGCATGAACCCACAATCGAGCATAACGTTCCCTCTTGGAGTCACTACCTACTACTTGGCCAAAGCAATAAATAGCAACGGAGAACATGCAAGAATTACTTAAGAACATAAATATAAAAGAGATAAATCAAATATATTACTCAAACACAATCTGAACATAATCTCACAATCCATCGGATCCCAGCAAACTCAACATAGCAACAACATAAGGATTACATATGTGCCTCGATCATGTAGGGCAGCTCACGAGGTCTAATTAGTGAAGCACAAGAAGGGGAGGAGAACATCACGTAGCTACTGGTCATGGACCCATGGTCTAAGGGAGACTACTCACAACTCATCCGAGAGGCGTCCATGGTGGTGGAGAGGCTCCCGGTGGTGATCCTCCCCTCCGGCAGGGTGCCGGGAAGAGTTCTCCTGGTGCTCCCAATCTTGGAAGCACGGCGGCGGCGGGACATAGATGAGTTCGCGAAAAAGGGTTCCGTCCTCGAGGGTTGCGGGACGCGTGTTAAATATATGCCAAAGGGGGGCATCAGCGGAGTCCTGGGGGGCCCAGGCGCCCCCCCGGCGCGGCCAGGAGGGGGGCCGCGCCACCAGGGCGCCTGGAGCCCTGGTGGCCCCCCTCCGGCCCTACTTCGGCCGTGTGGAAGCTTCCGGAACGCTGATTTTTATATAATTTTTCCGGGATTTTTCTGGCAGTTTTCGTGACGGGAAAACCTGAAATACAAAAACAACAGAAAACAGAAACTGGCACTGGGGTGCACTGAGTTAATAGGTTAGTCCAAATATGATCAAAAGTGTATGGAAGTGTATAAATATCATTGCAATATCACCCAAAAGAGGCATGGAGCAAGCAGAAATTATAGATACGTTTTAGACGTATCAGGGACACGGTATTTGTTTATGTATTCACACATGTATTTAGGTCTCCAGTCAATACACTTCTAGCATTGATAATAAACCTTTATCGTGATTAAGGAAATATAATAATAATCATTTTATTATTGCCTCTAGGGCATATTTCCACCAGTCTCCCACATGTACTAGAGTCAATAATCTAGTTCACATCACCATGTGATTAACACCCAAAGAGTTTACTAGAGTCAATAATCTAGTTCACATCACCATGCGATTAACACCCATAGTTCACATCGCCATGTGATTAACACCCAAAGTGTTTACTAGAGTAAATAATCTAGTTCACATCGTTATGTGATTAACACTCAAAGAGTTCTAAGGTATGATCATGTTTTGCTTGTGATAGAGGTTTTAGTCAACGGGTCTGCAACATTCAAATCCGTGTATAGTTTGCAAATTTCTATGTCTACAATGCTCTGCATAGAGCTACTCTAGCAAATTGTCCTAAGTTCAATACGCATCTAGATTGATACTCAGAGACATCTGGATTAGTGTCAAAGCCTGCATCGGCGTAACCCTTTATGATGATCTCTTTATCACCTCCATAATCAAGAAACATTTCCTTATTCCTCTAAGGACAATTTTGACAGCTGTCCAGTGATCCAATCCTGGATCACTCTTGTAGCCCCTTGCCAAACACGTGGCAAGGAACACATTTGGTATGGTACACATCATGTCATCCTTTATAGAACCTATGGCTGAGGCATAGGGAATGAGTTTCATTCTCTCTCTATTTTTTTGCCATGGTCGGGCTTTGAGTCTTACACAACTTCATACCTTACAACTCAGGCAAGAACTCCTTCTTTGACTGATCCATTTTGAACTTCTTCAAAACTTTATTAAGCTATATGTTTTCTGAAAGTTCTATTAAGCATCTTGATCTATCTCTATAGATTTTGATGCCCAATATGTAAGTAGCTTCACCGATGTCTTTCTTTGAAAAAAATCCTTTCAAACAACCCTTTATGCTTTCCAGAAAATTGTACATCATTTCCGATCAACAATATGTCATTCACATATACTTATCAGAAATGTTGTAGTCCTCCCACTCACTTTCTTGTAAATACAGACTTCACCGTAAGTCTGTATAAAACCATATGTTTTGATCACCTCATCAAAGCGTATATTCCAACTCCCAGATGCTTGCACCAGTCCATAGATGGATAGCTGGAGCTTGCACACTTTGTTAGCACCTTTAGGATCGACAAAACCTTCTGGTCGCATCATATACAACTCTTCTTTCATATATCCATTAAGGATTGCAGTTTTGACATCCATTCGCCAGATTTCAAAATCATAAAATGCAGCAAGTGCTAACATGATTCGGACAGACTTAAGCATCACTACAGGCGAGAAAGTCTCATCGTAGTCAACTCCTTGAACTTGTTGAAAACCTTTTGCGATAAGTCGAGCTTTGTAGACAGTAACATTACCATCATTATCAATCTTCTTCTTGAAGATCCATTTATTCTCTATGGCTTGTCGATCATCGGGCAAGTCCACCAAAGTCCATACTTTGTTCTTATACATGGATCCTATCTCAGATTTCATGGCCTCAAGCCATTTTTCGGAATCTGGGCTCATCATAGCTTCTTCATAGCTCAAAGGTTCGCCGTTGTCTAACAACGTGACTTCCAGGACAGGGTTACCGTACCACTCTAGTGCGGTATGTGTTCTGGTCGACCTTTGAGGTTCAGTATTAACTTGATTCGGAGTTTCATGATCATTATCATTAGCTTCTTCTCTAGTTGGTGTAGGCATCATAGGAACAGTTTTATTTGATGATCTACTTTCCAATTCGAGCGAAGGTACAATTGCCCCATCAAGTTCTACTTTCCTCCCACTCACCTCTTTTGAGAGAAACTCCTTCTCTAGAAAGGACCCATTTTTAGCAACAAAATCTTGCCTTTGGATCTGTGGTAGAAGGTGTACCCAATAGTTTGTTTTGGGTATCCTATGAAGACGCACTTCTCTGATTTGGGCTCGAGCTTATCAGGCTGAAGCTTTTTGACATAAGCAAAGCAAACCCAAACTTTAAGAAACGACAACTTTGGTTTCTTGCCAAACCATAGTACATACAGTGTCGTCTCAACGGATTTAGACGGTACCCTATTTAATGTGAATGCAGCTGTATCTATGCATAACCCCAAAACGATAAAGGCAAATCGGTAAGAGACATTATAGAACGAACCATATCCAATAGAGTACGATTACGACGTTCGGACACACCATTACACTATGGTGTTCTAGGTGGCGTGAGCTCTGAAACTATTCCACATTGTTTCAAATGAAGACCAAACTCGTAACTCAAATATTCGCCTTCGCGATCAGATCATAGAAACATTAATTTCTTGTTATGATGATTCTCCACTTCACTCTGAAAATTCTTTGTACTTTTCAAATGTTTCAGACTTGTGTTTCATCAAGTAGATATACCCATATCTACTCAAATCATGTGTGAAGGTGATAAAATAACGATACCCACCGCGTGCTTCAACACTCATCGTACTGCATACATCGGTATGTATTATTTCCAAGTCATTATATCGCTCCATTGTTCCGGAGAATGGAGTTATAGTCATCTTGCCCATGAGGCATGGTTCGCAAGTATCAAATGATTCATAATCAAGTGATTCCAAAATTCCATCCGCATGAAGTTTCTTCTTGCGTTTTACACCAATATGACCTAAACGGTAGTGCGACAAGTATATTGCACTATCATTCTAAACTTTGCATCTTTTGGTATCAATATTATGAATAGGTGTATCACTACGATCGAGATTCAATAAACCATTTAAATTGGGTGTATGACCATAGAAGGTTTTATTCATGTAAACAGAACAACAATTATTCTCTTACTTAAATGAATAACTGTATTGCAATAAACATGATCCAATCTTGTTTATGCTCAACGCAAACACCAAATAACGTTTATTTTGGTTCAACACTAATCCCGAAAGTATAGGGATCTTGGAACCACTTCCAACACACATCGTCACCTCACCCTTAACTAGTCTCCGTTTATTCTGCAACTCCTATTTCTAGTTACTAATCTTAGCAACTGAACCAGTATCAAATACCCAGGGGCTACTACGAATATTAGTAAGGTACACATCAATTACATGTATATCAAATATACCTTTGTTCACTTTGCCATCCTTCTTATCCGCCAAGTATTTTTGGGGCAGTTCCGCTTCTAGTGACCATTCCCTTTGCAGTAGAAGCACTCAGTTTCAGGCTTAGGTCCATCATTGGGCTTCTTAATGGGAGTGACAACTTGCTTGCCATTATTATTGAAGTTCCCTTTCTTCCCCTTGCCCTTTTTCTTGAAACTTGTGGTCTTGTTAACCATCAACACTTGATGCTATTTTTTTATTTCTACCTTCCCCGATTCCAACATTGCAAAGACCCGGGGAATCATTTTTGTTATCCCTTGCATATTATAGTTCATCACGAAGTTCTAGTAGCTTGGTGATAGTGACTAGAGAACTCTGTCAATCACTATCTTATCTGGAAGATTAACTCCCACTTGATTCAAGTGATTGTAGAACTCACACATTCTGAGCACATGCTCACTAGCTGAGCTATTCTCCTCCATATTGTAGGCAAAGTACTTGTCAGAGGTCTCATACCTCCTGACATGGGCATGAGTGTCAAACACCGATTTCAGCTCTTGAAACATCTCATATGCTCTGTGGCATTCAACATTTTTGAAGTCCCGGTTCTAAGCCGTAAAGCATCGCACACTAAACTATTAAGTAACTATCATATTGAGCTTGCCAAATTGTTCATAAACGTCTGCATCTGCTCCTGCAATAGGTCTGTCACCTCGCGGTGCATCAAGGACATAATACGTCTGTGTATCAATGAGGATAATCCTCAGATCACGGACCTAGTCCGCATTATTGCTACCATCATCTTTCAACTTAGTTTACTCTAGGACCATATCAAAAACAGGGGAGCTAAATCGCGAGCTATTGATCTACAACATAGATACGCAAAAACGTATTGAGTAAGTTCATGATAAATTTAAGTACAATTAATAAAATACTAATGAAGTCCCACTTAAATCAACATCCCTCAGGTTATCTAAGTGATACATGATCCAAATCAACTAAACCATGTCCGATCATCACGTGAGTTGGAGTAGTCATCAATGGTGAACATCTTTATGTTGATCATATGTACTATATGATTCATGTTTGACCTTTCGGTCTCCAGTGTTCCGAGGCCATGTCTGTACATCCTAGGCTCGTCAAGTTTAACCCAAGTATTCCGCATGTATAAAATTGTCTTACACCCGTTGTGTCGGGAGGATGAGCCCCGGGCAATCAACAGAGCCCAGATCTTTTTCAAAACAACAGGGTCGGCTTCGCCCCTCAAGTCGGCTTGCCCCAAGCCGGATTCTACAACCCGGCCAAGACCGCAACCCGGCCAGGACTTCAACCCGGTGACAAATCAGCGCCCGTCCACTCCAAGTGTACGGCAGGACATACCCCCATGTTGGACCGCGCGTGGCTGCTATGCCCCGCCTACTCCCGCTGACCAGGCGCAATGATGGCTACAGTGAGCATCCATCCCGTCAGTGGGTACAAATGGCGACGAGGCGTCCCGACACTATAGTTGATCAGGCTTGCCCACTCCACGACGTACAACACTCCGAGGCACAATGATTCCCGGATGTGGCACCCCGATCCGCATGGAGTAGGGGGCCTTCGCACGTCAGCCCAGGATTACACCTGACGCACGACAGGTCCATGATACAGCATTCCAGGTACAACAATATTCATCAAATACATGTTCATAAGATTACATCATTGATGAACACAATTATCTGGCATAGCCCTAAGGCTATTTAAATGGCAGCGGAAGTCTATCTAATTGGCGGCGGAAGTCTTGGTTTGGCAGCGTAACTACTCGGGCTGTGCTCCACCACTCACAGGACTGGCAAGATTACGACCTATCATGACGGAGCAATCAAACAATCTGGGCACGACCTACAAAACCGGCATGACACGCCAGGTCAGTACATTGAATGTACTTGCAAGACAACCAAATACATAGCAACCAAACGAGCAGATGACAAAGCAAGAACCAAATGTCTGCAATAACCTACTTCCAAGCAGAACTAAGCATGGCAAGATATTAAATAGAGGCATGGATTAAAACAAGCATGAACAACATTATGGCATATACTAGCATGGCAATGACAGATCAAAGTTACTCCTAACATGGCAATGGTAAAACAAAGCAGAGCATCTCAAAGCATGGCATAAGTTCAATCTTGGCATCATGCAAATTATACTGAAAGTAAACTACCAGTCGTATCCATTGCAAACATAACATGCTAACATTATGCAATCATCTCCTGTTCTACCATGGTTCTATCAATGCAAATAATCAACATACTACTTATGCAATGCAAAAAAACTAGTGCACTGAGTCCCTCAGACTCTCTTACCAACGGGTTGCCTCACAACCAAGTGATGATCATTTGCGGATCACGAACGGAACCATACTTCGTTCAGCACTCACCGAGACCTTGTCTCGTGATCATATCAACACATCACCATGATTACTCACGGCTATCTCATGTCTCCATATTAATTGTTACACATTATTTATCAACTTAGTTATTTTAGATTTATCCTCCATTTTGACCGAGACTTTATAGTGTGACCTACTACGAACTTGTGCCCATGACCGAGGACGCGGCTATCGATAGATTGAGTACACTATGCAGAGGTATCACATTGTACCCACGGCACAGAACCCATGGCCTTGTACTCCCATTCGGGTGGACCAACGGCGTACCGACAGAACCGACCTACTGCCATGACACTCTCCCAGCCACTCCGACCAACACCCCCTTGGGGTTCAGTCCTGGGTGGCCCATGCCTACCAAAGGCAAAACGCCCACCGTCGTGGCAAAAACGGTCCCAAACGGGGACAAAGCGCGCAAAACAACTCGGGCTCACAAGGTTCATGTCTGCCTACCCGATCAGGGTAGCGCGCGCCCATAACCTTCCCTATTTTGGAGGCACCAGCGAGAGGCATGACAATAACCCAGTTAGGGACTTCCCATACCAAGGCAAATGTGGCTGCACTGGAAAAAGCTCGATTTGGTGGCACTATGACATCCCAGTGATGACGGAGGAGGTTTGTTATTAAGTCATATTATTCACTTCTCCATCATCAATGCGAACATAATTAACACGAATGCAACATGCAACATACTGATGCAGTAACAAAATATCAAGCATTTCAATTGAACAATGATAGCATGCGAAACATGGCAATACGAAGTACTAGCAATCTTAGCAGTGGAACAGGGTTATCATAACATCCATACTACTAACATGAGACTAAACAGAGGCATAATATTATCAGTAACAACGTGAAACTAGCATGTCAACTTATTTTATGAAAACAGAAGCATGCATGGCATATAACAATAACATCTAGCACTACTGAAATAACAGCAAACGAAACAGACAAGAAACTAATGCAACTAAGCACACACACGAGGTGCAAGCAAACTCATCATGCAAGTTCGGGGCTTATGGTAAGAGGTTGGCTTGCCTGGGGTCAAGAAATACTCTCAGAAAAAGTGCAGAGCGATCGCAGAAAGATTTGCCGAAAACAGTTCGCTCTCAGAGGGGTTGCTTACGTGCAAGGGCAAATTGGTCATTTTCACTATGTGAAAACATAATGAAAATGATACCAACAGAAAGAGCGCGATGAATAGAGACGTAGCGCTGGAATCACCTCGATCGGAGCTACGGTTGAAAAGTTGCGGCCGTCCGTTGGTTAGGCAGAAAAATGCACTAAATAGTGAATGTTCACAAACTAGCCACTTCGGCGGGCGGGGCTGAAAAGCAGAAAACAAATTTCAGGAAAATATGTATTCATAACACTGAAAGCGTATTTCTGACAGAAGAAGCAGCAAAGTACGTTTTCCTTACTCGAAGACGTACTCCCCAAAAGTGCGCTTTCACTTAATCCAGTCAGCAGGTTCGCCACGTGAGCACTGAGAGAATGATAGGAGGGGCCCGCGACACCTTCTTCCTCTCTCGCCTGGGTCATCTTCCCCATCGCGATACAGAGAGGCAGGGGCACAGGGGAACGGGCCGGCCACTGCCCTGGCCATCGCCTCACTGCCCGAGGGGACTTCTGGCGAGCGCACGGGCTCCGTCGTCTCACGCCACGCCCGTGGGTAGCCACATAGGGGCTTGAGGCGGCCTGCAGCGCCGGGGGCGTGGAGGTCCACGACGGCCAGAGGGCTTTGGCGGGGAGGCGCACTGGCAGGGCTCCCTCGCCGGAGTTGAGGGTGGCGGCGGCTTGCTGGATATAGGGGACAGTCGTGGATGCAAAGGGAAGAGAGGGGAATTGGCCACGGCGTAAAATCACTGACGGGGTCGAGCGGCGATGGTTTGGCCATGGAGCGGACAGGGAGGGGCTCCAGCTCGGGGAGAGGCTCGGGGAGGGGTTGTGGACCGCGATGAGGCTCGAGGCGTGCTTAAATAGACGTGGGGAAGGCTCGAGGGGGAGGGGAAAATGTGACACGCGGCACGGCTATGTGTCCATGCGCCGGCGATGCGCACGCGCGGCCAAGGGTCACGGGGAGGGGTGGCAAGGCGACGAGGGGGACGCGAACGAGCGCCAGGGGGTCACGGAGTCGAGCTGCGCTCGGAGATGAGAGGAGGAAGATGACATGAGCGAGGAAATGATGGCGCACATGGGTACGCACTGTGTTCGGTGATGGCGATGGCTCAACGAGGAAGAAAACGAAGGGGAAAGGAGTCCAGGGGGAAGACGACGCCGATGCCGAGCTTTTGGACACGCTGGGACGAGCTAGAACCGGCCGAAGCAGGAGTGTTGACGAGAACAATGGCTAGACCACCGATTTGGCTGGCATTGCCCGTGGTCACCAAGGACAACACGCGCTCTGGCCATCTACTTTAGGCCAAACTTGTCAGCAGCGGAGTCCTTCCAAGGCTCATTAAAAATGAGGTGATGGCACATGCAGAAGAGTAGTAAGCAGAGGGAACCAAGCTCGACAAGTTTGCTGTTGCAAACATCGCCACGTCTTGGTGATCAAACCAGAGAGGTTCACATGACAACTTGATGTCTAAGAGGTTTAGGGTAGTAAGGACTACGGTCCTTGGAATTATGAGGGCACTTGGTAAAGTATTTAGCATAGTTGCAGTGCAACTGCCAAATCTGACCCAGAAAGAAAATGACGAAGGAGCACTCACTAGGAGTGTTGGATTGGGCTAAAACTTGGCAAAGCTTCCTGATTTGGTCATATGTAGATGCTGCAAAAAGATCATACCAAATGGACTTGCCAAAATGGTACTTGCTTCACAAATATCACTTTCGGCCAGAAACTTGGGAAAATTCTAGGAAAATATTGGCTACAGGAAATGAGCCAAGACCTTGGTAGCTAGGTTATATGGATAAGAGAAGGCTTAGGAATATTTTTAGCCATAATGGAGCAACATAAAATATACTTGCTTCACAAACTGAAAATTTGGGCAGAAAACAAGAATTGCTCTTGTGCTCACATAGCTCAGTGAAATGAGCTGAATTTAGGTGGAGACTAATTAATTGGGATACTTGAGAATATGGATAAGTTTCATCTCATTTTGAAACTCTATGAGGGTACTTCCTTCACAAAGTTACAATCTCGTCAGAAACTTCGAAAAATTGCAGATGGAGCTAGGATGAATGGATTGAGCTCATCTTTAATAAATCACCCTTCAAAATTGCAGCTAAATAAAAATTAGGAATAAGGCACTTCATTTGCAAAATTTCAGAATAGGCAGAAACTTGCATTGGATCATGTGCCCAGTTTTTGATATGTGGAACCTGAGATAAGGATGGAACTAGTGATTATATAGCAAGGACAAGCTCCACAATTTATGTGGGAATTTTCTATGCTATAAAAATAGTAGTTCCTTTGGAAAATGGCAGAAATGCAATATTGGCTTAAAATAGGAAAAGGCAATTTTCCTTATTTTAATGTGGCCATTTTTTTTGCCAGAGCTTGGATTAGGCCTAAATATCAACTCCACCAATTCTCATGAATTTAGGAGATGGCTAGCTATGCCTTTGGATTTTATTCCTCAGGAAGGCAAGAAAAGGAATACATCATAATTCAAAATTATTGCATGGGACTTAGCAATATTTTTGCATATCCATGGATTAGGAGGATAGGAGTGTCTCTTGGAATAGGTGGAATGATCAACAGATCAAGGAAAATGATGGCTCCTTTGTAAGGATGGCAATTTTATCCATGGACATGGATATCCATGGATATCCGACCCGAATGGATAGGGTTTGGATATGCTTTTGTGTCCATGGGCAGCGCCCAAACCTGACCCGATTACTCGTGGGTAGGGCATGGATATAATCTTGTACCCGTGGGTATATCCAAGCCCGACCTGATAGTATGACTTAATGGCAAAATTCTGCTATCCCTACCCCGCAGTCACATGTCCCACTGCAATTTTACACTTTGTTATCCAAAACATGCAAAATAAATTACACAATCCTCGTGATAACTTTTATTAGTTTACATTCAATCCCCACTGTAACATACCCCAATGCCCTTCCCTTATTTTTATCTCCTTGTTAAATGACTCATCATTCTCATTTGTTAGAAAAAATACGGAATGATCTTATGTTGTTAGTGGACATTGATTTACCATAAGTGAAGCATAGCCTGCCACGAAGTGATGAATGTAAGATCTTATGTTAACATTGTGTTATATCTTATTTATATGTCTAGAGAGGACCCAATAAATATCCAATGGGTATGGATATCCATCGGGTTTGGACATGGACATAATTTTTCACCCGTGGATTTTTTCATGGGCGGGCAAAGACTGTCTTCATGGATATGGATATGGATTTGATATTGTTCAACCCGATCCAAACCCGACCCATTGCCATCCTTACTCCTTTGTAATCACAAAGGCCACATTCAAATTCCAAAAATTTGGAATTAGGGTTTGAGAGGATTTGAGATGATGCAAATGAGGTCTTGCCCATTGACAAAGACATGAGCAAGGTTTTGAAAGGTTGGAAATTGCAAGAATTCTCAGAGTCATCCAGCAAACTCAGGAGAAAATTGGATAAATGATTGCCAGGAAGAAATAACAACACAAAAATTGATAACCCAATTTTGGGGCTGTTACAACTCTTCCCCCCCTTAAAAAGAATCTCGTCCTCGAGATTCCTAGGGTTACAACAACCATGAAAAGACAGCCACTCCGGGGAAAAACCTCTGGGTTAATTTTAACCCTTTGGTCAGATACAGACGAGTTGGGGTACCGATAATTGGTACACCCAGAGAAAGATATGGGCAAAACAGGGTTACCTCCATAGCTAGGGGCACACCCAATCAGACTCCCGAAAAATGCTGGATGCACCCCAATGAATAGTGGTTTCATCTACTGACACGTGGGTCTAGGGCCCACTGGCAGCTGCCTTCTTCTACCCCGTGACGCCCGGGTAATTAAGCTACAGTAATCAGTGCCACGTAACCTCGTTTACGGTTGCTATTCACGTGTTAGTTCAAAACGTTCCAAATTCAAAATTGGATTAATGACAAACAATTAAAGTTTTCAAATGTCAAAACTAAAATGTTCACAATGTTTAAAATAATCACTAAGTATTTTTCATGTTGAACTCACATTTTTTTATAAAGTGATTAAATACCTGAAAGTATTTAAATAGTGGCTTAAACAATTATTTAAATGCATTTTAAATAAGAAATAAATGCAATCTATCTTATTAAGGTGCCAAGTTATTTGTGGCAATGGCCTAACTACTAATACTAACTTAGGGGCTTAGACCATATTTTATAAAACCGAAAATAAGATAAACTAATTAGAAAACAGAAAAGTATTAAAAGAAAATGCAAAAGAACAGTAAAAGGCAAAGAAGGACCCCCCCTTTTTGTTTCCCTGGGCCTTCACCACCAGCCGGCCCAGCCCAGCTCTCGGTCTCCTCCCTCCTTCTACTGCTCGACCGACCGCTCCCATGCCCGCTCGTCCTCGCCGGACCACCTCGCCACCCCCGTCGGCGAGGGGATAAGAGCGACCCCAACCGCTCTCTCTCTCTCTCCCCGAAACCCTAGTCCACTCTGTTTTTTTCCCACCTCGCATCGCTCTCCACCCCCACCATTCCGAGCGTCTCCTTCGCCGTTCGTCGCACTCCTCCACGGCGACCGTCTACCCCGTAGCCTACCACCGTAACCAGAAGCTCCGCCGGTGTCTTCTTCATCTTCCTCGCCAACTGGAACGAGCTGGCCCCCGTCCATCGCCGGATCCGGCCTCGTCTTCAACCTCGGTGAGCCGCTGTTCTCCACCCCTTTCCTCTCCCCTGTAGGTAACACGCCCGCGCCGCCACGGTCCTCCGCAGCCACCGCGCCATTCCCGGCCGCCCGGCGCGCCCCTGCTGCCCCCTCCCCACCGCGCCGGCTTGCTGCGTCGGCCGTGCCTGCTTCCCCCTGCTCCGGCTTGCGCCCCTGGCCGTCGCATCCCTGCCGCGGCAGGCGCCCGACCGCAGTCCCTCCCCGCCAGGCTCGCCGTCGCTCTGCGGCCTCCTCCCCTCGCCTCACACCCAGCCTGCGGCGCCGCGCCGCACCGCCCCCTCGACCGCCCCGACTAGCACGTCGGCCGTCCGCCACCGCCTAGGGCCATCGCACGCCCCCACTATGGCAGCCGGCCGGCGCCCCGCCGGCCTCGCCCGCACCCGCGACCCTGGCCGCCGGCGCCTCGCCGGGTCATGGCCTCGCTCGCACGCCCAGGCGGGCAGCGCTGCGATGGGCCGTCCCAGTGGGCGCCCGACGCCCGCACCCGTTAAACACCAGTGCCTGCTATGGCCTTGAGCCACTGCCAGGCGGGGCCCAGTCCCCTGTTAAAAAAAATGAGAAGTTAAAAAAAAGGATATAATAAAAATAATTAATAAAATATTAATTAATTAATTAATTAATTAATTAAAGAATTAATTAATGTAATTAACTTAATTAGATTAACCTAATTACGGTTAGACTAATTAACCTGTTTAATTAGTCTTAGTGTATGACACTAGGCCCCACGTGTCAGTTTGACTCAGTCAACTGACAGGTTGACTGATGACGTCATGCTGACGTCATAATTGTATTTTGAGTTAAATTAAATCTGTAATTCTAGAAAATGTTTGAAAACTTTGAAAATTAATATAAAATAAACCGTAACTCGGATGAAAATAATTTATATGTGAAAGTTGCTCAGAACGACGAGACGAATCCGAATACGCGATCCGTTCGTCCGCCACACATCCCTATCATACCGAACACATAACTTTCCCCCTCCGTTTCATCTGCCCAAAAACGCGAAACACCGGGAATACTTTGCCGGATGTTTTTCATCCTCGCCAGTATCACCTCCTACCGCGTTAGGTCACATGTAGCTCCGCGTTTTGCCATGTTATGCTTTGTGATGCTATTGCTTGCTCTGTTATTTATTTGTTTCCCCTTCGTTGCTTATTTTCGGTAGACTCCGATACCGTGATAGACCTCGAGACCATTGATGCTTCGGTGTTTGACTACGGCTACGATTCCGAAGATTCCTTTCGTCTGCAGAGCTTCCAGGCAAGCCCCCCCTTTGATCACCAGATATCGCCTATTCTTCTCTCTACTGCTTGCATTAGAGTAGTGTAGCATGTTACTGTTCGGTTACTCCTATTCTGTTGCATAGCCTGTCATTGCTGCTACAACTGTTGATACATGTACCTGCCATCCTAATGCTTAGTGTAGGATGCTAGTTTTCCATCAGTGGCCCCACATCCTTGTCCGTCTGCCATGCTATACTATCGGGCCGTGATCACCTCGGGTGGTGATCACGGGTATATACTATACACATACTTTACATGACACATGATGTGACTAAAGTCGGGTCGGCTCATTGAGTACCCGCAAGTGATTCGATGTGGGGGCTGAAAGGACAGGTGGCTCCATCCAGGTAGTGATGGGCCTGAGTTCCCAACGGCCCCCCCGAGTGGATCTTTGTGGCGGAGCGACAGGGCAGGTTGAGACACCCAGTGGAGAGGTGGCCTGGCCCTGGTCGTTGTCCGCGGTTGTTTCATAATAACACGCTTATCGAGATCTTGGTATTTGATCCGAGTCTGGCCATTTGGTCTATACGCACTAACCAGCTGCGTGGGAATAGTTATGGGCTCTCGACGTCGTGGTATCAGCCGAAGCCTTCTTGACGTCAGCGACTTAGCGGCGCGCGCCGGGTTGGACCGCGTAACGTAACTTCCTTAGTAATGGAGGTTACTAGGTCTGCTCACCGGCTGCCCTCGCAACGTGCAGGTGTGCATTGGGCGATGGGCCCAGACCCCTGTGTGCTTAGGACTTAGACCGACGTGCTGACCTCTCTGTTGTGCTTAGGTAGGGCTGCGACGTGTTGATCTTCCGAGGCCGGACATGACCCTGGAAAGTGTGTCCGGCCAAATGGGATCAAGCGTGCTGGGTTATGTGGTGCACCCCTGCAGGGAAGTTAATCTATTCGAATAGCCGTGTCCCTCGGTAAAAGGACGACCCGGAGTTGTACTCTGACCTCATGACAACTAGAACTGGATACTTAATAAAACACACCCAGACAAGTTCCAGATACTACCCGGTGATCGCTTTCTCACAGGGCGATGAGGGGAGGATCACCGGGTAGGATTATGCTATACGATGTTACTTGGTGAACTTACCATCTACTCCCTTCTACTGCTGCAAGACGGAGGCTGCGAGAAGCGAGGATACTTGTTACTTTCCAGCTACCCTCATCTTCTGCTGCAAGATGGAGGTGGCCAGAAGCGTAGTCTTCGATTGGATTAGCTATCCCCCTCTTACTCTAGCATTCTGCAGTTTAACCCACATATATTACCCATTTACACAGACACCATTGCATATGTAGTGTAGATCCTTGCTTGCGAGTACTTTGGATGAGTACTCACGGTTGCTTTGCTCTCCCTTTTCCCATTTCTTTCTTCTGTCTGGTTGTTGCAACCAGATCTATGGAGTCCAGGAGCCAGATGATCCAGAGGATGTTTCTACGTGGAGTTCGGCTTCGAGGAGTAGTTAGGAGGTCCCAGGCAGGAGGCCTTGCCTTTTCGATCGTTGCTATATTTGTGCTAGCCTTCTTAAGGCAAACTTGCTTAACTTATGTCTGTACTCAGATATTGTTGCTTCCGCTGACTCTTGTGTTTTCGAGCTTATGTATTCGAGCCCTTGAGGCCCCTGGCTTGTAATATAAAGCTTGTATTATTTTAATTTGTGTCTAGAGTTGTGTTGTGATATCTTCCAGTGAGTCTCTGATCTTGGTCGTACACATTTGCGTGCACGATTAGTGTACGGTCAAATCGGGGGCGTCACATACCCCCGGCTTACTGCTTCATCCTCGTCGCTGCTCCGCGTGTGGCTTGGCGCAACACACATCTAGCTCCTAGGGCGACGAGGACCCTAGTGTCGTAGTGTGCGGCGTGCACGGCGGCGGTGCAGCGAGCACTCATGTCGCGGGCCAGCACCTTGTCAGCACTGCTTGCGGATTCGCCTCCTGGATGCCGGTGATCGAACGACGAGAGGGTTTCCTGGACCTCGCTCACCGTACACCGGGGTTCGGCTATAAAGGACGGCAGTGTGGCGTTCCTCCAACGCACAAACACAATGCCGCTCTACTACCTCTTAGGTTTGGGCGAGATCGAGCCGAACTCCTTCGATGAGGCTGTGTTCGTGGTGGTGCTGCGGTGGTTCTTAGCTGCTCTGCTGGGCACACTGATCGGCTCGTCGTTCCTCCTGGTGATACTCATCAGGAACAAGCGGGCTCGAGGCAACGCGTGACTGGGTGCGGTGGCTCGAGGTGTGGAAGAAGATGGTGCATGGGGTGGTCTTACACCATGTTGATCCTCCGTCGCTTTGCGCCGTCGGAGTAACCGCGTGCTACGATGGAGCGGGGTGGCGATTTGCCTGCATCATGCAAGGCACAGACGAGGGTGGTGGTGGGGTCCAGATGCAGGTGAGGTGGTTGCGCCAGCTCAGGATGCACACGGTGGTACGGGGAAATTTCGCGAATGGCTCCACGAAAAGTAGGTGTCGAGGTAGAATCAGAGTTGAAAATTGTATTGTGATCGATGTACTGGTTTGAGGGAAATAAAGATGGCAGCGCTTCTCCGGAAATAAAATTGGGAAAAAGAATTAGAGACGAGGAACTGCCAGACGGAAATGCCTTTGCGAGGCACTGGGTTTGGAAAATCGGGCACACGAGGCGTACACAGATAGAGAGGGATATGTGACTTTGCATTCCCATGAGTACTTCCCGAATGTACTCGTGGGTGAACCGGCTGTGCGTGCAATATGCAGTACAAACAAACTAACAAACGGACCAATGCAACAAACATGCAAAGAAAAACACAACACACAAACCATGCTAAAGTGTTTTAATGCTAGTGGGTATATGTACTCCTGGTATACATGTACCTACGCCAACGCGCATTTTATTAAAGACTCGGGACGAGCCAATGTTGTTTTTAGTGTATGTGTCGTACTGATTAAAATCTTGTAAACAACACAGTGTCAACCCTGTCAAACATTTCTGCTTGACAGAGAGACAAGCAAAAACAACACAAAAACCAAAAGCAAGCAAGCACAACACATCATACGGGTTACAAATAGTGCAAGCATACAACAAAGCACTAACGCGATACGTGCTAAGAGAAACAACTCACTCTGGGATAAATTGTTCTATCCTTATATCGAGGATGAACAGACTGACTGACCTACTCACAGAATCATCTCACTACGTGACTGAGGTCATGGAGAGGACTGACCTCGCTGGGGCTCTCCGGGGGGACGAAGACTGAGCCAATCACCATCTTCATCGTCCGACAACACTATGGGTTGAGGTTCGACTGCTGGGGGTGTGGCTGAAATTGATCCAAGCAAATGCTGCTGGTGGATTCGGAAAAGAGCCTTGTTCAGGGTGACGATGTTTGGTCTAGGCCACAACACATGCTGAGAGGGTAGTACTAGTTCGGATGGCATGTGGTGAACATCTTGATATGCGAATTTACGAGCCTAATGATAAGCTTCCTTGACAACTCGTACCGCATCGTTGTCCAGGGTTCTAATTTCGGCAAGCATATTAGAAATCATCATCCCCTGGGCAGTGATATATTGCACCAGGCGAGCGATTGCGGGGTCATCTCCCAGAATAGTGGTAGGAGGTGATACGTCTAAAACGTATCTATAGTTTCTGCTTGCTCCATGCCTCTTTTGGGTGATATTGCTATGATATTTATACACTTCCATACACTTTTGATCATATTTGGACTAACCTATTAACTCAGTGCACCCCAGTGCCAGTTTCTGTTTTCTGCTGTTTTTGTATTTCAGGTTTTCCCGTCACGAAAACTGCGAGAAAAATCCCGGAAAAATTATATAAAAAATCAGCGTTCCGGAAGCTTCCACACGGCTGAAGTAGGGCCGGAGGGGGGCCACCAGGGTTCCAGGCGCCCTGGTGGCGCGGCCCCCTCCTGGCCGCGCCGGGGGGGGGGGGGGGGCGCCTGGGTCCCCCAGGCCTCTGCTGATGCCCCCCTTTGGCATATATTTAACATGCGTCCCGAAACCCTCGAGGACGGAATCCTTTTTTGCAATCTCATCTCTGTTCCGCCGCCGCCGCGCTTCCAAGATCGAGAGCACCAGGAGAACTCTTCCCGGCACCCTGCCGGAGGGGAGGATCACCACCGGGAGCCTCTCCACCACCATGGACGCCTCCCGGATGAGTTGTGAGTAGTCTCCCTTGGACCATGGGTCCATGACCAGTAGCTATGTGATGTTCTCCTCCCCTTCTTGTGCTTCACTAATTAGACCTCGTGAGCTGCCCTACATGATCGAGGCACATATGTAATCCTTATGCTGTTGCTATGATGAGTTTGCTGGGATCCGATGGATTGTGAGATTATGTTCAGATTGTGTTTGAGTAATATATTTGATTTACCTATTTTATATTTATGTTCTTAAGTAATTCTTGCATGTTCTCCGTTGCTATTTATTGCTTTGGCCAAGTAGTAGGTAGTGACTCCAAGAGGGAACGTTATGCTCGATTGTGGGTTCATGCCCCTCGATGACTAGCTTGAGTGACAGAAACATGAGTCTAGGGGATGTGCTGTTGCCACAAGGGGGAAAACAACGGTGCTTGTACTCACGGGTGCAAGGATTGTTTACTTTACGCAAAGTTCTTTTAATGTAGTTGTCTGTTGCTTTGAGTTTACACTATGGGTGGGACTCGCAACTTAATACCAGCGAGATGTTCTGGATAGATATCTCAAGGTGGATGATTAGTAGTAGATGCAGATGGATTTCGGTCTACTTGCCTTGGCGTACCGCCCATGCTTTGAACCTCTACCTTTCTTGCAACATAGTTAGCATTGGTTTGCGCACATAATTCTGTCAATTGCCCAGCTGTAATTCGTTTACCTCACATAGCTGTTTTATCGTCTTTTGGGAGAGAGACATCACTAGTGAACATCATGGGACCCCGGTCCATATTACCATCACTGATCACATCCGCTATTTACTTTCTGCTTTTACTTACTATTTGCAGCAATACCTATCACTATTATCACTTGCGTTTGATCCTTTGTAAACGACAAGGCCGGAGGGATTGACAACCTCTCTGTACTCGTTGGGAGCAAAGTTATTTGTATCTGTGTGCAGGTCCACGTTGATTGCTAATATCTGGCGCCGTTAGCAGTTGACACCTTCTTGTTGAACCTTGGAGTCTCAGGGGAAATCGAGCCTTGGTATCTTTGCCAAGGGAAAACTTTCGCTACACTGCATCTCAAACCTTCCACTTGGGGTAACCAACGAGGGGCGAGAAGCCATCAGGAGGCTGAATTCCTGCTTCTGTCACCACGAGAAAAAGCGAAACTCCTGCCTCTCTGCCACCTGCGGGAACTTGGTTCGGAGGTATAGGATAGCCTCCACAGCAGCGGCCTGAATAGCCAAACCGGTAGTGGGCATGGCTCTGCCCTGAAAAACTAAGGGCTGGCCATCAGCTGCAGGACCTGGGAGATCTACACCCTTGCATCATAGCGATCAAGGTGAGGGACGGGTGTCGATTGGAACACCAGGTAATCGGGGCTAGCATTACAACCAAAGGCTTTGGTGAGCATCTCAGTAAGAAGAGGTGGAAAGCCAGGGTGGTTGGCGGCAAAGGTGCGGGTGTAAAACTTGGGAGCTTTCAAGGCGCTAGCCATGGCTGGAATGTTACTAGCCAGGCTTCTTTGTAGGGACATGGCTGACTAAGGAGTGAGCGATTCGGCAAGCGAAGAGGGGATTTTATAGACAGCTATGCGAGGACCTGCCCGCATGGTGTGGCCCCTTGCCCTTAATGGTGATGGGTAAGCGGTGCGGCCAACCAGAAAGGCTAGGGTTGCTATTCGTTCCATAGATAACTAGGCGGGGACAGCAGGGTGAGGACGTGTCGGTTCCGACTACGCCACATGTTGATTAACAGTGGCCATGCTGGATGCCAGGGATGGGTCAAATACCCTAGGGTAATTACTGTTTAAAGGTAGCGGTGATCTAATGCTAGGATAACCTATGCCAGCCTGGCTGCTTTGATACCATCTCCTGTTCCACCCCGATCCACATGGAGCAGGGGGCCTTCACACGTCAGCCCAGGATAACACCTCACGCATGACAAGTCCATGATACAGCATTCCAGGTACAACAATATTCATCAAATACATGTGCATAAGATTACATCATTGATGATCACAATTATCTGGCATAGCCCCAAGGCTATTTAAATGGCATCGGAAGTCTATTTAAATGGCGGCGGAAGCCTTGGTTTGGCAGCGTAACAACTCGGGCTGGGCTCCACAACTCACATGACTGGCAAGATTACGACCTAGCACGACGGAGCAATTGAACAATCTGGGCACGCGACCTACAAAACTGGCATGACACGCTGGGTCAGTACATTGAATGTACTTGCAAGACAACCAAATACATAGCAACCAAACAAACAGATGACAAAGCAAGAACCAAATGTCTGCAATAACCTACCTCCAAGCAGAACTAAGCATGGCAAGATATTAAATAGAGGCATGGATCAAAACAAGCATGAACAACATCATGTCATATACTAGCATGACAATGACAGATCAAACTTACTCCTAACATGGCAATGGTAAAACAAAGCAGAGCATCTCAAAGCATGGCATAAGTTCAATCATGGCATCATGAAAATTATACTAGAAGTAAACTGCCAATCGTATCCATTGCAAACATAACATGCTGACTTTATGCAATCATCTCCTGTTCTACCATGGTTCTATCAATGCAAATAATCAACATAGTACTCATGCAATGCAAACAAACTAGTGCACCGAGTCCCTCGGACTCTCTTACTAACGGGTTGCCTCGCAACCAAGCGATGATCATTTGCGGATCACAAACGAAACTATACTTGGTTCAGCACTCACCGAGACCTTGTCTCATGATCATATCAACACATCACCATGATTACTCACGTCTATCTCATGTCTCCATATTAGTTGTTACATATTATTTATCAACTTAGTTATTTTAGATTTACCCTCCATTTCGACCGAGACCTGATAGTGTGACCTACTGCGAACTTGTGCCCATGACCGAGGACGCGACTATCAATAGACTAAATACACTCTGCAGAGGTAGCGCACTGTACCCACACCACAGAACCCATGGCCTCATACTCCCATTCGGGTGGACCAACGGTGTTCCGACAGAACCAACCTACTATCATGACACTCTCCCGGCCACTCCGACCAACACCCCCTTGGGGTTCAGTCCTGGGTGGCCCACGCCTACCAAAGGCAAAATGACCACCGTCGTGGCAAAAACGGTCCCAAACGGAGAAAAAGCACGCAAAACAACTCGGGCTCACAAGGTTCATGTCCGCCCACCTGATCAGAGTAGCGCGCGCCCATAACCTTCCCTTTGTTGGAGGCACCGACGAGAGGCATGATAATAACCCAGTTAGGGCCTTCCCATACCAAGGAAAATGTGGCTGCACTGGAAAAAGCTCGATTTGGTGGCACTATGACATCCCAGTGATGATGGAGGAGGTTTGTTATTAAGTCATATTATTAACTTCTCCATCATCAATGCGAACATAGTTAACATGAATGCAACATGCAACATACTGATGCAGTAACAAAACATCAAGCATTTCAATTGAACAATGATAGCATGCAAAACATGGCAATACCAAGTACTAGCAATCTTAGCAGTGCAACAGGGTTATCATAACATCGATACTACTAACATGAGACTAAACAGAGGCGTGATATTATCAGTAACAACTTTAAACTAGCATGTCAACTTATTTTATGAAAACACAAGCATGCATGGCACATCACAATAACATCTAGCACTACTGAAATAACGACAGACGGAACAGACAAGAAACTAATGCAACTAAGCACACACACGAGGTGCAAGCAAAGTCAACATGCAAGTTCGAGGCTTATGATAAGAGGTTGGCTTGCCTGGGGTCGAGTAATACTCTGGGAAAAAGTGCGGAGCGATCGCGGAAAGATTTGCCGAAAACAGTTCTCTATCAGAAGAGCAAAATGGTCATTTTCACTGTGTGAAAACATAATGAAAATGATACCAACGGAAAGAGCGCGATGAATAGAGAACATGAGCGCTGGAGTCACCTCGATCGGAGCTACGGTTGAAAAGTTGCGGTAGTTCGTTCGTTAGGCCAAAAAATTGCACTAAATAGTGAACGTTCACAAACTAGCCACTTCGGCGGGCGGGGCTGAAAAATAGAAAACGCATTTTAGGAAAATACTTCTTCAGAACACTGAAAGCGTATTTCTGATAGAAGAAGCAGCAAAGTATGCTTTCCTTACTCGAAGACGTACTCCCCGAAAGTGCACTTTCACTTAATCCAGTCAGCGGGTCCGCCACGTCAGCGCTGAGAGAATGACAGGCAGGGCCCGCGGCACCTTCTTCCTTTCTCGCCCGGGTCTTCTTCCCCATCGCGATACAGAGAGGCAGGGGCACAGGGGAACGGGCCGGCCGCTGCCATGGCCGTTGCCTCACTGCCCGAGAGGACCGGCCGACGAGCGCATGGGCTCCGCCTTCTTACTCCGCGCCCGCGGCTAGCCACTGAGGGGCTCGAGGCGGCCTGCAGCGCCGGGGCCGTGGAGGTCCGCGGCGGCCAGAGGGCTTTGGCGGGGTGGTGCACTGGCAGGGCTCCTCACCGGAGTTGAGGGTGGCGGCGGCCTACTGGATATAGGGGACGACCGCAGATGCAAAGAGAAGAGCGGGGGATTGGCCACAGAGGAAAATCGCTGACGGGGCCGAGCGGTGATGCTTTGGCCATGGAGTGGACAGGGAGGTGCTCCAGCTCAGGAAGGGGTTGTGGACCGTGCTGAGGCTCGAGGCATGCTTAAATAAACGCGGGGAAGGCTCGAGGGGGAGGGGAGGAGGTGACATGCGGCGTGGCTACGTGTCCGTGCACCAGCGACGCGCACGCGCGGCCAAGGATCACGGGGAGAGGCGACAAGGCGATGAGGGGGACGCGGACGAGCGCCAGGGGGTCACAGAGTCGAGCTGCACTCGGAGACGAGAGGAGGAAGAGGACAAAAGCGAGGAAACAACGGAGCACACGGGAACACACTGTGTTCGGCGACGGCGATGGCTCAACGAGGAAGAAAACGAAGGGTGAAAGGAGTCCAGGGGGATGACGATGCCGAGGCCGAGCTGTTGGACATGCTGGGACGAGCCAGAACCGGACAAAGTAGGAGTGCCAACGAGAAGAGTGGCTAGACCACCGATTTGGCTAGCATTACCCGTGGTCACCAAGGAACACGCGCTCTGGCCATCTACTTCAGGCCAAACCTTGTCAGCAGTGGAGTCCTTCCGAGGCTCACTAAGAATGAGGTGATGGCACAGGCAGAAGAGTAGTAAGCAGAGGGAACCAAGCTCGACAAGTTTGCTGTTGCAAACTTGGCCACGTCTTAGTGATCAAACCAGAGAGGTTAACATGACAACTTGATGTCTAGGAGGTTTAGGGTAGTAAGGACTACGGTCCTGGGAATTATGAGGGCATTTGGTCAAGTATTTAGCATAGTTGCAGTGCAACTGCCAAATCTGACCCAGAAAGCAAATGACGAAGGAGCACTCACTAGGAGTGTTGGATTGGGCTAAAACTTGGCAAAGTTTCCTGATTTGGTCATATGTAGATGCTGCAAAAAGATCATACCAAATGGACTTGCCAAAATGGTAGTTGCTTCACAAATATCACTTTCGGCCAGAAACTTGGGAAAATTCTAGGAAAATATTGGCTACAGGAAATGAGCCAAGATCTTGGGTAGCTAGGTTATATGGATAAGAGAAGGCTTAGGAATATAAAATATACTTGCTTCACAAACTGAAAATTTGGGCAGAAAAGAAGAATTGCTCCTGTGCTCACATAGCTCAATGAAATGAGCTGAATTTAGGTGGAGACTAATTAATTGGGATACTTGAGAAGATGGATAAGTTCCATCTCATTTTGAAACTCTATGAGGGTACTTCCTTCACAAAGTTACAATCTGGTCAGAAACTTTGAAAAATTGCACAGGGAGCTAGGATGAATGGATTGAGCTCATCTTTGGTATTCATGGGTGATTTATCAATGTTAATCAGCCCCAAATTACAGCTCAATAGGAATTAGGAATAAGACACTTCCTTTGCAAAATTTCAGAGGAGGCAGAAACCTGCATTGGATCATGTGCCCAATTTTGATATGTGGAACATGAGATAAGGATGGAACTAGTGATTATATAGCAAGGACAAGCTCCACAATTTATGTGGGAATTTTCTCTGCTATAAAAATAGTAGTTCCTTTGGAAAATGGCAGAAATGTAATATTGGCTTAAAATAGGAAAAGGCAATTTTCCTTATTTTAATGTGGCCAATATTGTTTTGCTAGAGCTTGGATTAGGCATAAATATCAACTCCACCAATTCTCATGAATTTAGGAGATGGCTAGCTACGCCTTTGGATTTTATTCCTCACGATGGCAAGAAAAGGAATAAATCATAATTCGAAAGTATTGCATGGGACTTAGCAATATTTTTGCATATCCAAGGATTAGGAGGATAGGAGTGTCTCTTGGAAGAGATGGAATGATCACCATATCAAGGAAAATGATGGCTCCTTTGAAATCACAAAGGCCACATTCAAATTCCAAAAATTTGGAATTAGGGTTTGAGAGGATTTGAGATGATGCAAATGAGGTCTTGCCCATTGACAAAGACATGAGCAAGGTTTTCAAAGGTTGGAAATGGCAAGAATTCTCAGAGTCATCCAGCAAACTCAAGAGAAAATTGGAAAAATGATTGCCAGGAAGAAATAACAACACAAAAATTGATAACCCAATTTTGGGCTGTTACACCGCAGAACCCGGCTTTCCCTGGTACCCGGCGGGCCCCAGCGCTGGCTTCTAGTCACTGCCAACCCGGCACCACAACCTTGTATCTTTAGCATTGTACCACATGGGTGTTGACCTATAAAACCCCCCAGGAGTCCTCCATCTATGAGGGCCTGAAACTCATTCACTCACACACATACACACTGATCCACAGGAGAATGAGCAGCCTAAGCCTTGGCTTGTCTTCCTCCCTCCTCCAAACAGCTCTAGGAGCAACTCTGTACTGCTACATATACTCATACATAAAACACTTGGTAGGATTAGCGGTGTTATCTCTCTGGAGAGCCCCGAACCTAGGTATGTCTTGTGTTCCACGCTCGATCATACCAACCCCGCTTCTGGAGCCCACCGGTGCCCCCGAGGCTGTCTCTATCTTTAGCCATCCTTTGGCATCTGCCGTGTGCCCACCACGACAGTTGGCGCCCACCGTGGGCAGGTCCGAGGTCCCGGCTGGAAGCATGTTCCAGACGAGGCTCATCAATGTTCCCGACGAGTGCGTCGAGCGCTGCGCCTTCCCGATCTCGGTGCGCTCCCGACCGACGTCATCGATGCCCTCTCCGCCTCCTTCACCGCGCTGCACATCTCTGATGCGCCTGCGGCCGACGAGTATCCCAGCGAGGTGACCGACGTCTTCGACTCCCCATTCCCCCTCGGCGATGGAGATTCCTCCGGGGCGGGACATCACTGCGTACGGGTGGAGGTGTTCGTCACCGGCTCTACTTCCATCTCGTCCATCGCCGCCAAGAAGGCCGCCGCCGCCAAGGCCGCAGCGGAGCGCGCGGATCCGTCCGACCCGCTACGCGCCATGCTGTAGAACCTCAGGATCCCCATCACCACCAACGTCGACAATACCCAGGCAAGGGCACGACTCGACGAGGAGCGCGTGGGCCTGCTAGACCATGGCACGTCGCTTGCTGCTATGCAGCGCCAACTGGAATCCGCTCAGCGCGAGCGCGGCGCTGCATACGGCTTCACGCCGGCCGCAGCCGAACCCAGCCGGGTGGCCGAAGTGCGTGCTAGAGGAGGCGCCCTCGGGTGCGCACTAGGCATGACCCCCCCGTCTACGACACCGCGGTCAAAAACATGCATGCCGTGGAGACGGCCGCAGAGGGCCTGGAGCTCCTTCAGAGCGACGAGCTGCTGGAGAGACAACATCGCGCCCGGGATCTCCACGCTACGACCAACGCGCAGCAGAAACGCCTCGACGAGAAAGAGATGGCCAAGCGTCGCGACTACCCTGCTGCATCCGGCTCGCACCGATCGAAAGAGCAGGCTGCGCTCTGGGACACCCTCCGGGCTTCCACCCCGCACGACGACGAAGCCCAATCCGCGAAGTTCCCCGACGCTCAACCCCGGCGGACTCAAGACGGAACGGGCGGTGGTGAGCTAGGCATGCCGGCTCCCGATGACGGACGCCAGCAGGCTGCTCCTCAACCCTGGCGAGACCAGCCGGCCCCACCCAGTCCGGCTCCCCGCGGCCTAGTCGCAAGCCGGCTAGGTCTGCGCACCATCGACGACATCGATGCTCGCCACCGCCTCGACCAGCTCGCCCTCTCCCTCGAGCTTGAAAAAGGTAACATGGTCGGGCTGGCTTGCTTCGGTCCGCGCATCCGTGATGAGCCTTTCCACAAAGGGTCACGCTCCCCCGCAATACCCCCAAGTACAACGGCTCCGTCAAGCCGGAAGACTGGCTCACCGATTACACCACCGCCATTGGGATAGCGGGCGGCAACCGCCGCCTCGCCATACCATACGCCCCGCTCATGCTCCAGGGACCGTCCCACACGTGGTTGAACAGCCTGCCGGTTGGCAGCATCAACGTGTGGATCGATTTCCAGCAAGCCTTCATCCACAACTTCACCGGCACCTACAAGCGCCCGGGCCGACCCACCTAGCTCGCCATGTGCGTTTAGGGGCCGAAGGAGACCAGACGCCAGTACCTCGCTCGCTGGACCAAGCTCCGCAATAGCTGCGAGGGAGTCCATGAAGTCTGGGCCATCGAGTACTTCACCAGTGGATGCCGGGACGACACCCTGATCAAGCACAAGCTCATGCGGAAGGAGCACACGACCCTGGCCAAGCTCATGGAGATGGAGGACAAGTACGCCAATGCCGACTCCGCCATGAAGGTCCAGGTCGAGCTGGACGTTGCCGGCAAGGCAATACCGGCATCAGCTGCCAAGCCGGCGGGCGAGATAAGCCGCCAGCAGAACCATTAGCAGAACAAGTAGTGCAAGGCCAAGCAGAAGGCTCCCTGCTACGACAACCGCCAAGTTTCCATGGCCGAGCAGGCGCCGCGGGACGACTAAGGCGGCAGCCAGCGCCACCGCACCGGCAAAACCGCTTGGCAGCCTGCCATGAGCTTCGAGTAGATGCTCGACGCCCCCTGCAAACATTACAGCGGCGTGAAGCTATCCACGCATACGCTCGTGCAATGCGCCATCACCAAGCGCATCATGAGGGGCGACATTCCGCCGCCTCCGGCTCCGGCTTCGAGAGCAGGCCAGCCGGCTCCACCACCTCCTCTGTCGCCTCCGGCTCCGGCTCCGGGAGCAGGACAGCCGGCTCCGCCGCTTCCGGAAAACGGCACCATGTGCAACAAAGTCTTCCCCAACTAGAATGCTAGGTACATCGTCTTCACCAACCTCGGCGACGACAAACGCAGTGAGCGCCTGCTCCAGCAGGAGGTGAACACCGTTGTCCCAGCCAAGCCAGACTACATGCATTGGTCAGATCGCCCGGTCACCTGGAGCTGGGAGGACCACCCGGACATCATGCCAAACCCCGATGGCTATGCCCTCATTCTCGACCCCACCATAGTCGCGACCCGGCGCACCTGCAAGTTCTCCCGGGTTCTCATTGATGGCGGCATCAGCAACAAGATCCTCTACCACGGCACCATGACCAAGCTCGGCCTCGAGGCCAAGGATTTGAAGCCGCCCCGGACGGTATTCCACGGTATCGTGCCCGGTCTCTCCTACTCCCCCATCGACCAGATCCGACTCGACGTCCTCTTCGTCTCAAGCGAGCACTTCCGAGGCGAGTCTATCTGGTTCGAGGTGGTGGACCTGACCAGCGCGTAGCACGCGTTACTGGGTCGGCCTGCACTCGCCAAGTTCATGGCGGTACCCCACTATGCCTACCTGAAGATGAAGATGCCGGGTCCTAAGGGCCTCATCACCATTGCCGGCGACTACCGCAGGTCCCTGGAGTGCGCTCAAACTGGCGCCAAGCTAGCTGAGTCACTGGTTATAGCCGTGGAGTGGTGCCAACTCGATCGGATCGTCGCGCTGGCCAATGAGACGCCGGTCGTGCCGGCTTCCACCAAGGAGTCGGCCGGAGAAGCTTCATTCCAGCCGTCCAAGGAGACCAAGAAGGTCAAGCTGAACCTGGAAGACCCCAGCTGCAGCAAGTACGTTGTCGTGGGCGCCCGCCTCGACATCAAATAGGAAGGCGAGCTCGTCGACTTCCTTCGTGAGAATCATGATATCTTTGCATGGACCCCAAAGGACATACCATGAATCACGAAGAGGTACGCCGAGCACAAACTTCATGTCTGAAAGGACGCCAAGCCTGTCCGTCAACCCCTATGTCGCTTTTTCGAAGAAAAGAGAAGAACCATCGGTGAAGAGGTCTCCAAGCTCCTCGCGGCCGGCTTCATCATGGAAGTGTTTCACCTCGAGTGGTTGGCCAACCCAGTCCTCGTCCTGAAGAAGAAGAACACCTAGCGCATGTGCACAGACTACACTAGCCTGAACAAGGCTTGCCCCAAGGATCCATTCGCCCTCCCGTGGATCGATCAAGTCATCGACTCCACCGCCGGCTGCGAGCTCCTGTCTTTCTTGGATGCTTACTCCGGCTACCACCACATCAGGATAGACCCCGGCGACACCCTGAAGACATCCTTCATCACGCCCTTTGGGGCGTACTACTGCATCACCATGTCGTTCGGCTTGAAGAATGCTGGTGCCACCTTCTAGCGCTGCATGCAGAAATGCCTGTTGCCGCAACTCGGCCGCAACATCCACGTCTATGTGGACGACATCATGGTAAATACCAAGCAGGACCTCACGCTCCTCGACGACCTAAAAGAGACCTTCGCCAACCCACGCGAGTACCAGATCAAGCTCAACCCGGAGAAATACGTCTTCGGCGTGCCAGCCGGAAAGCTGCTTGGCTTCCTCATCTCAGAACGCGACATTGAGGCGAACCCGGAGAAGATCAAGGCCATCGTACGCATGTGCAAGCCGGCCCGGCTGTGCGATGTCTAGAAATTCATCGGCTCCTTGGCCTCGGTCAGCCGGTTTCTCAGCCGACTGGTGATACGTCTAAAACATATCTATAATTTCTGCTTGCTCCATGCCTCTTTTGGGTGATATTGCTATGATATTTATACACTTCCATACACTTTTGATCATATTTGGACTAACCTATTAACTCAGTGCACCCCAGTGCCAGTTTTTGTTTTCTGCTGTTTTTGTATTTCAGTTTTTCCCGTCACGAAAACTTCCAGAAAAATCCCGGAAAAATTATATAAAAAATCAGCGTTCCGGAAGCTTCCACACGACCGAAGTAGGGCCGGAGGGGGGCCACCAGGGCTCCAGGCGCCCTGGTGGCGCGGCCCCCCTCCTGGCCGCGCCGGGGGGGGCACTTGGGCCCCCCAGGCCTCCGCTGATGCCTCCCTTTGGCATATATTTAACACGCGTCCCGAAACCCTCGAGGACGGAACCCTTTTTCGCGATCTCATCTTTGTTCCGCCGCCGCCGCACTTCCAAGATCGGGAGCACCAGGAGAACCCTTCCCGGCACCCTGCCGGAGGGGAAGATCACCAGCGGGAGCCTCTCCACCACCATGGACGCCTCCCGGATGAGTTGTGAGTAGTCTCCCTTGGACCATGGGTCCATGACCAGTAGCTATGTGATGTTCTCCTCCCCTTCTTGTGCTTCACTAATTAGACCTGGTGAGCTGCCCTACATGATCGAGGCACATATGTAATCCTTATGCTGTTGCTATGTTGAGTTTGCTGGGATCCGATGGATTGTGAGATTATGTTCAGATTGTGTTTGAGTAATATATTTGATTTACCTCTTTTATATTTATGTTCTTAAGTAATTCTTGCATGTTCTCCGTTGCTATTTATTGCTTTG
Source organism: Secale cereale (assembly GCA_902687465.1). Taxonomy (NCBI): domain Eukaryota; kingdom Viridiplantae; phylum Streptophyta; class Magnoliopsida; order Poales; family Poaceae; genus Secale; species Secale cereale. The sequence goes on along the minus strand of LR738710.1, from coordinate 714,530,017 downwards.
GCCAAGTAGTAGGTAGTGACTCCAAGAGGGAACGTTATGCTCGATTGTCGGTTCATGCCCCTCGATGACTAGCTTGAGTGACAGAAACATGAGTCTAGGGGTTGTGCTGTTGCCACAAGGGGGAAAACAACGGTGCTTGTACTCGCGGGTGCAAGGATTGTTTACTTTACGCAAAGTTCTTTTAATGCAGTTGTCTGTTGCTTTGAGTTTACACAATGGGTGGGACTCGCAACTTAATACCAGCGAGATGTTCTGGATAGATATCTCAAGGTGGATGATTAGTAGTAGATGCAGATGGATTTCGGTCTACTTGCCTTGGCGTACCGCCCATGCTTTGAACCTCTACCTTTCTTGCAACATAGTTAGCATTGGTTTGCGCACATAATTCTGTCAATTGCCCAGCTGTAATTCGTATACCTCACATAGCTGTTTTATCGTCTTTTGGGAGAGAGACATCACTAGTGAACATCATGGGACCCCGGTCCATATTACCATCACTGATCACATCCGCTATTTACTTTCCGCTTTTACTTACTAGTTGCAGCAATATCTATCACTATTATCTCTTGTGTTTGATCCTTTGTAAACGACAAGGCCGGAGGGATTGACAACCTCTCTGTACTCGTTGGGAGCAAAGTTATTTGTATCTGTGTGCAGGTCCAAGTTGATTGCTAAGTATCTGGCGCCATTAGCAGTTGACACCTTCTTGTTGAACCTTGGAGTCTCAGGGGAAATCGATCCTTGGTATCTTTGCCAAGGGAAAACTTCCGCTACACTGCATCTCAAACCTTCCACTTGGGGTAACCAACGAGGGGCGAGAAGCCATCAAGCTAAGTTTTCTGGCGCCGTTGCCGGGGACTCCACTCTTCAAGATAGGGGAGTTGCACGCTATCTTTTATCTTTGCTTTTTAGTCTTGTTAGTTTACCTTTCAGTTTTCTTTATGTCTTTTCACTAGTTTTGCTTAATGGAAAACAACAAAAATATGAGAGAGCTTTATAAGCTCTACCTTGCTTTGGGACATGATGTGTTTGAAGAGAAAATTAAAAAACCCATGGAACTTTATTATTTGCATAACAATCATGATGGTGGTGATGTTATTAGTATGCTTTCTTTGAATATCAATATTGCTAATGACATGGAGAGCTCTAAGCTTGGGGATGACACATTTGATGAACATGATATTTTTAGTCCCCCAACTTTTGAAGAGAAAATTTACTTTGATGATACTTTGCTTCCTATATATGATTACAATGATGAATATTATGTTTTCAGTCCACCTACTATTGAGGATAAAATTTATTATGATTATGATATGCCTCCTAAATACAATGATTACCATGATGGTTATGATTGCTTTACTCTCACTATTCCTAATAAGAAAGATTTTGCTTATATGAAGAGCAATGATACCTTTTTGCATGTGGATCATGGTAACAATGCTTTATGTGATGCTTATATTGTTGAGTTTATTCGTGATCCCACTGAAAATTATTATGAGAAGGGAACATATGCTTATAGATATTTCAATAATATCAAGTTCCCTCTCTTTATGTTGAAGGTTTTGAAGCTGCACTTGTTTTGTCTTCCTATGCTTATTGCTTTGTGCCTCAATGAATTATTGTATTGCAATATTCCTATGCATAGGAAGCATGTTAGGCTTAAATGTGTTTGGTATTTACTTCTTGATGCTCTTTTTTTTTCTTCAACTCTTATTCCTACGAGAGCATCATTAAAGTCTTAAGCCTATCTTTATGGCTATAAAGAAAGAGCTCTAGGGAGACAACCCTTGTTATCTTTGCTTTCAGTTTGTTCTTTCATTTTTAGTGGTCTTGATGTTTGTTACTACTGTAGCAACATCATTGTATCTTTATTTTTCAGCTTTGTGCCAAGTTTAGCCTCCGATTGCAAGAAAGTTCAAAAGTTGTGATGTGCAGTCCAGAAAACAGATTCTGTCCTTGGACAGAAAAATTCGTATAAAATCACCAGATCATCTTTTTGATCTGAATTTTTTTGAAAGTGTGCTCTATACAATTGTCTTTCAGGGGTATGTTCTGAGTTTTTTGATTAGAGTTGCAGAAGTGCCCCGAAAAAATCATTTACTACCAGATGTTCTGTTTTCACAGATTCTGTCCTGTTTTGCCTTTCCTTCATTTTGCAAACCTTGAGCTTGCTTTTTCTTTGCAAAAACCTTTGGGCAATCTTGAGAAACAGTAGACCTTCAAGAATATCCTTATTTCCAGCAAGGAACAATTATTTTATTAAGGGTACTAACCTCGCTAATCAGATTATGATGAGTTATGTATGAAGGGAGTTTTCAAGTGTGCGAGGGAAGATGATAAAAAGATTCAGGAGTGTCAAACGCTCAAGCTTGGGGATGACCCCATGCACCCCCAAGAAATATTCACGAAGACTCAAGCATCTAAGCTTGGGGATGCCCCCGTGCATCCCCTTCTCCATCAACATTATCAGTTCGTCTTTCGTTCCACTATATTTTTATCACTTCATGTGTTATGTGCTATGCTTGGAGCGTCTTGCTTTTAGTTTCCTTCTTAGTTTTCTTTAGCTTTTCATAACGAGTCGGAACTCAGCTTTCTTTGTGTGGGAGAGAAACACGCTCCACTTCAACCTAGAACACAACATAGAATTTTCATGTCTATCTTTGCTGTGTATGTTCTTGGTATTTCAATAGCTACTATCGTGTTTAGCTTTTAGTTTTCATGCTTATCTTTTTAAAGAGCTTTTGTTTAGTTGGTCGTTGGAACTCTCTTTATTTATCATGCTTATCTTATTAAGAGAGTTGGCTTCTGTTGCATTGGTCGATATGTCTATGATAAAAATGCTACGTGCATAATGGTGCTTAGTAGTTCAGGTTTTCTTATGGTTAGTCTGAAATAGCTGAGGGGTTCCCAATGTGTTATTGGAGTACCAACATGATTTGTTTGCCTATGATGTGGTATGGTTTAGTAATATCTTCCTTCAAGAATTTATTTTGATTGACTTGGCGTATGCTCACGCATATTTAAGACTGTAAAGAAAGTCTGTCAAGCCTTGATGATCTTTTATTTCTGAGTAGCGATATAACTTCCATGCCTAATTCAATGTTGCTTTGTCGCTCTGCATGATTATGACCGTCATTGCTCTTTTAGTTGGTCGCTCCCAGTCTTTTGCTAACCTCCACCTGTACTAAGCGGACTGACTGCTTGTGCATCCAAATTCTTTTAAACCAGTTATGCCATATGAGTCCACCATACCTTCCTATACATGGTATTTACCTGCCATTCCAAACGAATACTTTCATGTACCATCTCGAAATTATTCAAGAAAGCATTCCTATTTTGTGCCTCTGTTTTAGTTCATGAGGAAGTAGTAGTTAATTCATGATCTTTTTAAGTTGGACAAGCTTCACCCCGGGATTGCATGTCTAATGTGCAAACCCATAATACGAGAAGGAACTGGCAAAGAGTGCGCCCGGCTCAAAATTAATATAACAAACAAACCCTCCTTCACGCTTTGTTCATGAGAAATCAGAAAACTTTGGCAGTGATAAACAAAGGAGACTAAGAGGATGTGATCGTCCTCATTCGGGAGCCGTTCCTCGAAACTTGTCCATCTCAAGAAGTGATTGAGTTGCCTGCTAGCATTCGTTGACGAAACATGCATATCTAAAAATAATAATTATTACCTCTGTTTTTAAAACCAAGAGCTCTGGTACATGTTTTGTCTTTGTTTCCGACCACGGGTTTTCAACCTTGCCAACAAAAGCCACGGTTCGAGAGTCTCCACCTTCTTTTAAAAGCACCAACTATTAAGAGCATGATTGTCATTCTGAGTGTAATGTGCATTGTCCCAAAGTAGCATTGTCTTTTGCATGATTGTGATATCGTTTATTCTGAAATCATTGTATCTAGTCATCATTTAAACCTTGGAGGTGCCCCTGCATTTATGTTTTGCTTCACTAAAGGGGGCAAGCGAGATATCACTTTATCATATTTGCACACCATGCTCATTACAAATCTATTTGATGTTTCAGTATCATATTGTAAAACTTTCAGTTCTTTGTGATTTTCTCGTGAGGCAACTTAATTACTACAGATTCATTGTCTCAGTAAGCTTTTGTCATATGACTATCAAAAGTCCTATATGGTTAATAGCATGTCACCACAGAAATTATTCTTGTTATCATTTACCTACTCGAGGACGAGCATGAATTAAGCATGGGGATGTTGATACGTCTAAAACGTATCTATAATTTCTGCTTGCTCCATGCCTCTTTTGGGTGATATTGCTATGATATTTATACACTTCCATACACTTTTGATCATATTTGGACTAACCTATTAACTCAGTGCACCCCAGTGCTAGTTTATGTTTTCTGCTGTTTTTGTATTTCAGTTTTTCCCGTCACGAAAACTGCGAGAAAAATCCCGGAAAAATTATATAAAAAATCAGCGTTCCGGAAGCTTCCACCCGGCCGAAGTAGGGCCGGAGGGGGGCCACCAGGGCTCCAGGCGCCCTGGTGGCGCGGCCCCCCTCCTGGCCGCGCCGGGGGGGCGCCTGGGCCGCCCAGGCCTCCGCTGATGCCCCCCTTTGGCATATATTTAACACGCATCCTGAAACCCTCGAGGACGAAACCCTTTTTCGCGATCTCATCTCTGTTCCGCCGCCGCCGCGCTTCCAAGATCGGGAGCACCAGGAGAACCCTTCCCGGCACCCTGCCGGAGGGGAAGATCACCACCGGGAGCCTCTCCACCACCATGGATGCCTCCCGGATGAGTTGTGAGTAGTCTCCCTTGGACCATGGGTCCATGACCAGTAGCTATGTGATGTTCTCCTCCCCTTCTTGTGCTTCACTAATTAGACCTCGTGAGCTGCCCTACATGATCGAGGCACATATGTAATCCTTATGCTGTTGCTATGTTGAGTTTGCTGGGATCCGATGGATTGTGAGATTATGTTCAGATTGTGTTTGAGTAATATATTTGATTTACCTCTTTTATATTTATGTTCTTAAGTAATTCTTGCATGTTCTCTGTTGCTATTTATTGCTTTGGCCGAGTAGTAGGTAGTGACTCCAAGAGGGAACGTTATGCTCGATTGTGGGTTCATGCCCCTCGATGACTAGCTTGAGTGACAGAAACATGAGTCTAGGGGATGTGCTGTTGCCACAAGGGGGGAAACAACGGTGCTTGTACTCGCGGGTGCAAGGATTGTTTACTTTACGCAAAGTTCTTTTAATGCAGTTGTCTGTTGCTTTGAGTTTACACTATGGGTGGGACTCGCAACTTAATACCAGCGAGATGTTCTGGATAGATATCTCAAGGTGGATGATTAGTAGTAGATGCAGATGGATTTCGGTCTACTTGCCTTGGCGTACCGCCCATGCTTTGAACCTCTACCTTTCTTGCAACATAGTTAGCATTGGTTTGCGCACATAATTCTGTCAATTGCCCAGCTGTAATTCGTTTACCTCACATAGCTATTTTATCGTCTTTTGGGAGAGAGACATCACTAGTGAACATCATGGGACCCCGGTCCATATTACCATTACTGATCACATCCGCTATTTACTTTCCTCTTTTACTTACTAGTTGCAGCAATATCTATCACTATTATCTCTTGTGTTTGATCCTTTGTAAACGACAAGGCCGGAGGGATTGACAACCTCTCTGTACTCGTTGAGAGCAAAGTTATTTGTATCTGTGTGCAGGTCCAAGTTGATTGCTAAGTATCTGGCGCCATTAGCAGTTGACACCTTCTTGTTGAACCTTGGAGTCTCAGGGGAAATCGATCCTTGGTATCTTTGCCAAGGGGAAACTTCCGCTACACTACATCTCAGACCTTCCACTTAGGGTAACCAACGAGGGGCGAGAAGCCATCAACTGGGCGAGAGGGCCCTGCCCCTATATCAGCTGATGAAGAAGACGATTCCGTTTGAGTGGAACGACCAGGCGGACGAAGACGAGATCTCAAATGCATGCTGTCCACCGCACCCGTCCTCGCCTCGCCGGCCGACAAGGAGCTGATGTTGCTATACATCGCAGCTACCTCACGGTCGGTCAGCACAGTGTAGGTAGTTGAGCGGTCGGAGGAAGGCAAGATCCGGTCTGTCCAGCGCCCGGGTCACTACCTGAGCGAGGTGCTATCAACCTCCAAGCAGAACTATCCGCATTACCAAAAGATGTGCCACGGCGTGTACTTCACCGCCAAGAAGCTGAAGCAGTACTTTCAAGAGCATGAGGTCACCGTAGTCAGCACGACCCCCATCGGCGAGATCATGGGCTGCAGCGATGCCTGTGGCCGGGTTGCCAAGTGGGCCATCGAGCTGGGCGGCCACTCCATCCTCTACGAACCCGCACCACGATCAAGTCTCAAGCATTGGCATATTTCCTTGTCGACACACTGCGAGTTCCTCGACGCTATTCGGCACCTTCGACGGCTGTGAGTTCCTCGATGTTTCGCGTGCAGAGAACGAGGCCGCCGACACGCTGGCCAAGATTGGCGCTTCCCGGGAAGCCATTCCTTCCGGTGTCTCCCTTGAGTACCTGCGCAAGCCATCCGTCAAGCCGTCTCCATACTTCGAGTCAATATTCGTCCCCAACGACCCTGCGACGCCCCACCCGGCCCAGGGACTGCAGAACCCAGTCCGAGGACTGCTGTGCTCATCTCGTCAACCGTCATCCCAGACCTGGGGGCTGCCGCCACCGGCTCAAGGGCTACCTCCCTCGGCTCGGGGGCTGCTACCATGAAACCCGTCATGGCAACCGTCCTCACTGTGGTCACGGCCCCGTCCTAGGCCCAGCCAATCCTCGCCTTCCTAGAAGATGAAACCCTTCCCATGGATGAGACTGAGGCACGCAAATTGCAATGCTGGGCATCCCCCTATAGCATCGTCAACCAGGAGCTCGTCAAGCACAGCGCGACGGGCGTCTTCCAGCGCGGCATCGAGCAGGACAAGGGCGTGGAGATCCTCCTCGACATACACCAGGGAGAGTGCAGGCACCATGTCACCTCCAGGTCCTTGGTGGCCAAGGCTTTCCGCCATGGTTTCTACTGGCCCACGGCACTAAAGGACGCCGAGTCGCTCGTCCTCAAGTGTGGGGGGTGCCAACGCTTCAGCAAGCGAAGCCATCAGCCGGTTTCAGCCCTGCAAACCATCCTGATCACCTGGCCCTTTGCAGTCTGGGGTATTGACATGGTCAGACCCTTCAAGACGGCACGGGGAGGCAACACACATTTGCTGGTGGTGGTGGACAAGTTCACCAAGTGGATCGAGGCAAGGCCGATCAAGAAGCTCGACGGGCCAACAACCATCTGGTTCATCAAGGACATCGCAGTGCGCTACGGCGTCCTGCACATCATCATCACCGATAACGGCACCAGCTTTGCCAAAGGCGCTCTCGCACAATACTGCTCTGTCTATGACATCCGGATTGACCTGGCGTCCGTGGCCCATCCGCAGTCCAATGGCCAGGTCGAGCGGGCCAACGACCTCATTCTGTACGGCGTCAAGCCACGCCTCGTCGAGCACCTCATCCGCTTGCCCGATAGCTGGCTTGACGAGCTGCCAGCCGTCCCGTGGAGCCCCCGAACGATGACAAACCGAGCGATCGGCGTCACCCCATTCTTCCTCTTCTATGGCATCGTGGCCGTCATCCCAACCAATGTCGAGTTCAACTCGCCACAAGTCACGATGTTCACCGATGCACAAGCCAAGGAATCACGCGAAGACGTCGTCGACGTACTGGAAGAAGCATGCCTCCTGGCGCTCAGCCGATCCGCCATCTACCAGCAAGGTCTGGGGCACTACCACAACAAGAAGATCAAGCCCTCGTGTTCCGCGAGGGAGACCTTGTCCTCCGGCTTATTCAGCAGCAATCCAGGCAGCACAAGTTGGCCCTTCCATGGGAGGGCCCCTTCACCATCAGCAAGGCCTTGCGTGACCGCAACGCCTACTACCTCACCGACACTCGCAAGGCAAACAAGCGCAAAAGAGACACTGCTGGTGAAGAAACAAGCTGGCCTTGGAACGCATAACTCCTCCACCCGTTTTACAGTTAGCTGTATGCACATATGTATCACTACCCTTTTGTAATCATATGAGAAAACTATGGGATCCCCGAATGACGCTCGTGGGCTGCCCCTTTCGCCCTACAAAGTTATTGTGTTTTCACATGCCCTTAACTTTCTCAAACCTCCACCGCCGAGTTGATCCGCTCAACCCGGGGGCTTGGGGGCTGAACGGCTTGGCCACCACCCGTCACCCCCCTTAGCACGTCTCGGCGTGCCCAAGAAGCCCAGGCCCTTCTCTTTGCCCAACGCCACAGGTCGGCTTCGGCTATCGGCCAGCAAAAATAAGGGGCCAAAGCACATGCTCGCCGCGATCACTAAGTGTTTGTTCATCGGATTGGCCATCCCGGCCCCGCCACGATAACTTTCTACACGACTGGATGCCGCCAGCCGACCTAGTGGGTGTTTCGCTTACGCTCAACATTTAAAGGACCTAAGTACTACGCGCTTCTTCCAAAGGTAGAACCCCTTGTCATAGACCAGAACTCGACTGTCTAGCTCATGGGGGGAGGGACCCAAAGGGGACACAAGTGAGAAAAAGGGTTCTGAAAACAAAGAGTCAAAGAGCAAACAGCCACAAAAATATTTACATCAAACATGCCTAAGGCCGGAGTTCATTACATTCACCAAAACACCCCAGTGGGTGGGTGGACCTGTTGCTTAACAAAAACTACAATGAAAGATAAAGCAGGACGACTTCAAGCGGTCCCCGCGCCAGGCCGTGCAGATGACAAAGTGCCGGCGACTTCAGTGCGGGCCAAGATGTCGGTGTCCTCCAACCCAACATCGTTGTCCGCATAGATGCCCATCTCGCCAGAGCTGCCCTACGGATCGTCCAACAGCAGGTCGAAGTCGTCGGGCGGCACGACTCCACCGTCCCCCGTCCGCTCCGGGTGGAACTCATCATGCAACGCGAACCCAGCCACATAGCTGGCTCGGGCGGCGATGTCGTCCACCTTTGCCTACAGCTGCTGCTTCGAGCTGGCTCGCTGGCCCATCAGCTTGGCCAAGTCCAGGTCCGGGTACCATGACAAGGCAAACCTCAGCGCCATTTCAGCACCGGCACGGGCCACAGAGACGCGCCATGCATGAAGATGCTCCAGCCCAACCTCTAGCCACCACGCCATCCGGGACAAGCTGTCAGGCATTACAGCATCGGGCCAAAGGGCCGCCGTCATCGCTGTGCCGGCACCGGCAACCCGCTCCATCTGCTCACTCAAGACTTGTAGACGGGCATGTGCGCCACCCATGATCTCGGAGAATCTCTAAGAGACGTTGGGATCAAGCGGAGCGTCGGGGTCCCCCGGCGTCCGCAGAACGTGGACGGCCCCCTCCGCTGTCTTCTGCATTTCCTTGAAGTGGCCTGCATAGCAGAAAGAGCAAGACCATCAGTAACGAAAAAATTAAAGTCGCTTCTCAGCCTGGCAAAACCACAAGGCGACACTTACTGGCGAAATCTATGTCCAGGTTCCGCGCTTCAAGCAGTATACCGTGCCGCGCCAAGTCCCCGTCACGGTCGCGCGTCTCCAGCATCTTCTCCGGCTTGGCGGCCTTGTCCACGACTGCCTTCAGCTCGGCATCCTTAGCGGTTGCCGCCTTCTCATACTCCTCCTTAAGACGGAGGAGCTCCGTCGGATGAGCCTCTGCCGTCTTGATGGCCTCTGCCTTTAGGCGATCGACCTTAGCTTGCAGTTGACCCTTGTCGTCGACTAGCCGGTCGTGCTGCGGGCCGACCTCAACCAGTGGCTTCCTGGCCTCTGCCGCATTGGCTGCCTCCACCGTCAAGTGCTCCACGTTGGCCTCCAGCCAACTCTTGTCGTCGGCTGATACGCCCATTTTGCATCATGCTTTTATATTGATGTTTATTGCATTATGGGTTGTTATTACACATTATGTCAGAATACTTATGCCTTTTCTCTCTTATTTTACAAGGTTCACATGAAGAGAGAGAATGCTGGCAGCTAGAATTCTGGGCTGGAAAAGGGGGTTTTCGGAACGAAGCGCCGCCATCTTGAGGCAGAACCTTGGCGGAACCAATCTAGGGCTCCGGCGGAGCTGTTCTGCCGGGGAAACCTTCCCGCGGGAGGCGGAAATCGTCACCATTGTCATCACCATCGATCCTCTCATCAGGAGGGGGTCAATCTCCATCAACATCTTCACTAGCACCATCTCCTGTCAAACCCTAGTTCATCTCTTGTATCCAATCTTTGTACCAAAACCTCAGATTGGTACCTGTGGGTTGCTAATAGTGTTGATTTCTCCTTGTAGTTGATGCTAGTTGGTTTATCCGCTGGAAGATCATATGTTCAGATCCATCATGCATATTAATATCCCTCTGATTATGAACTTGAATATGATTTGTGAGTAGTTACGTTTGTTCCCGAGGACATGGGAGAAGTCTTGCTATAAGTAGTCATGTGAATTTGGTATTCGTTCGATACTTTGATCAGATGTATGTTGTCTTTCCTCTAGTGGTGTTATGTGAACGTCGACTACATGACACTTCACCATTGTTTCGGCCTAGAAGAAGGCATTGATGTCTACTACACACCCTTCTTCTTGTAGACGTTGTTGGGCCTCCAAGTGCAGAGGTTTGTAGGACAGTAGCAAATTTCCCTCAATTGGATGACCTAAGGTTTATCAATCCGTGGGAGGCGTAGGATGAAGATGGTCTCTCTCAAACAACCCTACAACCAAATAACAAAGAGTCTCTTGTGTCCCCAACACACCCAATACAATGGTAAATTGTATAGGTGCACTAATTCGGCAAAGAGATGGTGATACAAGTGCAATATGGATGGTAGATATTGGTTTTTGTAATAAGAAAAATATAAAAACAACAAGGTAGCAAGTGGTAAACGTGAGCATAAACGGTGTTGCAATGATGGTAGGCAAGACCTAGGGTTCATACTTTCACTAGTGCAAGTTCTCTCAACAAGCATAACATAATTGGATCATATTACTAGCCCTCAACATGCAACAAAGAGTCACTCCAATTTCACTAATAGCGGAGAACAAACGAAGAGATTATGGTAGGGTACAAAACCACCTCAAAGCTATTCTTTCTGATCGATATATTCTGGAGTCCGTAGTAACATTCAATCTATCATAGAGCTTGTACTAGAATAACACCTTAAGACACAAATCAATCAAAACCCTAATGTCACCTAGATACTCCAATGTCACCTCAAGTATCCGTGGGTATGATTATACGATATGCATCACACAATCTCAGAAACATCTATTCAACCAACACATAGAACTTCAAAGAGTGCCCCAAAGTTTCTACCGAAAAGTCAAGACGAAAACGTGTGCCAACCCCTATGCATAGATTCCCAAAGTCACGGAACCCGCAAGTTGATCACCAGGACATACATCAAGTGGATCACATTATATCCCATTGGCACCATAGATAAACACGTGCAAGACATACATCAAGTGTTCTCAAATCCTTAAAGACTCAATCCGATAAGATAACTTCAAAGGGAAAACTCAATCCATTACAAGAGAGTAGAGGGGGAGAAGCATCATAAGATCCAACTATAATAGCAAAGCTCGCGATACATCAAGATCAAGCCATCTCAAGAACACGAGAGAGAGAGAGAGAGATGAAACACATAGCTACTGGTACATACCCTCAGCCCCGAGGGTGGACTACTCCCTCCTCGTCATGGAGAGCGCCGGGATGATAAAGATGGCCACCGGAGAGGGATTCCCTCCTCCGGCAGGGTGCCAGAACGGCTGTAGATTGGTTTTCGGTGGCTACAGAGGCTTTCGGCAGCGGAACTCCCGATCTAGGTTAATTTTAGAAGGTTTCAGTATTTTTAGGAATTTTTGGAGTCGGGGCCAAGCAAAGGGGGGCTACGGGCCGTCCTCGAGATAGGGGGGCGCGCCCCCTGCCCAGGGTGTGTCCCCACCCTCGAGGGCAGCCCGTGGCTCTCTTGGCCCAACTCTTTTGCTTCGGGGGCTTCTTTTGGTCCAGAAAAAATCATCAAAAATTGGCTCGTCAATTGGACTCCCTTTGATTTTCCTTTTATGTTAAACCCTAAAACAGGAGAAAAACAGAAACTGGCACTGGGCTCTGGGTTAATAGGTTAGTCCCAAAAATCATATAGAAGTGTATAATAAAGCCCATAAGACATCCTAGAAGGATAATATAATAGCATGGAACAATAAAAATTATAGATACGTTGGAGACGTATCAGCATCCCCAAGCTTAATTCCTGCTCGTCCTCGAGTAGGTAAATGATAAAACATATTTTTTGATATGGAATGGTACCTAACATAATTCTCAATGTAATTCTCTTAATTGTGGCACGAATGTTCAGATCTGAAATATTCAAGATAAAAGTCTATATTCACATAAGAAATAACAATACTTCAAGCATACTAACAAAGCAATCATGTCTTCTCAAAATACTATGGCTAAAGAAAGTTATCCCTACAAAATCATATAGTGTTGGCTATGCTCCCTCGTTATCACACTAAAATATTCATATCATGCACAACCCCGATTTCAGCCAAGCACTTGTTTTCATACTATATTCTTTCAAACCTTTCAACTTTCACGCAATACATGAGCGTGAGCCATGGACATAGCACTATGGGTGGAATAGAGAGGTGGTTGTGGAGAAGACAAAAAAAGAGGGAGATAGTCTCACATCAACTCGGCGTATCAACGGGCTATGGAGATGCCCATCAATAGATATCAATGTGAGTGAGTAGGGATTGCCATGCAATGAATGCACTAGAGCTAAATATGAATGAAAGCTCAACAAAAGAAACTAGTGGGTGTGCATCCAACACTCTTGCTCACGAAGACCTAGGGCATTTGAGGAAGCCCATCGTTGGAATATACAAGCCAAGTTCTATAACGAAAAATTCCCACTAGCATATGAAAGTGACTAAGCATGAGACTCTCTACAATGAAGAACATGGTGCTACTTTGAAGCACAAGTGTGGAAAAAGATAGTAGCAATTGTCCCTTTTTATTTATTTTTTTGGGACTTTTTTGGCCTTTTTTTGTGGAGGGGCTTTATAGATTTAGCCTTTCCTCCCATGGGACCATGCTCTAATAATGATGATCATCACACTTTCATTACAACTTGAGACTACAACAAAGTATGACTCTATATGAATGCCTCCGGCGGTGTACCGGTATGTGCAATGAAACAAGAGTGACATGTATAAAAAGAATATGCATGGTGGCTTTGCCACAAATACGATGTCAACTACATGATCATGCAATGGCAATATGACAATATGATGCGTGTCGTATGAAAGGAACGGTGGAAAGTTGCATGGCAATATATCTCGGAATGGCTATGGAAATGCCATGATATGTAGGTATGGTGGCTGTTTTGAGGAACAATATGGTGGTTGTTTTGAGGATGGACATATAGTGGGTTTATGGCACCGGCAAAAGTTGCGCGGTACAAGAGAGGCTAGCAATGGTGGAAGGCTGAGAGTGCGTATAATCCATGGACTCAACATTAGTCATAAGAACTCATATACTTATTGAAAAAATTTACGAGTCATCAAAACAAAGCAATCAACGCATGCTCCTAGGGGGGAGGTTGGTAGGAGTTAACCATCGCGCGCCCCCGACCTCCACACAAAGGTTGGCACTCTACAAATACCTCATGCTTTAACTTAGTCACACAACGGTTCACCATACGTGCATGCTACGGGAATCACTAACCTTAACACACATATTTCTCAATTTCATAATAACTCCAGTAGCATTACTCTAGTATCACTATCCTCATGTCTGAAAACAATTATCAAGCATCCAACATCTCATTCTATTCAATGCACTTGGTATGAAATTTTTCACTACATTGACATTGGATGTCTATCATGTGAAGACTAGTTTATTTAGCCTAAACACATCACCATGCTATTTTAATAGACTCTCATATAGATATAAGTGAAGCATGAGAGTTCAACAATTTCTACAAAATATTAACACCACCGTGCTTTAAAAGATATAAGTGAAGCACTAGAGCAAAAACTATTCAACTCAAAAGATATAAGTGATGCACATAGAGTGTTCTAATAATTTCTAGGCCATATTTAACTCTCTCAAATAGGTGTGTCCAGCAAGGATGATTGTTGCAAACTAACAAGCAAATACTCAAATTATACAAGACGCTCCAAGCAAAACACATAACATGTTGCGAATAAAAATATAGCTCCAAGTATAGTTACCGATGGATGAAGACGAAAGAGGGGATGCCTTCCCGGGGCATCCCCAAGCTTAGGCTTTTGATTATCTTGAATTCCTTGGGGTGCCATGGGCATCCCCAAGCTTAGGCCTTTTCTACTCCTTGTTCCATAGTCCATCAAAGCAATACTCAAAACTTGAAAACTTCACAACACAAAACTTAGACAAAAATTCTCGTGAGCTCCGTTAGTATAAGAAAGCAAACCACTACTCAAAGGTGCAGCAATGAATTCATTCTTTGTTTATATTGGTGTTAAAGCTACTGTACTCCAACTCCTCTATGGTTCACATCCTCCAATAATACTCATAGATGCATCGGAATAAGCAAACAACACACGGAAAACAGAATCTGTCAAAGACAGAACAGTCTGTAGTAATCTGCAGGGTTCGCCTACTTCTGGAACTCTAAAAACTTCAAACTAAATTCGTAAATTTGCGGAATTTGTCTACTAATCATCTGAAAAAAGAATCAACTAAAAATCACGCTCCAGTAAAATCTGAAGACCACTTTAGCCAGCGCTAACGATTCTGTTTTTCACAGCAAGATCACATAAACTTCACACAAGTCTTCCCAAAGGTTCTACTTGGCACAAACACTAAACAAAACATGAAACCACATCTAATCAGAGGCTAGATGCAATATTTATTCCCTAACAGCAACAAAAACAAATAACATAAAGTTGGGTTGCCTCTCAACAAGCGCTATCGTTTAACACCCCTAGCTAGGCATGATGATTTCAATGATGCTCGCGTAAAAGATAAGAATTGAAACATAACGGGAGCATCATG
Organism: Secale cereale; assembly: GCA_902687465.1. NCBI lineage: Eukaryota > Viridiplantae > Streptophyta > Magnoliopsida > Poales > Poaceae > Secale > Secale cereale. Next base: position 714,514,934 of record LR738710.1, on the reverse strand, counting down.
AAGAATATGACTAGCACATTTAAGTCTAACCCACTTCCTATGCATATGGATTTTGAGAGCAAACAAATTATGGGAACAATAATCAACTAGCATAGGGAAGCAAAACAAGTATAGCTTCAAAACTTTAAGCACATAGAGAGGAAACTTGATATTATTGCAATTCGTACAAGCATATGTTCCTCCCTCATAATAATTTTCAGTAGCATCATGAATGAATTCCAAAATATAACCAGCACATAGAGCATTTTTTAATGATCCCCAAGTATATAAATTTTATTACTCTCCACATAAGTAAAATTCTTCTCATTCAAAGTAGTGGGAGTAAACTCAACAAAATAACTATCATGTGAAGCATAATCCAATTGAAAACTAAAATCATGATGACAAGTTTCATGGTTATCATTATTCTTAATAGCATACAAGTCATCACAATAATCATCATAGATAGCAACTTTGTTCTCATAATCAATTGGAACCTCTTCCGAAATAGTAGATTCATCACTAAATAAAGTCATGACCTCTCCAAATCCACTTTCATAAATATAATCATCATAAATGGGAGGCATGCTTTCATCATAATAAATTTGCTCATCAAAATTTGGGGGACTAAACGTATCATCTTCATCAAACATAGCATCCCCAAGCTTGTGGCTTTGCATATCATTAGCATCATGGGTATTCAAAGAATTCATACTAACAGCATTGCAATCATGCTCATCATGCACATATTTTATGCCAAGCATTCTATGTAATTCTTCTTCTAATACTTGAGCACAATTTTCCTTCCCATCATTTTCACGAAAGATATTAAAAAGTTGAAGCATATGAGGTAACCTTAATTTTTTTGTAGTTTTCTTTTATAAACTAAACTAGTGATAAAACAAGAAACTAAAAGATTCGACTGCAAGATCTAAAGATATACCTTCAAGCACTAACCTCCCCGGCAACGGCACCAGAAAAGAGCTTGATGTCTACTACGCACCCTTCTTCTTGTAGACGTTGTTGGGCCTCCAAGTGCAGAGGTTTTGTGGCACCCCGATCCGCATGGAACAGGGGGCCGTCGCGCGTCAGCCCAGGAATACACCTGACGCACGACAGGTCCAAGATACAGCATTACAGGTACAATAATATTCATCAAATATCAAGGTATATGATTACATCATTGATGAATACAATTATCTGGCATAGCCCTAAGGCTATTTATATGATAGCGGAAGTTTATACTTATCTGGCGGCGGAAGTCTTGGTTTGGTAGCGTAAAACTCTGGCTGGGCTCCACAACTCATAGGACTGGCAAGATTACGCCTAGCGCGACGGAGCAAGCGACCCAAACAAGTGTGACCTACAAAATTGGCATGACACGCCAGGTCAGTACATTGAATGTACTTGCAAGACAACCAAAAACATATCATCCAAACAGGCAGAAGATAAGGCAAGAACCAAGCACATGCAGCAAACTATCTTATATCAAAACATGGCATGAATTTAGATTAAAAGTAGACTGAACTACTACATAGCATCTATAGTAATAACATGACATATCCAAAATAATTTCAATATGGCGATAGCAGCATAATAAACTATCTTATTCATGGCATAACTTAATGCATAAAACAGAGCATGGCATGGTATCATGGGACTAAGCTAAAAATAAACTACTATTCATACATAAACAAATGGAGACATAACATATTAATTTATGCAACAAAATCTAGTACTACCATGGCTTCTTAAAAGAAATGTAAACTATTAAACATACAAAATAATCAAATTTGCACATCGATTTCATCGGAATACCAACGGGTTATCTTACCACATAACCGCGATCTTTTCGGTGATCGCAACCACAACTAACACTTGGTCTTCCATAATCACCGACAACATCGCCGTGACTTCGCACGACTATTCCATTCAGGTTACCATATTAACAAATTTTATTAAATCTGGTTTATCCTCCGTTCCGATCGAGACCCAATAGTGTGACCTACTACGAACTGTGTGCTATCGATAGACTTTATAAACACTCTGTAGAGGTAGCACACTGTACCCACACCACGGAACCCATGGCCTCGTCATCCCATTCATGTGAACCAACGACGTTCCGAAGAAACCGAACTACTGTCATGACACTCTCCCGGCCACTCCGACTCTTTCCCCACTGGGCTAGTCCTGGGTGGACCTGTGTCTACCAAAGACACACCGACCACCGTCGTGGCCAAACTGTCCCAAACAGGGACCCGGTACCATAACAAAAACAACTATGGGCACACAAGGTCTATGTCTGCCTACCTGATCAGGGTAGAACGTGTCCATAACCTTCCCTCTTTGGAGGCACTGTCGAGAGGCACAACAATAGTTCGTATTAAGGCCTTCCCACAAAGGCAAATGTGGCTGCACTGAAAAGTTCGATTTGGTGGCACCATGAACCGATCCCATCGATGATGGAGGAGTTTGATATGATTAATTCATTTTTATTAACTCTCCATCATCATGAGCATATTTTCAAGAATGCAACAATGAGCATGCAACATACAAAAGCATATACAAAAATATCGAAGTTCTCAGGTGCACAAGTATAGCATAAAGAATGTGAGAAAACTAAGTACTAGTATATTAACGGTGCATTAAAATCATCATAACATTTCATACAGAGGGCATAAAAAAACAAGTAGAGTAGTAGCATGGCATTCTTAATAACAACATCCTAACTAGCATGGCAAGAGATATCATGACAACACAAGCATGCATGAAAATACATAAAGGAAAGATGGCAGCTGAAAACAATAAGCCAACGACTGCAACTACATATGCCTAAGGTACAAGCAAAGTCAAAGTGCGAGTCCGAAGCTTATGATAAGAGGTTGGCTTGCCTGGGGGTCGACAAATACTCCGGAAAGCTCGTGGAAAGAATCGCCGGAAATAGTTCTCTCTCGGAGGGGGCTGTTTACGGCAAGGGCAAAATGGTCATTTTCACAATGCCAAATTTGGTGAAAATGATACCAAAAGAATGGGCTCGACGATACGAAGAGATGGGCTTTGGAATCACCTCGTTTGGAGTTGCGGGTAAAAAGATATGAAGGTTTGAAGTTCAGGGATTTTTTTGCAAAAATATCATCACAAACAAGTCCCTAAGTGGATAAGGCAGAAGCACAACAATAGAAATACACTTTCTGAATAGGAAAACGCACTCTGGGCTGAAACAGAGAGGAAATGTGCTTACCCCACGCGAAAACATACTTCTGGAAGTACGCTTCCACTTATCCAGAGTGGTAGTGGGGGCCCGGGCGCTTGGGTCGTTGACAGACGGGTCCCACGGGAAGGGGGGCCCGTCACTTATCCGCGCTGGCAACCGGGTCAACGCCCGTGCAGCCTACAGGTGGGGCCCGCGGGGCTGGGTCCTCGTCGTCTTCCTCTCGCCCGTGCTTGCACGCGATCCAGAGGGAGAGGCGCGGCGCCCGCAATGATTGCCAGCGGTACGGGCCACCATTCGTGGTGCCCGGACAACCAGCGTGCTCAGGGGAGTAAGGTGACTCCATCCTGGGGTAGCAGAGTCTCCGGGGATCGCCGGGCTGATCGGGGCGTTGGCCGTGGCGGACGGGACTTCGGCCGTCGGCGAGGTAGGGGCTCTGGTGGGGGAAATGGGCGGGCGAGGCTACGGGAGGACTTGCCGGACCTTGAGGGAGGCTCTGGTGGTGGAGGAACGACAAGGGGAGGCGCGACATCGCCGGACTCAAGGTGGACAGAGACGGCGGCCATGGCGATAGCGCGGGTCAGAAAGGCTCAGGAGCTCGGGGGTGAGGCCTGGGAGGGTTGGTGGACTGCGGGAGAGCTCGAGGAGGGCTTAAATAGGCGCGGGGCAGGCTCGAGGGGGATCGGAGGAGAGGACACGTGGCTCGCGACGTGTCCGTGCGCCGGCGACGCGCACGGTGTCGGTAGGCGCGGACAAAGCTCACTGGGGGCGGCGGGAAGGCGACGAGGAGATCGCCAGAGCTTCACGGAGTCGAGCACGAGGTCTGAGGCGAGCAGAGGAAGAAGACAGAGGCGGGGAACGCGACGACGTACAGTGACGCACTGTTCGACTAGTGGCACTGCTCGCCGGAGAAGAAAACAAGCGAGGCAGGAAGTCCAGGGGAAAGAAGACGGCGAGGGGATGCTGTTCGGCAACAGTGGCGAAGCCACGGCTAGTCGGAGCAACGATGCCGCCGCCAATAGTGGCTATACCACCATTTTGGCTGGCGCTCCGCGTGGTCACCACGGACAAGGCATGCTCCAGAGTTTTTACCGAAGTAAAACCTTATCCACTGCGCAGTCCCTCAAAGGTAGAGGTTTACCATGGTAAAGAAGTAGGCAGAGACAAAGTAGAATGAGTAGAATAAGCTCCAAAAGTTTGCTGTTGCAAACTTGGCAGCATTCTGGAGGTGAAACTAGAGAAGTAGAAAAGTAACCAAGATGTCTGGGAGGCTTAGGTTAACAAGGACTAGGATCCTGGAAGTTTTGAGGCCATTTGGACCAAAAATAAATATAGTTGCTTCACAACTGTATATTTGGTTCAGAAACAAGATTTGGATGTTACACTCACTTGGTGAGGCCACTTGAGCTGAATTTTTGCAAGGCTTGGTCATTTGGTCATATAGAGAGGCTGTAAAAATTACATGCCATTTGGACTTGCCAAAAAGGTACTTCCTTCACAAACATCTCTACTGACTAGAAACTTGCAAAAATTCTAAAGGAATAATGGCTTGATGAACCATGCCCAAAATGGGTGGAGGTGAGTTATATGGATAGGGGAGGGCCCTGGAAAAATCGGAGCCATAATGGAGCAAGACAAATTGTACTTGCTTCACAAGTTGAAGAATTTTACAGAAAGCAAGAATTGCTTCTGTGCTCACATAACTCAATAAAATGAGCTAAATTTGGTAGATGCTAGTGATTTGGAGTGCTGGAGAGGATGGAAGAGTTTCATCCCATTTGACAAATTTATGAAGGTACTTCCTTCACAAACTTGTATTCTGGTTAGAAACTTTGAAAATTTGTACAACGGGCTAGGATGAGAGGATTGAGCTCATATTTGGTATCCATGGGTGATTTAACAATGTTAATCACCCGGCCAAATTACAGCTCATTTTGACGGCACTTCCTTTACAAAGTTCCAGAGAAGGCAGAAACTTGCATTGGATCATGTGCCAAAAATTTGAACTATGGGACAAGAAATAATGATGGAACTAATGATTATATAGCAAGGACAAGCTCCACAATTTATGGGAGAATTTTCTCTGCTATAAAAATAATAGTTCCTTTGGAAAATGGCAAAAATACAATATTGGCTACAAATATAAAAAGGCAATTTTCTATATTTTAATGTGGCCAATATTTTTCCCAAAGCTTGGATTAGGCACGAGTTTCATCTCCACCAATCCTCATGGATTTTATGAGATGGATAACTATGCTTAGAATTTTATTCCTCAGACATATAGAAGGAATAAATCACCATTCAAAATACTGCATAGGACTTGGCAATATTTTTGCATATCCAAGGATTATGAAGACAAGATGGTCTCTGGGAAACGATAGAGTAATCAACAGGTCAATGCAAATGATGGCTCCTTTGTAAGCACAAAAAGGCCACATACAATTTCCAAAGGTTTGGAATAAGGGTTTGAGAAAGTTTGAGGGGATCCAAATAAGGTCTTGCCCACTGACAAAGACATGAGCAAGGTTTTGAAAGGTTGAAAATGACCAGAAATATCAGGGTCATCTAGAAATCCTCATGAGAAAATTTGAAAGAGGGTTGCTAGGAATAAATCATAGCACAAAATTGATAATCCAATTTTGAGGCTGTGACAGGTTTGTAGGACAGTAGCAAATTTCCCTCAAGTGGATGACCTAAGGTTTATCAATCCGTGGGAGGAGTAGGATGAAGATGCTCTCTCTCAAAAAACCCTGCAACCAAATAACAAAGAGTCTCTTGTGTCCCCAACACACCCAATACAATGGTAAATTGTATAGGTGCACTAGTTCGGCGAAGAGATGGTGATACAAGTGCAATATGGATGGTAGATATAGGTTTTTGTAATAAGAAAATATAAAACAGCAAGGTAGCAAGTGGTAAACGTGAGCATAAACAGAGTTGCAATGATAGTAGGCAAGGCCTAGGGTTCATACTTTCACTAGTGCAAGTTCTCTCAACAAGGATAACATAATTGGATCATATTATTAGCCCTCAACATGCAACAAAGAGTCGCTCCAAAGTCACTAATAGCGGAGAACAAACGAAGAGATTATGGTAGGGTATGAAACCACCTCAAAGCTATTCTTTCTGATCGATCTATTCAAGAGTCCGTAGTAACATTCAATCTATCATAGAGTCGTACTAGAATAACACCTTAAGACACAAATCAATCAAAACCCTAATGTCACCTAGATACTCCAATGTCACCTCAAGTATCCATGGGTATGATTATACGATATGCATCACACAATCTCAAAAACATCTATTCAACCAACACATAGAACTTCAAAGAGTGCCCCAAAGTTTCTACCGGAAAGTCAAGACGAAAACGTGTGCCAACCCCTATGCATAGATTCCCAAGGTCACGGAACCCGCAAGTTGATCACCAAAACATACATCAAGTGGATCACATGATATCCCATTGGCACCACAGATAAGCACGCGCAAGACATACATAGAGTGTTCTCAAATCCTTAAAGACTCAATCCGATAAGATAACTTCAAAGGGAAAACTCAATCCATTACAAGAGAGTAGAGGGGGAGAAGCATCATAAGATCCAACTATAATAGCAAAGCTCGCGATACATCAAGATCGTGCCATCTCAAGAACACGAGAGAGAGAGAGATCAAACACATAGCTACTGGTACATACCCTCAGCCCCGAGGGTGGACTACTCCCTCCTCATCATGGAGAGCGCTGGGATGATGAAGATGGCCACCAGAGAGGGATTCCCCCCCCCTCCGGCAGGGTGCCAGAACGGCTGTAGATTGGTTTTCGGTGGCTACAGAGGCTTTCAGCGGTGGAACTCCCGATCTAGGTTAATTTCCGAAGGTTTTAGTATTTATAGGAATTTTTGGAGTGGGGGCCAAGCAAAGGGGGGCTACGGGCCGTCCTCGAGATAGGGGGGCGTGCCCCCCGCCCAGGGCGCGTCTCCCACCCTCGAGGGTAGCCCGGCTCTCCTGGCCCAACTCTTTTGCTTCGGGGGCTTCTTTTCGTCCAGAAAAAATCGTCAAAAATTGGCTCGTCAATTGGACTCCGTTTGATTTTCCTTTTCTATAAAACCCTAAAACAGGAGAAAAATAGAAACTGGCACTGGGCTCTGGGTTAATAGGTTAGTCCCAAAAATCATATAAAAGTGTATAATAAAGCCCATAAGACATCCTAGAAGGATAATATAATAGCATGGAACAATAAAAAATTATAGATACGTTGGAGACGTATCAGACATTGGGAAGTAATAAGTAGATGATTGGTTGCTAGAGTGACAGAAGCTTAAACCCTAGTTTATGCGTTGCTTCGTAAGGGGCTAATTTGGATCCACATGTTTCATGCTATGGTTAGGTTTACCTGAATACTTCTTTTGTAGTTGCGGATGCGTGCAATAGAGGTTAATCATAAGTGGGATGCTTGTCCAAGTCAGGGCAGTACCCAAGCACCAGTCCACCCACATACCAAATTATCAAAGTAACGAACGCGAATCATATGAGCGTGATGAAAACTAGCTTCACGATAATTCCCATGTGTCATCGGGAGTGCTTTCCTTTATATAAGAGTTTGTCCAGGCTTTTCCTTTTCTACCAAAAGGATTGGGCCATATTGCTGCACCTTATTTAGTTTTACCACTTGTTACTTGTTACAAATTACCTTATCACAAAACTATCTGTTACTGATAATTTTAGTGCTTGCAGAGAATACCTTACTGAAAACTGCCCATCATTTCCTTCCGCTCCTCGTTGGGTTCGACACTCTTACTTATCGTAAGGAATATGATAGATCCCCTACACTTGTGGGCATCAAGACTCTTTTCTGGCGCCGTTGCCAGTGAGTGAAGCGCCTTTGGTAAGTGGAATTTGATAAGGAAAAAATTTATATAGTGTGCTGAAATTTACTGTCCCGTGTTACTATGGAACATAATCCTTTGAGGGGCTTGTTCGGGGTATCTTCACCCCGACCAGTAGATAAAAGAGTTGCTCCTCAACCTACTAAACCAACTACAAATGTTTACTTTGAAATTCCTTCGGGTATGATAAAGAAACTGCTAGCTAATCCGTTTACAAGAGATGGTACATTGCATCCCGATTTGCACCTAATCTATGTGGATGAAGTTTGTGGATTATTTAAGTTTGCAGGTATGCCCGAAGATGTGATCAATAAGAAGGTCTTCCCTTTATCTTTGAAGGGAAAGGAATTGACATGGTTTAAGCTAGGTGATGATATTGGATCCTGGAACTACAACCGATTGAAATTGGAATTTCATCAAAAGTTCTATCCTATGCATCAGGTTCATCGTGATCGTAATTATATATATAACTTTTGGCCTCGCTAAGGAGAAAGTATCGCTCAAGCTTGGGGGAGGCTTAAGTCAATGTTATATTCATGCCCCAATCATGAGCTTTCAAGAGAAATTATTATTCAAATTTTTTACGCTCAGCTTTCTCTCGATAATCGCTCCATGCTTGATACTTCTTGCACTGATTCTTTTATGATGAAGACTATGGAATTCAAATGGGATTTATTGGAAAGAATTAAACGCAAATCTGAAGATTGGGATCTCAATGAAGGTAAGGAGTTAGGTATAGCACCTAAGTTTGATCGTGTTAAATCTTTTATGGATACCGATGTTTTCCGTGATTTTAGCACTAAATATGGACTTGACTCTGAGATAGTAGCTTCTTTCTGTGAATCTTTTGCTACTCATGTTGATCTCCCTAAGGAGAAGTGGTTTAAATATCATCCTCCCATTGAAGTAAGAGTAGTTGAACCTGTTAGAGTTGAAGAAAAGACTATCACTTATATTGTTGATCCTATTGTTCCTACTGCTTATATTGAGAAACCACCCTTCCCTGCTAGAATAAAGGATCATGCTAAAGCTTCAGAAGTGGTTCATAAGAGTAATACTAGAACACCTACACCCTCTTAGCAAATTAAAGTTGAACCTAGTGTTGCTATGGTTAAGGATCTCTTTGTCGATAATATTGAGGGGCATGTTATTTACTTCTGTGATGAAGCTGCTAGAATTGCTAGACCCGATACTAAAAATAAATATAGCCTGTTGTAGGCATGCCTATTATTTCTGTTAAAATAGGAGATCATTGCTACCATGGCTTATGTGACATGGGTGCTAGTGCTAGTGCAATACCTCATTCCTTATACGAAGAAATTATGCACGATATTGCACCTGCTGAGCTAGAAGGTATTGATGTTACAATTAAGCTTGCCAATAGAGACACTATTTCACTAGTTGGGATTGTTAGAGATGTTGAAGTATTGTGTGGGAAAGTTAAATACCCTACTGATTTCTTGTTCTTGGTTCCCCACAAGATGACTTTTCCCCCATTATATTTGGTAGACCCTTCTTGAATACTGTTAATGCTAAGATATACTGCAAAAATAATTGCCTAGTAAAGATGAAATTATTGGTCTTGCTTCTATTGCTTTAGGGGATATGTCTCATGATTTTAACTTTGCTAAATTGGTTTAGGGGATATGTCTCATGATTTTAACTTTGCTAAATTCCGTAGATAACCCCTTGATAAAGAATTGCATAGTAAAGATGAAATTATTGGTCTTGTTTCTATTGCTGTGCCTCCTAACGACCCTTTAGAACAATATCTGCTAGACCATGGAAATGATATGTATATGAATGAGAGAAGGGAAATAGATGAAATATTCTTTAAACATGGACCTTTATTGAAACACAACTTGCCTGTTGAAATTCTAGGGGATCCTCCTCCACCCAAGGGAGATCCCGTGTTTGAGCTCGAACCATTACCTGATACTCTTATGTATGCTTATCTCGATGAAAAGAAGATTTACCCTATTATTATTAGTGCTATCCTTTTAGAGCAGGAAGAAGAGAAATTATTGAAAACTCTGAAGAAGCACCGAGCTGCCATTGGATATACTCTTGATGATCTTAAGGGCATTAGTCCCACTCTGTGCCAGCATAAAATAAAATTGGAGAAAGACGCTAAACCGGTTGTTGATCACCAACGACGGTTAAATCCTAGGATGAAATAAGTGGTAAGGAAAGAAATACTAAAGCTTCTAAAGGAAGGTATAATTTATCCAGTTGCTGACAGTCGATGGGTAAGTCCTGTCCATTGTGTTCCTAACAAGGGAGGTATTACCATTGTTCCTAATGATAAAGATGAATTGATCCCACAAAGAATCTTTACAGGCTATAGAGTGGTAATTGATTTCCGTAAATTAAATAAAGCTATTAAAAAGGATCATTACACTTTTCCTTTTATTAATCAAATGCTAGAAAGATTATCCAAACATACTCATTTTTGCTTTCTAGATGGCTATTCTGGTTTCTCTCAAATACATGTGTCAAAATAGGATCAGGAAAAGACCACTTTTACTTGCCCTTTCGGTACCTTTGCTTATAGATGTATGCCGTTTGGTTTATGTAATGCACCTGCTACCTTTCAAATATGCATGATTGCTATATTCTCTGATTTTTGTGAAAAGATTGTTGAGGTTTTCATGGATGATTTTTCTGTTTATGGAACTTCTTTTGATGATTTCTTAAGCAACCTTGATCGAGTTTTGTAGAGATGTGAAGAAACTAATCTTGTCTTGAATTGGGAAAAGTGCCACTTTATGGTTAATGAATGTATTGTCTTGGGGCATAAAATTTCTGAAATAGGTATTGAAGTTGATAAAGCTAAAGTCGATTCTATTGAAAAGTTGCCGTGTCCCAAGTACATCAAAGGTATAAGAAGTTTCCTTGGTCATGCCGGGTTTTATAGGAGGTTCATTAAGGACTTCTCAAAATCTCTAGGCCTCTGACTAACCTCTTACAAAAAGATGTTCCTTTTTTTGATGATGATTGTGTAGAAGCATTTGAAATACTTAAGAAAGCATTGATTTCTGCACCTATTGTCCAACCTTCTGACTGGAATTTACCTTTTGAAATTATGTGCGATGGTAGTGATTATGCTGTAGGTGCTGTTCTAGGACAAAGAGTTGATAAGAAATTAAATGTTATCCAATATGCTAGTAAAACTCTAGACAGTGCACAGATAAATTATGCTACTACTGAAAAAAATTCTTAGCAGTTTTATTTACTTGTGATAAGTTCAGACCTTATATTTTTGATTCTAAAGTAACTGTTCACACTGATCATGCTGCTATTAAATATCTTATGGAAAAGAAAGATGCTAAACCTAGACTTATTAGATGGGTTCTCTTGCTACAAGAATTTGATTTGCATATAACTGATAGAAAGGGAGTTGAGAACCCCGTTGCAGACAACTTATCTAGGTTAGAGAATGTTCTTGATGACCCACTACCTATTGATGGTAGCTTTCCTGATGAACAATTGGCTGTCATAAATACTTCTCGAACTGCTCCATGGTATGCTGATTATGCTAATTACATTGTTGCTAAATTTATACCACCTAGTTTCACATACCAGCAAAAGAAAAAGTTTTTCTATGATTTAAGACATTACTTCTGGGATGACCCACACCTTTATAAAGAAGGAGTAGATGGTATTATTAGACGCTGTGTACCTGAGCATGAACAGGAACAGATCCTACACAAGTGTCACTCCGAGGCTTATGGAGGACACCATGCTGGAGATAGAACTGCACATAAGGTATTGCAATCTGGTTTTTATTGGCCTACTCTCTTCAAGGATGCCCGTAAGTTTTTCCTGTCTGGGGATGAATGCCAAAGAATTGGTAATATTAGTAGACGTCAAGAAATGCCTATGAACTATTCACTTGTTATTGAACCATTTGATGTATGGGGCTTTGATTATATGGGACCGTACCGTTTCCTTCCTCTAATGGGTATACACATATTTTAGTTGTTGTTGATTATGTTACTAAGTGGGTAGAAGATATTCCAACTAGTAGTGGTGATCACAACACCTCTATTAAGATGCTTAGAGAAGTTATTTTTCCGAGGTTTGGAGTCCCTTGATACTTAATGACTGATGGTGGTTCACATTTTATCCATGGTGCTTTCTGCAAAATGCTTGCTAAGTATGATGTTAATCATAGAATTGCATCCCCTTACCACCCACAGTCCAGTGGTCAAGTAGAACTAAGTAACAGAGAGCTGAAATTAATTTTATAAAAGACTGTTAATAGATCTAGGAAGATTTGGTCCAAGAAACTTGATGATGCATTATGGGCTTATAGAACTGCATATAAAAATTCTATGGGCATGTCTCCATATAAAATGGTTTATGGAAAAGCATGTCACTTACCTCTCGAACTAGAACATAAGGCATATTGGGCCATTAAAGAGCTCAATTATGATTTCAAACTTGCCGGTGAAAAGAGGTTATTTGACATTAGCTCGCTTGGTGAATGGAGAACCCATGCCTATGAAAATGCCAAACTGTTTAAAGAAAAAGTTAAAAGATGGCATGACAAAATAATACAAAAGCGCGAGTTTAATGTAGGTGATTATGTTTTGCTATACAACTCTCATTTAAGAAAATTTGCAGGAAAACTTCTCTCTAAATGGGAAGGTCCTTACGCTATCGATGAGGTCTATCATTCCGGTGACATAAAAATCAACAACTTCGAAGGCACAAATCCAAAGGTGGTGAACGGCCAAAGAATAAAACATTATATCTTAGGTAATTCATAAATGTTGAAACTAATGTCATTGAAATCGTAACCCCAGGGGAATACATAAGGGACACTTTCCAGAATGATTCAGACTCCAAAAAGGAAGAGGTATGTGGTACGGTAAGTAAAACGACTCCAAAACAGTTCTAATGGCAATTTTTCTCCGTTTTGGAATATTTAAGAAAATACGAAAATAAGAAGTAGTCCAAAAGGGACACGAGGCACCCACGAGGGTGGAGGGCGCGCCCCCTGCCTCGTGGGCACCTTGTCTGCCCTCTAGACTCCGTTTTCTTGCACGGTACTTCTTTTGGTCGGTAAAAATTCAGTATATAATCCCCCGAAAGTTTTGACCACGACACCACGACAAAATCCTTTGTTTTTGTTTCGAGCTGTTTTTGTCGCAGATAAGAGCAAGATGTCTTCTCAGCAGTCAGTTGGAGAGAGTTGGGTGTCTCATCCGACATCGTGGCCAGGAGAAAACAGCGATGTTGACCACTTCGGGCCATCAACGGAGGAAGAGATGGAGGCTGACTTGAAAAGGATAGATGCCATGGAGGAGGATCAAGAAGTTACTTCTCGGTTTTGAGCCGGATTCGCGATGGGGGAACTACAGAGCTCAGCTATTCCAAACTCGGTCATCCCTTCCAATGCCAGGTTTCTTTCTTAGGAAAATATGAAAAAGAGTGTTACTTGTTCTCCCGCTTGCATACCCTTGGGTGAAAGGAGCTTTAGCCATCACGGGCAAGCTCTGCAAGGAAATAATGGAGGAGAACTGTATCCCGAGGGGTATCATCGCCAAAAGTATCACATCGCCACCTCCAAAGAAAGAGACATAATCACATGGGTATGGGCACTCCCCTTGGCAACTGCCAAGCTTGGGGGAGGTGCCCCGGTATCGTATCACCATCACACCTCTATCTTTACCATTTTCCTTAGTTCGATCCTTTTGGTTATATCTTGATCTAGTAGAATAAAGTTTAGTATGATCTAGTTGCGAGCTTTGCTTTATGATCTATCTATGCAATCGAGTCCGTGAGCTATATATAATAAAGATTAGTTTCGAGTCAAGGGCTTGATTATCTCACTATGATCATGAGGGAATAAAATAAAGTATAAAAAGAAATAAAGAGATCATATTGATCATATGGAAAGTAATGACTTCTCATATAAAGAGTATGATGAATAAAAAATGTTGTAACTTGACAAACATAGTTTTGGTCATCGTTGCAATTAATAGGAAGTAATAAAGAAAGAGAAGTTCTCACATATAAATATACTATCTTGGACATCTTTTATGATTGTGAGCACTCATTAAAATATGACATGCTAAAGAGTTGATGTTGGACAAGGAAGACAACGTAATGGGTTATGTTTTCTTATATCTGAAATAAAGTATATTGTCATGGATCATCCAACATGTTGAGCTTGCCTTTTCCCCTCATGCTGGCCAAACTCCTTGCACCAAGTAGAGATACTACTTGTGTTTCCAAACATCCTTAAATCCAGTTTTGCCATGAGAGTCCACCATATCTACCTATGGATTGAGTAAGATGCTTCAAGTAAGTTGTCATTGTGGCAACTCTCTAAATATGTATGATCTATTAGTGTGGAGAAAATAAACTTTATACGATCTTGTGATATGGAAGCAATAAAAGCGACGGACTGCATAATAAAGGTCCATATCACAAGTGGCAATATAAAGTGACGTTCTTTTGCGCTAAGATTTTGTACATCCAACCATAAAAGCACATGACAACCTCTGCTTCCCTCTGCGAAGGGCCTATCTATTGTTCTTGCCTTATACCTTATACAAGAGTCATGGTGATCTTCACCTTTCCTTTTTACATTTTATCCTTTGGCAAGCACATTGTGTTGGAAAGATCCTGACATATATACCCAATTGGATGTAAGCTAACATGAACTATTATTGCTGACATTATCCTTGAGGTAAAAGGTTGGGAGGCCACACTATAAGCCCCTATCTTTCTCTGTGTCCGATTAAAACTCCATACCCATAAGTATTGCGTGAGTGTTAGCAATTGTGAAAGACTAAATGATAGTTGAGTATGTGGACTTGCTGAAAAGCTCTTATATTGACTCTTTTCGGTATTATGATAAATTGCAATTGCTTCAATGACTGAGATCATAGTTTGTTAGTTTTCAATGAAGTTTCTGATTCATACTTGACATTGTGAATGGATTGTTACTTTAGCATAAGAAATCATATCGCAATATATATATGTTGCTGTTATAAGAATGATCATGATGCCCTCATGTTCGTATTTTATTTTATCGACACCTCTATCTTTAAACATGTGGACATATTTTTCGATATCGGCTTCCGCTTGAGGACAAGCGAGGTCTAAGCTTGGGGGAGTTGATACGTCCATTTTGCATCATGCTTTTATATTGATGTTTATTGCATTATGGGCTGTTACTACACATTATGTCACAATACTTATGCCTTTTCTCTATTATTTTACAAGGTTTACATGAAGAGGGAAAATGTTGGCGGCTGGAATTCTGGGCTGGAAAAGGAGGTTTTCGGGACGAAGCGCCGCCGTCTTGAGGCGGAACCTTGGCGGAACCAATCTAGGGCTCCGTCGGAGCTGTTCTGCCGGGGAAACTTCCCTCCAGGAGAGGGAAATCATCACCATCCTCATCACCATCGATCCTCTCATCGGGAGGGGGTCAATCTCCATCAACATCTTCACCAACACCATCTTCTCTCAAACCCTAGTTCATCTCTTGTATCCAATCTTTGTACCAAAACCTTAGATTGGCACCTGTGGGTTGCTAGTAGTGTTGATTACTCCTTGTAGTTGATGCTAGTTGGTTTATCCGGTGGAAGATCATATGTTCAGATCCATTAGGCATATTAATATCCCTCTGATTATGAACATGAATATGATTTGTGAGTAGTTACGTTTGTTCCTGAGGATATGGGAGAAGTCTTGCTATAAATAGTCATGTGAATTTGGTACTCGTTTGATATTTTGATGAGATGTATGTTGTCTTTCCTCTAGTGGTATTATGTGAACGTCGACTACATGACACATCACCATTGTTTGGGCCTCGAGGAAGGCAATGGGAAGTAATAAGTAGATGATCGGTTGCTAGAGTGACAGAAGCTTAAACCCTTGTTTACCCGTTGCTTCGTAAGGGGCTGATTTGGATCCATATGTTTCATGCTATGGTTAGGTTTACCTTAATAATTCTTTTGTAGTTGCGAATGCTTGCAATAGAGGTTAATCATAAGTGGGATGCTTGTCCAAGTAAGGGCAACACCCAAGCACCGGTCCACCCACATACCAAATTATCAAAGTAACGAACACGAATCATATGAGCGTGATGAAAACTAGCTTGACGATAATTCCCATGTGTCCTCGGGAGCGCTTTCCTTTATATAAGAGTTTGTCCAGGCTTGTCCTTTGCTAAAAAAAGGATTGAGCCATATTGCAGCACCTTATTTACTTTTACCTCTTGTTACTTGTTACAAATTACCTTATCACAAAACTATCTGTTACTGATAATTTCAGTGCTTGCAGAGAATACCTTACTGAAGACTGCCTATCATTTCCTTCTGCTCCTCATTGGGTTCGACACTCTTACTTATTGAAAGGACTACGATAGATCCCCTACACTTGTGGGTCATCATCGGCCAGCTGGTTGCGCCGCTGGGTGGCCTCAGCAAGCGCCTGCAGGGCCTCCGCCGCCTAGGCGGCCTCTATCTTCAGCCTCGCCACCTCGGCTGTAGCGGCCACGCAAGAAAGCAATTAGAGTCAAGATAGAAGAAAAGAGAACGAAATTTTTTAAGATTTGACCCAACTGCTACGTAGTTGGACCGAATCTCGGGGGCTACAAATAGTGGGTGCGCTTGCGCGCCCCCACTAAGAGCATGCGAAGAATTACCTTCGGCAAGACGGAGCGCTCCCGTCTTGGCGGCAAGCTGCGCCGTGACCTCCTGGTGCTTCTCCAGGAGCCGGTTGTAGACGCCAACCCGGTAAGTATCCAGTTGCTATGAAGAGACAAGTATCAACACAAGACAAAGCATTTTAAAGCCTCGACCCAACTACTACGCAGTTGGACCGAATCTCGGGGGCTACACCCAGTGGGTGCGCTTGCACGCCCCCACTGTTCAGCTGCAAGAAAGGAAAAAAAATCTAGAGAAGGGAAGACTTACGCGCATGGCGCGCTCCAGCTTCCGCCCGCGCTCGGATTTGGCCTGCGCAAAGGCCTGAATCCGGACCGCGCGCCCTTGAAGGCGCTGGGTCATGGCCGCCATGGCGGCCTCCTCCTGCGTGATGGGCCCGCAGATGGGCGGGTCAGCCCCGGCCCGGGCCTGCCGCATCCCTGCGGCCTGAAGACCTCCTGGCACCACCAGCGATGACTGCCTCACCGCCAGGGCATGCTCGTCGCTTCCCATGCCACCAGCAGCCAGCGTCCCCTCGGCTTGGGCGCCGAAGGCGATGCCCCATCCGTCGCCGTCCACGATGCCTCGCCCAAGGTCACCTACGACGCCGCATCCGGAGCGGCCCCGCTCGACCCTCCACCTCCTCCACCCGGTCGGCAGCAACGGTCTGCGGTGGGGTGTCATCAACCACCATCACGACATCCCGGTCGGCCATCTCCGCGTGGGCCTAGCTATCCAGGCTGCGCTCCTCCACCACCGGCGGCACGCTAGCCGCCGTGTCCCCTGGCACCTCCGGCCATGCCGGCCAGGCCTGGTCCTCCTCCGCCATCTCCTGGAGGACCTTGTTTCGGTCCCTCCAGCTCCAGCGCTCTGTGTCCAACGGATCCAGGCCAAGACCCTCCACAGCCGAGTCCTCGGGCGGATCGATGGCGCTGCTCCGGGACCGCCGGAACGCGAAGTTGCCCCCGGACGCAGCCTCCGTCGCCGCCATTCCAGCTGCAACGGCGACCTGGGGCAAGAAGCAAATTAAGAAACAGAAAAGACATCGTTCGTCAGCTCGCCGAAGGCAGCAGAAAGATTTAGCCAGTCAGCACCGGCACGACCGGCCTCACAGGCGCAACCGGGGCAGCACGACGCCTCTTCCTGGCGACGGGCCTGCCACCCGTGGCCGGCTTTGCTGCGTGCTTCATGGGCAGCAGGCTCGCCACTACATCCTCCTTCCCATGTGGCCGGCTGGCCGCGCGGGACGCTCCGGCATCCACCGTCTTTCGTAGCCACCTTGGGGATCGACGGTCCAGTCCCCTCCCATCCCGGGCACTGCGCCAGCGGCCGACATCGGACCTCCACGACATCATCGTCCGACCAATCCCGGAGGGGGTCACGGCGCGAAGACCTCACCATGCTGCACGCGTCACCGGCTACGCTGCTAGCCGGCGCCGGGTCCCTAGCGGCCGGGGCCTCCATGGCCTGGCGGGCCATCTCAATGCCCGCAATCTACATCCCTGGTCCGTCAAGCGTCAGGGCGGGGGAAGAAGAGCTAAAACAAAAGGAAGAAGGGAGAACTAACCGCTGGAGCCGGGTACCGGGCACAATAGGTTGCCTTGCTGAAGTCCTAGTCCTCCCCAAGGTTGGCCTTGGAGATGGCGTTGACGTGCTCGGTCACCTGCATCTGGTTCAGCCTCTCGGCCGACATCCGGGTAGGGTCCAGGGGGACCCTCATCAGGCCAATGATGTGAACCCGGCGCTGTAGTGGCAAGGCGCGATGCGTGATGAAGGCGGCAAGAAGATCCGTCCCATTGAGCCCCTCCTGCGCCGTCAGCACCCGGAGCCGCTCCTGCATTTTCGGCAAGCCCTGCGGCGGGTTCTTGATCGAGTAGCCCCAGTTCGTCCTGGCCAACGGTGGCCCTCCCTATGACGTTGCTCACGTAGAAGAAAGAATTATGCCAGTTCTTGGTAGAATCCTCCAGTTCTTGGATGAAGCCGGCGTTGGACCAGATCGAGACCACGGCGGCCCCGCAGTCCGCCATGCCTCCGGCCCCTGGCCCCAACTGCTTGAGGAAGAAGAGCAGGTTCCCGAAAGCTAGAACCGGCTCCACCCCCAAGTAGCTGATACGTCTCCGTCGTATCTATAATTTTTGATTGTTCCATGCCAATATTCTACAACTTTCATATACTTTTGGCAACTTGTTATACTATTTTTTGGGACTAACATATTGATCCAGTGCCCAGTGCCAGTTCCTGTTTGTTGCATGTTTTTTGTTTCGCAGAATATCCATATCAAACGGAGTCCAAACGGAATAAAAACGGACGGAGATTTTTTTGGAATATATGTGAATTTTGGGAAGCGAGACCCACACGAGACGATGCCCGACTGGGCCTCGACGGTGGGGGGTGCGCCCCCTGCCCAGGGCGCGCCCTGGGCCCTCGAGACCACACCGTAAGGCGATTGATGCCCTTCTTTCGCCGCAAGAAAGATAATTTCCGGATAAAAATCATGTCAAAAGATGAGCCCAATCGGAGTTACGCATCTCCGGGAATTTAAGAAACAGTGAAGGGCCAGAATCTGGGAACGTAGAAACAGAGAGAGACATATCCAATCTCGGTGGGGCTCTCGCCCCTTCGCTGCCATGGAGGCCATGGACCAGAAGGGAAACCCTTCTCCGACCTAGGGAGAAGGTCAAGGAAGAAGAAGAAGGAGGGGGGCTCTCTTCCCCTCGCTTCCGGTGGCACCGGAGTGCCACCGGGGCCATCATCGTGTGACTGCGATCTACACCAACACCTCCGTCATCTTCACCAACATCTCCATCACCTTGCCCCATCTATCTATAGCGGTCCACTCTCCCGCAACCCGCTGTACCCTCTACATGGTGCTTTATGCTTCATATTATTATCCAATGATGTGTTGCCATCCTATGATGTCTGAGTAGATTTTCGTTGTCCTATCGGTGATTGGTGAATTGCTATGATTGATTTAATTTGCTTGTGGTTATGTTGCTGTCCTTTGGTGCCCATCATATGAGCGCGCGCGTGGATCACACCATAGGGTTAGTTGTATGTTGATAGGACTACGTATTGGAGGGCAAGAGTGACATAAGCTTCAACCTAGCGTAGAAATTGATGCATACGGGATTGAAGGGGGACCAATATATCATAATTCTATGGTTGGGTTTTACCTTAATGAACGTTAGTAGTTGCGGATGCTTGCTAATAGTTCCAATCATAAGTGCATAGAATTCCAAGTAAGGGATGATATGCTAGCAGTGGCCTCTCCCACATAAAACTTGCTATCGGTCTAGTAACGTAGTCAATTGCTTAGGGGCAATTTCGCAACTCCTACCACCACTTTTTCACACTCGCTATCATTAACTTTGTCTTAACAGCCCCTAGTTTATATTTACGTGATCTTTATATTCTTGCAAACCTATCCCACAAAACCACAAAATAATTCTAGTTTCATACTTGTTCTAGATAAAGTAAACGTCAAGCGTGCGTAGAGTTGTATCGGTGGTCGATAGAACTTGAGGGAATATTTGTTCTGCCTTTAGCTCCTCGTTGGGTTTGACATTCTTACTTATCGAAAAAGGCTAGAACTGATCCCCTACACTTGTGGGTTATCAAGACCTTTTTCTGGCGCCGTTGCCAGGGAGCAATAGCGTGGGGTGAATATTCTCGTGTGTGCTTGTTTGCTTTATACTAAGCAGATTTTATTTGCTGTTCTAAGTTGTTCTCTATCTTTAGTTATAGATATGGAACACGAAATACCAAAAAACATAGGTGTACTTGCTACTCATGGAGATGGGGAACCTCCTAAAACCCTCGATGCCAATTATGTGAAAGATATTATGTACTACTTTGATAATCCTGAGAAAACCCCATTCGACTATGTAATGGGAGTAACGTTGGATCAACGTGAATACTTTAGGGATTATCGTTTGACACAGAAAGGGAAACTATTATGGGATCAAATTCATATGTTGCGTTGGCTTGCTCGGCAACTATGCTTGAGATATGATTATACTTGTTACTCTAGGATGAAGGCTCCACACCTTCCCTTTTCATGCAAATTTAATGATATTGAAATCTTAGCTTCTTATGCTAATGGTATATATGATTATTATGATGTGGAACAAATAGAAGAATCTGTTGCTTTTAAGGGTGCTTATGAAATTGAATCTCTGTTTAGAAAGAATGATGCTTTTGATGATGATGTTTCTAGGCCCGAAAATCTTGCTATATTGAAATATTGCTATTTGAATTATGAATATAACTCCAATATTGATGCGTTTATTGAGAAAGTCTCCGCTGTCCAAGAAGAGACTAATATTTTGCAGGAAACTATGGAAGAAGAAACTGATGACATTGTGAGCTCATTGGATGAAAAAGATGACGAGGAGAGCGACGAACAAAAGGAGGAAGAGTGGATTAGCTACCCGTGCCCACCTTCTAATGATAGTAACTCTTCAACTCATACCTTGTTTAATTTCCCTTCGTGCTTACTGAAGGATGATTGCTATGACGATTGCTATGAGCCCATTGTTTCTTTTGAAATATCCCTTTTTGATGATGCTTGCTATGCTTGTGGCCAAGATGCCAATATGAATTATGCTTATGGAGATGAACTTGCTATAGTTCCTTATGTTATTCATGAGATAGTTGCTATTGCACCCTCACATGATAGTCCTATTATCTTTTTGAGTTCTCCAAACTACACTATATCGGAGAAGTTTGCACTTATTAAGGATTATATTGATGGGTTGCCTTTTTCCGTTACACATGATGATTTTGATGAATATAATATACATGTGCTTGCTGCTCCTACTTGCAATTATTATGAGAGAGGAACTACATCTCCGCCTCTCTATGTTTCAAACACGATAAAATTGCAAGAAACTGCTTATACTATGCATTGGCCTTTACTTGATGTGCATGAATTGTTCTTTTATGACATGCCGATGCATAGGAAGAGAGTTAGACTTCGTTGTTTCATGACACATATCACTTTGTGCTCACTACTAAATGTCAAATCATTGCTAATTAAAATTGGCTTTGATATACCTTGGGATCTGGGTGGATCCATTACTTGAGCACTATATGCCTAGCTTAATGGCTTTAAAGAAAGCGCTGCCAGGGAGACAACCCAGAAGTTTTAGAGAGTCATTTATTTCTGTTGTGTGCTTTTATAAAGTTTTAAAACAAAAAAATAAAGAGGGGAACCTAAAACGTTTTCAAAAAGAAAAGTGAAAGTAAGAAGGACGAGCACCGTTGAAATGGGGGAGCTCCTTGAACTTTGTTCATGCCCGTGGAAACTTTGCAAATCTTGAATTACAGAAACTTTTCATCAAAAATAATTATCCCCTTGTACAATTCCATTGTATTATAAAAATAATGTGCCAAGGTTTGCCTTTAGGATGTTTACAATGCTTGTTGGTTTGTGCGGTGCAGGACAGAAACTTTGGCTGTAGTGCGCGATTTTACATTTTTTGCTGGAACGTCAAATGGTTCTGAAACGTTTTGCACTGTATTTCTATGCAAATTTTTTATTTTTCGTAATTTTGGAAGAATTGTTCAAGTATCATAAGTATGGTTAATGTTCAGATTATTACAGACTGTTCTGTTTTAGACAGATTCTGTTTTTGATGCATAGTTTGCTTGTTTTGATGAAACTATCAATTTCTATCAGTGGATTAAGCCATGGAAAAGTTATATTACAGTAGCTGAAATGCAAAAACAAAATATGAATTGGTTTGAAACAGTACTTAGAGTAGTGATTTGCTTTATTATACTAACGGATCTTAACGAGTTTTCTATTGAAGTTTTGTGTGGATGAAGTGTTCGAAGATCGAGGAGGTCTCGATGTGAGGAGAAGAAGGAGAGGCAAGAGCTCAACCTTGGGGATGCCCAAGGCACCCAAAGTAAATATTCAAGGAGACTCAAGTGTCTAAACTTGGGGATGCCCCGGAAGGCATCCCCTCTTTCTTCAACAAGTATCGGTATGTTTTCAGATTCGTTTCATTCATGTGATATGTGGAGATCTTGGAGCATCTTTTGCATTTAGTTTTTACCTTTTGTTTTATACACCATGCTGGAATGAGATAGTCCTTGGTTGATTTATAGAATGCTCTTTGCACTTCACTTATATCTTTTGATTATGGCTTTATAGAATGCTTCAGGTGCTTCACTTATATCATTTGAAGTTTGGATTGCTTGTTTCTCTTCACATAGAAAACCGCCATTTGTAGAATGCTATTTTGCTTCACTTATAATTGTTAGAGCGTGGGTATAACTTTTGTAGAAAGAATTAAAACTCTCTTGCTTCACTTATATCTATTTAGAGAGTTGACATGAATTGGTCATTCACATGGTTAGTCATAAAATCCTACATAAACTTGTAGATCCTTGAATATGATATGTTTGATTCCTTGCAATTATTTTGCGATATAGAGATGCTAATATGTGGGAGGAACTAGTGAATGATTATGGTTTAGTAAAAATATTGGTGTTAAGGTTTGTGATTCCCGAAGCATGCACGTATGGTCTCCTAACTATGTAACCAAATTGGCGTGCATTGTATTTTGATTGTTTATCTTTGCGTGAAGGTCGGGGGCGCGCGATGGTTAACTCCTACCAACCTCCCCCTAGGAGCATGCGTCATAGTATCTTTGCTTCAAGGGCTAATAGATTTTTCGCAATAAGTATGTGAGTTCTTTATGACTAATGTTGAGTCCCTGAATTATACACACTCTCACCCTTCCACCATTGCTAGCCCCTCTTGTACCGCACAACTTTCGCCGGTACCATACACCCACCATATACCTTCCTCGAAACAGCCACCATACCTACCTATTATGGCATTTCCATAGCCATTCCGAGATATATTGCCATGTAACTCCACCGTTCCGTTTATTATGCCACGCACCATCATTGTCATATTGCCTTGCATGATCGTAAGATAGCTAGCATGATGTTTCCATGGCTTGTCCATTTTTTTGATGTCATTTCTACACTAGATCATTGCACATCCCGGTACACCGCCGGAGGCATTCATATAGAGTCATATTTTTCTTCTAGTATCGAGTTGTAAGTAAATAGAAGTGTGATGATCATCATTATTAAAGCATTGTCCCTTAAAAAAACAAAAAAAGAAAGGCCAAAAAAAGGCCAAATAAAACAAAATGAAAAGAAAGGCCAAATAAAAAAGGAAGGCCCAAAAAAAGAAAAAAAAGAAAAAGAAAAAGGGGACAGTGCTACTATGTTTTTCCACACTTGTGCTTCATCATAGCACCATGTTCTTCATGATAGAGAGTCTCCTATGTTGTCACTTTCATATAGTAGTGGGAATTTTTCGTTATAGAACTTGGCTTCTATATTCCAACGATGGGCTTCCTCAAATGCCATAGGTGTTCATGAGCAAGCAAGTTGATGCACACCCACTAGTTTTCTTTTGAGCTTTCAGACACTTACAACTCTAGTGCATCCGTTACATGGCAATCCCTACTCACTCACATTGATATCTATTGATGGGCATCTCCGTAGCCCATTGATACGCCTGGTCGATGTGAGACTTTCTCCCTACTTTTGTCTACTACCACCTTCTATTCCACCCATAGTGCTATGTCCACGGCTCATGCTCATGTATTGCGTGAAGAGTTGAAAAGGTTCGAAAAAGTAAAGTATGAAAACAATTGCTTGGCTGACACCAGGATGGGCATGATGGGTACCTTGTGTTAAGAAAAGGGAAGCATAAAAGACTATATGATTTTGTAGGGATAATGTTCTTTAGCATTGATATTTTGAAAGACTTGATTGTTTGTTGGGATGCCCGAGTATTAAATTCTTCTATGTCAAATGATAGACTATTGCTTTGAATCACTCGTGTCTTAATATTCATGCCATGATTAGATTACACGATCAAGATTATGCTAGGTAGCATTCCACATCAAAAATTATCTTTTTTTATCATTTACCTACTCGAGGACGAGCAGGAATTAAGCTTGGGGATGCTGATACGTCTCCATCGTATCTATAATTTTTGTTTGTTCCATGCCAATATTCTACAACTTTCATATACTTTTGGCAACTTTTTATACTATTTTTTGGGACTAACATATTGATCCAGTGCCCAGTGCCAGTTCCTGTTTGTTGCATGTTTTTTGTTTCGCAGAATATCCATATCAAACCGAGTCCAAACGGAATAAAAACGGACGGAGATTTTCTTTGGAATATATGTGAATTTTGGGAAGCGAAACCCACACGAGACGATGCCCGAGTGGGCCTCGACGGTGGGGGGGCGCGCCCCCTACCTAGGGCGCGCCCTGGGCCCTCGAGGCCACACGGTAAGGCGGTTGATGCCCTTCTTTTGCCGCAAGAAAGCTAATTTCTGGATAAAAATTGTGTCTAAAGATGAGCCCAATCGGAGTTACGGATCTCTGGGAATTTAAGATACGGTGAAGGGCCAGAATTTGGGAACGCAGAAACAGAGAGAGATAGAGAGACAGATCCAATCTCGGAGGGGCTCTGGCCCCTCCGCTGCCATGGAGGCCATGGACCAGAGGGGAACCCTTCTCCCACCTAGGGAGAAGGTCAAGGAAGAAGAAGAAGGATGGGGGCTCTCCCCCCTCGCTTCCGGTGGCACCGGACTGCCACCGGGGCCATCATCGTGTGACGGCGATCTACACCAACACCTCCGTCATCTTCACCAACATCTCCATCACCTTCCACCATCTATCTACGGCGGTCCACTCTCCCGCAACCCGCTGTACCCTCTACTTGAACATGGTGCTTTATGCTTCATATTATTATCCAATGATGTGTTGCCATCCTATGATGTCTTAGTAGATTTTTGTTGTCCTATCGATGATTGGTGAATTGCTATGATTGATTTAATTTGCTTGTGGTTATGTTGCTGTCCCTTGGTTCTCATCATATGAGCGCACCCGTGGATCACACCATAGGGTTAGTTGTATGTTGATAGGACTATGTATTGGAGGGCAAGAGTGACAGAAGCTTCAACCTAGCGTAGAAATTGATGCATACGGGATTGAAGGGGGACCAATATATCATAATGCTATGGTTGGGTTTTACCTTAATGAACGTTAGTAGTTGCGGATGCTTGCTAATAGTTCCAATCAAAAGTGCATAGAATACCAAGTAAGGGATGACATGCTAGCAGTGGCCTCTCCCACATAAAACTTGCTATCGGTCTAGTAACGTAGTCAATTGCTTAGGGGTAATTTCGCAACTCCTACCACCACTTTACCACACTCGCTATCATTAACTTTGTCTTAACAGCCCCTAGTTTATATTTATTTATCTCTTTATATTCTTGCAAACTTATCCCACAAAACCACAAAATACTTCTAGTTTTATACTTGTTCTAGATAAAGTAAACGTCAAGCGTGCGTAGAGTTGTATGTGTGGTCGATAGAACTTGAGGGAATATTTGTTCTGCCTTTAGCTCCTCGTTGGGTTCGACACTCTTACTTATCGAAAAAGGCTACAACTGATCCCCTACACTTGTGGGTTATTAGTAGCCCTCGCAGAGGGTGGCGAAGGTAAAGAGCTACACCACGACGTTCGCGCCCAGATGGTGCGGCTGCAAGCTGAAGAAGGTCAGGAAGGAGCAGAAGAAGGTGCTCGCAGGGAGGCCGAACCCGCGCCGGAAATGGCTGAGGAAGACAACGCGATCGTCATCCCGCGGTGCTGGCGAGCACTCTGCCCCGACGCGCGTGTGGCTACGTCCTTCGCTGGCGGCAACCGACGGGTCTCACGGAGGTACTAGATACCGGCCTCCGTGACCTCCGATCCCTCCCAAGTGGCACCCATCTCCAGGGCGCAGCGAAAAGGAACGAGATGGCAGACAGGCGCGGATGCCGCTCGCATGGAGTGGTGGCAGCATGCTGCGCGGAGCGAGCTATGCGCGGCGGCGTGCGGCAAGCTCTAGGCAGGGCGAGAAGCAATGGAAGGAAGTAGGGGGAGGGCGTGCACGATGAGTGTTTACCTCCGCTCCCCCCAATTTATAACCCCACGGCTCGGCGTGGGGAAAAGGGATCGATTGTTCCCGCCTCTCCTACTTCCCTGCAATGAGTGGGCACGATATGCGTGCCCATTAAGTTCCCAGAAGGGCAACCGACCACGATCGCCGTAGTAAATCCCCACGCGCGGGCCGAGGGCACGGCATGGCAGGCCCCCACCCCGTCGAAACGTCTCATCACGCACGTGGCCTGTCAGATGTTTTCAGCGGCCGGACGCCATGCAGCGCGTGCGCCGAAATCGAGGAGGCACGATGCCTCCCCTTCAAGATACAATGGATCTTCCGGTTCCGCATTTCGTCTTCCAAGACGGCCGCAAGCCTCCAATGACAAAGGACGCCTTCTTAGGGGGATGAAACAGTAAAGTCCCCTGCTCGAAGTCGGCGAGCCTTCACAACTTCGGGGACTATTGTCGGGGAGATGAGCCCCGGGTAGGCAACAGAGCCCATCTATTTTTCAAGATAACGGGGTCGGCTTCGCCCCTCAAGACGGCTTGCCCCAAGCCGGATTCCGCAACACGGCCAAGAACTCATCCCGGCAAAGTCTTCAACCCGGCGACAAGTCAGCGTCCATCCACTCCAAGTATATGGCAGGACAGACCCCCACGATGGACCGCGTGTGGCTATAGTGCCCCACCTACTCCCACTAACCAGGCGCAATGATGGCTACAATGTGCATCCAACCCGTCAGCGGGTACAGATGGCGACGGGGCGTCCCGGCACTGTAGCTGATTAGGATTTCTCACTCCATGGAGTACGGCACTCCGAGGCACAGTGATTCCCTAAGAACCAGACTTTCCGTGGTACCCGGCGGGACCCAGTGCTGGCTTCCACGGCCTTGTATCTTTACCACTGTACCCCGGGGAGTTGACCTATAAAACCCCACAGGAGGCCTCCATCTACGGGGGTCCGAAGCTCATTCACTCACACACATACACACTGATCCACATGAGAAGGAGCAGCCTAAGGCTTGGCCTGTCTTCCTCCCTCCTCCAAACAATTGTAGGAGCAACAATGTACTGCTACATATACTCATGCATAAAACACTCGGCAGGATTAGGGGGGTTATCTCTCCGGAGAGCCCCAATCCTGGGTATGTCTTGCGTTCCACGCTCGCTCATACCAAGCCCGCTTATAGAGCCCACCGGTGCCCTTGAGGATGTCCTTATCTTTAGCCATCCCTTGGCATTTGCCGTGCGCCCTCCACGACACCGTTGTATGTGAACGTAGAGTCTATCACACTCGATCATCGCATGGTGTCTCGAAACGATGAATTGTAGCGACGGTGCATACTCGGGGAGAACACTACTATCTTGAAATTTAGTGCAGGGATCATCTTATAATGCTACCATCGATCTAAGCAAAATAAGATGCATAAAGGATAAACATCACATGCAATCAAAATATTGTAACATCCCAAATTCCTCAAATTTGGAATGTTAATAGGATCATTCTTTTACATCATGTTTTTTTATTCTTATTTTGAAATTTCTGAATATTGAGTGTATTTTGGAGTTGTTGAAACTCAAAAAGTTTTATATTTGTTATAATGCTCTTTGTATGCTTGCATTGCATAGATTATATTTTTGTATATTTAGGTTTTAGAAATGTTCATAATGTCCAGATTATTATTTTCAGTTCCAATGTTATGTTTTGGTATTTTTCATAATCATGAAATTATTTTATTTGTGTGTTACTTTGCTGTTTGAGTGGCCAATTGCATACAAATGATTTTTACAAAATTTCATTATAGGTTGAACTAGTGTTCCTATATTTTATATTAGTAGTGTTGATTTTACTGTTTGTATATGTATTTGTTTTAGAATTTATTTTAGTTATTTA
This sequence comes from Secale cereale, assembly GCA_902687465.1. NCBI lineage: Eukaryota > Viridiplantae > Streptophyta > Magnoliopsida > Poales > Poaceae > Secale > Secale cereale. Next base: position 714,486,326 of record LR738710.1, on the reverse strand, counting down.
ACTTCTGTGGTTTTTGTTTAAAAAACAAAAAAGAGAAGCCTGCCGGCCAGGCCAGTCAGCCAGCCAGCCAGCCTCCACTGCGTGCGAGCAGCAAGGCAAGCGGTAGCAGGCCTAGTACAGCGGGCCTAAGCCCAGCAGCAGGAGCGCCCCAGTCTTTTCCTTCTCTTTGTTTTCTTTTTCTTTCTCTTCTGTTCCTATGACGCATGGGTCCCACAAGTCATCTTCTATCTCCGGACGAACTCCTGTTCGCGTACGTCTTCGCACCAGAACCAAGTTGAATCGATCGATTCGATCGAAGCCTGCCCCTTTCTCCCAACTGAGTACCCCGAGCGACTCCCCAAGATCCCCTCTTCCGATTTTTCTCCAAGTGGAGACCTCCCGTGCCCTATGGCATCGCCCGGATCTCGCCGAAGTTCGGTCGCCGCAGGAGCACCTCTGCCCTTGTTTCCGTCGCAACCAGGAGGTCCCCGCCTAGATTCTTACCTCTGTTGACTTCGCCTTGGTCTACTCTCCCTACCTCACCTTCTAACGCATGTAGGGGAGTGCTAGGACGACGCCCTTGACCACGACCTGAAGATCACCAGAGCACAGCCGCCGTCCCTATCTTCGCTGCCGCCGGCCACAGAGGCATCCCCGTCGCCGTTTGACTTCACCACCGCCTCCGCCGCTCGAAACCGCACCCGAACGTCACCTCGTATTCGCCGGAGACCCACCGGAATACCGCCACCGACGATGCCCGAGCTGCACCGCCGCCGTCGCGTTCAACTCCGGCAGCCTCTCTCCTGTGTTCTTCGGTGAGCCGCCCCCATCCGTCCGATCTCCGTTGGACGGCTAAGATTAGATCTCTGTTTTTTTTCGCTGAAACATTTTGTGTTATAAACTGGCCGTCCACCGCTTAGGCCTTGCAGTGAACACCCATCACCGATTGCTGTGATGCCATGTGTCATCTCCACAGCTGCCACAACAGTTCCTCCACGAACACAGCTTTGGCACAATTTATTTCTGTCAGATTCTATATCAAATGTTCAATTAGGTATATCTTTTAGCCTATAACTCCAAATTCACCGATTCTTTTTCCTGTGTACTCATAGAGACCAGGAGAATATTTCAGAACCAAAATTTCATATGTTTGCACTGTTTAAATTTGAATTTTCTCAAATTTGAATTCAAACTTCCGGAGGCCATATCCTTTAAACCGTAGATCCAAATCAGTTGATTCTTTTTGCATTGTGATCCTACTAGCATGTAAATAATAGAAACCTACTGATATGTTCTGCTAATTATATTTTTATTTGAATTCTTTGTTGTTTACTTTATTGTGTGTTATGTAACTACGGTTTATTTATCGGTGCCTTCGTTATCGTATAGATTGTCCGGAGTGTCAAGCGGATCAGAATTAAACGTTAGAGTACTTCAACACTGTTCCAGGCAAGTTTGCACTTTTGAGTTTGCTCATCCTATATTCTGCTATGCAAGTGTGGTTTTATGCTATGATAAATGTTTGGCTTGATATGGGTATCTCGTGTTGCCATGTTTTGATGTTGATTGTGTTATGTGATGGTGTGTTCAACTTGCTATGGTAGACACGGGCATGTGTCGAGTGATCCCTGGAAGTGGTGAGTGTTTATAGCCATAGGCTCGGGATTATTAACCAGGTGAATGCGTCACTGGCAGAGCGCTCTATTGTCCCTAGAGAATGCGCCATTGACAGAGCGCACTTTAGGCGAGGTATAGTTTTCGGAACATAAATCAGGTGGATGCGTCTTTGGCAGAGCGCTCTATTGTTCCTAGAGAATGCGCCACTGATAGAGCGCACTTGAGGTACTTCTGAAGTTCTTGTCATGTTTATTTAGAATCTTTGGGTTATCTTGGCCGAATATATTGGGACGATTATGAGTTCATTTAGTGGAGGTAGGTGAAGACTTTCTTCTCCAATTTAACTTGAGTGTTGTGTTTGTCATACTTTGCTTGTGAATGTAGGTTTGCTATATCATTATGTGTGATTTGCCAATACATTCAATGTATTGACCCTTTGTGGCTGCAACTTATCATGCTGCAGGTTTTTCAGATGATCATTGAGATACAGTAGGGTCGCGAGTCTTCACTCAACATGTTCTCCAGTGGGCATTGATGGGACTCATTGTTTGCTTATGTTACCTTTCCGCTGTTGTTATTGAATAAAGTTAGCTGTGTGCTACTCAGTTTGTAATACTTTATATATTCCGGATCATACGTTATATTAAATGATGCACTTGTTACTTTGATATTCCTATGTACTGTGTGTGCTAGCGAGTCGATCCAGGGACTAGCACGATAAGCACAGAGACATCGAATCTTATCAGATTCGGGTCGTTACAGATGGTATCAGAGCAGTGTGTTGACAGTAGATCGTGACCCTAGAAAATGGATTAGAAAAGCCATAGGAGTGAAAAACTTACTTTACAACTTGTTGTCTACTTGTTAGTTCATACCCTGTTACTCATATCTTTACTTTTCAAATATAGATGACCCCTGTAATTATAGTAGTGTTATTTAAGAAGTTTAGTTGGCAGACCACCATTAGTATGTTGGGTTCGATAAACGTTTTGCGATAGCATGATGAGAACATATCTCTTGTGGATATGACCTTACCTGTAGGTTTTGTTTGTGTTGTGTGATATGTTATATATATGTTTGGTTGGTCATTGCTTTTCGTGTTGTCATTATTCGTGGATTGTTTGTATTATGCAATTGGGTGCTTTGATTTATCTTATGTGCTCTTTTGAGGTGATTACTTTAGGATAGCTTGGATGAATTGTGTGAATTTTGTGTTTGGTTTTTGTTGCAAGCATGAGCATATGGGTAGTATTTCCCTTAGACCTAATTCTGTCTATATCTCACCCCTGCTTACCCATCGGATGCCGCCGAGGCGTAACCCTAGAGGCAGTGGTTCAGGAGACAACAACAACAATGACATACCGCCGTATATGCAGCAGTTACTTCAGGGACAGACTCAGTTGATCCAGTTACTTGTTCAGAACCAGAACAACAACAACAATAATCCACCACCACCCCCAGTTGATGCCCTTACTCGTTTCTTGAAGTTGAATCCTCAGAGTTTTTCTAGTACCCCTGAACCTATTGTGGCTGATGATTGGCTCCGCACAGTTAATAGGAATTTGGAGATAGTTGGTTGCACTGATGCAGAGAGAGTGAGTTTTGCCTCGCATTTGTTAGAAGGACCAGCTGCAGCATGGTGGGACAATTACTTGGTCACTTATCCTATTGCTAGTATCACTCGAGTACAATTTCAGGCAGGTTTTCGCACCGCACATGTGTCTGCTGGTGCCATGAGTCTGAAGAAAAAGGAGTTCCGCAGCTTGCGTCAGGGAGGTCGCACTGTGAATGCATATGTGGAGGAATTCAATAATCTTGCACGCTATGCCCCTAATGATGTCAATACAGATGCAGCTAGACATGAGAAGTTTCTTGAAGGACTGGACGATGAGTTGAGTATTCAGTTGACAGTGGCGACATTCAACAACTGTCAAGAGCTTATTGATAAGGCTATTGTACTTGAAGGAAAGTTTCAACAGGTGGAGAACCGCAAGAGGAAGGCAAGGGACACAGAGTTCAACTCTGGAGGACCACAGAAGTACCATAATTCAACAACATTTTCTGAGTACCATGATTTTGAAGTGGACACTTATAATGGTCATAACCATGATGGGCATAATCATCACAACAACAATGGACACAACCACAATGGTCAGAGGAATGGCAGCAACGACCACGACCATTCGACGCCACCAAAGAAGGACCTTAGCCAGTTACTTTGCTACAGATGCAGAAACCCAGGACACTATTCAACAAACTGTCCCGAGCTAAAGAGCATGAATCATGACAATGGAAATTCTAGAGAGAAGGAGAATGACCACTTCGAGAGTGGACATGTGAATCACACGAGGGTAGGAAGATCAGAGAATGCATCAGTCTGTGGTAAGATTCTTAATCAAGATCAAGTATTGTGACCGTTCTTTCACTATTGATGCATCATATTTAGTCATGTCAAGGGAGATTTGAAAATATGCAAAGAGCCAGCCTCGATATTTTGGAATATGGATTATGTCAAGTTCCCATCTTTAACCCTGCTAGTTACTCGAATCTTGAGGACGAGATTCATTCTAAGGGGGGTAGATTTGTAACATCCCAAATTCCTCGAATTTGGAATGTTAATAGGATCATTCTTTTACATCATGTTTTTTATGCTTATTTTGAAATTTCTGAATATTGAGTGTATTTTGGAGTTGTTGAAACTCAAAAAGTTTAATATTTGTTATAATGCTCTTTGTATGCTTGCATTGCATAGATTATATTTTTGTATATTTAGGTTTTAGAAATGTTCATAATGTCCAGATTATTATTTTCAGTTCCTATGTTATGTTTTGGTATTTTTCATAATCATGAAATTATTTTATTTGTGTGTTACTTTGCTGTTTGAGTGGCCTATTGCATACAAATGATTTTTACAAAATTTCATTATAGGTGGAACTAGTGTTCCTATATTTTATATTAGTAGTGTTGATTTTACTGTGTGTATATGTATTTGTTTTAGAATTTATTTTAGTATATTTATTTTAGTTATTTAACTTCTGTGGTTTTTGTTTAAAAAAAAAAGAGAAGCCGGCCGGCCAGGCCAGTCAGCCAGCCAGCCAGCACCGCGGTCCAGCCAGCCTCCACCGCGCGCGAGCAGCAAGGCAAGCGCTAGCAGGCCTAGTACAGCGGGCCGAAGCCCAGCAGCAGGAGCGCCCCAGTCTTTTCCTTCTCTTTGTTTTCTTTTTCTTTCTCTTCTGTTCCTGTGACGCGTGGGTCCCGCAAGTCATCTTCTATCTCCGGACGAACTCCTGTTCGCGTACGTCTTCGCACCACAACCAAGTTGAATCGATCGATTCGATCGAAGCCTGCCCCTTTCTCCCAACTGAGTACCCCGAGCGACTCCCCTAGATCCCCTCTTCCGATTTTTCTCCAAGTGGAGACCTCCCGTGCCCTAGGGCATCGCCCCGATCTCGCCGAAGTTCGGTCGCCGCAGGAGCACCTCTGCCCTTGTTTCCGTCGCAACCAGGAGGTCCCCGCCCAGATTCTTACCTCTGTTGACTTCGCCTTGGTCTACTCTCCCTACCTCACCTTCTAACGCACGCATGGGGAGTGATAGGATGACGCCCTCGACCACAACCTGAAGATCGCCGGAGCACAGCCGCCGTCCCTGTCTTCGCTACCGCCGGCCACAGAGGCATCCCCGTCGCCGTTTGACTTCACCACCGCCTCCGCCGCTCGAAACCGCACCCGAACGTCACCTCGTATTCGCCGGAGACCCACCGGAATACCGCCACCGACGACGCCCGAGCCTCACCACCGACGTCGCGTTCAACTCCGGCAGCCTCCCTCCTGTGTTCTCCGGTGAGCCGCCCCCATCCGTCCGATCTCCGTTGGACGGCTAAGATTAGATCTCTGTTTTTTTTCGCTGAAACGTTTTGTGTTATAAACTGGCCGTCCACCGCTTAGGCCTTGCAGTGAACACCCATCACCGATTGCTGTGAGGCCACGTGTCACCTCCACAGCTACCACAGCAGTTCCTCCACGAACACAATTTTGGCACAATTTATTTCTGTCAGATTCTATATCAAATGTTCAATTAGGTATATCTTTTAGCCTATAACTCCAAATTCACCGATTCTTTTTCCTGTGTACTCGTAGAGACCAGGAGAATATTTCAGAACCAAAATTTCATATGTTTGCACTGTTTAAATTTGAATTTTCTCAAATTTGAATTCAAACTTCCGGAGGCCATATCCTTTAAACCGTAGATCCAAATTAGTTGATTCTTTTTGCATTGTGATCCTACTAGCATGTAAATAATGGAAACCTACTGATATGTTCTGTTAATTATATTTTTATTTGAATTCTTTGTTGTTTACTTTATTGTGTGTTATGTAAGTACGGTTTATTTATCGGTGCCTTCGTTATTGTATAGATTGTCCGGAGTGTCAAGCGGATCAGAATTAAATGTTAGAGTACTTCAACACCGTTCCAGGCAAGTTTGCACTTTTGAGTTTGCTCATCCTATATTCTGCTATGCAAGTGTGGTTTTATGCTATGATAAATGTTTGGCTTGATATGTGTATCTCGTGTTGCCATGTTTTGATGTTGATTGTGTTATGTGATGGTGTGTTCAACTTGCTATGGTAGACGCGGGCATGTGTCGAGTGATCCCTGGAAGTGGTGAGTGTTTATAGCCGTAGGCTCGGGATTATTAACCAGGTGAATGCGTCACTGGCAGAGCGCTCTATTGTCCCTAGAGAATGCGCCATTGACAGAGCGCACTTGAGGCGAGGTATAGTTTTCGGAACATAAATCAGGTGGATGCGTCTTTGGCAGAGGGCTCTATTTTTCCTAGAGAATGCGCCACTGACAGTGTGCACTTGAGATACTTCTGAAGTTCTTGTCATGTTTATTTAGAATCTTTGGGTTATCTTGGCCGAATATATTGGGACGATTATGAGTTCATTTAGTGGAGGTAGGTGAAGACTTTCTTCTCCAATTTAACTTGAGTGTTGTGTTTGTCATACTTTGCTTGTGAATGTAGGTTTGCTATATCATTATGTGTGATTTGCCAATACATTCAATGTATTGACCCTTTGTGGCTGCAACTTATCATGTTGCAGGTTTTTCAGATGATCATTGAGATACAGTAGGGTCGCGAGTCTTCACTCAACATGTTCTCCAGTGGGCTTTGATGGGACTCATTGTTTGCTTATGTTACCTTTCCGCTGTTGTTATTGAATAAAGTTAGCTGTGTGCTACTCAGTTTGTAATACTTTGTATATTCTGGATCATACGTTATATTAAATGATGCACTTGTTACTTTGATATTCCTATGTACTGTGTGTGCTAGCGAGTCGATCCAGGGACTAGCACGATAAGCACAGAGACATCGAATCTTATCAGATTCGGGTCGTTACAAATATGTGACATGATATGGCCACCATCATCTTGTGCTTTTGATCTCCATCTCCAAACATCGTCATGATCTCCATGGTCACCGGATCGACAATTTGATCTCCATCGTAGCGTCGTGGTCGTCTCGCCAACTATTGCTTCTACGACTATTGCTAAGTCATAGTGATAAAGTAAAGCAATTACATGGCGTTTGCATTTCATACAATAAAGAGACAACCATAAGGCTCCTGCCGGTTGCTGATAATTTACAAAACATGAACATCTCATACAATAACGTATAACTCATCATGTCTTGACCATATCACATCACAACATGCCCTGCAAAAACAAGTTATACGTCCTCTACTTTATTGCTGCAAGTTTTACGTGGCCGCTACATGCTTCTAGCAAGAACCGTTCTTACCTACAGCACAAAACCCACAATGGCGATTTATCAAGTTTGATGTTTTAACCTTCAACAAGGACCGACCGCAGTCAAATTTGATTCAACTAAAGTAGGAGAAACAGCCACCTGCTAGCCACATTTATGCAAAACAAGTTGCATGTCTGTCGGTGGAAGCGGTCTCATGTATGTGGACATGTAAGGTTTGTCCGAGCCGCTGCATCTTACAATGCCGCCGAATTAAAATAAGACATTGGTGGTAAGCAGTATGACGATCACCGCCCACAACTCTTTGTGTTCTACTCGTGCAAAACATCTACGCATAGATCTGGCTCATGATGCCATTGTTGGGAAACATTGCATGCTTATAAAATCTACGCACACGCAATGATCTATCCATGGAGATCCATAGCAACGAGGGGGTGAGGGTGTCTACGTACCCTCGTATACCGTAAGTGGAAGCATTTCACAACGCGGTTGATGTAGTCGAACTTCTTCGCGCTTCAGCCGACCAAGTACCAAATGCACGGTACCTCCGCGTTCTGCACACGTTCAGCTCGGTGACGTTCCTCGCCTTCTTGATCCAGCAAGACGTCGAGGTAGTAGATGAGTTCCGTCAGCACGTCGGTGTGGTGACGGTGATGGTGAAGTGATCTCCGCAGAGCTTCACCTATGGACTACAAAAATATGACCGGGGGAGTAAACGGTGGACGGGTGCGCCACTACTGTAGGATGCTTCTAACGCGACATTGCGATCAGAGACCCTTCGACGAAATTGTGTGCTATGCCATAATCACAAACATGGGTGTAAAAAATCGTCAAAAAGGTGGAAAACGTTTGCGATGGAGGATGCATCAAACATGGTTCAGATTTTGGTTGTGTGTGCGATGGTGGGCATACCATTCAGTTCAATTGACTATTTGCGATGAGGAGGAACAAAAAAACAGGCTGCCAGATGAAGGCGTGTGCGATGTACAGCATACGGTTCAGTCGGCTGTACTGTTTGTGATTAGGCAACACAAAAGAAATGGCCAGGCCGATCAAGGTGTGTGCGATATACGGCATGCGGTTCACTCGGATGAACTGTTTGTGTTGAGAAAAGAGAACAGAAACGGTTCAATATAAGAAGATGTGTGTGATACGCGGAAAATGTTGGAAATATGCCCTAGAGGCAATAATAAAAGAGTTATTATTATATTTCCTTGTTCATGATAATCGTTTATTATCCATGCTATAACCGTATTGATTGGAAACTCAAATACATGTGTGGATGAATAGACAGACTTTGTGTCCCTAGTGAGCCTCTACAGGACTAGCTCGTTGATCAAAGATGACCGCGATTTCCAGGTCATAGACATGAGTTGTCATTTGATAACGGGATCACATCATTAGGAGAATGATGTGATGGACGAGACCCAAACGTTAAACATAGCTTTTGATCGTGTCAGTTATCGCTATAGTTTTCTGCATGTCAAGTATAAGTTCCTATGACCATGAGATCATGTAACTCACTGACACCGTAGGAGTGCTTTGTGTGTGCCAAACGTCACAACGTAACTGGGTGACTATAAAGGTACTCTACAGGTATCTCCGAGGGTGTCTGTTGAGTTGACATGGATCGAGACTGGGATTTGTCACTCCGTGTGACGGAGAGGTATCTCCGGGCCCACTCGGTAATACGTCATCTCAATGAGCTCAAAGAGACTAAGTAGTTGGTCACGGGATTATGTATTACGGTAACGAGTAAAGAGACTTGCCGGTAACGAGATTGAACTAGGTATAGAGATACCGACGATCGAATCTCGGGCAAGTAACATACCGACGAGACAAAGGGAACTGTATACGGGATTGCCTGAATCCTTGACATCGTGGTTCATCCGATGAGATCATCGAGGAACATGTGGGAACCAATATGGGTATCCAGATCCCGCTATTGGTTATTGACCTGGGAGTGTCTCGGTCATGTCTACATGGTTTCCGAACCCGCAGGGTCTACACACTTAAGGTTCGGTGACGCTAGGGTTGTTAGTGAGAACAGTGCATGGTTACCGAAGGTTGTTCGGAGTCCTGGATGAGATCCCGGACATGACGAGGGTCTCCGGAATGGTCCGGGGACGAAGATTGATATATAGGATGAAAGGTTTCGGAGTCCGGAAGTGTTCCGGGGAGCATCGGGAAATCGGCGGATTACCGAAAAGGGTTTCGGGGGTCCCGGAAGTGGTTCTGGGCCTAATGGGCCACAAGGGGGGACACCACAGCCCTCATAGGGCTGTGCGCCCCCCCTGGGCCCTCTCCTCATGCGCAAGGGGAGGTGGACCCTCCTAGGGCTGCCGCACCCCCCCTGGCTTGGGGGGCAAGGCACCTAGGGGGGGAAACCCTAGGGCCTGGCCCTTGGCCGCCGCCCCCCCCTGCCCTGGCCGCCGGCCCCCCTAGGGGAAACCCTAGGGCGCCCCTCCCCTCTCTACCCCCTATATATAGAGGGGCAGAGGGAGGGCAGCCAACACACGTTTGTGCCTCGGTGCTGCCCTCCCTCTCCCATAACATCTTCATCTCCCGCGGTGCTTAGGCGAAGCCCTGCTGGAATCCTCCTCCACCATCACCACCACGCCGTCGTGCTGCCGGTTTCTCCATCAACCTCTCCTCCACCCCTTGCTGGATCAAGAAGGAGGAGACGTCCCCGAGCCGTACGTGTGAAGAACGCGGAGGCACCGTTGCTTCGGTGCTAGGATCTTCGGCGATCTGAATCGCGGCGAGTACGACTCCATCAACCGCGTTCTTAACGCTTCCGCTTAGCGATCTACAAGGGTACGTGGATCCAACTCTCCTCTCGTAGTAGCATCTCCTAGATTGATCTTGGTGAACGTAGGAAATTTTTTTGTTTCCCATGCAACGTTCACCAACAGTGGCATCATGAGCTAGGATCTTGCGTAGATGCTTTCTCGAGTAGAACACAAAAGGGTTTGTGGGCGTTGATGTTTAAATTGCTGCCCTCCTTAGTCTTTCTTGATTCAGCGGTATTATGGGATGAAGCGGCCCGGACCAACTTTACATGTCCACGTACATGAGACCGGTTCCATCGACAGACATGTGACTTTTGTTGCATAAGATGGCTGGCGGGTGTCTGTCTCTCCTATCTTAGTTGAATCGGAATAGAACAAGGCGGTCCTTGTAGAAGGTTAAATAGCAACTTGAATATCACCGTTGTGGCTTTGCGTAGGTAAGAAGCGTTCTTGCTAGATACCCATAGCAGCCACGTAAAACATGCAACAACAAATTAGAGGACGTCTAACTTGTTTTTGCAGGGTATGTATGTGATATGATATGGCCAATGACATGATGAAATATATTTTGATGTATGAGATGATCATGTTGTAATAGTTAACATCGACTTGCATGTCGATGCATACGGCAACCGGCAGGAGCCATAGGGTTGTCTTTATTTTTTGTATGACCTGCGTGTCAATCATTAAGCGCTTTGTAATGCTTTACTTTATCGCTAAACGGTAGCAATAGTAGTAAGAGCATGGTGGGGCGCCGACAACCCCGATGGCAACACGATGATGGAGATCATGATGATGGAGATCATGGTGTGGCGCCGGTGACGATGGAGATCATGCCGGTGCTTTGGAGATGGAGATCAAAAGAACGAGTTGATGGCCATATCATGTCACTTATGATTTGCATGTGATGTTAATCCTTTTATGCATCTTATTTTGCTTAGGACGACGGTAGCATTATAAGGTGATCCTTCACTAAAATTTCAAGATAAAATTGTGTTCCCCCCGAGTGTGCGCCGTTGCGAAGGTTCGTCGTTTCGAAGCACCACGTGATGATCGGGTGTGATAGACTCTACGTTCGCATACAACGGGTGCAAGCCAGTTTTGCACGTGCAGAACACTCGGGTTAGACTTGACGAGCCTAGCATGTACAGACATGGCCTCGGAACACGGAGGACCGAAAGGTCGAGCATGAGTCATATAGTAGATATGATCAACATGTTGATGTTCACCATTGACACCACCTCATCTCACGTGATGATCGGACTTGGGTTGGTGGATTTGGATCATGTCACGCTCGAATGACCAGAGGGATGTCAATTTGAGTGGGAGTTATAATTAATTTGATTAGGTAATAACTCACTTATCATGAACAATAGTCTAAAATGTCTTTGCAAATCTTTTGTTGTAGATGGCTCGCGCAGTAGCTCCCCTGAATTTTAATGCGTTCCTAGAGAAAGCTAAACTGAAAGATGATGGGAGCAACTTTGTGGACTGGCTCCGCAATCTGAGGATCATCCTCACAGCTGCCCAAAAGGTTTATGTCCTAAATGCACCGCTAGGTGACCCCCCCGCTCCTACAGCCCATGCAGACGTTTTGAACGTCTGGCAGACACGTTCGGATGACTACTCAATAGTGCAGTGTGCCATGTTGTACGGCTTGGAAGGAGGACTTCAAAGGCGTTTTGAACGTCATGGTGCATATGAGATGTACTAGGAGTTGAAGTTCATCTTTGAAAAGAATGCTAAGATCGAGAGGTATGAGACCACCGATAAATTCTTTGCTTGCAAGATGGAGGAGAATTCGTCTGTCAGTGAACACTTACTGAAGATGTCTGGGTACTATACCCGCATAGCTGATCTGGGACTTGTGTTCCCGGATGAGGCTATCATTGACAGAATTCTCCAGTCACTCCCGCCAAGCTACAAGAGCTTCGTGCAGCAGTACAACATGCAAGGGATGAACAAAACCATCGCCGAGCTGTTTTCAATGCTGAAAGTCGCTGAGGCAGACATCCAGAAGGAGTATCAAGTGTTGATGGTCAATAAAACCACCAGTTTCAAGAAGAATGGCAAGGGCAAGATGGGTAACTCTAAGAAGGGTGGCAAAGCAGTTGCTAATCCAGTGAAGAAACCCAAGGCTGGGCCCAAGCCAGAGACTGAGTGTTTCTATTGCAAGGGGAACGGCCACTGGAAGCGGAACTGCCCCAAGTATCTGGCAGACAAGAAGGGGGCCAACAACAACAACAAAGGTATATGTGATATACATGTTATTGATGTGTACCTTACCAACTCTCGTTGTAGTGCCTGGGTATTTGATACCGGTTCGGTTGCTCACATTTGCAAATCTAAACAGGAACTGCGGAATAAACGGAGGCTGGCGAAGGACGAAGTGACGATGCGCGTGGTAAATGGTTCCAAGGTTGATGTGATCGCCGTCGGCACGCTCGCTCTTCGATTACCATCGGGATTAGTTATGAACCTGAATAATTGTTATTTAGTGCCTGCGTTAAGCATGAACATTATATCTGGATCTTGTTTATTGCGAGACGGTTACTCATTTAAATCAGAGAATAATGGTTGTTCTATTTATATGAGTAATATCTTTTATGGTCATGCACCCGAAGTTAGGGGTTTATTCTTATTGAATCTCGATAGTGATGATACACATGTTCATAACATTGATGCCAAAAGATGTAGAGTTGATAATGATAATACCACTTTCTTGTGGCACTGCCGTCTGGGTCATATCGGCGTGAAACGCATGAGGAAGCTCCATGCTGATGGACTTTTTGGAGTCTCTTGATTTTGAAGCACTTGACACGTGCGAGCCGTGCCTCATGGGCAAGATGACAAGGACCCCGTTTTCAGGGACAATGGAACGGGCAAGTGACTTATTGGAAATCATACATACTGATGTGTGCGGTCCGATGAGTGTAACGGCGCGCGGTGGATATCGTTATTTTCTCACCTTCACTGACGACTTAAGTAGATATGGGTATATTTACTTGATGAAGCATAAGTCTGAAACTTTTGAAAAGTTCAAGCAATTTCAGAGTGAAGTTGAAAATCATCGTAACAAGAAGATCAAGTTCCTACGATCTGATCGAGGGGGAGAATATCTGAGTTATGAGTTTGGTGATCACTTAAGAAAATGTGGAATTGTTTCACAGTTGACGCCACCTGGAACACCACAGCGTAATGGTGTGTCCGAACGTCGTAATCGAACCCTATTAGATATGGTACGTTCTATGATGTCTCTTGCCGATTTGCCACTATCGTTTTGGGGATATGCGTTAGAGACAGCTGCATTCAATTTAAATAGGGCTCCATCTAAGTCCGTTGAGACAACACCGTATGAACTGTGGTTTGGTAAGAAACCTAAGTTGTCTTTTCTCAAGGTTTGGGGTTGCGATGCTTATGTCAAAAGGCTTCAGCCAGAAAAGCTCGAACCCAAAGCGGACAAATGTGTCTTCATAGGATACCCAAAAGAAACAGTTGGGTACACCTTCTATCTCAGATCCGAGGGCAAAGTGTTTGTCGCTAAGAACGGGTCCTTTCTCGAGAAAGAGTTTCTCTCGAAAGAATTGAGTGGGAGGAAGGTAGAACTTGATGAGGTTATTGAACCTCTGCTTCAACCAGAGAGTAGCGCAGCACAGAAAGATGTTTTTGTGGAGCCTGCAGAGGTTGAAGAGGAAGCCAATGATGATGATCAAGGAGCTTCTGATCAAGTTACTACTGAACCTCGTAGGTCGACAAGGGTACGCACTGCACCTGAGTGGTATGGTAACCCTGTCTTGGAGGTCATGTTGTTAGACAACGGTGATCCTACGAGCTATGGAGAAGCGATGGTGGGCCCGGATTCTGACAAATGGTTAGAGGCCATGAAATCCGAGATGGGATCCATGTATGAAAACAAAGTATGGACTTTGGAAGTATTACCTGAAGGGCGGAAGGCCATTCAGAATAAATGGATTTTTAAGAGGAAGACGGACGCTGACGGTAATGTCACCGTGTATAAAGCTCGACTTGTGGCAAAGGGTTTTTCACAAGTTCAAGGGATTGACTACGATGAGACTTTCTCACCCGTAGCGATGCTTAAATCCGTCCGAATCATGTTAGCAATAGCTGCATATTTCGATTATGAAATTTGGCAGATGGATGTCAAAACAGCGTTCCTTAACGGTTTTCTTAAGGAAGAGTTGTATATGATGCAACCGGAAGGTTTTGTCGATCCAGAGAATGCTGACAAAGTATGCAGGCTCCAGCGTTCCATTTATGGGCTGGTGCAAGCATCTCGGAGTTTGAATCTTCGCTTTGATGAGGTGATCAAAGCGTTTGGGTTTGTACAAGTTTACAATGAAGCTTGTATTTACAAGAAAGTGAGTGGGAGCTCTATAGCGTTTCTAATATTATATGTGGATGACATATTGCTGATTGGAAACAATATAGAATTTTTGGATAGCGTGAAGGGGTATTTGAACAAGAGTTTTTCGATGAAGGATCTCGGTGAAGCTGCTTTCATATTGGGCATCAAGATCTATAGAGATAGATCAAGACGCTTGATAGGACTTTCACAAAGCACATACCTTGATAAAGTTTTGAAGAAGTTCAAAATGGATCAATCCAAGAAGGGGTTCTTGCCGGTATTGCAAGGTACGAAGTTGAGTAAGACTCAATGCCCAGTGACTGCGGAAGATAGAGAAAAGATGAGTGTCGTCCCCTATGCTTCAGCCATAGGCTCTATCATGTATGCAATGTTGTGCACAAGACCAGATGTCAGCCTTGCCATAAGTATGGCCGGAAGGTTTCAAAGTAATCCTGGTATGGATCACTGGACAGCGGTCAAGAATATCCTAAAGTACCTGAAAAGGACTAAGGATATGTTTCTCGTTTATGGAGGTGATCAAGAGCTCGTCGTAAAGGGTTACGTCGATGCAAGCTTTGACACTGATCCGGATGACTCTAAGTCTCAAACCGGATACGTATATATTCTCAACGGGGGAGCGGTAAGCTGGTGCAGTTCCAAGCAGAGCGTGGTAGCTGATTCTACATGTGAAGCGGAGTATATAGCTGCCTCGGAGGCGGCAAAGGAAGGTGTCTGGATGAAGGAGTTCATGACAAATCTTGGAGTTGTGCCTAGTGCACTGAACCCAATGACTCTGTTCTGTGACAACACTGGTGCCATTGCTCTAGCCAAGGAACCAAGGTTTCACAAGAGGACCAGACACATAAAGCGACGCTTCAATTCCATCCGCGATTCGGTCAAGGAGGAGGACATAAATATTTGCAAAGTACACACGGATTTGAATGTTGCAGATCCGTTGACTAAGCCTCTTCCACGGGCTAAGCATGATCAACACCAAAACTCTATGGGTGTTAGATTCATTACCTTGTAATGCTAGATTATTGACTCTAGTGCAAGTGGGAGACTGTTGGAAATATGCCCTAGAGGCAATAATAAAAGAGTTATTATTATATTTCCTTGTTCATGATAATCGTTTATTATCCATGCTATAACTGTATTGATTGGAAACTCAAATACATGTGTGGATGAATAGACAGACTTTGTGTCCCTAGTGAGCCTCTACAGGACTAGCTCGTTGATCAAAGATGACCGCGGTTTCCAGGTCATAGACATGAGTTGTCATTTGATAACGGGATCACATCATTAGGAGAATGATGTGATGGACGAGACCCAAACGTTAAACATAGCTTTTGATCGTGTCAGTTATCGCTATAGTTTTCTGCATGTCAAGTATGAGTTCCTATGACCATGAGATCATGTAACTCACTGACACCGTAGGAGTGCTTTGTGTGTACCAAACGTCACAACGTAACTGGGTGACTATAAAGGTACTCTACAGGTATCTCCGAGGGTGTCTGTTGAGTTGACATGGATCGAGACTGGGATTTGTCACTCCGTGTGACGGAGAGGTATCTCCGGGCCCACTCGGTAATACGTCATCTCAATGAGCTCAAAGTGACTAAGTAGTTGGTCACGGGATTATGTATTACGGTAACGAGTAAAGAGACTTGCCGGTAACGAGATTGAACTAGGTATAGAGATACCGACGATCGAATCTCGGGCAAGTAACATACCGACGAGACAAAGGGAACTGTATACGGGATTGCCTGAATCCTTGACATCGTGGTTCATCCGATGAGATCATCGAGGAACATGTGGGAACCAATATGGGTATCCAGATCCCGCTATTGGTTATTGACCTGGGAGTGTCTCGGTCATGTCTACATGGTTTCCGAACCCGCAGGGTCTACACACTTAAGGTTCAGTGACGCTAGGGTTGTTAGTGAGAACAGTGCATGGTTACCGAAGGTTGTTCGGAGTCCCGGATGAGATCCCGGACGTGACGAGGGTCTCCGGAATGGTCCGGGGACGAAGATTGATATATAGGATGAAAGGTTTCGGAGTCCGGAAGTGTTCCGGGGAGCATCGGGAAATCGGCGGATTACCGAAAAGGGTTTCGGGGGTCCCGGAAGTGGTTCTGGGCCTAATGGGCCACAAGGGGGGACACCACAGCCCTCATAGGGCTGTGCGCCCCCCCTGGGACCTCTCCTCATGCGCAAGGGGAGGTGGACCCTCCTAGGGCTGCCGCACCCCCCTGGCTTGGGGGGCAAGGCACCTAGGGGGGGAAACCCTAGGGCCTGGCCCTTGGCCGCCGCCCCCCCTGCCCTGGCCGCCGGCCCCCCTAGGGGAAACCCTAGGGCGCCCCTCCCCTCTCTACCCCCCTATATATAGAGGGGCAGAGGGAGGGCAGCCAACACACGTTTGTGCCTCGGTGCTGCCCTCCCTCTCCCATAACATCTTCATCTCCCGCGGTGCTTAGGCGAAGCCCTGCTGGAATCCTCCTCCACCATCACCACCACGCCGTCGTGCTGCCGGTTTCTCCATCAACCTCTCCTCCACCCCTTGCTGGATCAAGAAGGAGGAGACGTCCCCGAGCCGTACGTGTGAAGAACGCGGAGGCACCGTTGCTTCGGTGCTAGGATCTTCGGCGATCTGAATCGCGGCGAGTACGACTCCATCAACCGCGTTCTTAACGCTTCCGCTTAGCGATCTACAAGGGTACGTGGATCCAACTCTCCTCTCGTAGTAGCATCTCCTAGATTGATCTTGGTGAACGTAGGAAATTTTTTGTTTCCCATGCAACGTTCACCAACAGAAAATAGGTCTATAATCAAAAATGTGTGCTAAGACCGATAATAACACAAACGGTTCTGCTAATAAGACGTGTGTGTTGTGCGATGGGATTGCATGCATACAGAACAACATAGTATATATATATACACACACACTTATAAGGACATGGTTGCATAACCAAATTAAACATCCACTTACATAGGTGGCTACTATACAACCATGGCATTTGCACACACCAAAGTAAACTATTACATGCATAATTACATAGGTGGTTACTACACACATGACATTTCCACACACCAATAAAGTAAACTATATATTACATGCATGATCAACTAGCATAAACGATCATCTGATCATCATCTACTTCTTGGGATGCTTGCTCTGCTTGTGGCTCGATCCGGCCTCGTCGATTTGGGTAGCAAGGCACTTCCTCATGTCAAGGATCCGCCTGTGCATCTCGTAGCATGTGTACACACTCTTGGCCGCGAACCTGAGGTGAGGTTCATCCAGTTGCCGCATCCAGGCCCTGTGCCAGGATACGAGACTTTTTCTCTTGGCATCCTGCTTCATCTTTTCGTAGTAGGGGTCGATGATGGCCGATGCAAGTTCAACCAGGGAGTCCTTCTTCGTGCTGCCCTAGACCCTGTAGTGCTCACGGATTTCAACAAGGTTCTGGCAGACCAAGCCCATAACCGTGAGCGCTTTCACATCGTCGGTGGTTTCCACCATGGTGAACTTGTAGTCGGTGCTGTTGACAAACCTGTTGAAACGGTCGCAAGGCTCTGTGGCCATGCAGTAGTGGTAGATGAGGGCATGATGGCGCACGCACAACTGGGCGACGACAAACTTCTGATCTATGTCGGGACGACCGATGGTGTACTGGAGGTTGATGCCGACCACCTTGTACTTGTCTCCAGCAAGCAACTACTCAATGGTGTTGATGTAGTCGTCCACCACGGCCGGGTCGATGGTGTACACCACCGAGAGATCCGTCTCCCTCGTGTGGGTCTCCACTTTATCCTCACCGAACTCCATTGGAGCGCCGCTAGACATCCCCTCTCTATGTGTCGTCGTGGGTGTGCTTGTTGTGTTGTGGGGCGCGATCGAAAGGTTGAAGAGACTAAGGTTATAATGGTCGCGGGAATTAAAGGGGAAGCTGGACGGCCAGGAATATCGGCAGGCCCTGATGGTAGTTATAACTTGCAGTGTGTAACTCCATCGTGCCGCATGTAACTGCATCGCGTGGCAAAGCGTGCGGCGCAACCGCATGCATATGGGCCTCCCGACGTGATCGTGCACATGCCCAACCGCTGGCAGAGCGCGCGCAGAGGGACGCGAGCAGAGCGCTCCACGGTCGCCTCAATGGCAAGCAACCATATATATATATATATATATATATAT
>LR738710.1:714403048-714466861 GCA_902687465.1 Secale cereale | reverse complement strand
ATATATATGCATATAGCAGTTGAACATGCAAGGAAGAGTTGTCGACAAGCCGAGCATGCCTACGGACGCGAACAGAGTGCGCCGACGGACGGGAGCAAAGCGCGCTGTGGCGTCTAACAGCGAGCACAGCGCACTGTGTCGCCTAACAGCGAGCAGAGCTTGACGAGGGACGCGAGCAGAGGCTGACACAACGGGTAACTGCATCGTCGCGCCGTGCCCGGCGCAACCGCATGCACACGAACATGCGTGATCGTGCCCCGGCCCCAAACACTGGCAGCACAACTTATAAATTGGCGGATGGAGTACTAGTTACACTGATGGATATAATTAAGAAAAGGGATCACACATGTCTGTATTGACTGGAACGAGAATGCAATAGCACAATAAGAATTAAGGCCACAATGATGCAATCGTAGTGGTGGTTACAGGAGGCAAGAAGAAACATGAATCCATCAACGTACGACCTCCTCCTCCTCAACTCAGTGCACCGGTCCACCGACCGGCGGCTAAGGAGCGGCGGATTTTGCGGCGAGGTCAACATGCTTCTTAGCAAAGACATCCAAGGCTTCCATCCGGTTGATGAAGGCCAACGTTGTAGCGTCCTCACCGGCCTTGTAGATACCTATGTACCCGATTTGCTCGTACACGTGGATGTGTAGGTCGATGAATTCTTGCAGGACAAGGCGCCTTGCGGCGAGCGTGACCTCCAGGTGGACATTCTTCGTGGCGTCGGCGGGTAGTCACAGGGCCACCAGTGCTCGAAAGAGGTTCTGACCATGGAGGCCGATTAGGGTGGTAGGTAATGAGGAGCCCGGGCGCACGGGCTGGAGGAGTACGGCGATGTCGTCCGCGAGCTTCTTGACGACGGTGAACTTTTTGGTGGTGGCAACGATCATCTGGTCCAACAGAGAGTCGTAGCTGGCGTCAGCGGCGGCCATCCACTAGCCGGTCGTCAACACCGTCTGGAGACGACCCATGGCGCCATGCCGCAAGCCGGCGTCGTGGACCACATGGCACAGCCGCTGGCCGCACGCGCGCATCGCCGCCATGGGTCTGGAGTGAGCACTTTTGCGCTTAGTGTAGGTGCTTAGGCAAATGCTTAGGTGTGTACGATGTGGTAGATGCATTGGAATGGAGGGGCACCTTTATATGAGTGCAAACCGTGTTGCATTGACATCGTGCTGCATATTTTCCCGATCCTCCTCCCATTACTTCCCTCATGCATTCACAATGTTAATTGAAGGAGGATGCATCATTGGTCGTTCAATATTTCGGGAATCGCTACCCTCTCCCTCGTCTGCATTAAAGCTGTACCGGGAACTATGCCGCCCGCTGCACACCCGGCTGAACACGCCTCTTCGCCTCCATCTATGCTAAATTACTGAATTTTAGTTGCAAAAATTAGATACTGCTAGTGAATTTTAGCTTCATATTTTGACAAATCGCAGTGTTACAAGGTTGCCAAATGGCAATGTTACTAGATCAACAAATGTAAATATTTCCAGTTTGACAAATGGCAATATACCCAATGTGACAGATGCAAATCTTACCAAATTGTTTGTATGTGGTTGCACACATGTCATCCAAAACAACCGTTTGCATTGAAGGCATGCACAAATCTTACGCTGCGAATTTTCCTTTGACTTAAGGGGGAAGATCTTAGCTCTCACTTTGCATACGGGTGTTCTACCTAAAATGTTTGCAATCAAGAGCTGCAGAAATCCTGCTCGGCACATTTTCTCTTGGCTTCTTGGGGAAGCTGTTGGTTTGCATACGGGTGTTCTGACTAAAACGTTTGCGATCAGGAGCTGCTTAAATCCCGGTCGGCACATTTTCTCTTGGCTTCCCGGGGAAGCTGTCGGTTTGCATACGGGTGTTCTTACTAAAACGTTTGCGATCAAGAGCAGCAGAAATCCTGCATTGGAGATGAGTTTTGGATGTACTAGAATTTAAAAACAAAGTATCTCGAAGCTTTGCCGGCAATCAACAGTGCGCTGGTGTTTGAAATTCATTCCCATTTCTTGCATGGGACCTAGAAATTCACCCAAGGACAGACATGTGATTTTTCAACCAACTTTGGTGCACTAGAGCATGTGCTTGTAGTTCAAATTTGAATTATGCACATAAAATGCCTAGAAAACCTAATTAACGTATAAAAAAGGCCAAACGAACCACGAAAAATTCCAAAATTAGGCAGAACACTCCTGTTGTTCTATGTTGACACTAGATTTTTTTGAAAGCAATAAGAGGCAACGGATATCGTTCCGTCCCCTAAGGTGGCACATTCCCTACCGAAACAATCACGCTTGTTGTGAGAAGCTCTGGTTTGTGAGAAGCTTATACCCAAACCTACCCCGAATGGGATAATTTTTTTACCACGACATGTTGATGCTGCTCCATGATAGCATGCCAAGTTTCATGAATTTCAGACGAGTTTTGGATTTACTAGAATTTAGAAACCAGGCATCTCAATGTTTTGCCGGCAATCAACAATGCCCTGGTGTTTGAAATTCATTCCCATTTCTTGCATGGGACCTATAAATTCACCCAAGGACACACATGTGATTTTTCAAGCAACTTTGGCACACTAGAGCATGTGCATGTAGTTCAAATTTGAATTATGCACATAAAATGCCTAGAAAACCCAATTAACGTATAAAAAAAGGCCAAACGTACCGTGATTTTTTCCAAAATTAGATAGAACACTCCTGTTGTTCTATCTTGACACTAGATAATTTTAGAAAGCAATAAGAGGCAACGGATATCATTCCGTCCCCAAAGCTGGCATGTTCCCTACCGAAACCATCATGCTTGTTGTGAAAAGCTCTTATTTGTGAGAAGCTTATACCCAAACATGCCCCGAATGGGACAAACTTTTTACCATGACATGTTGATGCCGCTCCATGATAGGATGCCAAGTTTCATGAATTTCAGACGAGTTTTGGATTTACTAGAATTTAAAAACCAGGCATCTCAACGTTTTGCCGGCAATCAACAGTGCCCAGGTGTTTGAATTTCATTCCCATTTCTCGCATGGGACCTAGAAATTCACCGAAGGACACACATGTGATTTTTCAACCAACTTTGTTGCACTGGGGCATGTGCTTGTAGTTCAAATTTGAATTATGCACATAAAATTCTTAGAAAACCCAATTAACGTATAAAAAAGGCCAAACGAACCATGAAAAATTCCAAAATTAAACATGACACTCATGTTGTTGACACTAGAAATGTTTTGAAAGCAATAAGGGGCAACGGATATCGTTCCGTCCCCAAAGGTGGCACGTTCCGTACCGAAACCATCACGCTTGTTTTGAGAAGCTTTGGTTTGTGAGAAGCTTATACCCAAACTTGCCCCAAATGGGACAAAAAATTTACCACGACATGTTAATGCCACTCCATGGTAGCATGACAAGTTTCATGAATTTCGGATGAGTTTGGTATTTACTAGAATTTATAAACTAGGTATCTCAACGTTTTGCGGGCAATCAACAATGCCCTCGTGTTTGAATTTCATTCCCATTTCTTGCATAGGACCTAAGGATGCACCCAAGGACACATATTTGATTCTTCAACCAATTTATATGCACCAGAGCATGGACATGTAGTTTAATTTTGAATTGTGCACCTGAAAAAGCTAGAAATCCATTTTAATGTATAAAATGTCCAAACCCCTGAATAATTCCAATTCTTTTACGACCCACATATAGTTGCATGTTCACTGCAGATAAAACCTCTAGCAATTCAAACAATGTCCATTTCCGTTGTGACCCCATTATGTAATTCAAATCAAGATGAAAAATCAAGTAGATCGCACACAGTTTATTTATCGCCAACCGTGTGAGATGCAGCACAAAATATCCTCAAGCACCGTCGGCCAATGGCTTATGCGAGAAGGTCCGTCGGCTACAGTCCACAGCCGACGTCTCAAGCATGCAAGCTCGCTCCCCAAATACTCCCGCCTATGCATCCCTCGCAATCTCGAAAATATTACCGCCTCATAATCTCGAAAATATCCATGGAAGGTTTTAATGTTTGATAGCACACGATTAGTATGTGCGGAGTGTGTGCGATGTCTGTTACTCCCGCTCTGCTTCAGTCCCTTGATTCAAATTTTCAGTAGCCCCTGCATTATACTCCCGCCTCTGCATCCCTCGCAATCTCAAAAATATCCGCTCCCCCTTGATCCAAATTTTCAGTAGCCCCGCCTTGTTACTTCCGCCTAGTAAAAATTTATTTGCCGCAATATTTCCTCAAACACCACCTTCCCCCCTTCACCCCCAGCCCCCCTCCACACACACCACACACTCCCCAAAACCTCCGTTCACATAGACACACACACAACCATCGAAACCACTGGTAGGTCACCGCCATCGCCGGCGCCTCCATCCTCAACCTCTGCCTGTGTGCCTGGGAGCTCGAGGAGCCAATGGCCAAAAAAAGGTTTATTGCGGCCTTTTCGCCCGACGACGGAAAGGTGGCTGCCGAGGTGTCCACGTCGTCCTCCACGGGCTTGATCTGTCGTCGCCGGTCCCCATATCCGCCCGCCGCCGCGCCCCTACTCCGGTTCGAGGACTTCCCCGTCCTCATTCGGACCCGACAGCCGACGAGGTCCTACCTCGGGGTCCGGTAGCGAAGGTGGGGGACGTGGGTCACTAAGATTACAGATCGGGAGACCCACAGCTGTCGGTGGCTCGGTAGCTTCCACACGGCCCAGCTCGCGGCCATGGAGTTCGACCGCTGGCAGGTCTGCTACCATGGTGCGGCGACTAGGATCAATTTCCCCTTCGGCGCACATCCGGTCGACCTCGTTCCACCGGAGCTAGGGGTGGTGAGCTCGGCTATGGCGCGTGAGGACCGCGAGGCATGGGAGCGCCTTGAGGCCGAGGCCGCCGATGAGGCCTACATGCAAGAGCTCTGCCGGCAGCATCCGGAGCTCGTGGAGGCGGAGCGGGCAATCTTTGCCGGCGTGGAGGGCTACGAGGTTATCGCGATCTCCTCCGATGACGAGGTCGAAGGCAGCAAGGATGGCGACACGGAGGGCGGCGAGGTTATCGTGCTCTCCTCCGATGATGAGGTCAAAGGCAGCGGCGACGGCGGCGCGGAGGCCGTCGAGGTGGGCCCCGAGGACGAGGAGATCGACGTCGACGAGTGGAGGAGTGCCTTCCCCAATGACCCCAACGACGGCACCGGCCCGGACCCGGCTCGCGGCACACCGTACATGACGAGGGAGGATTGGCTCGACCTCTACTTCGACCGAAAGTAGTTTAGCTTAGTTTAAATTTATGTTTTATATTCGGTTATGCAAAACTATCTATGTTTATGTTTGCATGCATGCTACTTTCGGTTGAACCTGCTTTGAACTTGATCAAATTGAAGCTTACAACGTTAAGTTTAGGGGATCGACTAGAAAAGGCCAAAAATTGCTGGAATATATCCACTAAGGGTTTTAGTCCTTTATCTTTTAAAGGATCGGCTAGAGACGGCCTTATGACTTGTTTATTTTAGTTCTTCACAATGTGATACTCTATATGTGCAACTATTTGCCGTGCATTTCAATTTCATCAATAACAGTTTTAACAATACCACTCTGAATTACGATATTTGGTTGATGTTAAGGATATTGCAGTTAACATGCCTTTTCATTTTTAACAATGAATAGTGTACTTTAGACCTGCACAATACCAGTTAGAATGACTAGTTGCTTGTTTTTAAATGTTATGCCTGATGCACTTAGCACACCTTTCCCTTCTTGTTTTGCTTAACTAGCGTGCTTAAGCCTGCACACTGAAGCTATCATTTGTAGATTATGTTGTCTACCATGGATATATTTGGTTGATGTTTAGCTTGTTGTGCTTAACATGCCTTTATATGTACTCATGCAGGACAATATTGAGAACAGTGTTTTTTTCCATCGAGGTTATTTTCATCGCATTGCTTATATGTACTCACTGTGCAGGATATCGGTAGCTGGTACCATATAGCCAGGGGCAGATAAGGGATTAATCATCGAATCGTACATTTCACTGAATATATCTGTAACCCATTTATAAGTAGGTTAACTAGGGCCATATTTAATATATCTGAGGATACATAGCAACATACATTGTACTGAATGACTAAATATGCAACCCCAGGCTACATAGCAACAAGGAACAGTGTTACCTTAATGTTTTGATGATGTCTAGATATACATGTAATAAAATCTTATATAATGGGATGGAAGGAGTGTTGTACTACATCATTTTTCAGTTGTTGTTTACCTTCTAATATTAACTTGGTGCTTTTAGGTACATATATCATTGCCAAAGTTCCACACTCCGACCCTTTTTGGGGCAATGAGATATTCATGAACCAGCATCAAGTGAGGAAACTGATAAAGATTGTCATTAAAATGGGTCCAAAGATGTCAATAGAACTATTTGTTTACACTTTATGCAAGATAACAGTGAACTGCAGGATGGTAAGTAAGAAACCTGTAGCCTTCTTTTTACTGCCCGCAATGAGTTGTGTTAGATGACAATGTCTGAATCTTTTTTCCTTTGTAGTGGATCCTGAAGCAGTTTACTCAAGATTACCTCTCAAACTACATGATTGGCGGCCGGCCATCACAAGGGGTTGGGACTAGAGTCATGCATGCCTTCTGCATCCATGAGAGCACAATAGGGCCATTTCGCTTCACCTTGTTCAGCAACCGGAATGTTTGCCGCCTCTTTCTTTACCATCTATAATACTACAAGTATAGAACCCTGGTTCATCATTCTTTATTTGGTGCTTATGTAATTCTTAAACATATGTACATGTGAATCGAATAATGCATTGGTTGTTTGAACCTGATGGATATGAATAAAGCTAAAGCCTACTTTCAAGTTTAAATTAGGTACAATCTTAAATAGCAGCAATTAAATTAGGGAGAAATTAGGGTGTGCAGGTCATTACGGCACACACGGTTAATAAAGCACAACGTGTGCGATGTACATTATATGATGACATGGTTCACGGAGAGGAAACGTGTGTAACAATGCACACAGTTGCTGTTTGCAAAGCGTGTGTGATGTCAGACACTATCACATACGGTGCGGGGAAAATAAATGTGTGCGATTGTCTACCTATCATACACAGTTTATAATCATGAACTATATGTGATGTGCCAGGCATCGTAAAACTCCCATGCCTGGAAAACTGTCGTGCTTGGAATCTGCCTAGATTTAGGTAAAACCACAAAACTCCGACTGTGATGGCAATGCGAGCACAAACGAGTAGCAAGAATGAAGCGTTTGGGATATTCGAGATATCAAAAACAGTTATATAGGGACAACTGTATGCATCAAGGCTCCCTATCCTCGACGGTTTCTGGGTCGTGTGGGAAGGATCCCCCTATCGCCCACACTCACTAGGCGACAGTTCCAAATGCCGTTGTGGAAAGGGATTAAAAACCGTTTGTATAGCACCGACACATACTAGTGCGCCGCACACGGCTAAGATAATGTTGTGTCTTTGTGTGGCGCCCCCTCCCCACATATATATAGGTGGGAGGGAGGGAGGAGCAGCCATAGGAGGCGCCCAAGTTGGAGGAATCCTACTTGGAGTCCCATGATCTCATAGTCAAAGGAATATGTATTTGACATACATGAAAGCAGTAGCAATTATGATCAAATGCTAAGCTAATGGATGGGTCTTGTCCATCACATCAGTCTCATAATGATGTGATCCCGTTATCAAATGACAACTCATGTCCATGGTTATGAAACCTTAACCATCTTTGATTAACGAGCTAGTTTAGTAGAGGCTTACTAGGGACATGGTATTTGTTTATGTATTCACACATGTATTTACGTTTCCAGTCAATACAATTATAGCATGAATAATAAAACTTTATCATGATTAAGGAAATATAATAATAACCATTTTATTATTGCAGCCCCTAGGCCGCTCCAAGTAGCGGACGGCTGCCCTAAGGCACCAGCCTAGTCGCGCCGCCCTTTCCTTATTTGAACATGAGGGGGAAAGGAAGGGAGCTGGCTTCCTTAGGGTGCCTTCCCTTTCCTTACCTCCCTCCTTTGGTGCATGGACAGGGGATAGAGGGGCACACCAGCTCCTTGTGGGCTGGTGTGCTCTTCCCCTTTGGCCCATAAGGCCCATAACTTTGCTGGGGATTCCTGGAACCCCTTTCGGTGACCCGATAAGTACCTGGTACCACCCGAAACACATCTGGTGTCCAAATACCATCGTACTATATATCAATCTTTACCTCTGAACCATTCCGGAGATCTTCGTCATGCCCGTGATCTCATCCGAGACTCCAAACAACATTCGGTCACCAAATCACATAACTCATATAACACTATATCGTTATCGAACGTTAAGCGTGTGGACCCTATGGGTTCGAGAACTCTATAGACATGACTGAGACACCTCTCTGGTAAATAACCAATAGCGGAACCTGGATGCCCATATTGGTTCCTACATATTCTACGAAGATCTTTTATCGGTCGAACAGTTATGACAACATACGTAATTCCCTTTGTCTGTCGGTATGTCACTTGCCGAAGATTCGATCGTCGGTATCTCTATACCTAGTTCAATATCATTACTGACAAGTCTCTTTACTCGTTGCGTAATACATTATCTCATAACTAACTCCTTAGTCATTATGCTTCTAAGCTTCTTGTGATGTGTATTACCGAGAGGTCCTAGAGATACCTCTCCGATACTCGAAGTGATAAATCCTAATCTCGATCTATGCCAACTCAACAAACACCTCCAGAGATAGTTGTAGAGTATCTTTATGATCACCCAGTTACGTTGTAACGTTTGATAGCACACAAGGCATTCCTCCAGTATCCGGGAGTTGCAAGATTTCATAGTCAAAGGAATATGTATTTGTCATCAAGAAAGCAATAGCAATAAACATTACAATCAAATTGTAAGCTAATAGACGGGTCTTGTCCATCACATCATTCTCATAATGATGTGACCCCGTTATCAAATGACAACTCATGTCTCTGGTTAGGAAATCTTAACCATCTTTGATCAACGAGCTAGTCTAGTAGAGGCTTACTAGGGACACGGTATTTGTTTATGTATTCACACATATATTTAAGTTTCTGATCAATACAATTCTAGCATGAATAATAAACCTTCATCACGATTAAGGAAATATAATAATAACCATTTTATTATTGCCTCTAGGGCATATTTCCATCAGTCTCCTACTTGCACTAGAGTCAATAATCTAGTTCACATTGCCATTTGATTAACACCCATAGTTCACATCACCATGTGATTAACATCCAAAGAGTTTATTAGAGTCAATAATCTAGTTCACATCGCTAAGTGATTAACATGTTTGGAAATGTTGCATGGAAAACAAAAAAGATTCTACGCACACCCAATGATCTATCCATGGAGATGCATAGCAACAAGGGGGAGAGTGTGTCTACGTACCCTTATAGACCGTAAGAGAAAGCGTTTCACAACGCGATTGATGTAGTCGAACTTCTTCGCGCTTCAAGAGATCAAGTACCGAACGCACGACACCTCCGTGTTCTGCACACGTTTGGTGACATCCCTCGCCTTCTTGATACAGCAAGACGTCGAGGTAGGAGATGAGTTACGTCAACACAATAGCGTGGAGACAGTGATGGTGAAGTGATCTCCGTAGGGCTTCGCCTAAGCACTACGAAAATATGACCGAGGGTGTAAACTGTGGAGGGGGGCGTCATACACGACTAACAATTGATGTTTTATGTTCTAGGCGCCTGATACGTCTCCAATGTATCTATAATTTTTTTATTATTCCATGCTATTATATTACCTGTTTTATATGCATTAATATACTATTTTATATTATTTTTAGGACTAACATATTAACCTAGAGCCCAGTGCCAGTTTCTGTTTTTTCCTTGTTTTTGAGTTTCACATAAAAGGAATATCAAACGGAACGAAACTTTACGAGGAATTTTCTTGGACCAGAAGACATCCAGAGGACTTGGAGTACATGCCAGGGGATCGACGAGGCGGCCACAAGGGTGGAGGGCACGTCCTGGGGGGTAGGGTGGCCCCCGTACCTTGTGGGCCCCTCGTGCCTCCCCTGACCTACTTCTTTCGCCTATAAATTCACATATATTCCAAAAACATCAGAACATCCATTGAAACCACTTTTCCGCTGCCGTAACCTTCTATTATCGTGAGATCCCATCTAGAGGCCTCTTCTGGTACTATGACGGAGGGGATTCGACCATGGAGGGCATCTACATCAACCCTATTGCCCCTCCGATGAAGTGTGAGTAGTTTATCACAGACCTACGGGTCCATAGCTACTAGCTATATGGCTTATTCTCTCTCTTTGATTCTCAATACCATGTTCTCCTCGTTGTTCTTGGAGATTTATCCGATGTAATCTTCTTTCGCGGTGTGTTTGCCAAGATATGATGAATTGTGGATTTATGATCAGATTATCTATGAATATTATTTGAGTTTCTTCTGAATTCTTATATTCATTATTTGATTTCTTAGTAATTCTCTTCAAACTATCGGTTTGGTTTGGCCAACTAGATTGGTTTTTCTTGCAATGGGAGAAGTGCTTTGATTTGGGTTCAATCTTGCGGTGCTCAATCCCAGTAATAGTAGGGGACATGACACGTATTGTATTGTTGCCATCGAGGATAACAATATGGGGTTTTCATCATATTGCTTGAGTTAATTCCGCTACATCATGTCATCTTACTTAAAGCGTTACCCTGTTCTTATGAACTTAATACTATAGATGCAAAATCGTTTCGGTCGATGTGTCGAGTAATAG
Source organism: Secale cereale (assembly GCA_902687465.1). Taxonomy (NCBI): domain Eukaryota; kingdom Viridiplantae; phylum Streptophyta; class Magnoliopsida; order Poales; family Poaceae; genus Secale; species Secale cereale. Next base: position 714,456,057 of record LR738710.1, on the reverse strand, counting down.
TAGTAGATGCAGGCAGGAGTCGGTCTACTTGACACAGACGTTATGCCTATATTCATGATTATTGCCTTAGATATCGTCATAACTTTGCGCTTTTCTATCAATTGCTTGGCAGTAATTTGTTCACCCACCGTAATACTTGCTATCATGAGAGAAGCCTCTAGTGAAAGCTATGGCCCCCGATCTACTATTTTGCAATATTTTACTTTTCAATATTTAAACCAAAAACCCAAAAATATTTACTTTACAAGTTATCTATCTCTATCGGATCTCACCTTTGCAAATAACCGTAAAGGGATTGACAACCCCTTTTACCGTTGGGTGCAAGATGTTTGATTGTTTGTGCAGGTATTTGGCGATTTGTGTGTAGGCTCCTACTCGATTTATACCTTGGATCTCAAAACTGAGGGAAATACTTACTCTACTTTGCTGCATCATCCTTTCCTCTTCAAGGGAAAAACCAGCGCAAGCTCAAGAGGTAGCAGCGCCCCCTCCCTCATATATATAGGTGGGAGGGAGAGGGGAGGGGCCAAGGCGCGCCCCAAGTTGGTCCAAATCCTACTTGGGATTGCCCTAGGCCGCCCCTTTCCTTCTTTTGGCGCCAAGGGGAAGGAAGGAGGAAGTGGCGCCCCCTTTCCTTTCTCCAACAAGGAGGAAAAGGTAGGCGGAGGTGGCGCACCCTTCCCTTCTTCTAGGGCCGATGCCCTGGGAGTGGGCGCGCCAACCCCTCTATGGGCTGGTGTGTGCCTCTCCTTGGCCCAATAGGCCCATAGACCTCCCGGGGCCTCTCGGAACCCCTTTCGGTGATCCGATGTTTACCCGGTGCACTCCGAAACCATTCCGGTGTCTGCATACCATCGTTCTATATATCAATCTTTACCTTTCGACTATTTCGAGACTCCTCGTCATGTCCGTGATCTCATCCGGGACTCCGAACAACATTCAATCACAAAATCATATAACTCATATAATACTATATCGTTAACGAATGCTAAGCGTGCGGACCCTGCGGGTTCGAGAACTATGTAGACATGAGCGATACACCTCTCTGGTCAATAACCAATAGCGGAACCTGGATGCCCATATTGGCACCTACATATCCTACGAAGATCTTTATCGGTCGAACTGTTATGACAACATACACAATTCCCTTTGTCCGTCACTATTTTACTTACCCGAGATTCGATCGTCGGTATCTCTATCCCTAGTTCAATCTTATTACCGGCAAGTCGCTTTAATCGTTCCGTAATACATCATCCCGTGACTAACTCATTAGTCATTTTCTTGCAAGGCTTATTATGATGTGCATTACCGAGAGGGCCCAGAGATACCTCTCCCATACTCGGAGTGACAAATCCTAATCTCGATTCATGCCAACCCAACAAGACACCTTTGGAGATACCTATAGAGCATGTTTATAACCATCCAGTTACGTTGTGACATTTGATAGAACACAAGGCACTCCTCCGGAATCTGGGAGTTGCATGATCTCATAGTCGTAGGAATATGTATTTGACATACATGAAAGCAGTAGCAATAAACTGCACGATCAAATGCTAAGCTAACGGATGGGTCTTGTCCATCACAACATTCTCACAATGATGTGATCCCGTTATCAAATGACAACTCATGTCCATGGTTAGGAAACCTAAACCATCTTTGATTAATGAGCTAGTCTAGTAGAGGCTAGGGACACGGTATTTGTTTCTGTATTCACACATGTATTTAGGTTTCCGGTCAATACAATTCTATCATGAATAATAAACCTTTATCATGAATAAGAAATATAAAATAATAACAACTTTATTATTGCCTCTAGGGCATATTTCCATCAGTCTCCCACTTGCACCAGAGTTAATAATCTAGATTACATTGTAATGAATCTAACACCCATGGAGTCTTGGTGCTGATCATGTTTTTCCAATGGAAGAGGTTTAGTCAACGGGTCTGCAACATTCAGATTCATTTGTACTTTGCAAATTTCTATGTCTCCATCCTTGACCTTTTCACGAATGGAGTTGAAGCATCTCTTGATGTGTTTTGTTCTCTTGTGAAACCTGGATTCCTTCGCCAAGGCAATTGCTCCTGTATTGTCACAAAAGATTGAAATTGGACCCGATGCACTAGGTATTACACCTAGATCGAATATGAACTCCTTCATCCAGACTCCTTCATGTGCTGCTTCCAAAGCAGCTATGTACTCCGCTTCACACGTAGATCCCACCGTGACGCTCTGCTTAGAACTACACCAACTGACAGCTCCACCATTCAATATAAATATGTATCGGGTCTGTGACTTAGAGTCATCCGGATCTATGTCGAAGCTAGCATCGATGTAACCATTTACGACGAGCTCTACGTCACCTCCATAAACGAGAAACATATCCTTTGTCCTTTTCAGGTACTTCAAGATGTTCTTGACCACCGTCCAGTGATCCACTCCTGGATTACTTTGATAGCTCCCTACATAAATTATGGCAAGACACACATCAGGTCTGGTACACAACATAGCATACATAATAGAACCTATGGCTGAGGCATAAGGAATGACTTTCATTTCCTCTCTATCTTCTGCAGTGGTCGGGCATTGACTGACTCAATTTAACACCTTGTAACACAGGCAAGAACCCTTTTTTGACTGATCCATTTTGAACTTCTTCAAAACTTTGTCGAGGTATGTGCTTTGTGAAAGTCATATTAAGCGTCTTGATCTATCTCTATAGATCTTGATGCCCAATATATAAGTAGCTTCACTGAGGTCTTTCATTGAAAAATTCTTATTCAAGTACCCTTTTATGCTATCCAGAAATTCTACATCATTTCCAATCAATAATATGTCATCCACATATAATATCAGAAATGCTACAGAGCCCCAACACACTTTCTTCTAAATACAGGCTTCACCGTAAGTCTGTATAAAACCATACGCTTTGATCACCTCATCGAAGCGTATATTCCGACTCCGAGATGCTTGCACAAGTCCATAGATGGATCACTAGAGCTTGCACACTTTGTTAGCACCTTTAGGACCGACAAAACCTTCTGCTTGCATCATATACAACTCTTCTTTCAGAAATCCATTAAGGAATGCAGTTTTGACATCCATTTCCCAAATTTCATAATCATAAAATGCAGCGATGATGAGGACATGACAACCATCTATACATCCTCGGTCATCAAAGGAGAAATCTTAATAATTTGTGCCAAACTAATACATTGCCAGGTGAACGCTAACTTAAGTTTATACTATAATCATGAACACATGGCTACACTTTCATCTCCTTTGTTGTTGGTTGAACTCAGGAGCAATATCGAAGAAGGCCAAACACATTTCAGTTCATGCAAAACAATGTTTTATGGCGAAGAAACAAAGTTAGGAGTTCATGAAGAAATAAGTTGTCTGCTGAAGAAACATTGTTCCGATTCGGACAAAACAATGTTTTGCACGAGTTTGGATATCCCAACTTGCGAAAGGTTTCAAGAACTCGAGTTTGCTGCTAAAGGAAACATTGTTCGACCCCAATGAACAATGTTTGGTCGGGAACTGCCAACTACCTCCAACGAGAGATTTCCAGAAGCTACCTCATTAAGTCTTGAAGCCATTCAGTCAAACAAAGCTGGTTCACTTTCACACCTAAGCTGGTTCCAGAAGCTAGTTTGCTTTCACACCTAACCAGGGGGGTTGTCCCTAATATAAATATGCTAGCTCTTACCTTCATTGGGGACTCTTGCCATTTCTATCAAAGACCAAAGACATAGACTCCTCCTGCGATTGGAGAGATCTTGTTACCCTTATTCTCATGATTCCTTGAGAAATTGCTCCTAATTCGTGCTCCACGACTAGATCGTGTTGTGTTGGTTAGTGTTCGTGGTTTCCCTTGCGGATTGCACCTATCCCGTGCTCCACGACTTACGAGCATGGTTGTGTGGGGTAGTATTGCGGGTTGTGGATCGACGAATGTTTGGATTGTAAGCTTCGGTGATCATCCTCCTCGTCAGGTCATAATCTCTTATTTTCTATTTTCTGGCTGCTTGCATCTATTTATCCCCATCCACTTATCGATCCTACGCCGTGAAGACCGGACCTCCCCTTATTCACCCTCTTCTTCGAAGACGGTGGCTTATCATCTGGTATTCAGAGCAAGGTTTACACGGTAGGATCTGTATCTTTGTTGCTAGATCTATCCTTTTTAGTTTGGTTTTTTCCCCGTCCTAAAGTCCAAAGCCAGAAAAGCCACAGAAAAATCCAAGCCTTTGTATGCTGAGATCTAGTTGTTTGCTTTCCTCTTTATATTGGCACCAAGTTTGATCCAAAGTTGCTGCTATTTTCTTCGAGTCTTGTTGTTGGATCTTTTGTGTTGCAAAAAAAGAGCAAAAAAAAAGAGAGAGAAAAAGAGCAAAAAAGAAAAGAAAAGAAGAGAAAGTGTTGAACAAGTGTGCAATCTTATTCATTTAGGTGAGAAATTTCAGAAGTTGCAGTGGCAAGTGTTGCAGCTCAAACGTGGTGCAAAGATCTACAAATTTTCGTGTTTATTTGGTTTGCATCGATTGGATCTCAGCACTAGCCCTCCTCATTTTACCCCACCAAGATCCACCCAAAAACCGTCAGCTTCCTTCCTTTCATTCGCTCGTCCACTCCTGGTTTTCTACCACCGCACAGCCGCCAAGGAATCATTAGAATTTGGGTGAGCAAAAAGGGGAGCTGAATGTTTTCCACATATATATTCTTTCTTTGTCCACTTTCTCCGCAAGGATTAACATGGCAGGCTCTAACTCGAGTGTACATGGAGGAAATATTCTGGAAGAAGAGTTCCCAAAGACTCGAGCTGCACTTGGTGATGTGATTGAAGAAAGTATAGCTGCAGCTTTGCAAAGAATGTTTGGGGGACGTCTCCCTATTGCGGGTAATGGGGATCAACACCAACACAGCCCCATTTCCTCACTGGTCACCAACAAACGACGTAGCCGTGGCAATGAAGATCGCCACGATGGTCGTGGGAGAGCGGCAGGAGCTGCTGCCCACGGCACCCCTGCTGTTGGGACTCAATGGAGGCATGGAGATTTTGCCGCCCCTCGCGAGGGTGGGCTGCATGGAGGAGAAGCTCGCGGGCGAGGCCATGACCCCCACGGGTATGCTGCTGATCACCGGCGACGAGCTGCACATAATGGTGATGACATCTCTCATGAAGATCTCTCCGAGCATGGTGACGAAGATGAAGGCATGGGGGACTATGCACCCTACTCCCCGCCACATCTTGGTGCTGTTTTTGGTCGCAATGGCCATCATTATGACCGTCGTGATCAAGGTGACCATAGTAATCAAGCGAGAGTGAAGTTACACATTCCATCATTCACTGGAGAAGAGGGTCTAAATGCTTATTTTGCATGGGAGGAAATATGTGATCAGATCTTCAATACTCATGGGATTTATGAAATGAAGAGAGTTGATCTCACACTTAAGAAGTTCTCTGGCTATGCACTTTCTTGGTGGAAGCGGTTGCAAGAGGACCATCTTGCTTTGGGAGGTGACTATATCCGCAGCTGGGACACAATGAAAAGAGTCATGAGACATCGATTTGTTCCATTATACTATGAGAAGAAATTGTCCAAGCGGTTAAATGAGCTTATCCAAGGTTCTCGCACTGTCAAGCAATACTATAATGAGATGGAGAAGTTCTTGATTCGAACAAGAACCCATGAAAGTGATGAGGCGAAGAAGGTGAGATTCTTACATGGGCAGAATGATGAGATATCTGGTTTTCTGGAGGTGTTTCCTTATGATATGATGTCTGATGTTGTACGTCGAGCTATGAGAGTGGAGAAGAAGTACATGTGTAATGGTCGGTCCCAGAATTCCAAAAATTGTCCCACTACTCCTTCATGGCAGCAACCACACCCTTCATCCTCGATGGCGTCTTCACCAACAATTCATATTCAGGATAGGTGAAGCATTACTTTAGCTGGAGCTTATTCTCCTCCACCGGCAACTTCTATGGAGAGCACAATTTCTCCAAACCCATGTGAAAGAGAGAAACTACATCACAAAACCCCACCACTTGAGAGTGACACTACAAGAGAGATGAGTGACTCCACCAAATGTGAGAAAGAATGTCTATTTCCTCAAAATCCACATATTGAGAGTGAAAAGAGAGGTGAGATGAGCGACTCCACCAAATGTGAGGAAGAATGTCTATTTCCCCAAAATCCACATATTGAGAGTCATAAGAGAGGTGAGTTGAGCGACTCCACCAAATGTGAGGATGAGTGTCCACTTTCCAAAACTCCACATATCGAGAGTGATAAGAGAGGTGAGGTGAGTGAGTCCACCAAATGTACGGATCAGATTGCTCAACATGAGTTTAGCGAGATAAAAGTCTCCTTCCCAAATATACCACGCAATCAACGAGAGAGGATTAGTGAATTGTGCGAGTCCACCAAATGTGAGAGTGAGGTCATCCATCATGAGATTAAAGAGCTGAGTGTTATACCACACCATCAAAGTGAGAGGATTAGTGAGTTGTGTGAGTCCACCAAATCTGAGCCTGATGTGTTTACACACAACATCAAAGAGATGAGTGATCCACCAAATGAAGGGAGAGTTGACTATTCAATTACTAACCATTCACAAAGTTCTATTTATTCGAAGTATTTGTGCAAATGCAAAAATCATACTTAGCTGCCCTGCTACAGCGATGGAAGGATGAGATCCATGAACAATTATGGCACACGTGGAGTCCCATCAAAGAAACATCCTGTGGGGTAAGTGATGTTCAAAAAGTCATGGAAGTAATCGGTGAGGTAAAAGAAAAGAGGTCTTTCATCTTGAAGCACCCAGAGGTATGCACTTATGAATTCTTGAAGCATTGGCGCGATGAAATCAGAGAAAAGATGCTTGCTATCTCATCCATCAAACAATACACTTTTGTTAAGCATAACAAAACCATCAGGAAGCCAACAAAACTAAAAACTGAATATGCTTATCCAACTTTTACTTTCCCAAGATATTTTTTTTGTCCTCGTGCTATTATTTTGTAGACAAAAGCAAGTCGAGGGCGACTTTTCTTCAAGAAGGGGAGGATGATACGAATATGGATGTGTCTGATTACAAGTTTGCACTCCATGGACATGTTAGTTGGAAGGAATTGTTGAGTCGAACAAAATATCAGAAGTTTGCAAACGTGAAAGCTAAACTTATGCATTTGATAAAATATTTGCATTGCTTCTTTGTACTGGCCTATTTTCTTTTGTCTGATGACCAGCTAGAGTCGAGGACAACTCATTTTCAAGAGAGGGAGAATGATGAGGGCATGACAACCATTTAACCCTTAGAGTTGAGGAAGACTCCTCTTCAATAGGGGGAGGATGATGAGGACATGACAACCATCTATACATCCTCGATCATCAAAGGAGAAATCTTAATAATTTGTGCCAAACTAATACATTGCCAGGTGAACGCTAACTTAAGTTTATACTACAATCTTGACCACATGGCTACACTTTCATCTCCTTTGTTGTTGGTTGAACTCAGGAGCAATATCAAAGAAGGCCAAACACATTTCAGTTCGTGCAAAACAATGTTTGATGGCGAAGAAACAAAGTTAGGAGTTCATGAAGAAATAAGTTGTCTGCTAAAGAAACATTGTTCCGATTCGGACAAAACAATGTTTTGCACGAGTTTGGATATCCCAACTTGCGAAAGGTTTCCAGAACTCGAGATTGCTGCTAAAGGAAATATTGTTCGACCCCATTGAACAATGTTTGGTCGGGAACTGCCAACCACCTCCAACGAGAGATTTCCAGAAGCTACCTCATTAAGTCTTGAAGCTATCCAGTCAAACAAAGCTGGTTCACTTTCACACCTAAGCTGGTTCCAGAAGCTAGTTTGCTTTCACACCTAACCAGGGGGGTTGTCCCTAATATAAATAGGCTAGCTCTTCCCTTCGTTGGGGACTTTTGCGATTTCTATCAAAGACCAAATACATAGACTCCTCTTGAGACTTGAGAGATCTTGTTACCCTTATTCTCGTGATTCCTTGAGAAATTGCTCCTAATTCGTGCTCCACGACTAGATCGTGTTGTGTGGGTTAGTGTTCATGGTTTCCCTTGCGGATTGCACCTATTCCCGTGCTCCACGCCTTACGAGCGTGGTTGTGTGGGGTAGTATTGCGGGTTGTGGATCGGCGAATGTTCGGATTGTAAGCTTCGGTGATCATCCTCCTCATCTGGTCATAATCTCTTATTTTCTATTTTCTGGCTGCTTGCAGCTAGTTATCCCCATCCACTTATCAAACCTACACCGTGAAGATCGGACCTCCCCTTATTCACCCTCTTCTCCGAAGATGGTGGCTTATCAGGCAATTGCTAACATGATTCAGGCAGATTTAAGCATCGCTACGGGTGAGAAAGTCTCATCGTTGTCAACTCCTTGAACTTGTCGAAAACCTTTCACAACAACTCAAGCTTTGTAGACAGTGATATTACCATAAACGCCAGACTTCCTCTTGAAGATCCATTTATTCTCAATAGCTTGCCGGTCATCGGGCAAATCCACCAAAGTCCAAATTTTGTTCTCATACATGGATCCTATCTCAGATTTCATGGCCTCAAGCCATTTATCAGAATCTGGGCTCATCATAGCTTCTTCATAGTTTGAAGGTTCATCGTTGTCTAATAACATGACTTCCAGGACAGGGTTACCATACCACTCTAGTGCAGTACGTGTTTTGGTCGACCTTCGAGGTTCGGTAGTAACTTGATGCATAGTTTCATGATCATTATCATTAGCTTCTTCTCTAGTTGGTGTAGGCAGCATGGGAATGGTTTTATCTGGAGATCTACTTTCCAATTTGAGTGAAGGTACAATTACCTCATGAAGTTCTACTTTCCTCCCACTCACTTCTTTCGAGAGAAACTCCTTCTCTAGAAAAGATCTTTTCTTAGCAATAAAAGTCTTGCCTTCGGATTTGTGGAAGAAGGTGTACCCAACAGTTTCTTTTCGGTATCCTATGAAGACGCACTTCTCCGATTTGGGTTCGAGCTTAGCAGGCTAAAGCTTTTTCACATAAGCATCGCAACCCAAACTTTAAGAAACGACAACTTTGGTTTCTTGCCAAACCATAGTACATACGATGTCGTCTCAACGGATTAAGACGGTACCCTATTTAATGTGAATGCAGCTGTATCTATGCATAACCCCAAAACGATACAGGCAAATCGGTAAGAGACAACATAGAACACACCATATCTAATAGAGTATGGTTACGATGCTCGGACACACCATTACGCTGTGGTGTTCCAGGTGGCGTGATCTGTGAAACTATTCCACATTGTTTCAAATGAAGACCAAACTTGTAGCTCAAATATTCGCCTGTGTGATCAGATCATAGAAACTTTATTTTCTTTTTACGATGATTCTCTACTTCACTCAGAAATTCTTTGAACTTTTCAAATGTTTCATACTTGTGTTTCATCAAGTATATGTACCAATATATATTCTCAAATCATCTATGAAGGTGAGAAAATAACGATACCCGCCGTGTGCTTCAACACTCATCGAACCGCATACATCGGTATGTATTATCTCCAATAAGTCATTAGCTTACTCCATTGTTCCGGAGAACGGATTTTTAGTCATCTTGCGCATGAGGCATGGTTTGCAAGTATCAAATGATTCATAATCAAGTGATTCCAAAAGTCCATCAGCATGGAGTTTCTTCATGCGTTTTACACCAATATGACCTAAACGACAGTTCCACAAGTATGTTGCACTATCATTATCAACTCTGCATCTTTGGGTATCAATATTATGAATTTGTGTATCTCTACAATCAAGATTCAACAATAATAGACCATTCCTCAAGGGTGCATGATCATAAAAGATATTACTTATATAAATAGAACAACCATTATTCTCCGACTTAAATGAATAACCGTCTCGCATCAAACAAGATCCAGATATAATGTTCATGCTCAACGCATGCACCAAATAACAAATATTTAGGTCTAAAACTAACCTCAAAGGTAGATGTAGAGATAGCATGCCGATGGCGATCACATCAACCTTGGAACCATTCCCGACACACATCCTCACCTCGTCCTTAGCCAGCGTTCGTTTAACCCACAGCTCTTGTTTTGAGTTACAAATATGAGCAACCGAACTAGTATCAAATACACAGGCGTTGCTAGGAGCACTAGTAAGGAACATATCAATAACATGTATATCAAATATACCTTTGTTCACTTTGCCATCCTTCTTATCCGCCAAATACTTGGGGCAGTTCCGCTTCCAGTGACCACCCCCTTTGTAGTATAAGCACTCACTTTCAAGTTTAGGACCAACTTTGGGTTTCTTCCTGGGAGTGGCAATCTGTTTGCCATTCTTCTTGAAGTTCCCCTTCATTCCCTTGCCCTTTTTCTTGAAACTAGTTGTGTTGTTAACCATCAACACTTGATGCTCCTTCTTGATTTCTACCTCCACTGATTTCAGCATCGCGAAGAGCTCGGGAATATATTTCTCCATCCCTTGCATATTATAGTTCATCATGAAGCCTTTGTAGCTTGGCGGCAGTGATTGAAGAATTCCATCAATAACACTCTCAGGTGGAAGTGAGATTCCCAACTGAGTCAAGTGGTTATGATACCCAGACATTTTGAGTATATGTTCACTGACAGAATTATTCGCCTCCATCTTGCAGCTGTAGAACTTGTTGGAAACTTCATATCTCTCAACCCGGGCATTAGCTTGAAATATCACCTTCAGCTCCTGGAACATCTCATATACTCCATGAAGTTCAAAACGTCTTTGAAGTCCCGGTTCTAAGCTGTAAAGCATGGCACACTGAACTATAGAGTAGTCATCACTCCGCGCTTGCCAGATGTTCACATCATCCAGGTTAGTGGGAGTGGGTGGGTAACCTAGCGGTGCATCAAGGACATAATTCTTCTGTGCAGCAATGAGGATAATCCTCAAGTTACGGATCCGGTCCGTCTAGTTGCTACCATCATCTTTCAACTTTGCTTTATCTAGGAACACATTAAAATTCAAGGGAATGGTAGCACGGGCCATGATCTACAACATAGATATGCAAATACTACCAGGACTAAGTTCATGATAAATTAAGCTCAATTAATCAAATTACTAATGAACTACCACTTAAATTAACATCCCTCAGGTTATCTAAGTGAAACATGATCCAAATCGACTAAACCATGCCCGATCATCACGTGAGATGGAGGTAGTCATCAGTGGTGCACATCTCGATGTTGATCATATATAATATATCACTCATGTTTGACCTTTCGTCTCCAGTGTACCGAGGCCATGTCTGTACATGCTAGGCTCGTCAAGTTTAACCCAAGTATTCCATGCATGTAAAACTGTCTTACACCCGCTGTATGTGAATGTAGAGTCTATCACACCCGAGCATCACATGGAGTCTCGAAACGACAAACTGTAGCAATGGTGCATACTCAGGGAGAACACTATTATCTTGAAATTTAGTGAAGGGATCATCTTATAATTCTACCGCCGTACTAATCAAAATAAGATGCATATAACATAAACATCACATGCAATCAAAATATGTGACATGATATGGCCATCATCATCTTTTGCTTTTGATCTCCATTTCCAAAGCATCATCATGATCTCTACCTTCACCGGCTTAACACCTTGATCTCCATCGTATCGTCGTGGTTGTCTCGCCAACTATTGCTTCTACGACTATTGCTAACTCATAGCGATAATGTAAAGAAATTACATGGCGCTTGCATTTCATACAATAAAGAGACAACCATAAGGGTCCTGTCGGTTGCCGATAATTTACAAAACATGATCATCTCAAACAAAAACATATAACTCATCACGTCTTGACCATATCACATCACAACATGCCCTGCAAAAACAAGTTAGACGTCCTCTACTTTATTGTTGCAAATTTTACGTGGCTGCTACGGGCTTCTAGCAAGAACCGTTCTTACCTATAGCAGAAAACAGCCATGGTGATGTATCAAGTTTGATGTTTTAACCTTCAACAAGGACCGGTCGTAGTCAAACTCGATTCAACTAAAGTGAGAGAAACATACACCCGCCAACCACCTTAATGCAAAACAAGTTGCACGTGACGGTGGAACCGGTATCATGTACGTGGACATGTAATGTTGGTCCGGACCGCTTCATCTTATAATACCGCCGAATCAAAATAAGACATTGGTGGTAAGCAGTATGATGATCACCGCCCACAACTCTTTCTGTTCTAGTCGTGCATATCATCTACGCATTGACCTGTCTCATGATGCCACTGTTGGGAAACATTGCATGGAAAAAAAACAAATCTATGCACACGCAATGATCTATCCATGGAGATGCATAGCAACAAGGGGGAGAGTGTGTCTATGTACCCTCGCAGACCGTACGCGGAAGCGTTTCACAATGCGGTTGATGTAGTCAAACTTCTTTGCGCTTCAACCGATCAAGTACCGAACGCACGACACCTCCGCGTTCTGCACATGTTCAACTCGGTGGAGTCCCTCGCATTCTTGATCCAGCAATACATCGAGGTAGTAGATGAGTTCTGTCAGCACGACGGCGTGGCGACGGTGATGGTGAAGTGATCTTTGTAGGGCTTCGCCTAAGCACTACGAAAATATGACCGAGGGTGTAAACTGTGGAGGGGGGCGCCGTACACGACTAACAATTGATTTTGTGAGTTCTAGGCGCGCCCTCCCTCATATATATAGGTGGGAGGGAGATGGGAGAGGCCAAGGCGCGCCCCAAGTAGGTCTGAATCCTACTTGGGCTTGCCCTAGGCTTCCCCCTTCCCTTCTTTTGGCGCGAAGGGGGGGGGAAGGGGGAAGTGGCGCCCCCCTTCCTTTCTGCTACAAGGAGGAAAAGGTAGGAGGGGGTGGCACCCTGATACGTCTCCAACGTATTTATAATTTTTTATTGTTCCATGCTATTATATTATCTATTTTGGATGTTTTATATTCATTAATATGCTATTTTATATTATTTTTGGGACTAACCTATTAACCTAGAGCCTAGTGCTAGTTTATGTTTTTTCCTTGTTTTTGAGTTTCGCAAAAAAGGAATATGAAACGGAGTCCAAACGGAACAAAACTTTACGAGGATTTTTATTAGATCGAAAGACATATAGAGGGCTTGGAGTGCACGTCAGGGGAGCTGTGAGGCAGCCACAAGGACAGAGGGTGCGCCCCACCATTGTGGGCCCCTCGAGCATGCATCGACCTATTTCTTTAGCCTATATATTCTCATATATTCAAGAAACCCTAGAGGAGGCATCGAAACCACTTTTCCACCATAGTAACCTTCTATTTCCACAAGATCCTATCTGGAGGCCTTTTCCGGTAACTCGCCAATCTATGGTGCCGTTGAGATCTTCTCCCTCCGTTCGAATTTACTCGTTGTGCTTTAGTTCAAATTTGAACTAAAACCACGACGAGTAAATCCGAACGGAGGGAGTACGTCAAATCAAGACATACCAAGGACCCTTCATAAAACTCTCATCTCTTCCATTCACATTAGTTGCCATTTGCCTCTCTTTTTCCTCTTTCCCACTTCTAGAACGATTTCTAAAAAGATTTGCCTTTTTATCCGCCCTTATGTCTTACTTGGTTTGTTTACTCGTTTGCTTAGCATAATTGTGATCATTGGAATTCATAAGCAAAGAAATCTATGGACCGCCATCCACTTGCTAATCTTTTTAAAGGATCCAATTAGGTTGAACCAATTGCTAGTGAGTTGAGTGCACTAGATTATCTTTATGAGGTTTTGCTTGAAATTTGTGAATCTTAAATTTGTGATGAAGCGTTGAAAGAATAAATTTATGAAGTGATTCACGATAGCTCTTAATGAAAAACACGATTGCAATGATGTTATTAGAAATTCTATTAATGTCAAATGTGTTAATGATATGCAAAACCCTAAGCTTGGGGATGCTAATTTTGCTATGTCCACTACTTGTTGCAATGATCATGATTGGGGTGATTGTTCTTATGATCTTGAAAATTTATTTAAGCCCCATGATGAATATGAGATTGATAATAATGTTTGCAATAATATTGAAAGTGGGTTTTGAAGAGTGTCAACTTTACATCCCACATATTTCGAGAGTGTTCAATCTAATGATTTTTTTATGAAAGTGAGTTTGGAAAGGTCATGACTTTGGTTAATGATATTCCCACTGTTTTGGAAGAGTGTCAACTTTGCATGCATATGGATAATGTAGAGAATATTTTATGTGATAGATATATTGTTGAGTTTTAATATGATCCTACATGCAATTATTGTGAGAGAGGAAAATATGGTTGTAGAAATCTTCATGTTACTAAATTACCTCTCTTCATGTTGAGATTGATCTTGTTTTCTTTTTCTTCCTTGCATATGCTAGATATTGCTTGTCTAGATTTGTTTTAATATAAAATTCCTATGCATAGGAAGCATGTTAGACTTAGATGTGTTGTCACATGTTCTATGATGTTCTTTTTGTGCTTCAATTCTTGTCTTTGATGTGAGCATCATTAAAATTATCAACGCCTAGTTAAAAGGCTTTAAAGAAAAGTACTTGTTGGGAGACAACCCAATATTTTTATTTGCTGTTTTTAATAAGCACACATTATTACTTCTGTAGTAATTGTGTTTTGGTGTTTTAATTAGTGTTTGAGCCAAGTAAGACCTTTGGGATGGCTTACGGTGATCGTTGATTTGATTTCAGCTGAAAACTAAAACTTTTGCGCCCGATGCAGAAAATTCAATAATTCGCTGGAGCGTGAAAACCTTACGGAATTTTTACACAAAATTAATATACAAATTCCCCAAGTCTTCCTATTTTTTCAGAATTTTTAGAGTTATAGAAGTATGCGAAGTTTTCAGATTGCTACAGTCTGTTCTATTTTTGACAGATTATGTTTTCTATGTGTTCTTTGCTTATTTTGATGAATCTATGGCTAGTTGGAATATAGTAGATATTACACCAATATAAAATTAGAATAAGATCACAACATTACCTTGAGTGGTTATTTGATTTGTTTTACTAAAGGGGCTCACGAGATTTCTGTTGAGTTTTGTGTTTTGAAGTTTTCAAGTTTTGTGTAAGGATTTGATGGACTATGGAACAAGGAGTAGCAAGAGGCTAAGCTTGGGGATGCCCTAGGCACCCCAAGGTAATATCCAAGGACAACCAAGAGCCTAAGATTGGGGATGCCTCGGGAAGGCATCCCCTCTTTCGTCTTCATCTATCGGTAACTTTACTTGAGGCTATATTTTTATCACTACATGATATGTGTTTTTCTTGGAGTGTCTTGTATGATATGATTCTTTGCTTTTTAGTTTGTCACAATCATCCTTGTTGTACACGCCTTTTATGAGATACGCACTTCAATTGTGATTTATTAGAATACTCTTTGTGCTTCACTTATATCTATTGAGCTAGACAATTTTGCTCCAATGCTTCACTTATATCTTTTTAGAGCATGGCGGTGGTTTTATTTTATAGAAATTGTTGAACTCTCTTTCTTCACTTATATTATTTTGAGAGTCTCTAAAACATCATGGTAATTTTCTTGGGTTATGAATTTAGTCCTAATATGATAGACATCCAAAGGAGATATAATAAAAACTTCCATATAAAAAGTATGATTGTTTTGAGATATGAGGATGGTAATATTAGAATCATGCTAGTAGTAAATTGTAGGGTTTAGGAAATAATTGTGTTAAGGTTCGTGATTCCCGTAGCATGCATGTATGGTCTCCTAACTGTGTAACCGAATTGAAGCACTTGTGTCTTGATTGTTTACCTTTGTGTGAAGGTCGGGGGCACAAGATGGTTAACTCCTACCAACCTCCCCCTAGGAGCATGCATAGTAGTACTTTGCTTCGAGGGCTAATAAACCTTTTTGCAATAAATATGTGAGTTCTTTATGACTAATGTTGAGTCCATGGATCATACGCACTCTCACCCTTCCACCTTGCTAGCCACTCTAGTGCCGCGCAACTTTTGCCGGTGCATCAAACCACCTTATACCCTTCCTCAAAACAGCCACCATACCTACCTATTATGGCATTTCCATAGCCATTTTGAGATATATTGCCATGTAACTCCACCGTTCTATTTATTATGACACATATCATCATTGTCATATTGCTTTGCATGATCATGTAGTTGACATAGTATTTGTGGCAAGGCCACCGTTCATATTTTTATGCATGTCACTCTTGATCATTACACATCCCAGTACACCACTGGAGGCATTCATATAGAGTCATATCTTTGTTCTAGTGTCGAGTTGTAATATCAAGTTATAAGTAAATAAAAGTGTGATGATCATACATTAGAACATTGTCCCATGTGATGTTATCAAAATTAAAAGAGGCCAATGAAGTCCAAATAAATAAAAGAGGCCAAAGAAGCCCACCAAAAAAGGGGCCAAAGTGCCCAAAATAAAAATAAAAATAAAATAAAAACAAAAATGAGAGATAAAAGAGAAGGGACAATGTTACTATATTTTTTTCCACACTTGTGCTTCAGAGTAGCGCCATGTTCTTCTTGATAGAGAGTCTCCTATGTTGTCACTTTCATATACTAGTGGGAATTTTTGTTATAGAATTTGGCTTGTATATTCCAACGATGGGCTTCCTCAAATGCCCTAGGTCTTCATGAGCAAGCAAGTTGATGCACACCCACTGGTTTTATTTTGAGATTTCATACACTTATAGCTCTAGTGCATTCGGTACATGGAAATCCCTGCTCACTCACATTTATATCAATTGATGGACATCTCCATAGTCCATTGATTTTCCTAGTTGATGTGAGACTTTCTCCCGACTTTTGTCTATTACAACCTTCTATTCCACCCATAGTGCTATATCGATGGCTCACGCTCATATATTACGTGAAAAGTTGAAAAGGCTGAAGCACGTTAAAAAGTACAAACCAATTGCTTGGCTGACACCAGGGTGGGAAATATTACCTTGTGTTGAGAAGAGGGAGCATAATAAGACTATATGATTTTGCAGGGATAACTTTCTTTAGCCATGTTATTTTTGAAGCTTAATGATTTACTATTTAGTATGCTTGAAATATTATTGTTCTCATGTCAACATAAACTTTTGCTTAAGACATACATATCTGAATATTCATGCCACAATAAAGAAGATTGCATGGATAAATATGTTAGGTAGCATTCCACATCAAAAATTATGTTTTTATCATTTACCTACTCGAGGACAAGCAGGAATTAAGCATGGGGATGCTTGATACGTCTCCTACATATCTATAATTTTGGATTGTTCCATGCTATTATATTATCTGTTTTGGATATTTTATATGCATTAATATGCTAATTGATATTATTTTTGGGACTAACCTATTAACATAGAACCCAGTGCCAGTTTTTGTTTTTTCATTGTTTTTGAGTTTCGCAGAAAAGAAATATCAAACGGAGTCCAAACGGAACGAAACTTTACGAGGATTTTTCTTGGACCAGAAGACATCCAAAGGCCATGGAATGCACGTCAGGGGAGCTGCGAGGCAGACGGAGGGAGTGCCCCCCACCCTTGTGGGCCCCTCGAGCATCCACTGATCTATTTGTTCCTCCTATATATTCTCATATATTCTAGAAACCCAAGAGGAGGCATCGAAACCACTTTTCCACCTCCGTAACCTTATGTTTCCGTGAGATCCCATCTGGAGGCATTTTTCGATACTCTGCCGAGGGGGATTCGACCATGGAGGGCATCTACATCAACACCATTGCCCTTCCGATGAAGTGTGGGTAGTTTACCACAGACCTACGGGTCCATAGCTAGTAGCTAGATGGCTTCTTCTCTCTCTTTGATTCTCAATACCATGTTCTCCTCGATGTTCTTGGAGATCTATCCGATGTAATCTTCTTTTGCGATGTGTTTGCCAAGATCCGATGAATTGTGGATTTATGATAAGATTATCTATGAATATTATTTGAGTCTTTTCTGAATTCTTATATGCATGATTTGATATATTCTCTTCGAACTATCGGTTTTGTTTGGCCAACTAGATTGGTTTTCCTTGCAATGGGAGAAGTGCTTTGCTTTGGGTTCAATCTTGCGGTGCTCAATCCCAGTGAAAGAAAGGGACATGACACGTATTGTTTTGTTGCCATCGAGGATAACAAGATGGGGTTTTCGTCATATTGCTTAAGTTAATTCCGCTACATCATGTCATCTTACTTAATGTGTTACTCTCTTCTTTATGAAGTTTATACTCTAGATGCAAAATCATTTCGGTCGATGTGAGGAGTCATAGTAGTAGATCCAGGCAGCAGTTGGTCTACTTGACACGGACGTGATGCCTATATTCATGATCTTTGCCTTAGATATCGTCTTAACTTTGGCCTTTTCTATCAATTGCTTGGCAGTAATTTGTTTACCCACCGTAATGTTTGCTACCATGAGAGAAGCCTCTAGTGAAACATATGGCCCCCGGGTCTATTTTACATCTTATAAGTTTCCGATCTACTATTTTGCAATCTTTTACTTTCCAATCTAGAAACCCAAAAATACCAAAAAAATTTACTTTACAATTTATCCATCTCTATCAGATCTCGCTTTTGCAAATAACCGTGAAGGGATTGACAACCCCTTTATTGAGTCGGGTGCAAGTTGTTTGATTGTTTGTGCAAATATTTGGCGATTTGTGCGTTCTCTCCTACTGGATTGATACCTTGGTTCTCAAACTAAGGGAAATACTTAATCTACTTTGCTGCATCACCCTTTCCTCTTCAAGGAAAAAATAAACACAAGCTCAAGAGGTAGCACACCCCCCTTTCCTTCTTCTAGGGCCAGCGGCCAGGGAGAGGGCGCGCCAGCCCCTCTGGGTGGTGGTGTGTGCCTCAACTTGGCCCAATAGGACCATAGACCTCCCGGGGCCTCCTGGAACCCCTTTCGGAGATCCGATGTTTACCCAGTGCACTCCGAAACCTTTCCGGTGTCCGAATACCATAGTTCTATGTATCAATCTTTACCTCTATATTATTTTGAGACTCCTCGTCATTTTCGTGATCTCATTCCGGACTCCGAACAACATTCAGTGACCAAATCACATAACTCATATAATACTATATCATCAACGAACGTTAAGCGTGCAGACCCTATGGGTTCGAGAACTATGTAGACATGACTGACACACCTCTCTAGACATGACCGCCATACCTCTCTGGTCAATAACCAATAGCGGAACCAAGATGCCCTGTAATGCCCCGGACACACCCGCCGGTGGTCGTTACTCTTGGCGGGATCTAGACTGGACCCACGTATCAATACTAGTCTTTTCTGCACACTTTGTCCTCACTCGTGAGTACCCGGTACCAACTTCCCAGTCGGTCACCCATCCTGAAATTACTCCAAGCTGAGCACGCTTAACTTTGGAGTTCTATCCAAATGGGCTCCCGGAAAAGAAGGAATTCCTTATTGATATGAGTAGTCTAGCATCCCTAATAAGCCAGGCTATCACATACACCCCCACTCAGAGGAACCGACGTCCTCATCGGGCCACATGAACGTTCCCTCTTGGCACAATCGTCTGTGCATCCAGTCCGATACACGTGCCATGCCGTGTGCCACGATGGGTCACAAACGTCATGAATGACATGATCGAGCACCTGTCCACAAACATCCGTGTAACCGCGAGGGTCGGCTCTGATACCAACTTGTAACGCCCCGGACACACCCGCCGGTGGTCGTTACTCTTGGCGGGATCTAAACTGGCCCCACATATCAATATTAGTCTTTTCTGCGCACTTTGTCCTCACTCGTGCGCAACCGGGACCAACTTCCCTGTCGGTCACCCATCCTGAAACTACTCCAAGCTGAGCACGCTTAACTTTGGAGTTCTATCCGAATGGGCTCCCGGAAAAGAAGGAATTCCTGATTGATATGAGTAGTCTATCATCCCTAATAAGCCAGGCTATCACATGCACATATTGGCTCCTGCATATTCTACGAAGATCTTTATCGATCGAACCGTTATAACAACATGCACAATTCCCTTTGTCCGTCGGTATGTTACTTGCCAGAGATTCGATCGTCGGTATTTCTATACCTAGTTCAATCTCGTTACTAGCAAGTCTCTTTACTTGTTTTGTAATATATCATCCCATGACTAACTCATTGGTCATTTGCTTGCAAGTCTTATTATGATGTGCATTACTCAAAGGGCCCAGAGATACCTCTCCGATACTTGGAGCGACAAGTCCTAATCTTGATTCACACCAACCAAAGAAGACACCTTCGGAGATACCTGTAGAAAATCTTTATAATCACCCAGTTACGTTGTGATGTTTGATAGCACACAAGGCACTCCTCTGGAATCCGGGAGTTGCATGATCTCATAGTCATCGGAATATATATTTGACATACATGAAAGCAGTAACACTAAATTGTACGATCAAATGCTAAGCTAACGGATGGGTCTTGCCAGCACATCATTCACACAATGATGTGATCCCGTTATCAAATGACAACTCATGTCCATGGTTAGGAAACCTTAACCATCTATGATTGACGAGCTAGTCTAGTAGAGGCTTACTAGGGACACTGTATTTGTTTATGTATTCACAAATGTATTTAGGTTTCTGGTCAATACAATTCTAGCATTAATAATAAACCTTTATCATGAATAAGAAAATATAAAATAATAACAACTTTATTGTTGACTCTAGGGCATATTTCCATCATAACACCCAAAGAGTTTACTAGAGTTAATAATCTAGTTCACATCGCCATGTGATTAACACTCAAAGAGTTCTAAGGTATGATCATGTTTTTCTTGTGAGATTTTAGTCAACGAGTCTGCAACATTCAGATCTGTGTGTACTTGCAAATTTTTACGTCTACATTGCTCTGCACATAGCTACTCTAGCTAATTGCTTCTGTGTTTAATACGTATCCAGATTGACACCCAGAGTCATCTAGATTAGTGACAAAGCTTGCATCAACATAACCCTTTACGACGAACTCTTTATCACCTCCATAACCGAGAAACATTTCCATATTCCTCTAAGAATAATTTCTTGTACCCCCTTGCTAGACACGTGGCAAGGCACACATCAGGTTTGGTACACAACATGGCTTGCTTTTTAGAACCTATGGGTGAGGCATAGGGAATGCCTTTTATTCTTTCTCTATCTTCTGACGTGGCCGGGCTCTGAGTCTTACTCAACTTCACACCTTGTAACACAGGCAAGAACCCTTTCTTTGACTGATCCATTTTGAACTTCTTCAAAAACTTTGTCAAGGTAGGTGTTTTGTGGAAGTCCTATTAAGCATCTTGATCTATCCCTATAGATCTTGATGCCCAATATATAAGCCGCTTCACTGAGGTATTTCATTCAAAAAACACTTATTCAAGTATCCTTTTATCTATCTAGAAATTCTATATCATTTCCAATCACATATAATATCAAAATGCTACAAAGCTCCCACTAACTTTCTTGTAAACACAGGCTTCACCGTAAGTTTGTATCAAACCATATGCTTTGATCACCTCATCAAAGCGTATAGTCCAACTCCGAGATGTTTGCACAAAATGATAGAGGGATCGCTGGACCTTGCACACTTTGTTAGCACCTTTAGGATCGAAAAAACCTTCTGGTTACATCATATACAACTCTACTTTAAGAAATCCATTAAGGAATGCTCTTCTGACATCCATTAGCCAGATTTCATAATCATAAAATGCAGCAATTGCTAACATGATTTGGACCGACTTAAGCATCGCTACGGGTGAGAAAGTCTCATCATAGTCAACACCTTGAACTTGTCGAAAACCTTTGCGACAAGTCAAGCTTTGTAGATAGTAACGTTATCATCAGTGCCCGTCTTCCTCTTGAAGATCCATTTATTCTCTATGGCTTGTCGATCACCGGCCAAGTCCACCAAAGTCCACACTTTGTTCTCATACATGGATCATATCTCAGATTTCATGGCCTCAAGCAATTTTTCGGAATCTGGGCTCATCATAGCTTCTTCATAGTTTGAAGGTTTGCCGTTGTCTAACAACATGATGTCAGGCCCAAGATGCGATTCTATCCCGATCTCGTGACACTTACGTGATTGGGGCACAACCTCATTTCGGGCGCTTAGCAAGATGAATATCATTACATTGTACCATTACATACATACATGGGGGATACAACAATACATACAAGTCACATGAATACAACAACATCAATACAAGGCATCCGACTACGGATGCAAACATGAAAAGAACAACGACATCCATCTGCTATCCTAGGCTGCCGACCCGGAACCTAACCCAAGACTGAAGAAGAAGAACTCCAAACAACGAACAACGCTCTCACGTCAAGACATCGGAAACCTGCACCTGCAACTGTTGTTGTAGTATCTGTGAGCCACGAGGACTCAGCAATCCCATAATCAAAGCTTAATAGGTAGGAAGGGGTAAAGTGGTCAGGTTGCAGCAGCGGCTAAGCATAAATATGGTGGCTAACTTACGAGTACAAGAATAAGATGAGCATGGCAATGATAGTAAAGGTATCCAAGGGTATGGTCATCTTGCCTGAGATCCCGCAAGGAAGAACAACGGATCCATGAAGAAGACGAAGAAGAAGCCGTGAAGAAGAACCACGGGAAGATGAATGAATCCTCACGAATGCAACGGAACAAGCACTAACGAGAAGAAGCAAGCAATACGGTAAACACACTACACAAGAACATAACAATATGCTCAACCAAGTATGATGCAAAACAAGTCTACTTATGATGCACAGAAAGTCTACACAGGAAGCAAAACATGGCAAGGTAGGAAGCACAGCAAAACAACACAAGTCTATATATAATGCATTACATGGCAAGGTATGATGCATGACAAGACTACACAGGAAGCACAACAAGTCTATGAAGCATAACATGGCAAGGTATGATGCATGACAAGTCTATACAGGAAGCACAACAAGTCTATACAGGAAGCATTACATGGCAAGGAAGGAAGCATAGAAAACAACACAAGTTTATATGATGCAATACATGGCAAGGTATGATGCATGACAAATCTATACAGGAAGCACAACATGGCAAGGTAGGAAGCACAACGTGACAAGGTAGGAAGCACAACATGGCAAGGTAGGAAGCACAACATGGCAACGGTGCAAGATGCACCCAAACATCAACCAACTCACTCCAAACATGAAAACAAGATGATATTATGAATCTACATGCAAAATCACACAAGTTTCATATAAGGAACACCCCAAACGGAGAAACGGGCAAAAAGATACACATGAAACAAGAATAATAACAAGCTGAAATTAACAGCCACATAGCAACTTTGGAGCATGATAAATATAAGCTACAACCCTCAAACATGGTGATAAGAAGCATGAACATGAAGTAGACATATCCTACAGTAAACAACTCCATTGGATCTTCTCCATAGGAGGCATGGATCAATAGCAACAAGGTACAACATTTTGATCATGACACTAAAACCCTGACAGCAATATCTTATAGCAACTTGAGAGCAAGAAATAAATAAGCTACAACAGGTCAAATGAGCAAGTGAGGGCATGAATGGATAGACAATAACATATACAACAAGGAATGATCAATGGCCACGCCAAAACTATCATGGATTTGCGTAGAACAACAATCAAACATAGCATCCGGATATTACAAATTTCAGACTTAGTGAAATTTCACTAAGTGTTAAAATAGTAACAGCAACATGGCAAGTTTGCGAGCATGTTTAAGTCAACACAAGGCATTTCATGGAAAGTTAAATGCACCACCTCAAAGAACACATCATGGAGATTCTAAAACACCTAGGCATGTGACAAGGGGACAAACACAACAATAGCAACGAGCTCCTCAACTAGGCATCTCGTAACAAGTTTCAGAACATAACAGCCACATAGCACTTTGCAGCCTAGATAAACATGGCAATATGAACTCAAACAAGCATGCTATAGCAACCAACATGTAGAGCATCTCATGATGAACATTTTGACATATCATTTGCATCATTTGGATAAACATGCACCAAGTTATCATATCTCAAACATGGCAACAAAATTACAAGTAGCAGCAGTTTATAACAAGTAGCACCCTTGCAACAGATATTTAAGCATCTAGATGAACTCAAATGAGTATGGCACGATGGAACAAAACATAGTACATGTCACCACGATCATTTTGACATATCATATGCACAAAACGGACAAGCACAGTAAAAGATATCCTCATCACAAAAATGCATCAGGCAACAAACTAGAAGGACAGCAGAAATAACAGGGGTCAACCTCTCGCGGGTCGGGTCTGGTCAAACAGAGTGGATAGGGCCGGGAAGCGGGTTGGTGGAGCGGTCAAACGGGTCCGACCCGGGTGCCCGTTTGGGTTTCCCCAGGCGCGGCGCTGGATCGAACCAGATCGGGATCCCGAAGCAGCGACGGCTGCCTGGATCGAAGGGAGGCCGAGGGGCGGCGACCGGCGGCTAGCCCGGGCGCCCGGCGGCGAGGGTCGCCAGAGGAGGTGGCCGGCCGGAGGAGCCCTCCGGCGAGGAGTGGCGGCGGCCTAGGATCTTGAGGCTCGGCGACGGGGCTCCGAAGGGCGACGGTGAACGGGGCTGGCCGACGGCTGGTCGGAGGCGGCGGAAGTGCGGGCTATAGGCGGCGGCGCCGCGAGCTCCCGGCGGTGGCGCGACGAAGACGAAGGGACGGCGCGGGAGCAGGATCTGGCCCGGATCTGCGGCGCTGCGGGCCGGCGCTGGTCCTCGCGGGCCTACGCGGCGGCGGAGGACGCACTGTGCGGCGGCGGTGGAAGCACTGTGCAGCGGCGGTGGAAGCACTATGCGGCGGGGGTGGAAGCACTAGGGTTTTTGACGCAAAATTGGAGGGGGTGCACGTTTATATAGGCACAAGGAGGTAGGAGAGTCCAAAAGAGGAGCGGTTTTCGGCCACGCGATCACAATTGAACGGCCTAGATGATGGGAAAGGTTTGAGCTGGGTTGTTGGGCTGTGTAGAGTAGTTGGGCTGAGGTGAGAGGAGAGGGTGAGAGGCCCGCGGGGATTTTCGGAGATCGAAAACGTCCGACGATTAAACCAGCGACTAGTGCCGCTATATAAATCCGTTGGGCTATCAAACGGACTCCGAATGCGATGAAATTTGGCAGGCGGCTTGTCTACACTATAATAAGACCACATGCCAAGTTTCAACCCATTCCGAGAACTTTTTTTGGCCACTCACAAAATAAATATTTGGAGGCCTCGCGGGCGCGTGCAAGTGTGTCTGGGCTCAGAACGGGCAACGGAGAGGACGAGGGGACTCGGGCGGATGCAAGTTTCGAAAACATGATGATGCAACACACATGATGACATGGCAAGATGCAACACGCAAGCAGATGGCATGGCACTGACAACGAATTACTGGCTGACCCCCGGCGCACCGGTCTCGGGGTGTCACAACACTCCCCTACTAACAAGAGATCTCGTCCCGAGATCTTAGGAACGAGACGGGAGGGAAAAGGAAGAACAAGGTTCTTCGAGGGCAACCGAGTGAAACCAAAGAACCTTGAGAGGTTGAACAGTTTGGAAGAACGAACACGAGGGAGGAGAACGAAGTTGCAAGCACTTCGTTAGACGAGAGGAACAAGGAATACGACGAGAATCAAGGAGGTTGAAAGGCACGAAACAAGAGCTGGAGGAACAAGAATGAATTCGAAACCACTCCGGTTAAAAGAGATAGGAAAGGAATTCAAACGAAGGAATCCAGGCAGCACTCTGACTGAAACTGAAAGAAATAGCACATCGGTTGAACAAGAATGGAATAGGACAAGAATTCGAAAAGATGAGATGATACTCGACGAGAGCAACAACTCAATGCCTCCGGAAGAATGGAAAGAATGGAATGAGAAGAAGGGGAAGAAGATGACAACTTCCATCACGAATGGATTCAAAGAACATCTTCAAGAGAAAGACTTGAACGGAGCTGTTGATAAAATCAACAACAAAAGAATAAGCTTGTTGTGGAATTATCTAATCTTCTCAAAAGTTGAGGTGAATTATGCCGCAACCAAAAGATTGAATAGCCGAGACTGAAGAAATGCAAAACTCCCTTTCAAAAGAATGCGGAGAATTATTTGCAATCGAGAGGCAAAAGAATAAGAATGCTTGAGCTGCTCCGGAAGAATTACTCAATATTTGAAGAATGCATTAAATGATGAAGAACCACCACGAAGAACTCCGGTAATGAAAGGGTGATGATTTAGAAGTGAAGGATTCAAGAATAAGAAGCGTTGCGATGATTAGAAGCGGTTCCAACGAGATAGCCGAGAAAAACTTGAACTCCGGGAAAGAAAAGATTAAAGCACTTGGAACTAGAATTTATTCATCAAGAATAAACTCCGAAGGAAGGAATTAAACAACTCGATGAAAAGAATAAGAATTATGTCATGCTTGTCCTTCACCAATTAGATTGATGAGAAGCAATGGATTCACATACTACTTATTCTCGATGAAATTGATTAAAGAAGGATATAGCGCGAACTTGCGAAAATCTTCATGAAACACCGGTCGGATTGGAATAAAATGAATGGATTGATATGATAACACCGGAAAAGAATTCTTGAGAGAACCACCGTAAGAATTAAAGCCGAGTGAATAAAATGAATGAACCACCGGGAAGAATTAATCAAATGATGAAAAGAACAAACCACCGAGAAGAATTACAATCGAGTGAAGAACGAGAATGACCACCGTAAGGAATGAAATTGAACGATGCAAGAGGACAAGCCACCGTGAAGAATTGAGATTGAGTGAACACAAGAGAATAAATCTCCAAGAAGAATAAAGCACTTGAGGTCAATTAGAATGACGATAACGAAGAGATTGTGAACTGATTAAAGAATACTTGAACGAAGCACCGGAAAGAATGTGAGACGAACGAAGAGGCATCGATGAAGAATATTTGGAGGACGAAGTTGAAAACTGAGGATGAAGAAATCTTCTGAAATGATGGCCTTCGGAGGAACACAAGAAAAGAATTCATGAACTACTCCGGATGAATGAAGAGAAGAAAGGTTGAACCACTGCTGAAAAGAATTGAAAGCAATCTTGGAGAAGGCATGTGACTGATGGAATCCATACGTACGTCACACTTGAAAAGAAATTCGGATCACCCTTGAAAATAAGAAGAGTCAGGTAAGATCCTGGGAAAGAACTGTGGGTTATGAGCCCACCAAAGAGAAAACACCGTTGAAAAGGATTGGAAGGAGAAGATGCACCGGAACAATTGAAAAACTCGAATGAGGTGACAACCTCGAATTAATTGGAACACAGACAACTCTCTTGAGAATGACTTCGGAACTCCGGAATGAGTAAATGGAGAGAGGTAAACGAGCATGGGGAAGCAATTGAGCCGAGGGAAAAGAATATGAACAACACCGAATACTTGAGTTGAATCCACCGGAAAGAAAAGAGATGACTAATATCAAACGAGAGGAGAATTCACCGGAGAATAAAGGAGATGAATGATGACGAACGACGAGAATTCACCAGTTGAAATAATTGGGGAAATAATGCAAAGGATTCACACGAGTCGGACGGATACTCGATTACGGATTCCGGCTCCGAGAAGCAAAAGGGTGGGAGGGTGGGAAAAGAAAAGACACAACAGACGGAAAAACACCGTCGGTTGAAAAGAACTGGGGTTGAACTTGCTAAGAAGAAGAGGGTTGAATCCACTTGACGAGACATGCACCAGATGAAAGAACTAACAACGCGACGAACGAAAAACTAACCACGCGATCCTAAAAAAAATTTGAAGGGGAAGAGGAGCAATTCAAAACACCTACGTCAAGATTCCTCACCAGAGCGACGAAGGGGCAGGGGATTAAAAAGAATTCCTACTCTCCGATATAACTAGACTCCAAAAAAGTTTTCTTCTAGACTCAACAACGGCCAAACTACGATCAATCAAGGGGGCTCCTATGGTCGGTCGAGGCTCTGATACCAACTTGTCAGGCCCAAGATGCGATTCTATCCCGATCACGTGACACTTACGTGATTGGGGCACAACCGCATTTCGGGCGCTTAGCAAGATGGATATCATTACATCGTACCATTACATAAATACATGGGGGATACAACAATACATACAAGTCACATGAATACAACAACATCAATACAAGGCATCCGACTACGGATGCAAACATGAAAAGAACAACGACATCCATCTACTATCCCAGGCTGCCGACCCGGAACCTAACCCAAGACTGAAGAAGAAGAACTCCAAACAACGAACAACGCTCTCACGTCAAGACATCGGAAACCTGCACCTACAACTGTTGTTGTAGTATCTGTGAGCCACGAGGACTCAGCAATCCCATAACCATGGGTAACAAGACTATCAAAGCTTAATAGGTAGGAAGAGGTAAAGTGGTGAGGTTGCAGCAGCGGCTAAGCATAAATATGGTGGCTAACCTACGAGTACAAGAATAAGATGAGCATCTACGCAAACGGTCGCAAATAGTAGTGATTGCTAAAGATCCTGAACTACATACGAGTCAAACATAACCACACCGTGTTCTCTTTTCAAAGTGAAAAGAGACAGTGATGGTTACTCACACAGTTGTGTGTTTTACTTCGGATCCTCTGTCAAGTTTTCTACAACCGGACATTAACAAATTCCCATCTGCCACATAACCACGGGCACGGCTTTCGAAAGATCATAACCCTGCAAGGGTGTCCTAACTTAGCCCATCACAAGCTCTCATGATTAGCTGAAGTGATAAATATAATATCATCACCCCTTATCTTAGGGAAATCCGATCAGGCTCGGCATCCCTGTGCACAAGACATTTCAACAATGGTAAAACAAGTCCAGCAAGACCTCCCGGTGTGTCGACACCCTGATAGTAGCCGCGCGTATCTCGTCTCAGGCCACGACCGGATGGGCGATGCTACAGGTAAAACCAAACCTCGAGTTTCCCCGTGGTGGCCCCGCAGGCTCCCCGTTTGGGACCAACACCATCAGCACTGGCCCCCCTGCTATGTAGAAAGAATCCTCGGGTAGCGCTAACTCCCTATGCAATTTAATTAAATAATTAAGTTGTTATTATGAGAAAATTAAAACCAATGTTGGGCCTTGCTGGAGGAGTTTTATTCAAAGCCGAGCTGTCAAGGGGTCCCCATATACCCATCGTGTAAGGAACACAAAACCAAGGAACATAATGCCGGTTTATCGGCGCCTAAGGTGGCATGAGTGGAACAAAACACCGAGCAAAAGGCCAAGCCTTCCACCCATGCCGAGTATATAGGTGTGTTATTAAATAATAATAGGTATAGTGATATTCCAACAAAAAGTTCCCTCCTGGAACGATCTTCATCTTCACCTGCAACTAACAACGCTATAAGAGGGGCTGAGCAGGCGGTTAACATAGCCAAACAGTGGTTTTGCTAGGAAGGTTTCAAAGGTTAGAGGTTTCATGGCAACAAGGAGAGGCTGAAAATAATGATGGGTAGCGCGACAGGTAACGATAGCATCGAGACACTAAGCATGGCAATGATAGTAAAGGTATCCAAGGGTATGGTCATCTTGCCTGAGATCCCGCAAGGAAGAAGAACGGATCCATGAAGAAGACGAAGAAGAAACCGTGAGGAAGAACCACGGGAAGACGAACGAATCCTCACGAACACAACGGAACAAGCACTAACGAGAAGAACCAAGCAATACGGTAAACACACTACACAAGAACATAACAATATGCTCAACCAAGTATGATGCAAAACAAGTCTACTTATGATGCACAGAAAGTCTACACAGGAAGCAAAACATGGCAAGGTAGGAAGCACATCAAAACAACACAAGTCTATATATGATGCATTACATGGCAAGGTATGATGCATGACAAGACTACACAGGAAGCACAGCAAGTCTATGAAGCATAACATGGCAAGGTTTGATGCATGACAAGTCTATACAAGAAGCACAACAAGTCTATACAGGAAGCATTACATGGCAAGGTAGGAAGCATAGAAAACAACACAAGTTTATATGATGCAATACATGGCAAGGTATGATGCATGACAAATCTATACAGGAAGCACAAAATGGCAAGGTAGGAAGCACAACGTGACAAGGTAGGAAGCACAACATGGCAAGGTAGGAAGCACAACATGGCGACGGTGCAAGATGCACCCAAACATCAACCAACTCACTCCAAACATGAAAACAAGATGATATTATGAATCTACATGCAAAATCACACAAGTTTCATATAAGGAACACCCCAGACGGAGAAACGGGCAAAAAGATACACATGAAACAAGAATAACAACAAGCTGAAATTAACAGCCACATAGCAACTTTGGAGCATGATAAATATAAGCTACAACACTCAAACATGGTTATAAGAAGCATGAACATGAAGTAGACATATCCTACAGCAAACAACTCCATTGGAGCATCTCCATAGGAGGCATGGATCAATAGCAACAAGCTACAACATTTTGATCATGACACTAAAACCCTGACAGCAATATTTTATAGCAACTTGAGAGCAAGAAATAAATAAGCTACAGCAGGTCAAATGAGCAAGTGAGGGCTTGAATGGACAGACAATAATATATACAACAAGGAATGATCAATGGCCACCCCAAAACTATCATGGATTTGCCTAGAACAACAAGCAAACATATCATCCGGATATTACAGATTCTAGACTTAGTGAAATTTCACTAAGTGTTAAAACAGTAACCGCAACATGGCAAATTTGCGAGCATGTTTAAGTCAACACAAGGCATTTCATGGAAATTTAAACGCACCACCTCAAAGAACACATCATGGAGATTCTAAAACACCTAGGCATGTGACAAGGGGACAAACACAATAATAGCAACGAGCTCCTCAACTAGGCATCTCGTAACAAGTTTCAGAACATAACAGCCACATAGCACTTTGCAACCTAGATAAACATGGCAATATGAACTCAAACAAGCATGCTATAGCAACCAACATGTAGAGCATCTCATGATGAACATTTTGACATATCATTTGCATCATTTGGATAAACATGCACCAAGTTATCATATCTCAAACATGGCAACAAAATAACAAGTAGCAGCAGTTTATAACCAGTAGCACCCTTGCAACAGATATTTAAGCATCTATATGAACTCAAATGCGCATGGCACGATGGAACAAAACATAGTACATGTCACCACGATCATTTTGACATATCATATGCACAAAACGGACAAGCACAGTAAAAGATATCCTCATCACAAAAATGCATCAGGCAACAAACTAAAAGGACTTAGCAGAAATAACAGGGGTTAACCTCTCGCGGGTCGGGTCTGGTCAAATGGAGTGGATCGGGCCGGGAAGCGGGTTGGTGGAGCGGTCAAACGGGTCCGACCCGAGCACCCGTTAGGGTTTCCCTAGGCGCGGCGCTGGATCGATCCAGATCGGGATCCCGAAGCAGCGACGGCTGCCTGGATCGAAGGGAGGCCGAGGGTGTTGGGGAACATAGTATTTTAAAATTTTCCTACGATCACGCAAGATCTATCTACCAGATGCATAGCAACGAGAGGGGAGAGTGTGTCTACGTACCCTCGTAGACCGGGAGCGGAAGCGTCAAGTGACGCGGTTGATGTTGTCGAACTTCTTCGCGATCCAACCGATCAAGCACCGAACGTACGGCACCTCCGCGTTCAGCACACGTTCAGCTTGATGATGTCCCACGAGCTCTTGATCCAGTTGAGCTTCACGGGAGAGTTTCGTCAGCACGACGGCGTGGTGACGGATATGATGTGTTCACCGGCGCAGGGCTTCGCCTAAGCTCCGCGACGGTATGACCGAGGTGTGATTCTGTGGAGGGGGCACCGCACACGGCTAAAACAATTCAACTTGTGTGTCTTTGGGTGCCCCCCTGCCCCCGTATATAAAGGAGCAAGGGAGGAGGGCCGGCCAACCTCCTATGGTGCGGCTAGGGAAGGAATCCTACTAGGAATAGGATTGCAATCCTATTCCTAGTAGGAATCACAAAAGAAGGAAGAGATGGAGTAGGAAAAGGAAGAGGTGGCGCCTCCCACCAATCCTAGTCCAACTAGGAACTAGGTGGGGCGCCGGCCAGCCCTATGGGCTGCCTTTCTCCTTTCCACAAGGCCCACTATGGACCATCACCCTTCGTAGGAGGTTCCGGTAACCCCCTTCGGCAATCCCGATAAATCCGAAACTTTTCCGGTATACTTCCGGTGTCCGAATATAGCCGTCCAATATATCAATCTTTATGTCTCGGACATTCCGAGACTCCTCGTCATGTCCGTGATCTCATCCGGGACTCCGAACTACCTTCGGTACATCAATACTCATAAACTCATAATACCGATCGTCATCAAACGTTAAGCGTGCGGACCCTACGGGTTCGAGAACTATGTAGACATGACCGAGACTCATCTCCGGTCAATAACCAATAGCGGAACCTGGATGTTCATATTGGCTCCTACATATTCTACGAAGATCTTTTATCGGTCAGAACCGCATAACAACATATGTTGTTCCTTTTGTCAAACGGTATGTTACTTGCCCGAGATTCGATCGTCGGTATCTCTATACCTAGTTCAGTCTCGTTACCGGCAAGTCTCTTTACTCATTCCGTAACTCATCATCTCGTGACTAACTCATTAGTATTTTGCTTGCAAGGCTTATTGTGATGTGTGTTACCGAGAGGGCCCAGAGATACCTCTCCGACACTCGGAGTGACAAATCCTAATCTTGATCTATGCCAACACCACGAATACTTTCGGAGACACCTGTAGAGCATCTTTATGATCACCCAGTTACGTTGTGACATTTGATAGCACACAAGGTGTTCCTACGGTATTCGGGAGTTGCATAATCTCATAGTCATAGGAACAGTTATAAGTCATGAAGAAAGCAATAGCAGTTAAACTAAATGATCATAATGCTATGCTAACGGATGGGTCTTGTCCATCACATCATTCTCCTAATGATGTGATCCCGTTGATCAAATGACAACTCATGTCTATGGCTAGGAAACATAACCATCTTTGATCAATGAGCTAGTCTAGTAGAGGCATACTAGGGACACTCTGTTTTGTCTATGTATTCACACATGTACTAAGTTTCCGGTTAATACAATTCTAGCATGAATAATAAACATTTATCATGATATAAGGAAATATAAATAACAACTTTATTATTGCCTCTAGGGCATATTTCCTTCAGTCTCCCACTTGCACTAGAGTCAATAATCTAGCTCACATCGCCATGTGATTTAATACCGATAGTTCACATCGTTATGTGAATAACACCCATAGTTCACATCACCATGTGACCAACACCCAAAGGGTTTACTAGAGTCAATAATCTTGTTCACATCGCTATGTGATTAATACCCAAGAGTAATAAGGTGTGATCATGTTTTGCTTGTGAGAGAAGTTTAGTCAACGGGTCTATCACATTCAGATCCGTATGTATTTTGCAAATTTCTATGTCTACAATGCTCTGCATAGAGCTACTCTAGCTAATTGCTCCCACTTTCAATACGCATCCAGATTGATACTTAGAGTCATCTGGATTTAGTGTCAAAGCTTGCATCGGCGTAACCTTTTACGACGAACTCTTTATCACCTCCATAATCGAGAAACATTTCCTTAGTCATCCAATTACTAAGGATAATTTTGACCGCTGTACAGTGATCTACTCCTGGATCACTATTGTACCTCCCTGTCAAACTCTGGGCAAGGTACACAACGTGTTTTGTACACAGCATGGAATACTTTATAGAACCTATGGCTGAGGCATAGGGAATGACTTTCATTCTCTCTATATTTTTCTGCCGTGGTCTGGCTTTGAGTCTCACTCAACTTCACACCTTACAAGTCAGGCAAGAACTTCTTCTTTGACTGATCCATTTTGAACTACTTCAAAATCTTATCAAGGTATGTACTTATCAAAAGTCTTATCAAGCGTCTTGATCTATCTCTATAGATCTTGATGCCCAATATGTAAGCAGCTTCACCAAGGTCTTTCTTTGAAAAACTCCTTTCAAACACTCCTTTATGCTTTTCCAGAAATTTCTACATCATTTCTGATCGACAATATGTCATTCACATATACTTATCAGAAAGGTTGTAGTGCTCCCACTCACTTTTTGTAAATACAGGCTTCACAGCAAGTCTGTATAAATCTATATGCTTTGATCAACTTATCAAAGCGTATATTCCAATTCCGAGATGCTTGCACCAGTCCATAGATGGATTGCTGGAGCTTGCACATTTTGTTAGCACCTTTAGGATTGACAAAACCTTCTGGTTGCATCATATACAAGTCTTCTTTAATGAATCCATTAAAGAATGCAGTTTTGTTATCCATTTGCCAGATTTCATAAAATGCGGCAATTGCTAACATGATTCGGACAGACTTAAGCATCGCTATAGGTGAGAGTCTCATCGTAGTCAACTCCTTGAACTTGTCGAAAACCTTTCGCAACAAGTCGAGCTTTGTAAACAGTAATATTACCGTCTGCGTCGGTCTTCCTCTTGAAGATCCATTTATTTTCGATGGCTTGCCGATCATTGGGCAAGTCAACCAAAGTCCACACTTTGTTCTCATACATGGATCCCATCTCAGATTTCATGGCTTCAAGGCATTTTGCGGAATCTGGGCTCATCATCGCTTCCTCATAGTTCGTAGGTTCATCATGGTCTAGTAACATGATTTCCAGAACTGGGTTGCCGTACCACTCTGGTGCGGAACGTACTCTGGTTGATCTACGACGTTCAGCAGAAACTTGATCCGAAGTTTCATGATCATTATCATTAACTTCCTCACTAATTGGTGTAGGAATCACTGGAACAATTTCCTGTGATGTACTACTTTCCAATCCGGAGAAGGTACAATTACCTCATCAAGTTCTACTTTCCTCCCACTCACTTCTTTCGAGAGAAACTCTTTTTCTAGAAAGGATCCGTTCTTAGCAACGAATATTTTGCCTTCGGATCTGTGATAGAAGTTGTACCCAACAGTCTCTTTTGGGTATCCTATGAAGACATATTTTTCCGACTTGGGTTCGAGCTTATCAGGTTGAAGTGTTTTCACATAAGCATCGCAGCCCCAAACTTTAAGAAATGACAACTTTGGTTTCTTGCTAAACCATAGTTCATAAGGTGTCGTATCAACGGATTTAGATGGTGCCCTATTTAACGTGAATGCAGCTGTCTCTAATGCATGACCCAAAACGATAGTGGTAAATCGGTAAGAGACATCATAGATCGCACCATATCCAATAAAGTACGGTTACGACGTTCGGACACACCATTACGCTGTGGTGTTCCAGGTGGCGTGAGTTGTGAAACTATTCCACATTGTTTCAAATGAAGACCAAACTCGTAACTCAAATATTCTCCTCCACGATCAGATCGTAGAAACTTTATTTTTCTTGTTACGATGATTCTCTACTTCACTCTGAAATTCTTTGAACTTTTCAAATGTTTCAGACTTGTGTTTCATTAAGTAGATATACCCATATCTGCTCAAATCATCAGTGAAGGTCAGAAAATAACGATACTTGCCGCGAGCATCAACACTCATTGGTCCACATACATCAGTATGTATGATTTCCAACAAATCCGTTGCTCGCTCCATAGTTCCGGAGAATGGAGTTTTAGTCATCTTGCCCATGAGGCATGGTTCGCAAGCACCAAGTGATTCCAAAAGTCCATCATTATGGAGTTTCTTCATGCGTTTTACACCAATATGACCTAAACGGCAGTGCCACAAATAAGTTGCACTATCATTATTAACCTTGCATCTTTTGGCTTCAATATTATGAATATGTGTATCACACGATCGAGATCCAACAAACTATTTTCATTGGGTGTATGACCATAGAAGGTTTTATTCATGTAAACAGAACAACAATTATTCTCTAACTTACATGAATAACCGTATTGCAATAAACATGATCAAATCACATTCATGCTCAACACAAACACCAAATAATACTTATTTAGGTTCAATACTAATCCCGAAAGTATAGGGAGTGTGCGATGATGATCATATCAATCTTGGAACTGCTTCCAATACACATCGTCACTTCATCCTTTAACTAGTTTATGTTCATTATGCAACTCCCACTTTGAGTTACTACTCTTTAGCAACTGAACCAATATCAAATACTGAGGGGTTGCTATGAACACTAGTAAAATACACATCAATAATCTGTATATCAAATATACCTTTGTTCACTTTGCCATCCTTCTTATCCGCCAAGTATCTAGGGCAGTTCCACTTCTAGTGACCATTTCCTTTGCAGTATAAGCACTTGTTTCAGGCTTGAGTTTAGCTTTGGGTTTCTTCACGGGAGTGACAACTTGCTTGTCATTCTTCTTGAAGTTCCCCTTCTATCCCTTTGCCCTTTACTTGAAACAAGTGGTCTTGTTAACCATCAACACTTGATGCTTTTTCATGATTTCTACCTTCGCCGATTTCAGCATCGTGAAGAGCTCGGGAATTACACTCGTCATCCCTTGCATATTATAGTTCATCATGAAGTTCTACTAACTTGGTGATAGTGTCTAGAGAACTTTGTCAATTACTATCTCATCTGGAAGATTAACTCCCACTTGATTAAAGCAATTGTACTACCCAGACAATCTGAGCACATGCTCATTGGTTGAGCTATTCTCCTCCATCTTGTAGGCAAAGTACTGTCAGAGGTCTCATACCTCTTGACACGGGCATGAGTATGAAATACTAATTTCAACTCTTGGAACATCTCATATGCTCCGTGGCGTTTCAAAACGTTTTTGAAGTCCCGGTTATAAGCCGTAAAGCATGGTGCACTAAACTATCAAGTAGTCATCATATCGAGCTTTTGTCAAAACGTTCATAACGTCTACATATGCTCTTGCAATAGGTCTGTCACCTAGCGGTGCATCAAGGACATAATTCTTCTGTGCAGCAATGAGGATAATCCTCAGATCACGGAACAATTCCGCATCATTGCTACTAACATCTTTCAACTTGGTTTTCTCTAGGAACATATGAAAAATAAACAGGGAGCAACATTGCGAGCTATTGATCTACAACATAGATATGCTAATACTACCAGGACTAACTTCATGATAAATTAAAGTTCAATTTAATCATATTAATTTAAAGAACTCCCACTTAGATAGACATCCCTCTGGTCATCTAAATGATCACGTGATCCAAATCAACTAAACCATGTCCGATCATCACGTGAGATGGAGTAGTTTCAATGGTGAACATCTTATGTTGATCATATCTACTATATGATTCACGCTCGACCTTTCGGTCTCCAGTGTTCCGAGGCCATATCTGTATATGCTAGGCTCGTCAAGTTTAACCCGAGTATTCTGCGTGTGCAAAACTGGCTTACACCCGTTGTATTTGAACGTAGAGCTTATCACACCCGATCATCACGTGGTGTCTCGGCACGACGAACTTTCGCAACGGTGCATACTCAGGGAGAACACTTATACCTTGAAATTTAGTAAGGGATCATCTTATAATGCTACCGTCGTTCTAAGCAAAATAAGAAGCATAACAAGATAAACATCACATGCAATCAAAATATGTGACATGATATGGCCATCATCATCTTGTGCTTTTGATCTCCATCTCCAAAGCACCGTCATGATCACCTTCACAAAACATGATCATCTCATACAAAAACTGTATAACTCATCATGTCTTGACCATATCACATCACAACATGCCCTGCAAAAACAAGTTAGACGTCCTCTACTTTGTTGTTGCAAGTTTTACGTGGCTGCTACGGGGTTTAGCAAGAACCGTTCTTACCTACGCATACAAAACCACAACGATGTTTCGTCAAGTATGTGCTGTTTTAACCTTCACAAGGACCGGGCGTAGCCACACTTGATTCAGCTAAAGTGAGAGAGATAGACACCCGCCAGTCACCTTTAAGCAACGAGTGCTCGTAACGGTGAAACCAGTCTCGCATAAGCGTACGCGTAATGTCGGTCCGGGCCGCTTCATCTCACAATACCGCCGAAGCAAAGTATGACATGCTGGTAAGCAGTATGACTAGTATCGTCCACAATCTCATTGTGTTCTACTCGTGCATATCATCTACGCATAAACCTGGCTCTGATACCACTGTTGGGGAACGTAGTATTTTAAAATTTTCCTACGATCACGCAGGATCTATCTACCAGATGCATAGCAACGAGAGGGGAGAGTGTGTCTACGTACCCTCGTAAACCGGGAGCGGAAGCGTCAAGTGACGCGGTTGATGTTGTCGAACTTCTTCGCGATCCAACCGATCAAGCACCGAACGTACGGCACCTCCGCGTTTAGCACACGTTCAGCTTGATGACGTCCCACGAGCTCTTGATCCAGTTGAGCTTCACGGGAGAGTTTCGTCAGCACGACGGCATGGTGACGGATATGATGTGTTCACCGGCGCAGGGCTTCGCCTAAGCTCCGCGACGGTATGATCGAGGTGTGATTCTGTGGAGGGGGGCACCGCACACGGCAAAAACAATTCAACTTGTGTGTCTTTGGGTGCCCCCCTGCCCCCGTATATAAAGGAGCAAGGGAGGAGGGCCGGCCAACCTCCTATGGTGCGGCTAGGGAAGAAATCCTACTAGGAATAGGATTGCAATCCTATTCCTAGTAGGAATCACCAAAGAAGGAAGAGATGGAGTAGGAAAAGGAAGAGGTGGCGCCTCCCACCAATCCTAGTCCAACTAGGAACTAGGTGGGGCGCCGGCCAGCCCTATGGGCTGCCTCTCTCCTTTCCACAAGGCCCACTATGGACCATCCCCCTTCGTAGGAGGTTCCGGTAACCCCCTTCGGCAATCCCGATAAATCCGAAACTTTTCCGGTATACTTCCGGTGTCCGAATATAGCCGTCCAATATATCAATCTTTATGTCTCGGACATTCCGAGACTCCTCATCATGTCCGTGATCTCATCCGGGACTCCGAACTACCTTCGGTACATCAATACTCATAAACTCATAATACCGATCGTCATCAAACGTTAAGCGTGCGGACCCTACGGGTTCGAGAACTATGTAGACATGACCAAGACTCATCTCCGGTCAATAACCAATAGCGGAACCTGGATGTTCATATTGGCTCCTACATATTCTACGAAGATCTTTTATCGGTCAGAACCGCATAACAACATACGTTGTTCCTTTTGTCAAACGGTATGTTACTTGCCCAAGATTCGATCGTCGATATCTCTATACCTAGTTCAGTCTCGTTACCGGCAAGTCTCTTTACTCGTTCCGTAACTCATCATCTCGTGACTAACTCATTAGTCTTTTGCTTGCAAGGCTTATTGTGATGTGTGTTACCGAGAGGGCCCAGAGATACCTCTCCGACACTCGGAGTGACAAATCCTAATCTTGATCTATGCCAACACCACGAATACTTTCGGAGACACCTGTAGAGCATCTTTATGATCACCCAGTTACGTTGTGACGTTTGATAGCACACAAGGTGTTCCTACGGTATTCGGGAGTTGCATAATCTCATAGTCGTAGGAACATGTATAAGTCATGAAGAAAGCAATAGCAGTTAAACTAAATGATCATAATGCTATGCTAACGGATGGGTCTTGTCCATCACATCATTCTCCTAATGATGTGATCCCGTTGATCAAATGACAACTCATGTCTATGGCTAGGAAACATAACCATCTTTGATCAATGAGCTAGTCTAGTAGAGGCATACTAGGGACACTCTGTTTTGTCTATGTATTCACACATGTACTAAGTTTCCGGTTAATACAATTCTAGCATGAATAATAAACATTTATCATGATATAAGGAAATATAAATAACAACTATATTATTGCCTCTAGGGCATATTTCCTTCAGAGGGGTGGCGGCCGGCGGCTGGCCCGGGCGCCCGGCGGCGAGGGTCGCAGGAGGAGGTGGCCGGCCGGAGGAGCCCTGCGGCGAGGAGTGGCGACGGCCTGGGATCTTGAGGCTCGGCGGCGGGGCTCCGAAGGGCGGCGGCGAACGGGGCTGGCCGGAGGCGGCGAAAGTGCGGGCTACAGGCGGCGGCGGCGCGAGCTCCCGGCGGTGGCGCGACAAAGAAGAATGGGCGGCGCGGGAGCAGGATCTGGCCCGGATTTGCGGCGCTGCGGGCCGGCGCTGGGCCCCATGGGCCCACGCGGCGGCGGAGGACGTACTGTGCGGCGGCGGTGGAAGCACTGTGCGGCAGCGGTGGAAGGACTGTGAGGCGGGCGCAAAATTGGAGGGGGTGGACGTTTATATAGGCACAAGGAGCTAGGAGAGTCCAAAAGAGGAGCGGTTTTCGGCCACGCGATCACAATTGAACGGCCTAGATGATGGGAAGGGTTTGAGCTGGGTTGTTGGGCTGTGTAGAGTAGTTGGGCTGTGGTGAGAGGAGAGGGAGAGAGGCCTGCGGGGGTTTTCGGAGATCGAAAACGTCCGACGATTAAACCGGCGACTAGTGCCGCTATATAAATCCGTTGGGCTATCAAACGGACTCCGAATGCGATGAAATTTGGCAAGCGGCCTGTCTACACTATAATAAGACCACATGCCAAGTTTCAACCCATTCCGAGAACGTTTTTCGGCCACTCACAAAATAAATATTCGGAGGCACCGCGGGCGCGTGCAAGTGTGTGTGGGCTCAGAACGGGCAACGGAGAGGACGAGGGGACTCGGGCGGATGCAAGTTTCGAAAACATGATGATGCAACACACATGATGACATGGCAAGATGCAACACGCAAGCAGATGACATGGCACTGACAACGAATAACTAGCTGACACCTGGCGCACCGGTCTCGGGGTGTCACACATGACTTCCAGGATAGGATTACCGTACCACTCTGGTGCGGTACGTGTTCTGGTAGACCTTCGAGGTTGAGTAGTAACTTGATCCGAAGTTTCATGATCATCATCATTAGCTTCCTATCTAGTTGGTGTAGGCATCACTGGAACAACTTTCTCTGATGAGCTACTTTCCAATTTGAGAGAAGGTACAATTAGCCCAACCAGTTCTACTTTCCTCCCACTCACTTATTTCGAGAGAAACCCCTTCTCTTGAAAGGACCCATTCTTAGCAACAAAGATCTTGCCTTCGGATCTGTGGTAGAAGGTGTGCGCAATATTTTCTTTTGGGTGTCCTATGAAGACGCACTTCTCCGATTTGTGTTCGAGTTTATCAGTCTGAAGCCTTTTGACATAAATGTCGCAACCCCAAACTATAAGAAATGACAGCTTTTATTTCTTGCCAAACCATAATTCTTAAGGTTTCGTCTCAACGGATTTAGACGGTGCCCTATTTAACGTGAATGCAACTGTCTCTAATGCATAACCCCAAATCAATAAAGGCAAATCGGTAAGAGACATCATAGAAAGCACCAGATCCAATAGAGTACGATTACGATGTTCGGACACACCATTACGCTGTGGTGTTCCAAGTGGCGTGAGTTGTGCAACTATTCCATTTTTTCTAAATGAAGGCCAAACTCGTAACTCAAATATTTGCCTCCGCGATCATATCGTAGAAACTTTAATTTCTTGCTACCATGATTCTCCAGTTCACTCTGAAATTCTTTGAACTTTTCAATAAGTCATTCCCTCGCTCCATTGTTCCCGAGAGCGGAGTTTTAGTCGTCTTGCCCATGAGGCCTGGTTCACAAGTATCAAATGATTCATAGTCGACTCATTCCAAAAGTCCATCTGCATGGAGTTTATTCATGCGCTTTACACCAATATGACCTAAACGGCAATGCCGCAAGTATGTTGCTCTATCATTATCAAATGTGCATCTTTTGGCATCGATATTATGAATATGTGTATCACTACGATCGAGATTCAATAAACCATTTACATTGGGTGTATGACCATAGAACGTTTTATTCATGTAAATAGAACAACAATTATTCTCTGACTTAAATGAATAACTGTATTGTAGTAAACACGATCATATCAATCTTGGAACCACTTCCAACACACATCGTCACCTCGTCCTTAACTAGTCTTTGTTTATTCTGCAACTCCTGTTTCGAGTTACTAATCTTAGCAACTGAACGGTATCAAATACCCAGGGGCTACTACGAGCACTAGTAAGGAACACATAAATAACATGTATAACAGATATACCTTTGTTCACTTTGCCATGCTTCTTATCCGCCAAGTATTTGGGGCAGTTCCTCTTCCAGTGATCATTACCCTTGCAGTAGAAGCACTAAGTCTCAGGCTTGGGTCTAGCTTTGGGCTTCTTCATGGGAGCAGCAACTTGCTTGTCGTTATTCTTAAAGTTCCCTTTCTTTTCTTGCCCTTTTTTGGAAATTGGTGGTCTTATTAACCATCAACACTTGATATTCTTTCTTGATTTCTACCTCTGCCAATTTCAACATCATGAAGAGCTTTGGGAACCGTTTTTGTCATCCCTTGCATATTTATAGTTCATCACGAAGCTCTAGTAGCTTGGTGATAGTGACTGGAGAAATCTGTCAATCACTATCTTATATGGAAGATTAACTCCCACTAGATTGAAGCGATTGTAGTACCGAGACATTTTGAGCACATGCTCACTGGCTGAGCTATTCCCCTCCATCTTGTAGGCAAAGTACTTGTCAGAGGTCTCATACCTCTCAACATGGGCATGAGACTGAAATACCAATTTCATCTCTCTGAACATCTCATATGTTCTATGGCGTTCAAAACGTCTTTGAGACCCAATTCTAAGCCGTGAAAGCATGGCGCACTAAACTATTAAGTAGTCATTAGATTGAGCTTGCCATACGTTCATAACATGCGCATTAGCTTCTGTAACATGTCTGCCACCTAGCGATGCATCAAGGACATAATTCTTCTATGCAACAATGAGGATAATCCTCATATCATGGACCCAGTCCGCATTATTGATACCATCATCTTTCAACTTAGTTTTCTCTAGGAACGTATTAAAACCACGGGAGCTACATCGCTAGTTATTGATCTACAACATAACATGCAAAGACATTTTGACTAAGTTCATGATAAATTTAAGTTCAGTTAATCAAATTACTAATGAACTCCCGCTTAAATTAACATCCCTCAAGTTATCTAAGTCATACATGATCCAAATCAACTAACCCATGTCCGATCATCACGTGAGATGGGGTAGTCATCAATGGTGAACATCTCTATGTTGATCATATCTACTATATGACTCATGTTCGACCTTTCGGTCTCCAGTGTCCCGAGGCCATATTTGTACATGTCAAGTTTAACCCAAGTATTCCATGTGTGTAAATCCGGTTTACACCCGTTGTATGTGAACGTAGAGTCTATCACACTCGATCATCACGTGGTGTCTCGAAACGATGAACTGTAGCAACGATGCATACTCAGGGAGAACACTTTTATCTTGAAATTAAGTGAAGGGATCATATTATAATGCTACCGTCGTTCTAACTAGAATAAGATGCATAAAGGATAAACACACACGCAATCAAAATATGTGACATGATATGGCCATCACTACAGGAAACATGAGATTTGCCGTCAGTACCGCTCTTTGCCGTC
This sequence comes from Secale cereale, assembly GCA_902687465.1. NCBI lineage: Eukaryota > Viridiplantae > Streptophyta > Magnoliopsida > Poales > Poaceae > Secale > Secale cereale. Next base: position 714,412,475 of record LR738710.1, on the reverse strand, counting down.
AGCATTTGGTCGGGGCAGACGGCAAAGACCAATTTTGCCGACAGCTGTAGTCGGCAAAGAACAGCTGACGACAAAGTGAGTTCTTTGTCGTCTTTAAAAAAATAGCAGACGGCAAAGAATCTTTGCCGTCTGTAGATTAATACGGATGACGGTAAATCAAATGTTTTTGAATGACGGCAAAGACCGCATTCTTCACCGTCTGTTATTTTTGTGGCAGACGGCAAAACTGTAGTTGGCTGACGGCAAAATCTTTGCCGTCTGCCCGATGAAACACTGACGGCAAAATATTCTTTGCCGATTTAGTGTTTGCCGACACACTTTGCCATCAATAGTTGACGGCAAAATCTTTGCCGTCTGTAATAGTGTCTTTGCCGTCTGTAAAAGCATGACGGCAAACTAGCTGTTTCCTGTAGTGCATCATCATCTTGTGCTTTTGATCTCCATCTCCAAAGCATCGTCATGATCTCCACCGTCACCGTCTCGACATCTTGATCTCCAACGTTGCGTCGTGGACGTTGATACGACTACAACATATCTATAATTTTTGATTGTTCCATGCAATTATATATATTCTGTTTTGGATGTTTTATATGCATTAATATGATATTTTCTATTATTTTTGGGACTAACTTATTAACCTAGAGCCTAGTGCCAGTTTATTTTTTCCTTGTTTTTGAGTTTCACAGAAAAGGAATATCAAGCGGAGTCCAAATGGAATACAACTTTCACGATGATTTTTCTTGGACCAGAAGACACACATGGAACTAGGAGAGGAAGTCAGAGGAGTCCCGAGGCCACCACAAGCCGTCAGGGCGCCCCCCCTCGGGCGCGCCTCCCTGGCTTGTGGGCCCCATGGGACACTCCCAACCCTAATCTTTGGCCTATAAATTCAGAAATATTCCCCATCCATCAAAAGCATCCATGAAAATACTTTTCCACCGCCGCAGGTTTCCGATCTCGTGAGATCCCATCTGGAGGCCTTTTCCGGTACTCTGCCGGAGGGGGACTTGATCACGGAGGGCTTCTACATCAACCTTGCCACCCTTCTGATGATGTATGAGTAGTTTACCACAGACCTACGGGTCCATAGCTAGTAGCTAGATGGCTTCTTCTCTCTCTTCGATCTTCAATAGAATGTTCTCATAGATGTTCTTGGAGATCTATTCGATGTAATCTTCTTTGGCGGTGTGTTTGTCGAGATCCGATGAATTGTGGATTTTTTATCAGATTATCTATGACTATTATATGAATCTTCTCTGAATTCTTATATTCATGATTTGATATCTTTGTATTTCTCTTTGAATTATTGGTTTGGTTTGGCCAACTAGATTGGTAGTTCTTGCAATGGGAAAGGTGCTTAGTTTTGGGTTCAATCTTGCGGTGTCCTCGCCCAGTGTCAGAAGAGGTAGCGAGGCACGTATTGCATTGTTTCCATCAAGGATAAAAATATGGGGTTTATACCATATTGCTTGAGTTTATCCATGTACATCATGTCATCTTGCTTAAGGTGTTACTCTATTCTTATGAACTTAATACTCTAGATGCATGCTGGATAACGGTCGATGCATGCGTAGTAGTTGTAGAGGCAGGCATGAGTCGGTCTACTTGTCACGGACGTGATGCCTATATTCATGATTGCCTTAGATATCGTCATAACTCTGTGCTTTTCTATCCATTGCTCGACAGTAATCTGTTTACCCACTGTATGTCGTATTCAAGAGAGAAGCCTCTCGTGAAATCTATGGCCCCCAGGTCTATTTTAAATATATTATTTTCAGATCTATAAAACAAAAAAACCCAAAAATACCTTGGTGCAATTATTTTGTTTTTTACTTTATTTTTATTTTTACTTTAGTCTTAAATCTATCTCTATCAGATCTCACTCTTGTTCGTGATGTTGAAGGGATTGACCACCCCTTTACTACGTTGTGTGTAAGTGTTTGTTAGTTTGTGCAGGTGCATATATTCGGGACTTGCTTGTACGTCTTACTAGATTGATACCTTGGTTCTCAAATTGAGGGAAATACTTATCTCTGCTTTGCCGCATCACCCTTTCCTCTTCAAGGAAAAAAATCAACGCAAGCTAAAGAAGTAGCAGGAAGAATTTCTGGCGATGTTGCCGGGGAGGTCTACATCAAGCCTACCAAGTACTTGTCATAAAATATCATCTCTTGTATTTACATTATTTGCCTTTTGCCTCTAGTTTTCATCTCCCCCACTTCTTAAACGTTTTCAGAAAATCACAAAAATATTTGCCTTTTTATTCGCTATTTTTCCGTTCATCTTGTTTCTTGCTTGTGTCCTAGATCGCTTTCTATGTCACAATGAATCCAGAGAATACTAAGTTGTGTGACTTTTCCAATACTAATAATAATGATTTTATTAGTACTCCGATTACTCCCGCCACTAATGCGGAATACTATGAAATCAATGCCACTTTGTTGAATCTAGTTATGAAAGAACAATTTTCTGGTAGTCCTAACGAAGATGTTGCATCCCATCTAAAACTTTCGTTGAGTTATGTGATATGCAAAATGAAATATATAAAGATAATGATATTATTAAATTTAAGCTATTTCCATTCTCACTACGTGATCGTGCAAAAACTTGGTTTTCATCTTTACCTAAAAAAAGTATTGATTCATGGAATAAGTGTAAATATGCCTTTATTTCCAAGTATTTTCCACCCGCTAAGATCATCTCCCTTAGGAACGGTATAATGAATTTTAAACAACTAGATAATGAGCATGTTGCACAATCATGGGAAATGATGAAATTAATGATAAGAAATTACCCTACTCATGGTTTAAGTTTATGGATGATCAAACAATTTTTTCATGTTGGATTGAATTTTGCATCTAGAAATCTTTTAGATTCGGCCGTAGGAGGTAATTTTATGAAAATCACATTAGGAGAAGCTACAAAACTCCTAGATGATATTATGGTGAATTATTCTCAATGGAATACCGAAAGATCGTCTACTAGTAAAAAGGTCCATGCTATAGAAGAGATTAATACTTTGACTGATACGATGGATAATCTTATGAAATTAATTGCTAGCAAGGTTTCTTCTATGGACCCTAAAGATTTTCCTTTGTATACTATGCTTGAAATAATAATGAATCTATGGATGTGAATTTTGTTCGTAGGAACAATTTTGGTAATAACGCATATAGAGGCAATTTCAAGCCTAGACCGTTTCCTAGTAATTCCTCTAATAATTATAGTATTTCCTACAACAATTCTTATGGAAATTATAACAAAATACCTTCTGATCTTGAGTGTACCATTACGGAATGTGTAAATTCCCCAAAAAATAATACTATGGTAGAAGAAAAATTGCTTAAGATTGATGATTTGGCTAGGAATGTTGATAGAATTTTTCATGAGATTGATTCTTTGAAAATTAGATCTATGCCACCAAAGCATGATACTAACGAGTCTTTAAAAGTTATGCAAGTTTCTATCAATGAGTGCAAGGAAAGAACAGCTAGGTTGCGCGCTAAAAGAGAATTGCTAGAAAAGACGCGTTCTTCTAGTTTATGTGATAATAATGATGAAGAACTTAAGATGCTTGGTTTGACTCCTATTGAATCTTTGATTACTAATATAGATCTAGAAAAAGATGGGACTAGAGATGAGTCAACTTTAGTTAGAAGGTGTCCCGATAATTCGGAGAATAATGATCTTAATGAAAAAAGTAATAAAAGTGGGATTGAAGAGGTCAAAATTTTAGCTAGCAACGAATCCACTACTTTGAATTTCAAGGAATTGAATTATGATAGTTGCACTTTGATAGATTTTATTTCCTTGTTGCAATCCGTGCTAAATTCTCCTCATGCTTATAATCAAAATAAATCTTTTACGAAACATATTGTTGATGCTATGATGAAACCTTTTGAGGAAAAACTTGAGTTGGAAGTTTCAATCCCTAGAAAACTTCATGATGATTGGGAACCTACTATTAAAATCAAGATCAAAGATTATGAGTGTAATGCTTTGTGTGATTTGGGTGCTAGTGTTTCTACGATTCCGAAAAGTCGTTGTGATGTGTTAAGTTTCCATAAACTTGATGATTGCTCTTTAAATTGGCATCAAGCGGATTCCACTATTAAAAAAACCTTTGGATGGATCAATGATGTTCTTATTATTGCAAAAAGGAATTATGTGCCCGTAGATTTTATTGTTCTTGATATAGATTGCAGTCGAACATGCCCTATTATTCTTGGTAGACCTTTCCTTAGAACGATTGGTGCAATTATTGACATGACAGAAGGAAATATTAGATTTCAATTTCTGTTAAGGAAAGACATGGAACACTTTCCTAGGAAAAAAATAAGGTTACCATATGAATCTATTATGGGGGCCAATTATGGTTTGAGTACCAAAGATGACAATACCTAGATCATTGCTTTATGCATAGCTAGGGGCGTTAAACAATAGCGCTTGTTGGGAGGCAACCCAATTTTATTTTGGTTTTTACCTTTTTCTTGTTGTTCTTGAATAAATCTTTCATCTAGCCTCTGGTTAGACGTATTTTCATGTTTTAACTAGCGGGGTGACCCGCGTATTTGCGCTGCTAGGGTTATTGTATATTGCTACATTTTATTTTATATCTTTTAAAATTTGAGTAATGATATATGTCATATTGACATATGATTGTAATAACATGTGAAAACCTGTTTATCAAAAGCCTCATGGTACACTGTTGTTAGTATTAATTTGCCATATTTTTTCACTTTGGTAAAATATCTATGTTAGCTCTAATATATTACACTATTGGTAAGGACTTTTTGGGTGTCACAATGAAAAACATGGAGGTATTGGGTAGTGTAGATCAGATGGATTTCCCTACACCCTCATTGTTGTGACAAAAATTGTTTCCTTGTCATTTGTTGTAATACAACTGTTCTTTCCATTTAGTGCAACCACAGTCCTCTATATGCTTTGTGTGCCTAGGGAAATGTGTTTGTTTCTTGGCATTCATCAAAATGGCTAAAGCAATTACTCCTTTATGGTGACATATGTAATGCTATGAGATAGAAATCAAAATTTTCATTTCATTCAACCTTCACTAAAATTGGTAAATAAGTTTCTCTTGAAACATTTAGCTACTAAGGTCTTCATATTGGAAGTCCTATGAAGCTCCCAATTTCTAGCAAGGCCAGTCATGTTCTTTGTATGGACTTTACATACCTAAGGTTTTAAGAACCAACATTATAGGTTAGTCGAAGTTAATTTTCTTCCACATTTATAATGTATATGTTAAATGGAAATGTTTGGAGATTTAGTTATTATTGTATGCATGACCACACATGATAAGTTCTATGAAACACCAAACTATTTGTAGAGTCAGTCACCTTATAATGATTTTAAATATCTAACCGTCAATACAGCTTCCTGCATCAAAATGCGTGACCTTGTAATAAAGTATTTAAATATAATTTACATAAGCAATAGGTATTTTAGCATTGATTTACGTAGGTTGGTCTACGATTTGCACTCTTATTGTGCTTTAATCTTTTTCTCTCTCCATAGATTAATATTTTTTTATATGTTTACACAGTGATACTATATACCTCGCTATGCTAGAATGTATTCAGCTGCTAGTCAGGCTACAGAGGCATAACAAACGCTAGAACAAAAAAGTCCAGGAATAACGTGTTGGCAACAGTAGCATGCTGACACCAGCACATGCAAAACATCTGGACAACTTTCTTCCTTTTTTCCGGTGAGTCTAGATTGCACGTCCGTGTTTGTTTCCAAAACATTGCACTGCCTTATCTTTATTTTGTTTTTGTAAATGGGCCCATATTTGTGTGTTGTTTGTTTGTGAATATGACGCAAGGCTATGTATATGGTTCGTACACCTTCTATATATACACGTGTGACGGTTCAATTTGCTTGGTACATACATGTTATCAGGTTACGTAAAGAAAAATTAGATATCAGCCATTGTTATTCTAATCAAACGGGGGAAACGATATTAGCATACGCGAACGAATATAATCGCTTGTTTGTCTCTTGTTATAATATAGATAGATAGATTGATTGATTGATTTATGCCCTCGTGCTTAACAATTAAAAGTGTTAGCTTGTCTAACAATTAAAAGAGTTAGATTGCCAGCGTTGGCACATTGACCTATTATATATTAGAAGACATTTTTTGTTAGAAATAGAAAAATAAGCTAGAACAACTCTGAAAATGCAGCCAATTAAAACAATTTGGGTAGACCATAGAAAAGAAAATGTGCTAGAAAATATATTATATAAAATCAAAACTTGAGGGAATTAATTTCGATAGACTTTTATTATTGGAGATCCTATCCGTTAGATGTTCAAAATTGTATCGAAGGTAATACAAACATTGATTCTTATTCAAATGGATTATACAACAAAATGTCCAACACATTGGCCATCTATGTAAGAAATACATAATTACTTGACAACCAAGTGATCTCACACACATGCATCATTCATGTCTTTCTTTCCCTCCAGGGACATCCAATCTACACTCTTCTGTAACTAACGTAAAATGTCTTATATTAGTTTATTATAGAGGTAGAATATCCCACATCTACAAAAAAATATAGATACATATACCCCTAGAGAAAAATCACATCATACAAACAGATGCATACATGGATATGTAACCTAGCTCGTATGTACCCATATTCTGGTTTTTACCATGAAGAATCAATCAGCGCACTTGTTCATATGCATGCTGACCATGCGTACATGAGTGTTTGTGTTTTGATTGGCCCGAAGCTTCAGATCGCGTTCACTCTTTGGGTCCGACTTGATTACGCCGCCAGAATCACGAGTCAGCGATTTTACTAAAGAAAAATCGCGAGTCAATGGCCACTCAACAAAACCGATGCTTTCCTGTATCCTGTGGCACGAGGCCTCTGCCGTCGCGGCCTCCGCCATTGCAGACACACCGGTGTAGGCTAGCTTGTACTACGATCATAAGCATCAATCAAGCCAATTGCTAAAGAGACGATGCTTCATATTCTTCTTCATGCCGGCTAAGTGTACGATCACATACATATTTGATTGTTGTCATGTTGTTCTGCCTTTTGCATGGCAGCAACGTCAGCGTCTGCGCACCGGCGAGAGCACGCGGATAATTGAGAAGGGGTTGTTCTATCGCTTATTCGCTTGCATGGTAGCAACTTCAGCGTCGGTCCGCCGGCAAGATAGTGCAGAGCATGAGGATGTTATGGGCCTTGGCTTGTTTCTTCTAGAAGTTGGAAACCCTAGGCACTTATGAACAGTCAATCTAGGGCATCGTTAATTATATAACCTTGTCCAACTCATAATAGATACTCATAATAGCCTAAGCACGTACGATTGAGCAAGTTGAAGTCGTTTTATCTCTGAGTTGACTTTTCCTTTTGTGTCAATATAATAGACCCCTTTGTATGGTAGGCGTGCTTTTTTGGCAACTAAGTCCTTTTTTAGTTCCTTACGGAAGCTGGCAGCCCTACTTTTTCCAATGCTAATGTACGTTCAGATCTAATAGTCTATTCCTAATTAAAAAATATGTGACCTCATAAAAGACGTGTCAAACAATTTTTACATGACATGCATACTGTTTGTACATAACAATATTTATATGTAATGCAATATCTTTTAAATCCAAGCCGTTAATATATAAAATTGACGATTGAGATGAGATAATTTAATATATGTGAACGAATGTGATGGCTTGTTTGACTCTTGTTTTAAGTATATAATAGAGTGTATAATATATTCAGTGTTTGTGGAAAGTAAAACCTTTGGGATGATTTGGAAGATAGTAGATTGTTTTTTGCTGGAAAACAGAAATTTTTGCGTCCAGTATCAGAATTTTTCTGGTTGCTGAAGCGTGGAAAAAATCTGACTTTTTTACACGTTTCTGATATACAAATTTCCCACGTTGTCCTAAGTTTTTAGAATTATTAGAGATGTAGAAGTTTCACATCAATTCACATCATTACAGACTGTTCTATTTTTGACAGGTTCTGTTTTCTTTGTGTTGTTTGCTTATTTTGATGCATCTATGGCTAGTATCGTGGGGTATGAACCATGTAAAAGTTGGAATAAAGTAGATATTACACCAATATAAAATAAGAATGAGTTCACAACAGTACCTACAAGTACGGATTGAATTTTTTTTACTAACGGATCTCACGAGCTTTCTGTTGAGTTTTGTGTTGTGAAGTTTTCAAGTTTTGGGTAAAGATTGGATGGACTATGGAACAAGGAGTGACAAGAGCCTAAGCTTTGGTATGCCCAAGGCACCCCAAGGTAATATTCAAGGAAAACCAAGCTTGGGGATGACCCGGATGGCATCCACTCTTTCGTCTTCAATCCATCGGTAAATTTACTTGAGGCTATATTTTTATTCACCACATGATATGTGTTCTGCTTGGAGCGTCTTGTATGATTCAAGTCTTTTCTTTTTAGTTTTCCACAATCATCCTTGCTGTACACACCTTGAGGGACACGCATTAATCGTGAATTTATTAGAATACTCTTTGTGCTTCACTTATACCTTTTGAGCTAGGTAGTTGCTCTAGTGCTTCACTTATATCTTTTTGAGCACGATGGTGATGTTTATTTTGTAGAAATTGGTGAACTCTCATGATTCACTTATATTATTTTGAGAGTCTCTAAACAACATGTTAATTTGCTTTGGTTATGAATTTAGTCCTAATATGATAGGCATCCAATAGGAATACAATAAAAACTTTCATATAAAGAGCATTGAATAGTATGAGAAGTTTGATTCCTTATGATTGTTTTGAGATATAAAGATGGTGATATTAGAGTCATGCTAAGTAAATAACTGTGGATTGGTAGAAATACTTGTGTTAAAGTTTGTGATTCCCGTAGCATGCACGTATGGTGAACCGTTATGTCATGAAGTCGGAGCTTGATATATTTATTGATTGTCATCCTTTGTGTGGAGGTCGGGAGCGCGAGATGGTTAACTCGTACCAACCTCTCCCCTAGGAGCATGCGTCTAATTCTTTGTTTCGATAGCTAATAATTTTTTGCAATAAGTATGTGAATTCTTTATGACTAATGTTGAGTCCATGGATTATACACACTCTCACCCTTCCACCATTGGTAGCCACTCTAGTACAACACAACTCTCACCGGTACAATAAACCCACCATTTAATCTTCCTCAAAACAACCACCATACCTACCTATTATGACATTTCCATAGCCATTCTGCGATATATTGCCATGCAGCTTCCACTGTTCCATCATATGTTCTAGTATGAAGTTGCAATCGTTGAGTTGTAAGTAAATAAAAGTGTGATGATCATTATTAGAGCATTGTCCCATGTGAGCAAAGAATGATGGAAGTTATGATTCCCTCACAAGTTGGGATGAGTCTCTGGACTTTATAAAATAACATAAGAGGCCAAAGA
>LR738710.1:714347423-714403006 GCA_902687465.1 Secale cereale | reverse complement strand
ACAAAATAAAGAGGCCACAGAAGCCCGAAGAAAAAAAGGAAAGAAAAAATGAGAGAAAAGAGAGAAGGGGCAATGCTACTATCCTTTTTCCACACTTTTTCTTTGAAGTAGTAGCTTGATCTGCATGATAGAAAGTATCTTATGTTATCCTTTTCATATACTGGTGGCAATTATCATTATAGAACTTGGCTTGTATATTCCAATGATGGGCTTCCTCAAATTGCCCTAGCTCTTCATGAGCAAGCGAGTTGGCTGCACACCCACTTAGCTACTTTTTGAGCTTTCATAAACTTATAGCTCTAGTGCATCTGTTGCATGGCAATCCCTACTCACTCACATTGATATCTATTGATGGGCATCTCCATAGCCCGTTAATGTGCCTAGTTGATGTGAGACTATCTCCTTCATTTTGTCTTCTCCACAACCACCCATATTCTATTCCACCTATAGTGCTATGTCCCTGGCTCATGCTCGTATATTGTGTGAAAGTTGAAAAGGTTTGAGAATACTAAAGTGTGAAATAATTGCTTGACTAAGACCAGGGTTGTGCATGATTTAATACTTTGTGTGATGAGGATGGAGCATAGCCAGACCATATGATTTTGTAGGGATAACTTTTTTTGGCCATGTTATTGGAGAAGACACAATTGTTTTATTAGTATGCTTGAAGTATTATGGTTTTTATGTCTATATTAAAATTTTGTTTCGAATCTTATGGATCTGAATATTCATGCCACAATGAAGAAAATTACGTGATTAAATATGTTAGGTAGCATTCCACATAAAAAATCTATTTTTATCATTTACCTACTCGAGGACGAGCATGAATTAAGCTTGGGACTAACTTATTAGCCTAGAGCCCAGTGCCAGCATCTATTTTTGTTTTTGAGTTTCGTAGAAAAGGAACATCAAACAGAGTTCAAATGGAATAAAACTTTCATGATGATTTTTCTTGGTCCAGAAGACACACGTGAGACTTGGAGAGGAAGTCAGAGGAGTCCTGAGGCCACCACAAGCCGTTTGGGCGCGCCCTAGGGAGGGGGCACCTCCCTGGCTTGTGGGCCCACGGGACACTCCCAACCTTTATCTTTGGCTTATAAATTCGGAAATATTCCCCAACCATCAGAAGCGTCCATAAAAATACTTTTCCACCGCTGCAGGTTTCCGATATTGTGAGATCCCATCTGGAGGCCTTTTCCGGTACTCTGTCGGGGTGGACTTGATCAAAGAGGGCTTCTACATCAACCTTGTTGCCCTCCGGATGATGCGTGAGTAGTTTACCACAGACCTATGGCTCCATAGCTAGTAGCTAGATGGCTTCTTCTCTCATTGTGATCTTCAATACAATGTTCTCCTCGATGTTCTTGGAGATCTATTCAATGTTATCCTCTTTTGCGGTGTGTTTGTCGAGATCAGATGAATTGTGGATTTATGATCAGATTATCTATGAATATTATTTGAATATTCTCTGAATTCTTATATGCATGATTTGATATCTTTGTATTTCTCTTCGAATTATTGGTTTGGTTTGGCCAACTAGATTGGTAGTTCTTGCAATGGGAGAGGTGCTTTGTTTTGGGTTCAATCTTGCGGTGTCCTCACTCAGTGACAGAAGGGGTAGCGAGGCACGTATTGCATTGTTGCCATCAAGGATAAAAATATGGGTTCGATATCATATTGCTTGAGTTTATCCCTCTACATCATGTCATCTTTCGTAAGGCGTTACTCTGTTCTTATGAGCTTAATTCTCTAGATGCATGCTGGATAGTGGTTGATGTGTGGAGTAATAGTAGTAGATGCAGGCAGGAGTCAGACTACTTGTCACGGACGTGATGTCAATATTCATGATCATTGCCTTAGATATCGACATAACTTTGCGCTTTTCTATCCATTGCTCGACAGTAATTTGTTTACCCACCGTATGCTTTATCAAGAGAGAAGCCTCTAGTGAAACCTATGCCCCCCGGGTCTATCTTACATATATCATTTTCAGATATATAAAACTAAAATCCCAAAAGTACATTGCTGCAATTATTTTGTGTTTACTTTATTTTGCTTTTATCTTCAGTTTTAAATATATCTCTATCAAATCTCACTCTTGTTCGCGACTTTGAAGGGTTTGACAACGCATTTACTGAGTTGTGTGCAAGTGTTTGTTAGTTTGTGCAGGTGCATATATTGGGGTCTTGCTTGTACCTTCTACTGGATTGATACCTTGGTTCTCAAACTGTGGGAAATACTTATCTCTACTTTGCTGCACCACCCTTTCATCTTCAAGGGAAAAATGAACGCAAACTCAAGAAGTAGCAGCCGTCTCGGCAACTATTGATTCTACAACTATTGCTAACTCATAGCGATAAACTAAAGCAATTACATGGCGCTTGCATTTCATACAATAATTAAGAGACAACCGTAAGGCTCCTATCTGTTATCGACAGTACAAAAAATGATCATCTCATGCAATAACATATAACTCATCACGTCTTGACCATATCACATCACAACATGCCCTGTAAAAACAAGTTAGACGTCCTCTACTTTCTTGTTGCAAGGTTTACGTGGCTGCTACATGCTTCTAGCAAGAACCATATTTACCTACGTCAAAAACCACGACGGTGATTTATCAAGTTTGCTGTTTTAATCTTCATCATGGACCGGCCATAGTCAATTCGATTCAACTAAAGTAGGAGAAATAGACAACCGCCAGGCACCTTTATGCAAAATAAGTTGCTTGTCTGTCGGTGGAACCGGTCTCATGTATGTGGACATGTAAGGTTGGTCCGGGCCGCTTCATCTTACAATAACGCCGAAGCAAAATAATAGGTTGGTGGTAAGCAGTATAACCATCACCGTCTGCAACTCTTTTGTTCTACTCGTGCATATCATGTACACATAGACCTGGCTCATGATGCCACTATTGGGGAACGTTGCATGGAAAACAAAACAAAAAATCTGGGCACACGCAAGATCTATCCGAGGAGATGCATATCAATGAGAGGGGAGAGTGTGTCTGCATACCCTCGTAGACAATAAGTGGAAGCTTTTAATAACGGGGTTGATGTAGTCAAACTTCTTCGCGATCCAACCGACCAAGTACCGAACATACGACACCTTCGCGTTCAGCACATGTTCATCTCGGTGATGTCCTCGCCTTCTTGATCCAGCAAGACGGGCGAAGTAGTGGATGAGTTACGGCAGCACGACGCCGTGGTGACGGTGATGGTGCTATCTCCGCAGGGCTTCGCCTAAGCACTACGAAAATATGACCGAGGGACGAAACTATCGAGAGGGGCGCCGCATACGGATAGAATAATGTTGGGGGCTGTGTGGCGGCCCCTCCCTTATATATATATATATATATATATATATATATATATATATATATATATATATATATATATATATATATATATATAGGTGGGGTGAGGAGAGGCAGCCCCTAGGGCACTCCAAGTGGCCAGCGACTGCCCAAGGGCACCTGCCTAACAGTGCCCCCTTTCCTTACTTGAACAAGAGGGGGAAAGGAAAGGGAGCTGGCTGCCTTAGAGCGCTTCCCCTTTCATTCCCTCCCTCCTTTGGTGCGTGAGAAGGGGGTAGAGGGGTGCACCAGCCCCTTATGGGCTGGTGTGCTCTTCCCCTTTGGCCCATAAGGCAAATAACTTTGCCGGGGATGCCCGAAACCCCTTCCGGTGACCCGATAAGTACCCGGTACAACCCGAAAATTTTGCTGATGTCCAAATACCATCGTCCTATATATCAATCATTACCTCCGGACCATTCCGGAGCTCCTCATCATTTCCGTGATCTCATCCGGGACTCCGAATAACATTCGGTCACCAAATCACATAACTCATATAACACTATATTGTCATCGAACGTTAAGCATGTGGACCCTTCGGGTTTGAGAACTATGTAGACAAGACTGAGACACCTCTCCGGTAAATAACCAATTGGGGAACCTGAATGCCCATATTGGTCCCTATGTATTCTAGGAAGATCTTTTATCAGTCGAACCATTATGACAACATACATAATTTCCTTTGTCGGTCGGTATGTTACTTGCCCAAGATTCGATCGTTGGTATATCTATACCTAGTTCAATCTCATTACTGGCAAGTCTCTTTACTCGTTCTGTAATACATCATATCATAACTAACTCGATAGTCATTATGCTTGCAAGCTTCTTGTGATGTGCATTATCGAGAGGGCCCAGAGATACCTCTCCGATACTCGGGGTGACAAATCCTAATCTCGATCCATGCCAACTCAATAAACACCTTCAGAGATACATGTAGAGTATCTTTATGATCACCCAGTTATGTTGTCACATTTGATAGCACACAAGGCATTCCTCGGGTATCCGGGAGTTGCATGATTTCAAGGTAAAAGGAATATGTATTTGTCATCAAGAAAGCAATAGCAATTAATTGTACGATCAAATGCTAAGCTAACGGATGGGTCTTCTCCATCACATCATTCTCCTAATGATGTGATCTCGTTATCAAATGACAACTCATCTCTATGGTTAGGAAACCTTAACCATCTTTGATCAACGAGCTAGTCTAGTAGAGGCTTGATATGTCTCCAATGTATCTAGAATTTTTGATTGTTCGATGCTATTATTTATGAAGTCCTGGATGTTTAATGGGCTTTATCATTCACTTTTATATCATTTTTGGGACTAACCTACTAACCCAAAGGCCTAGTCCAGATTGCTGTTTTTTGCCTGTTTCAGGGTTTTGCAGAAAAAGAATATCAAATGGAGTCCAAACAGAATGAAACCTTCGCGAGAGATATTTTTGGAGAAAATCACGCACAGGAAGCTTGAGACCCACGTCGGGAGATCGAGGGACTGCTCATGAGGGTGGGGGCGCGCCCCCCTACCCAGGGCACGCCACCCTACCTCGTGGCACCCTCGAGCATCCCCCGGTGCCCTCTTTCTTCCTATATAAGTCTACGTACCCCAGAAACTCCGTGGACAGAGAGAAAACCCTAATTCCATCGCCGTACCTTCTGTTCCTGTGGAGATCCCATCTTGGAGCCTGCTCCGGAGCTCCACCGGAGGGGGATCCATCACGGAGGCCTTCATCACCATCATCATCACCCTCACCATGAGTTGTGAGTAGTTTACCACAGACCTTCGGGTCCATAGCTAGTATCTAGATGGCTTCTTCTCTCTCTCTCTCTCTGGATCTCAATACAAAGTTCTCCTCAGTCTTCGAGGAGATCTATTCAATGTAATCTCTTTTTGCGGTGTGTTTGTCAAGATCCGATGAATTTTGAGTTCATGATCAAGGTTATCTATGAAAGATATTTGGTTCTTCTCTGAACTTTTTATGTGTGCTCATAATATCCTTGCAAGTCTCTTCGAATTATTGGTTTGGTTTGGCCTACTAGATCTACAGTTCTTGCAATGGGAGATGTGCTTGGATTTGGGTTCAATCTTGCGGTGTCCTTTCCCAGTGGTAGTAGGGGAAGCAAGGCACGTACTGTATTGTTGGCATCGAGGATAAAAATATGGGGTTTATATCATATTGCTTGAGTTTATCCCTCTACATCATGTCATCTTGCTTAAGGCGTTACTCTGTTCTTATGAACTCAATACACTAGATGCATGCTGGATAGCGGTCGATGTGTGGAGTAATAGTAGTAGATGCAGGCAGGAGTCGGTCTACTTGTCTCGGACGTGATGCCTATATACAATGATCATGCCTAGATAGTCTCATAATTATTCGCTTTTCTATCAATTGGTCGACAATAATTTGTTTACCCGCCGTAGAAAATCGCTATCATGAGAGAAGCCACTAGAGAAAACTATGGCCCCCGGGTCTATTCTCAACATATCAATCTACATATACTTTACTTTTATCGCTTTTATTTGTTGTTCTATTAAACTAAAAATATGAAAAATATAAACTATCATCTCTATCAGATCTCACTTTCGTAAGTGACCGTAAAGGGATTGACAACCCCTTATCGTGTTGGCTGCGAAGTTCTTATTTGTTTTTGTAGGTGCGAGGGACTCGCGCGTGGTCTCCTACTGGATTGATACCTTGGTTCTCAACAACTAAGGGAAATACTTAAGCTACTGTGCTGCATCTCCCTTTCCTCTTCGAGGGAATACAACGCAAGCTCAAGAGGTAGCAAGAAGAATTTCTGGCGCCGTTGCCGGGGAGGCTTACGCAAAAGTCATATACCAAGTACCTATCACAAACCCTTAACCTTTGCATTACATTTATTTGCCAATCGTTTCCTCTCCCCCACTTCACCCTTGCCGTTTTATTTGCCCTTCTTTCGCCGTGTGTTTACCGTTCGCTTGCTTCTTGTTTTCTTGTGTCTCCATGTGCCTTCTATGTGCTTGCATCTTTGCTTGCTAAAAATCTATTGTTATGGATCACCATAAAGTGTTCTACTTGGATCATCCTCGATCCCTATGCTCTCGTGCTGAAACCCCAACTATCCTAGTTGATGGGAAATCTTTAGATGAGCATGATCATTTTGTGCATCATCGTTTGTCTGAAAAGGGAGACTCTTATGGGATCAAATAAACAGATTGATGTGTTATGCTTGGAATCTTTGTAAAATTTCTGATTTTACTTATTGCTCTAAGAACCCTGAAAAACACCTACCCTACCTATGTGAGTTTAATGATAATGAAATCTTATCTTCTTATGCAAGGGGTGTTTATAGTTACTACGATATCGAACAAATTGAAGAATTTGTTGCTTTTAAGGGTGCTTATGAAGTTGCTTCTTTGATTGAAAAGTATAATATTACTCTCTACGAATCTGAAATTGTTGACATACTAAAATATTGCTTTGAAAACTATGCTCATAATGCCTATGTCAAAGAATTTATTGAAGGAATGACCGCTGCTTTGAAAGAAAATAATGACATGCATGAATCTATAGATAATTTTGATTCTGATGATTTGATTGAAATATCCCTTGATGAACATGATGATTTCAATCCTTGTGTGTCGGTGTACTAAGGAAGGGGTACCTCAGTACCCCAACTTGTGCACGGGCAGTAGCAGCTTCCCGCGGTAGGGCCTACCACGTGTTTGCCGGAGACCTTTCTGCTCCATATAAAGCCATTCAAAAACAAAGTATACAAGACAGAAGATCGAGGCCCCGGCAAGTGGAGCTTGCCGGGGAGGCCGTCCCAGGCTCAAGATTACCTCACTAGCACAAGACCCTGGCAAGAGGAGCTTGCCAGGAAGACCAGAAGACTGCATCTAGAAGACATGCCTCGGCGCAGCATGCGCCCCGGCAGGGCCCGGGGAGCGACAAGCTCCAGAGCCCGGCAAGCTTCCGGGCCCGGCAAGGTCAAGGCCCCGGCAAGGTGCTTGCCGGGGAGAGTTGCGCTGTGTGCCCGCGCTCCAGCTCATCGAACCACGCATCGCCCTGGGGCCATTCCAGGGACGCGTGGCGGATGGCTGTGCAGCCTGGGGGACACGGTGGCACTACACGGTGACGAAGCCATCGCCGTGGAAAACGGAGACGCAAGGGAGGGCGCTTTTGGGGTCGACGGCGACGGGCATTTAATGCTCTTGTCCCCCACTGTCAAAGTAGGTGATGACCACTGTTCATGCACTGTTCATCCATTGTTCCCGCACTGTTACAACTACCACCACCATTACATTTTTACCCTTTCTCCTACGTTGACACTTGTTGGTGACCCCTTGAGCTATAAAAGGAGGCCCATGCACAACGTAGAAAGGGTTTGAAACCTAGATCGCTCATTCGCTCGGTGTAGCTAGTTCTTCAAGCTCCCGAGCTCTCCAACTCAATACAAACTAAGCAGGAGTAGGGTTTTACGCGTCCACCGCGGCCCGAACCTGGGTAAACTGCCCGCGTGCTCTCCACGATCTGCTCTTTGTGCTCCCTCTGCTCCCTTACCACACGAACAAGGGGCTCCGGTCCCATAGGTGCTCGTGGTGGACAGTTTCCCCCGACATCTTTGGCGTGCCAGGTAGGGGACGTCGAGGTTGTGCGAACCTGATCCGGCGTTCACGCGGGCGCATTCTTCATCAACCTCTCTAGCTACATCAAGTTCATCAGCAACAACAGCATGGCCCCGAAGAAGAAGGCTTCGGAGGTCGCAGGCCCGTCTGCGTCTGTTCCCCCACCACCAGAACCAACGATGGGTGGAGGAGACGCCGGCGAAAGAGTGGTCGCCGGTGAGGAAACTCACGGCACCGCTAAGTCCAAGGACAAGGCGGACGGCCGGATCAACTCCAAGGCCTCGGTCTCCGTAGATGCGCCACGTCCATCTCAGCAAACAACAACCCAGCAGCGCCATGGCACAGGAGGTGGCATCCGCTTGCTGGGCCAAGGGCAAACCGGAGGCTCGCGGGACGCTCCGGGCCATCGTCCTGGCACGAGCAAGGCGCGGTCGCCGGGGCGGGACCCTGCTCCTTCTAACCCTGTTAGGAGTCCGAGCATATCCCGCTCCTCGCACCGCTCGCCCCCGCTCCCCTCCTCTCCAGCAGAAGCGCTCGCAAGGGCGCAACTGCTCCTCGATTTCCCTCCAGCGGCAGACAAGGCCGAAGACTGGAGGGCAACAATCCAAAGCCTCATCGCCTTCGCCAACAACGACTCTCCGCAGCAGCCGGCGACCTCGCGGCCACGGCAAGTCGAAAAGGCGAAGGCCGATGGCGACAAGACCGCCGGGGGTGCAACCACCGTGCACTCCCCGCCGCGGAAGCAGAAGACGCCGCCCCGCCGGATCAACGTCGACGACGACTCCACGGCGTCGTCGGATCCGCGGGCTCGTCGGGACCAGCGCCAAGTCCTTGACGACCGGCGACAAGAAGACGCTCGAACGACGACCGAGCGCCGCCGAGAAGCTCGGCGACAATCAGATCAGCGAGCTGGGAACGCTGTCGATACGCACGCGCCCGGTGAACCAGGCGACTTGCCGTATGCGGCAGGTTGCCCTGTGTTTACCCGTGAGCTGCGGCGCGTCCAGTGGCCCAGCATGAAGAACTTCAAGCCCGACGTACCGGAGAAGTACGACGGCAAGACGCACCCCTCGGAATTCCTCAGCATCTACACCATTGCGGTGCAAGCTGCCGGGGGGCGCGACGAGAAGATACTGGCGAACTACTTCCCGCTGGTGCTTAAGCCGAACGTTCGTTCTTGGCTTATGCACTTGCCGGAAGGCTCCATTTCTTCTTGGGCAGATCTTTGCCACCAGTTTGTTGGCGCCTTCACGGGTGGCCACAAACCCCACGGCCAGGAGAGCGATCTCCACATCTTGGCCCAGAAGGAAGGAGAACCTCTGCGCAAGTACATCCAGCGCTTCAGCCGCGTGCAGCACAACATCCCCGACGTCCACCCTGCTGCGGTTATCAGTGCGTTTCACCAGAACGTATGTAACCGCCGCATGCGTGAGGAGATGGCCATGACCAAGATACGGGATGTCAGCGAGCTCTATGCTCTAGCTGATAAGTGCGCGCGCGCCGAAGAGGGGAGGAGACTCCCCGGAGAGGATGCTGGCGCAGGGGGAAGCGACAGTGAGGATGCCGCCCCGGCAAAGAAGAGCCGGCGGCGGAACAACAGAAGAAAGAACAAGAAGGAAGTGCTTGCCGTCGAGAAGTCCGGCAAGGAGGCTCCCGCCAAGCAAACACAGGCTGGCGGCTCCGGCAAGGAGCCTGCCCCTGTAGCGGCAGCCGACAAGCAGGACGGCTCCGACAAGCAATACTGCAAGATCCACCGCACCAAGGGCCACGACCTCTCCAACTGCAAACGCGTCGAGTACCTCGTCGAGCAGCAGAAAGCTGAGTACGAGAGGCGCGACAAGGAGAAGGCCCAAGGTGGCGGAGGGGAGCCAAACAAGAAGCGGCCATTCAATGGCCGGGGAGGGCGCCGCTGCAAGGCCAAGCAGCGGCAAGGTGACCGACCTCCCCGGGGCCGCGACAAGGATGAAGAAGACGACGACGATGACATGGAGGAAGAAGATAACAGCGAGCAGGAGTTCCAGAAGGCCACGGAAGTCCTGTGCGTCGATGGTGGCGCCTCTCTGCACACCTCCCACCGCCAACTCAAGCAGTGGGTGCGGGAGGTGAATGCGGCAGAGCCGCCCGTGGAGTCGCGCAGGCTCCTCAAATGGTCCAGCACGCCCATCATTTTCGATCTTGAGGATCACCCTGACCGCACCACCGCGGTCGGGTGCTTGCCGATGTTGGTCTCACCAACCATCCGCAACCTCAAGGTCACCAAAATGTTGGTTGACGGCGGGGCCGGCCTGAACTTGATCTCCTCGGCTGTGATCAAGAAACTCCAAATCCCAGACGGCGAGCTCGAAGAGACCGGTTCGTTCCAAGGAATAAACCCGGGGAGGAGCAAGCCCAAGGGGAAGATTACTTTGCCGGTGACCTTTGGCGGGGAGCTCAACTTCAGAACTGAGCGCATCACATTCGACGTCGCCGATATCCCATTACCATATAATGGGATACTCAGCCGTCCCGCCCTTGCCAAGTTCATGGCAACTTCCCACTACGCCTACAATGTACTCAAGATGCCGGGGCCGATAAGCGTCATCACTGTCCACGGCGACAAGAAAGATGCGCTTGTCTGCGCCGACAAGATATACCGGGACGCAGCAGCCGCAGCGGAGAAGGACACACTTGCCGCTGAAGCTCCCGGGGGGAAGAAGACCAAGACCAAGTCCGGCAAGTGCTCTGGGGCCCACTCCGGCAACCGCACCTCTTCGGAGTGCTGCGCTGCCGTCGGGGACGTTCCATCGAGCTCCACCGGCAAGTGCAAGAAGGGGATGGCTGCTCCTCCGGCAACCAAGAAGGTGTCCGCCAAGGAGGACGGCACCGGTGGTACCTTCATCATCAGTGCCACACTTGACAGCAAATAGGAAAGCGCGCTTGTTGCCTTCCTGCGGGCGATGGCGATGTGTTTGCATGGCAACCATCTGACATCCCCGGTGTTCCCAGGAAGGTAATTGAGCACAAGCTTGCTGTTTGTCCTCATGCGCGGCCCGTCAAGCAGAAGGTCGGAAAGCAAGCCGTGGAGCGCCAAGAATTCATTGCTGAAGAGATCAAGAAGCTAGAAGCAGCAGGCCTAGTTAGAGGCGTGATCCATCCGACGTGGTTAGCAAACCCAGTCGTCGTGCGTAAGGCCAACGGGAAGTGGAGACTGTGTATAGACTTCACCGATGTGAATAAAGCATGTCCCAAGGATCCATTTCCCTTGCCGCGCATTGACCAGATTGTTGACTCCACTGCTGGATGTGAGCTGCTCTCTTTCCTTGATGCATATTCAGGCTACCACCAGATTTTCATGGCCAAAGAAGATGAAGAGAAGACTGCATTTATCACTCCGTGTGGCACATATTGCTTTATACGCATGCCATTTGGACTGAAAAATGCAGGCTCAACATTTGCAAGGGTAGTGCACACTGCTTTTGAGCCACAGATCCACAGAAATGTAGAGGCTTACAAGGATGATATCGTGGTGAAGAGCAAGAGCAGGGATACGTTGATCCAAGATTTGGAAGAGACATTTGAGAATCTGCGCAAGATCCAGCTTAAGTTGAACCCCGAGAAGTGCGTCTTTGGAGTCCCCTCCGGCAAGCTTCTCGGGTTCTTCGTGTCACAGAGGGGGATTGAAGCCAACCCCGACAAGATAAAAGCCATCGAGCAGATCGAAGCCCCGAAGCGCGTCAAGGACGTAAGGAGACTTGCAGGTTGTGTGGCTGCCCTCAGTAGGTTCATTTCAAAGTCTGCAGAACGCGCCCTACCTTTCTTCAAAATCTTGAAGAAGGCAGGTCCTATGAAATGGACTCCGGAAGCGGAGGCAGCGCTGCAAGACTTGAAAGGATATCTATCCTCCACTCCAATACTTGTCGCACCTAGGCCACAGGAGAAGTTGCTGCTATACCTAGCGGCAACCAACTAGGTGGTTAGTGCTGCGTTAGTAGCGGAGAGGGAGGCCGACGAGGAGTCAGCACCACCGGCAAGCGAATCCAGCGACAAGCAGGGGGCTGTTCCGACAAGCTCTGGCCCCGACAAGGAAAACTCTGCGCAGGAGCAAGAAGAAGTGCGGAAGAAGATGGTGCAGCGCCCGGTGTATTTTGTAAGCTCTCTTTTACAAGGGGCTAGATCAAGATACTCTGGGGTGCAGAAATTGCTTTTCGGCCTCCTCATGGCCTCGAGAAAGCTGCGCCATTACTTCCAGGCACATGAGATAACCGTGGTCACTCGCTTTCCGCTGAAGAGGATATTGCACAATCCAGAAGCAACAGGCAGGATCGTTGAGTGGGCACTGGAGTTGTCGAGCTTTGTACTCAAGTTTGAAAGTACTTCAACCATACAGAGCCGAGCTTTGGCAGAATTCATAGCTGAATGGACCCCGACGCCCGATGAGGAAGTTACAGAGACAAGTGTACCCGTACAAGAAGCGACAAGTGAATGGGTGATGTACTTTGATGGTGCCTTCTCGCTGCAAGGCGCCGGTGCCGGCGTGGTACTCATCGCACCCACCGGAGAGCACCTCAAGTATGTTATCCAGATGCACTTTCCCAGGGAGCAAGCGACAAACAACACTGCTGAGTATGAAGGCTTGCTTGCCGGCCTCAGGATTGCGGCTGAACTTGGGATCAGGAAGCTGATTGTCCGGGGAGATTCTCAGTTGGTGGTCCGACAAGTTAACAAGAGTTACCAGAGCCCTTTGATGGAAGCTTATGTAGATGAAGTGAGGAAACTTGAAGAACACTTTGAAGGTCTGCAGATGGAGCACGTTCCAAGAGCTCAGAATGACATTGCAGATGGCCTTTCAAAGTGTGCCGCGATGAAGTTACCTGTGGAACCAGGGACCTTCCTGCTTAAGCTGACTCAGCCATCCGTTACACCATCTATTGGGCAACCCAAGAAAAGGAAGTTGGTCTCCGGCGACTACTTACCGGCGGATCTTCCTGAAACTGGCGCCAAGGTCCCCAAGATCAACGAACAGAACGCTGAGGAACAGTTTGCTCCTGCGGATCCAAGGATCTGTGCAGTTGAAGCAAGCGTTCCCGACAAGCCTCGCCTCGGCGAGCTTGCCGGGGGACCATTCGCTCCGGCAGAACCAGAGGTTCTTGCCGTGGAAGCTGGGGTTCCCGCAACGGCCCTCATGCCTTTAGTCCTTGCCGTTGAGCCTCGGGCTCCGGCATGGGCGCAACAGATCGTTCGTTTTCTGCAAACTGGAGAACTTCCCGACGACCCAGAAGAGATAGAGAAGATAACCAGGCAGTCAAGTATGTACCAGTTCGTGGATAACGAGTTGTACAGAAGAAGACTCAATGGTGTCAGGTTGAAGTGCATTTCCAGAGAAGATGGACAGAAGCTGTTGGCAGAAATACACGGAGGCATATGCGGCCACCACATTGGCGCAAGGGCGCTTGCCGGGAAAGCTTTCCGGCAAGGGTTTTTCTGGCCAGAAGCCCTCCAAGATGCAACTGCACTAGTAACCAAGTGTGAAGCGTGCCAGTTCCATGCCAAGCAAATTCATCAACCAGCTCAAGCTCTCCAGACGATCCCTTTGTCTTGGCCCTTCTCGGTCTGGGGGCTCGATATCCTCGGCCCCTTCCCTCGCGCTGTCGGGGGCTTTGAGTACTTGTACGTCGCAATCGACAAGTTCACAAAGTGGCCAGAAGTGGAACCAGTGAGAAAGGTGACAGCACAGTCAGCAGTCAGGTTCTTCAGGTCGATTGTTTGCAGTTTCGGGATCCCTAACAGGATCATCACCGACAACGGTACACAATTCACTAGTCGCACCTTCATGCAGTACGTCCAAGACCTTGGCGCCAAGGTCTGTTTCGCTTCTGTTGCTCACCCGAGGAGCAATGGTCAAGCGGAGAGGGCCAATGCTGAAGTGTTGCGCGGACTCAAGACAAGGACCTTTGACAGGCTGCACAAGTGCGGAAAAAACTGGATAGAGGAGCTACCGGCGGCTCTTTGGTCAATCAGAACGACACCAAGTCGAGCCACCGGACAGACACCCTTTGCTCTAGTCTATGGAGCAGAGGCAGTTCTCCCCACGGAACTCGTATACTGATCTCCTCGGGTGCTCGCTTATGATGAGCTCGAGCAAGAGCAACTGCGACAAGATGATGCATTGCTCCTCGAGGAGGAACGTCTCCAGGCTGCTGTACGAGCTGCTCGATACCAGCAAGCCTTGCGCCGCTATCATAGCCGCAAGGTTAAGGCCAGGAGTCTCGAGGAAGGCGACCTTGTTCTTCGGCGTGTTCAGTCCGCCAAGAATTCCAACAAGTTGACGCCGAAGTGGGAAGGCCCTTATCGGGTGAGACAAGTCACAAGGCCCGGCGCTGTCCGCCTTGAGACCGAAGAAGGCTTACCGGTGAGCAACTCCTGGAACATAGAGCATCTTCGCAAGTTTCACCCCTAAGGCGCGGTTGCCGTGATCCGCTCCGGCAACCACCCTTTTTGTACAAGCCTTGCCGCTGTTGCATGTAACCCTTTGTACAAAGCCGGGCGCAGATCCCGTGCATCAGTAAAGCTTTGTGTTTTCGCACTATTTGCCTTTTCCATGCTTTTCTTCGCTATTTGCATGCATTATATGGCATCTTGTGCATCACACACACCCGGCAAGCATTAGTACGCCGAAAGGCCATATACTTGTTTCCCTCTTCCTTTTCTTCCCTCTTAAGCAGAAGGAATGTTCCTCGCGCACAAGTTTGCCGGGGGGGAAGGAGATGGAAGATGAACCAAGTGATGTTCAAGAAAGAGAAGCTTGCCGAAGAACGCACAGATTATGAAAGCTAAGTTGCCAGAATTTGAGCAGTTCAAATTTTTAAATTTTAGTTATCTTCCTTGAACAACCACACTTTGTATTGAAAACCTGTGCGCGGAGGAACCTACCCGTGGCTAGCCGCACCCTTATCTTGTTTTCGAGTACGCTCAACGACTTAAGTGAGCTGCGACAAGTGTCGCGCCCTTGCTTCGTTTTCGAGTTCACTCAGCAAGCTAAGTGTGTTGCGACTAGTTGCGGCAAGGTTGCTTGCCGGTAAGACCTTGGCCAGCAGGCTGCTCGGAGTCCAGTACTCAGCGCTCGCGGCAAGGGCCCCTTGCCGGCAAGTTCCCTAGAAGCGTAAGGTTGGAAACATACAAAGTAAAGGACCGAAGCAAGGAAGATAGCACCGCATCAATTGATCAAAATAAGATAATATATTACAAGGGATAACTTGTCGCAACGACTAATAAGTTTGTGTCCATGGCACACTTTGCAGCAAAAGAGATAAAGAAAAGGAAGAGGCCTAATCTACGCGGTCGCCTTCAACCCTGGAGATCTTGTTCACCTTGGCAATAATATGGGCGACCTGCGCCTTTAGCGCCTCCATATCCGCGTCGGCCGGCAAGCTGCGGAGAACGTTGACGAGGTTTATACCAGGATTGCGGTACACTATCTTCGTCAGAACGCGCTCCAAGGTTCCCGCGCAGAGCTGGCGTGACTCCTCGGCCAGCTGCGCGGGGAGCTTCTTCTGTAGATTTGCAAGTGCCGGCGCGACCCCTCTGAAGAAGAGGCTGACCTTGGCGCTGTGGGGGAGGTTTGGATCCGAAGAGTATATGAGATGCTCAACCCTCAGCGCCATCAGCTCCTTGTCGATGGCAGCAGCAGAAGCCACCAGGTCTTCGGTCCATACCTCGACGGTCCGGCGGAAGTTCTCAGCTGAAGTGGCGGCGCTCTCCACCAGGCCTCGCTCCTTGCGGAGCTCGTCCTTCAGCTGGGTTTCCCGGTCCCGGACGGCGTCGAGCGAGTCCTTCAGCGTGGAAACCTTCAGCTCCAGATCTGCAATCGAGTCCTTGGCGGCCTTCAGCTCGTCGCCTTGCTTGGAAAGGCGCACCTGGAGTTCGAAGTTAGTGTGGGCATCCTTCTCGCGCTCTATGTTGAGCGCGGTGACCCTATCTGTGCTCGCCTTTAGGTACTCCTCCAGCTGCGCCACCTTGGCCTTGAGCTCCTTCTTGGCGGTCTCCGCGGTGGCCGCGGTGGCCTTCGCCTCCTTCAGCTCCCCGCCAAGGGCCTGCTCCCGGGCGGTAAGGTCTTCCTCGTGAGCGTCGAGGTTCACCTTCCGTTGGGTGAGCTCTCCTTCTCGCCGAGACAGCGCTTCTCCGGCGAGTCGCTGCTGCTCCTCGGCCTCGGCCTTCTCCAGGAGCCACTCCTGGTACTCCCCAGCAAGCCTCTCGCGTTCCTCCGCCAAGTCGCGAAGGGCCGCCTGGTTGGCGGCGCGGAGCTCCGCCTCCCGTTTCTCCATGTCAGCTGCGGCCTTGGCGGTGAGGGCCTCCCGAGATTCGAGCTTCGCCTGCCTGGCCCGGTAAAGGGCAGGAGCCGGTGCAGCAACTTCTCCTCCTCGGGCTCGTCACTCCCGCCAGGCGCCTTGACAATCTTCAGACCCGCGGAGGCGAGGACCTCCCCATCAAAGGCCTCTCCCTCCGCGGGGGCTCGCGACGAGGATCCCCACGGCACCTGAATGAAGACGCCGTTGGGAGCCTCGAGGTAGAAGCCCGACTGCTCCTTTCCGGCGGAGGGGTCGGCGGCCGGTGCAGCACTCGATGCTCCTGCCGCCTCCGGGCCGGCAGTGCGGTCGCCGTCCCCCTCCTCGGCCGCAGCGTCTGCGGTTGGAGCGGTCTCCTCCGCGGCGGGCTCGTCGGCTCCCGCCCTGCTGTCCGTAGCAGTGGCGTTGCCGTCGCCGCCGCCCGCCTCCTCCTCGACGACGACCTCCGTCTCCATCTGCTCTAGGGGAGGAGGATCTAGAAGAAAAAGAAAAAAAAAGTTCAAGCAAATATCCAAAAAAGACGAATCCAAGAAGACAAGATTACAAAACTTACCTTGGCGGACTTCGTCTACGACAGGCTCCCTCGCCGGGGAGCTCTCGCTTGGCGGGGTGGCCGCCCTCGCCGGGCTGCTCGCCCTTGGCGGGGTACTCGCCCTTGGTGGAGTACCCGCCCTTGGCGGAGCGCTCTCCCTCGCCGGGGAGTTCGTCCTTGGCGGGGACGGCGGGGCCTGCGGCTCCTCGGGAGTGGTCTCCGGGCGCCCCTGTGGCTGCGGCTCCACCTCTACACAAGACAATCAAGACAAAACAAAAACAGCAAGATGTCAGTACAAGACAGAATCCTCAAGCGCGCCCGACGAGTGGAAAGATCAAGCCCAGACTTACGCTGGGGGCTGCGCTGGGGGCTGCTCCTCGGAGCAGCATTTGGGTCCGGCAAGCTCGTCGCCGGCGCGTCCCCTATCGCCGCGACGGGCGAGTCGTCCTCGACCTCCACGACGGGAACCTTGGCCTTCTTCGCTACTCGCTGGGCCAGGGTCCTGAAACCAAAGCAAGAAGAAAGATCAGAATCATCAACAAAAGAAAGAATCAAGACGAAATTAAAGAAGATACAAAACTTCAAGTCCTTACTCCTGTTCCTCGTCGTCGTCGTCGTCGCTCAAGGCGGAGAAGTCGAACGCCACCTGAGGCGCGTCCGCGCGAGGAGCAGGAGGAGAAGGCTCCCTCGGGCGCTTGGCGGTCCCCAGGGCTGGGGGCTGCGAAGACCCGGCCCCTGTGGACGCCGAGGCCCGGGGAGCAGGCGGAGCAGCCGCTCCGCCCTGAGAAGACCCTCCTCCGCTTGGCGCTGACGTGCGGGGCGCCTCCGCCGTAGCCTGTGTGCGGGGCGCCTCCGCCGCGGTTGGTGCGCCGGGCGCTCCCGTCGCAGCTTGGCTCCCCCGGGTAGCTCGCGCTGCCCGGCGAGCAGGTTGTTGTCGGGGCGCCTGCGCCCTCGTCGCCGTCGTCTCCTTGCGGAGGCGCTTCAGCGGAGATCGCCTGGGACTTGCCCGAGGCGGGGAGGTCTCCGATGACGAAGAGGCGTCGTCGTTGAGCCCCAGGGACCCACCGGAGTCCTCGCCGGCCCCGGCGTCCTCCTCCTCCTCCTCCTCGGCTGGCTCGCTGGGCCCAGCGCCCTGCCCTGCGGCCGTGCTCCCTCCGGCACCTCCGCTCCCTCCGTCGCCTCCGCTCCCTCCGGCGCCTCTGCTTCCTCCGGCAACGTCGCCCCTCGCGGCGGCCTCAGTCACGATCCCGGGGATCCCAGCATACCTCAGAGAGGGGACCCCGGCGAGCTCGTCGGGCGGAAGCTTGAGCAGCCTGCGGATCTCTGCCTCCTCTGCCTGGCACGATGCTTCCGCAGCCTCTGCCTCTTCAACTGTGAAGCCGAACTCTCCTGCCGCTGCGGCTGCGGCGGCCTCTTCTACCCGAGAAGCGATATAGGCAATCTCCCGATCGGTGGTGTCCCAGGTGAGCCCCATGATCTCTTCCTTGTTCTTCAGCACCTCCACCAAGTTGTCGAAGAAGCTCATGATGGCATCTGGCTTGGGTGCTATCCATGTTGGATCTACGCCGTGCGAGTCGCATGCGGGCATCATTGCGCGTAGGGGATCCCGGGCCGTGCTGTTGCATAGGGGCACCACTCCCCGGGGAGCTCTAAACCACTCTGGGTGGGCCGGGTCGTGCTTAAAAAGTTCCCGGACCATCCCCTTCAGCTCCAGCGACGTGAAGTTGAAGTTCAGTCCGGGGCGCAGTCTCATAATATCCGCCGCGTTGCCGTACTCCCATGCTGGCCTCTTTCTCTCCTGTAGAGGGGCAATGCGGCGGCAGAGGAAGTCTGCTCCTACCTCTTCGATGGTCAACTTAGCTACCCGGAGACGAAGAATTCTGACAAGGGCGACGTTGAGCTTGATGTCGTCCGAGTCCAGGTCGCTCCAGTGCCTGCCGCGCACTATGGCAGTTGTGCGCGGCGCGGTGAAGGGCTGCGGCTCGTCCTCTACTATCCAGCACCAGTCCGCGCGCCACTCCTCCCACTTGCCGCGGAGCTCCCCTTGCATATAGGACTCCTTCTTGTTCAAGCGGAAGACCCAAGAGATTCCTCCGGAGAGGGGAGCGCCGGCTTCTACTCTAGGCGTAAAGAAATGCCTAAACAGCGCTACATTCGGATAGATCCCAATATAGTTTTTGCACAGATGTGCAAAAACCGCCATCGTAAGGATGGCGTTGGGGGTGAAGTCTAGAAGGTGGAGGTTGTAGGTGTTCATGATATCGCAGAAAAATTCAGAGAAGGGAGGACAAAGGCCGAAGTGGAAGAAAACAGCAAAGAAGAAATACCCGCCGGGGTACATGTCCTTGGCGGCGGCGGGATAAGCTCTGGTCCGAGGATGCGCCTTGGTCTCCTTGGCCCAGAACAAGTAGTACTTGTTCCAGAGCTCCCACGCGCTGAGCCTCGGCGCGAAGATGACATTCCTCTTCCGCAGAAGAGCAAGCCTCGCCGCCTGCTCGGATTTCTCTTTCTTGGTCTTCTCCGCCTTCGCCTTCTCGGTCTTCGGGGCCATGGCGGAGGCGGCGAGGAGGGGAGAGCGAAGAGTCCGGCGGCGCCGCGGATGCGGAAGACGGCGGAGGAGGTGTGGAGTCGGAGCGCAAAGGGGAATTTCTGGAGATGGAAGAAGAAGCAATGAAGGCGAAGTAAGGTAACGGCCCCTGCTTCCTCTGCTTTTAAGGGGGAAGTGGGGGACGCTCCGCATTTCCCATTAAAGAACGTGGCCACGTTCCCTCCCACGACGCCGCAATCAACGCGTGCCGTTACGGAGGGGCGCGGCGGATGCGGAAGGGGATTCGGCGTGCCGTGGGCCGGGCGTGCCCGTGCACTGTTTTGGGCCTGGCCCAACAGCGCTCGGCACCGTGTGTGGCCCAGGCCCGGGGGCTCCTGTCGGTGTACTAAGGAAGGGGTACCTCAGTACCCCAACTTGTGCACGGGCAGTAGCAGCTTCCCGCGGTAGGTCCTACCACGTGTTTGCCGGAGACCTTTCTGCTCCATATAAAGCCATTCAAAAACAAAGTATACAAGACAGAAGATCGAGGCCCCGGCAAGTGGAGCTTGCCGGGGAGGCCGTCCCAGGCTCAAGATTACCTCACTAGCACAAGACCCTGGCAAGAGGAGCTTGCCAGGAAGACCAGAAGACTGCATCTAGAAGACATGCCTCGGCGCAGCATGCGCCCCGGCAGGGCCCGGGGAGCGACAAGCTCCAGAGCCCGGCAAGCTTCCGGGCCCGGCAAGGTCAAGGCCCCGGCAAGGTGCTTGCTGGGGAGAGTTGCGCTGTGTGCCCGCGCTCCAGCTCATCGAACCACGCGTCGCCCTGGGGCCATTCCAGGGACGCGTGGCGGATGGCGGTGCAGCCTGGGGGACACGGTGGCACTACACGGTGACGAAGCCATCGCCGTGGCAAACGGAGACGCAAGGGCGGGCGCTTTTGGGGTCGACGGCGACGGGCATTTAATGCTCTTGTCCCCCACTGTCAAAGTAGGTGATGACCACTGTTCATGCACTGTTCATCCACTGTTCCCGCACTGTTACAACTACCACCACTATTACATTTTTACCCTTTCTCCTACGTTGACACCTGTCGGTGACCCCTTGAGCTATAAAAGGAGGCCCATGCACAACGTAGAAAGGGTTCGAAACCTAGATCGCTTATTCGCTCGGTGTAGCTAGTTCTTCAAGCTCCCGAGCTCTCCAACTCAATACAAACTAAGCAGGAGTAGGGTTTTACGCGTCCACCGCGGCCCGAACCTGGGTAAACTGCCCGCGTGCTCTCCACGATCTGCTCTTTGTGCTCCCTCCGCTCCCTTACCACACGAACAAGGGGCTCCGGTCCCATAGGTGCTCGTGGTGGACAGTTTCCCCCGACATTGTGGCCATGATACCAATATTTATGAAGATGAATTTGCTATAGTTCCTTATGTTAAACATGAGATCGTTGCAATTGCACCCATACTTGATAGTTCCTTCAATGAAAAGAATGATTGCAACGATGTTATTATAAATTCTCTTAATGCCAATTGTGTTAATGATATGCAAAACCCTAAGCTTGGGGATGCTAGTTTTGATATGACTACTATTTGTTGCAATGACCATGATTGGGGTGATTCTTCTTATGATCTTGAAAATTTATTTAATCCCCGTGATGAATATAAGATTGTCATAATGTTTGCATTAATATTGAAAGTGGGCTTGGAAGATTGTCAACTTTAGACCCCACATATTTGGAGAATGTTCAATCTTATGAATTTTTTGATAAAAGTGGGTTTGGAGAGGTCATGACTTTAGTTAATATTGCTCCCACTATGTTGGAAGAGTGTCAACTTCGTATGCATGTGGATCGTGTTGAGAATATGTTTTGTGATAGATATATTGTTGAATTTTCTTATGATCCTACATGCAATTATTATGAGAGAGGAAAATATGGTTGTAGAAATTTTCATGTTACTAAATCACCTCTCGTTATGTTGAGATTGCTATTGTTTCTTTCTTCTTCCTTGCATAGGCTAGATCTTGCTTGTCTTGCTAATTTGTTTCCCTATAAAATGCCTATGCATAGGAAGTATGTTAGACTTAGATGTGTTTTCCATGTGCTTTATGATGCCCTCCTTGTGCTTCAATTCTTGTCTTTCATGAGAGCATCACTAAAATCGTGACTAGCTAGGGGAGTAAAACGATAGCGCTTGTTGGGAGGGAACCCAATTTAGTTTGAATTTTGTGGAGTTCCAGAAGTAGGCGAAACCTGCAGATTACTACAGACTGTTCTGTTTTTGACAGATTCTGTTTTTCGTGTGTTGTTTGCTTATTCCGATGCATCTATGAGTAGTATTGGAGGATATGGACCATAGAGAAGTTGGAATACCATAGGTTTAACACCAATATACACAAAGAATGAATTCATTGCTGCACTTTTCAGTAGTGGTTTGCTTTCTTATACTAACGGAGCTCACGAGAATTTTTGTCTAAGTTTTGTGTTGTGAAGTTTTCAAGTTTTGAGTATTGCTTTGATGGACTATGGAACAAGGAGTAGCAAAGGCCTAAGCTCGGGGATGCCCATGGCACCCCAATTAAATTCAAGATAATCAAAAGCCTAAGCTTGGGGATGCCCCGGGAAGGTATCCCCTCTTTCGTCTTCATCCATCGGTAACTATACTTGGATCTATATTTTTATTCGCAACATGTTATATGTTTTGCTTGGAGCGTCTTGTATAATTTGAGTCTTTGCTTGTTAGTTTACCACAATAATCCTTGATGGACACACCTATTTGAGGGATTTAAATATGGCCTAGAAATTGTTAGAACACTCTATGTGCTTCACTTATATCTTTTGAGTTGAATAGTTTTTGCTCTAATGCTTCACTTATATCTTTTAGAGCACGGTGGTGGTAATATTTTGTAGAAATTGTTGAACTCTCATGCTTCACTTATACCCTTTTGAGAGTCTATTCAAACAGCAGGGTAATGTGTTTAGGCTAAAGAAACAGGTCTTCACATGATAAACATCCAATGTCAATGTCGTAAAAAAATTCACACTAAGTGCATTGAATAGAATGAGATGTTGGATGCTTAATAATTGTTTTGGGATATGAGGATAGTGATATTAGAGTCATGCTAGTGGAGTTATTATGAAATTGAGAAATACTTGTGTTAAGGTTAGTGATTCCCATATCATGCACGCATGGTGAACCGCTATGTGACGAAGTTAGAGCATGAGGTATTTGTAGAGTGCCAACCTTTGTGTGGAGGTCGGGGGAGTGCGATGGTTAACTCCTACCAACCTCCCCGCTAGGAGCATGCGTTGATTGCTTTGTTTTGATGACTCGTAGATTTTTGCAATAAGTATATGAGTTCTTATGACTAGTTTTGAGTCCATGGATTATACGCACTCTCACCCTTCCACCATTGCTAGCCTCTCTTGTACCGCGCAACTTTCGCCGGTGCCATAAACCCACTATATATCCTTCCTCAAAACAGCCACCATATTGTTCCTCAAAATAGCCACCATACCTACCTATCATGGCATTTCCATAGCCATTCCGAGATATATTGCCATGCAACGTTCCACCGTTCCGTTTATACGACACGTATCATATTGTCATATTGCCATGCATGATCATGTAGTTGACATCGTAGTTGTGGCAAAGCCACCATGCATAATTTTTCATATATGTCGCTCTTGATTCATTGCATATCCTGGTACACCGCCGGAGGCATTCATGTAGGGTCATACTTGTTGTAGTATCGAGTTGTAATTTCGAGTTGTAATAAAAAGTGTGATCACCATCATTATTAGAGCATTGTCCCTTGTGAGGAAAGACCAATAAAAAAAGAGATGGCCCAAAAAAATAGAGAGGGGCTAATAATAATAATAATAATAATAATAATAATAATAATAATAATAATAATAATAATAATAATAATAATAATAATAATAATAATAATAATAATAATAATAATAATAATAAAAGCCCCTCCAAAAAAAGAGAGAAAAGAGAGAAGGATAGTTGCTACTATCTTTTTTCCACACTTGTGCTTCAAAGTAGCATCATGTTCTTCATTGTAGAGAGTCTCATGCTTAGTCACTTTCATATACTAGTGGGAATTTTCATTATAGAACTTGGCTTGTATATTCCAACAATGGGCTTCCCCAAATGCCCTAGGTCTTCGTGAGCAAGCAAGTTGGATGCACACCCACTAGTTTCTTTTGTTGAGGTTTCATTCATATTTAGCTCTAGTGCATCTGTTGCATGGCAATCCCTACTCACTCACATTGATATCAATTGATGGGCATCTCCATAGCCCATTAATACGCCTAGTCGATGTGAGACTATCTCCCTCCTTTTTTGTCTTCTCCACAACCACCTCTATTCCACCCATAGTGCTATATCCATGGCTCACGCTCATGTATTGCTTGAAAATTGAAAGGTTTGAAAAGATAGAGTATGAAAACAAATGCTTGGCTGATGTCGGGGTTGTGCATAATATGAATATTTTGTGTGATGAAGAGGGAGCATAGCCAGACTATATGATTTTGTAGGGATAACTTTCTTTAGCCATAGTATTTTGAGAAGACATGATTGCTTTGTTAGTATGCTTCAAGTATTGTTATTTCTTATGTCAATATAGACTTTTATCTTGAATTTTTCAGATCTGAACATTCATGCCACAATTAAGAGGATTACATTGAAAAACCATATTGGTTAGTATTCCACATAAAAAATTCTTTCTTTATCATTTACCTACTCGAGGACGAGCAGGAATTAAGCTTGGGGATGCTTGATACGTCTCCAACGTATCTATAATTTTTTATTGTTCCATGCTATTATTTATGAAGTCTTGGATGTTTAATGGGCTTTATCATTCACTTTTATATCATTTTTGGGACTAACCTACTAACCCAAAGGCCCAGTTTAGATTGCTGTTTTTCGCCTGTTTCAGGGTTTTGCAGAAAAAGAATATCAAACGGAGTCCAAACGGAATAAAACCTTCGCGAGAGATATTTTTGGAGAAAATCACGCACAGGCAGCTTGAGAACCACGTCAGGAGATCGAGGGGCTGCCCACGAGGGTGGGGGGCACGCCCCCTTCCCAGGGCGCGCCCCCCTGCCTCGTGGCCCCCTCGAGCGTCCCCCGGTGCCCTCCTTCTTCCTATATAAGTCTACGTACCCTAGAAACTCCATGGACAGAGAGAAAACCCTAATTCCACTGCCGTACCTTCTGTTCCCTTGGAGATCCCATCTTGGAGCCTATTCCGGAGCTCCATCGGAGGGGGATCCATCACGGAGGCCTTCATCATCATCGTCATCGCCCTCACCATGAGTTGTGAGTAGTTTACCACAGAAATTCGGGTCCATAGCTAGTATCTAGTTGGCTTCTTCTCTCTCTCTGGATCTCAATACAAAGTTATCCTCGGTCTTTGAGGAGATCTATTCGATTTAATCTCTTTTTGCGGTGTGTTTGTCGAGATCCGATGAATTGTGAGTTCATGATCAAGGCTATCTATGAAAGATATTTGGTTCTTCTCTGAACTTTTTTGTGTGCTCGTAATATCCTTGCAAGTCTCTTCAAATTATTGGTTTGGTTTGTCCTACTAGATCTATAGTTCTTGCAATGGGAGAAGTGCTTGGCTTTGGGATCAATCTTGCGGTGTCCTTTCCCAGTGACAGTAGGGGTAGCAAGGCACGTATTGTATTGTTGCCATCAAGGATAAAAACATGGGGTTTACATCATATTGCTTGAGTTTATCCCTCTACATCATGTCATCTTGCTTAAGGCGTTACTCTGTTCTTATGAACTCAATACACTAGATGCATGTCGGATAGCGGTCAATGTGTGGATTAATAGTAGTAGATGCAGGCAGGAGTCGGTCTACTTGTCTCGGACATGATGCCTATATACAATGATCATGCCTAGATAGTCTCATAATTATTCGCTTTTCTATCAATTGCTCGACAGTAATTTGTTACCCGCCATAGAATATCGCTATCATGAGAGAAGCCACTAGAGAAAACTATGGCCCCCGGGTCTATTCTCAACATATCAATCTACATCTACTTTACTTTACCGCTTTTATTTGCTGTTCTATTAAACTGAAAATACCAAAAATATAAACTATCATCTCTATCAGATCTCACTTTCGTAAGTGACCGTAAAGGGAGTGACAACCC
The DNA here is from genome assembly GCA_902687465.1 of Secale cereale. NCBI lineage: Eukaryota > Viridiplantae > Streptophyta > Magnoliopsida > Poales > Poaceae > Secale > Secale cereale. Next base: position 714,377,486 of record LR738710.1, on the reverse strand, counting down.
CTTCTCGTGTTGGCTGCGAAATTCTTATTTGTTTGTGCAGGTGCGAGGGACTCGCGCGTGGTCTCCTAGTGGATTGATACCTTGGTTCTCAAAAACTGAGGGAAATACTTACGCTATTGTGCTGCATCTCCCTTTCCTCTTCGAGGGAATACAACGCAAGCTCAAGAGGTAGCAAGGCTTACTAGGGACACGGTATTTGTTTATGTATTCACACATGTATTTAAATTCCTAGTTAAGGGAGTCCTGGATTTGGGGGTCCTCGGGTGTCCGGGCTACTGGAGGTGGGCCGGACTGATGGGCCGTGAAGATAAAGCACACGACCATCCCCGTATCCAGGTAGGACTTCGGTGTATGTAGACAAGCAAATTTGATGTCCGGATGTAACGATTCCTTCCTCCTCAAGTCAACTTTGTACAACCCTAGGCCCCCTTTGGTGTGTATATAAACCGAAGGGTTTAGTACATGGAGGCCAATAGAACAATCATAGGCTAGACATCTAGGGTTTAGCCACTACGATCTCGAGGTAGATCAACTCTTGTAATCTACATATCCATAAAGATCAATCAAGCAGGAAGTAGGGTATTACCTCCATCAAGAGGGCCTCAACCTGGGTAAACATCGTGTCCTTGTCTCCCCCTCCAACCACCGATCCTCAGATACGCAGCTTTGGCCCCCTACCCGAGATTTATCGGTTTTGACACCGACAATGGTGCTTTCATTGAGATCTCCACTGTGTAGTCACGAGAAGCGATCGGTGGCTCATCTCATCATCAACGACAACATTACCTCCAGGAAAATCCCGACTTTTGGTCAGGTCCTCCAGCTCGGCGAGTTCACCATATGCGCCCACTTGGCTATTAAGCCAGTCGCATCCCCTGCGGTCACCGAGCATCACTCCTACATAGGCCTCGAACACTCTGAAAAAGCGGATCCGGTGGATACCTCGTCCTTAAACGAGCTGCTAGATCGCATCGCCGCCTTAGGGCTTTCAATTGCCAATGATCGGATCAGGCCTAAAACCGACCAGGGGGAAGACAATACCTCCCCGATCACTGATCTAGTGGCGGCCGTCGAGGAATGAGCCGAAAACACTTCCCCTCTCGAATCGGAGATCAGATGTGTTCGGGTCTCCGAACCCATTGAGCCGGATACCCTTCCTTCGGGCAGGACTATACATCTTCCGAACTCGGGGTCGGACACGGAGCCTGGGGAGTGCCCAGATCCTCCCGAGCCTGAGTCATCAACGCCGGAGACTTCGCGAACTCTGGTTATTATATTGGGTCGGGATTCAAATTTTACCACACCCACCCACCACAATCAATACTCTCCAAGGAATTCTGGCCCTCAAGACATATGTGATTTGATGTATGTGCGACAACAACCTCAGGGAACGGTCCATCACTTCTGGGCCAGGTTTCTACTTGTTAAAAACAAGATTAAAGACTGCTGCGACGACGATGCGGTTCCGGTCTTTCATCGCAATTGCATGGATGAGGGAGTCTTGAACGCCCTCGACTGCCGTCCCATACAAAGTTTCACCGAGCTGTCACACTTAGTACGAAAGTGCTGCGCGATGGAAAGTACATGGGAGGCCCAAAACACTCATCTGGAACAATTCGTCTTTGGGCAATATGCAGCTAAACCAAAATGGGCATACCCTAGCAGGGCATCCGATCATAATCCCATCGGTAAGAAAAACAATCCCTTTGCGGGATACAGGTTCGTTCTTGGCGAACTCATAGACAATCCATGCCCGATACACGCGGTCTCTGGCACGATCCCAACTCATAGCCTTTGGGCCTGTTGGGTACTCCGGCAGGTAGCTAAAAGTGGCGAAGCCATCCTGGCCACCGCAACTCCAGAGGAGGATGATCTTAATGTCCTCACGGTCTTTGAGACCTTCTCTTCAAATAATCGGTGTAAAGGAGTACTTTGCAAACTTGTCGAAGTTCACCAACTCACCACGGTGAGTCCATGGAACGACGTGGCAATTACCTTCACTTTCGACGACGAACCACGGGTCCGACCAGTCTGAGCACCAGCCACTCTCGTACTAAACCCAATAGTGGATGGATTTCGCCTTACCAAAGTCCTTATGGATGGCAGCAGTGGACTTAACCTCATATACGAGGACACGCTCAACAAAATGCAGGTCGATAAAGCTCGCATTCCTCGCCAAAAAAAAGATAAAGCCCGCATTGAGCAAAGTAACAGAACCTTTCGAGGAATTATCCCTAGCTGGGAGGCCTGATGTTCGGGAAGTATTAAATTTGACGTAGTATTCGGCACGCCTGAAAACTATAGGTCAGAAGAGCTGCTCTTTCACATTCTCCCCTTCAACAGCGGATACCACACCCTTCTAGGGCGAGACGTATTTTCACGCTTCCAAGCCATACCCCATTACGGGTACATGAAGCTTAAAATTCCAGGGCCCAATGGAATAATCATAGTCACAAGTGACCCGGATAGAGCACTCCGAGCCAAAAATAAAACCACATCCTTGGCCATTGAGGCATTATCCGAAGCCTTCGCAGCCGAAGAATTAACCACCTTGCGATCCAAAATGGACAAGGACGATGTGGTCCTTGATAAAAGGTCTAAATCTACCTCCTTCAAGCCCACAGATGAAATTGTTAAATTTCAGGTGCATCCGACGGACCCCAATAAGACGAAATCAGTTGGAGCGCAGCTGGACCCAACGGTAGACACCGGTTTGCGCGCATCCTTGCGCGAAAACTGGGATATATTCGCCTGGCATCCTTCAGACATGCCCGGGATCCGCCGCGGGTTGGCCGAACACAGCCTCAACATCATCAAGGGGCTCAAACCGGTCAAGCAATCATTGCGATGATTTTTCGAACCCAAAAGACAAGCCATGGGGGAGGAGCTGGCCAAATTACTTAAAGCCGGATTCATCAGAGAAATCAAACACCCGGAGTGGCTAGCCAATTTGGTCATGGTACCGAAGAAGGATAAATCCTGGTAGCTTTGTGTCGATTTCAAAGACTTAAACAAGGCTTGCCCCAAGGATCCTTTTCCACTGCCCCGAATCGATCAAATTATTGACGCGACAGCAGGACATGACTCATTATGCTTCCTCAACGCTTACTTCGGATACCATCAAATAAAAATGAAGGAATCCGATCAGGCCGCAACGGCGTTTATCACTCCGTACAGACCTTTCTGCTTCAACACCATGCCTTTTGGGCTCAACAACATTGGTGCCACGTATCAACGCATGATTCAAACGTGCTTAGAGAAACAAATTGGCAAGACAGTGGAGGCATACGTGGACGACATAGTCATCAAGACTAAGCACGTCGAATCACTGGTGGACGATCTCCGCCTCACGTTCAACAACCTCCGAGCATATTACATACGGCTCAATCCGGAGAAATGCGTCTTCGGCATTCCAGCCAAAAAGCTATTGGGGTTCATTGTCTCCCATAGAGGGCTTCAAGAAAACCTAGCTAAAATCCGAGCCTTGTCACAGTTGGCTACACCAACCGATCTAAAACAGGTCCTAAAGCTAGCAGGGTGCGTCACGGCCTTAAGTTGCTTCATCTCCAGACTAGCAGAAAAAGCATTACAACTCTACAGACTGCTCAAGCGTACGGACAACTTTGAATGGACGGATGCGGTCATAGCCGGATTGGAAGAAATAAAGACCTTATTAGCGGGCAATTTAATCCTAGCCGCTCCAAGTGTCGGCGAGCCAATGTTGCTTTATATCTCAGCAAATCACCAGGTTGTGAGTGTTGTGCTCGTCATGGAACCAGAGGAAGAGGGACAAAAATTCCCCGTCCAAAAACTAGTTTACGATGTATTGGAAGTTCTTACACCATGCAAGTTTCGATACCCCCATTATCAAAAAATCGCCTATGTGGTGTTTATGGCATCCCAGAAGCTCCGACACTAGTTTCAAGAGTGTTTGATTACAATAGCTTCTGAGGTACCACATAATAATATTATAAACAACAAGGACGCCATAGGCCGCATAGCCAATGGGGCATCGAGCTCTTACCGTTTGAAATAATATACAAACCACGCCAGGCTATTAAATCTCATGTGTTGGCTGACTTCGTCGGGAGTGGACAGAAGCCGAACTACCTAAGGAGTATGGTTCATACTCCCACTGGACCATGTATTTCGACGGCTCTAAAATGCTAGCCGGATTGGCGGCTGGCGTCATCTTGACATCCCCCACAGGGGACACAATCCGCTACGTATTACAAATCACTAGATCAATGATGGTGCATGTTGTTGCGCTCATCCCTTTGTTCAAGAATAATATGGTATTTTTCATGTATTCATAGTTACATTAAACGTTCGAGTCATTAGGAAATAAAGAAATGTAATAACTTTAACTTTCTGAATAAACACAAAACAACAATATTTTTCCATAGGATAATACCATGAAACATAAATCCGGTGTTGTAAGATCATAAATGTCACATGTTTCCATGCACATCCATAATGAAAAAACAACGATACAAATATTTTTAAGATCTGTAGGGTACAAGTATTTAAGAAAATTTGGATAGTGGAGTGTGCAAACTAGGTGTATGCATACATATATAAACTGAAAAAGGAATTATAAATCGAGAACATGCAACTGATAATGACATGAACCATCAAAAAATGATGTACACTAAGGCAACTACTTTGCTCATTATCTGTAGAGAGCATAGCATAGCTAAGACAGTGGTGAATCCGTATGGTGAGTATATATGGTGGCATTGAAGGAAATATGCCCTAGAGTCAATAATAAAGTTGTTTTTATATTTCCTTATACATCATGATAAATGTCTTTTATTCCTGCTAGAATTGTATTAACCGGAAACTTGATACATGTGTGAATACATAGACAAAACAGAGTGTCCCTAGTATGCCTCTACTAGACTAGCTTGTTAATCAAAGATGGTTATGTTTACTAACCGTAGACTTCAGTTGTCATTTGATCAATGGGATCACATCTTTAGCAGAATGATGTGATGGACAAGACCCATCCATTAGCTTAGCAATATGATCGTTTAGTTTTTTACTATTGCTTTCTTCGTGACTTATACATGTTCCTATGACTATGGGATTATGCAACTCCCGAATACCGGAGGAACACCTTGTGTGCTATCAAACATCACAACGTAACTGGGTGATTATAAAGATGCTCTATAGGTGTCTCCGAAGGTGTTTGTGGTGTTGGCATAGATCGAGAATAGGATTTGTCACTCCGAGTATCGGAGAGATATCTCTGGGCCTTCTCGGTAATACACATTGTAATAAGCCTTGCAAGCAAACGTCTAATGAGTTAGTCACGAGATGATGTATTACAGAATGAGTAAAGAGACTTGTCGGTGACGAGATTGTACTAGGTATAATGATATCGACGATCAAATCTCGGGCAAGTAACATACCGATGACAAAGGGAACAACGTATGTTGTTATGCGCTTTCACCGATAAAGATCTTCGTTGAATATGTGGGAGCCAATATGAACATCCAGGTTCCACTATTGGTTATTGACCGGAGATGAGTCTCGGTCATGTCTACATAGTCCTCGAACCCGTAGGGTCCGCACACTTAACGTTCGATGACAATTGGTATTATGAGTTTACGTGTTCTGATGCACCGAAGGTAGTTCAGACTCCCGGATGATATCACGGACATGACGAGGAGTCTCAAAATGGTTGAGGTATAAAGATTGATATATTGGAAGGTTATATTCGGACACCGGAAGGGTTCCGGGGGTCACCGGATAAATACCGGAGTACCAGGAGGTTACCGGAACCCCCTAGGGAGCTAATGGGTCTTAGTGGGTTTTAGGGGAGAGAGAGGGGCTCGCTAGGGCTAGGCTGCCCGCCCCCCAAGCCTAGTCCGAATTGGACTAGGGGGGAGGGGCGGCGCCCCCTCCTTTCCTTCTCTTCCTCTCCTTCCCTCCCCCCTTCTCCTACTTCTACAAGGAAAGGGGAGTCCTACTCCTAGTGGGAGTAGGACTCCCCCCTTGGAGCACCCTCCTCCTAGGCCGGTCGCCTCCTCCCTCTCACTCCTTTATATACATGGGGAGGGCACCCCTTGGACACACATCAATTGTTCCTAGCTGTGTGCGGTGCCCCCCTCCACAGTTACACACCTCGGTCATACCGTTGCAGTGCTTAGGCGAAGCCCTGCGCCAGTAACTTCATCATCACCGTCACCTAGCTGTCGTGCTGACGAAACTCTCCCGCGACACTCAACTGGATCAAGAGTTTGCAGGACATCATCGCGCTGAACATGTTGTAACACCCCATATGTGATACCTTCCATTTATGGCAATAAAGCTTTTACCAATTGATCCTTTTCTTTCCTTCGGGTTTCTTTTTCAATAATGCATTCTCATTGTCAATGCATCGTCATATTGTATTTTCTTTATGCATCCATGCATTACTCATCATCACCATTGCGTCATGATCATCATGGCACTTTCACTTGTCATTGTGTTTTATTCTTTCCTAGTATGCCAAGTGAGTGCACCTTGTTGTTGTGTGTTGGTGGTGGCAAGTTCATGCCCATGCTAAACCCTACTTCTTTCTTCTAGCACCACTCAGCACTTCTCTCCCTTCTTTTCCATTCTTTAAGCATTTTTGCAACTGGCTTAACCTTCTCCTTTAATGTTCATCTCCTCCTCACATCTATGTTACCTTGTCCTAAGCCACCTTGCAAAGCCTTGCCTCATTTTGAAATGATTTGGTTAGGTTCAAAAATGATAGAAGTTTGAACCATATTCAAACTTGTTTTATTTTTCTACCTCTAAAAATGTCCAAGTCAATTTTATAAAATAGGGAATAAATCCATGAGCTAGGGGATATTTTATTTCTCTCCTAATTCCTTTTCTTTTAGCCTGTGCTTTTCTGTTTGTTTTCTGCCTGAAGAAAATAAGAAAAAAAAAATCAGCAGTAGCAGCCACCAGCAGCGCAGCCCAGCAGTTCATGGGCTCGGCCTTCCCCCTCGGCCCAGCAGCAAGCACGCGCCAGCAGCCCAGCAGCAGCCCGCGCGCGTCCCCGCTGCCCTTCTTCACCCAAGCCCCCGCGTACCCCCTCTGTGTCGCGCCCACGCGTATGCCTCGGGCCCGCGTGGCAGCGACCGCAGCCATCTCCTCACCCACCTTTTCGTCCTCCTCTCGCCGTCGCCATGGGGACCGCAAGCACAACGTCGTCGCCGCTCCGTTCCGTCGCCCTGGCCCCTCTCTTAAGCCCCCGCCAAGTCCACCAACCCACTAGGGTTCCCTCATCCTTCCTCGCCCGCCGCCAGGCCACCTAGACCCCCATATCCACCGCTCCTTCGCCGTCCCGAGTGCATCTCAGCGCTCGGGCTCGTCGCCGACGAGCCCCTCATCCTCCACAGCCTCGCCAAGCTTGTCTATCTTCTTCCCCGATGTCGACTACGTCGTCTATGCCTGCTACACGAAGCTGAAGGCCACAGCTTCTTCCTCTTCGTCCTCGACGTCGACTCCGGCCGCTGCAAGTGCTTTTTCGTCGCCGCCGTCGACTCCGTCCACCTCCCGGCCAGCCGAACACACCACCGTGTTCGTGGTGAGCATCCGCACCTCCCCGTGCCCTTTTCCCCTTCTTCTGCGTCGTCTAGCAACTAGTTTGCAGTGCGCTGATACGTCCAAAACGTATCTATAATTTCTTCTTGCTCCATGCCACTTTTGGGTGATATTGCTATGATATTCATACACTTCCATACACTTTTGATCATATTTGGACTAACCTACAAATCCAGTGCAACCCAGTGCCAGTTTCTGTTTTCGGTTGTTTTTGTATTTCAGGTTTTCACATTACGAGAACTGCCAGGAAAAATCCAGAAAAATTATATAAAAAATCAGCGTTCCGGAAACTACCTTGCGCCCGAAGGACAGCCGGGGGGGGGGGGGCACCAGGGCTCCAGGCGCCCTAGCGGCGCCCCCCCTGGGCCGCGCCGGGGGGGCGCCTGGGCCCCCCGAGCCCCGTCTGGTGCCCTCCTTTGGCATATATTTAGAGCGTCCTTCGAAACCCTCGGGACGGGAACTTTTTTTCGCGATCTCATCTCTGTTCCGCCGCCGCCGCCGCTTCCAAGATCAGGAGCACCAGGAGAACTCTTCCCGGCACCCTGCCGGAGGGGAGGATCATCATCGGGAGTCTCTCCACCACCATGGACGCCTCCCGGATGAGTTGTGAGTAGTCTCCCTTGGACCATGGGTCCATGACCAGTAGCTATGTGATGTTCTCCTCCCGTTCTTGTGCTTCACTAATTAGTCCTCGTGAGCTGCCCTACATGATCGAGACACATATGTAATCCTTATGCTGTTGCTATGTTGAGTTTGCTTGGATCCGATGGATTATGAGATTATGTTCAGATTGATCTTGAGTAATATATTTGATCTACCTCTTTTATATTTATGTTCATAAGTAATTCTTGCATGTTCTCCGTTGTTATTTATTGCTTTGGCCAAGTAATAGGTAGTGACTCCAAGAGGGAACGTTATGCTCGATTGTGGGTTCATGCCCCTCGATGACTAGCTTGAGTGACAGAAACATGAGTCTAGGGGATGTGCTGTTGCCACAAGGGGGAAAACAACGGTGCTTGTGCCCGCGGGTGCAAGGATTGTTTACTTTACGCAAAGTTCTTTTAATGCAGTTGTCTGTTGCATTGAGTTTACACTATGGGTGGGACTCGCAACTTAATACCAGCGAGATGTTCTGGATAGATATCTCAAGGTGGATGATTAGTAGTAGATATTGATGGATTTCGGTCTACTTACTTTGGCGTACCGCCCATGCTTTGAACCTCAACCTTTCTTGCAATGTAGTCAGCATTGGTTTGCGTTTGTGGTCATGTCAATTGCCCAGTTGTAATTCGTTTACCTCACATAGTTGTTTTATCGTCTTTTGGGAGAGAGACATCACTAGTGAACATCATGAGACTCCGGTCCATATTACCATCATTGATCACATCCGCTATTTACTTTTCGCTATTATTTACTATTGCAAACATTATCTATCACCACTATCATTTGCGTTTAATCCTTTGTGAACTACAAGGACGGAGGGATTGACAACCTCTCTGTACTCGTTGGGAGCAAAGTTATTTGTATCTGTGTGCAGGTCCACGTTGATTGCTAATATCTGGCACCGTTAGCAGTTGACACCTACTTGTTGAACCTAGGAGTCTCTGGGGATTCGATCCTTGGCATCTTTGCTAAGGGAAAAACTTCCACAACACTGCATCTTACACCTTCCACTTGGGGTAACCAACAAGGGGTTAGAGGCCCATCAAGGGGTTTTTCTGGCGCCGTTGCCGGGGACTCCACTCTTCAGGATAGGGGAGTTGCACGCTATCTTTTACCTTTGCTTTTAGTCTTGTTAGTTTACCTTTCAATTTTCTTTATGTCTTTTCACTATATATGCTTATGGACAACCTTGCTATTGGATCGTTGCTTGCGGGAAGACGCCCCACACCTGTGGTGGTTGCTCCTCCCCCTACTGAAATTGTGCCCTATAAAATACCATCTGGTATTATCGATTATGTTTTGGCTAATCGTTACGCAGGAGACAGACATCCCGGTGAACACTTGCTATATCTGTCACAATTATGTTCATTATTTAAGCTTGCAGGTGTATCAAGGGAGTTTGTCATGAGGACATTGTTCGCCGTATCACTTATAGATAAAGCTTCAGATTGGTATAAGCTTCTCGATAACTCACACCTGCTTGATTGGCAAGAGCTTATGTCTCTCTTCTATACTAAGTTTTATCCTCTTCATGATGCTTATGTGGAGAGTAAGAGTACCTTTTTGCATGTGAATCATGGTTACAATGCTTTATGTGATGCTTATATTGTTGAGTTTATTCGTGATCCCACTAAAAAATATTATGGGAAGGGAACATATGCTTATAGATATTTCAATAATATTAAGTTCCCTCTCTTTATGTTGAAGGTTTTGAAGTTATGCTTGTTTTGCCTTCCTATGCTAGTTGCTTTATGCTTCAATAATTTATTTTCTTGCAATATTCCTATGCATAGGAAGCATGTTAGGATTAAATGTGTTTGGTATTTGCTTCTTGATGCTCTCTTTTGTTCTTCAGCTCTTATTCCTACGAGAGCATCATTAAAGTCTTATGCCTAGCTTAAAGGCATAAAAGAAAGCGCTTTGGGGAGGCAGCCCAATGAATAAATTTTTATATTTTGCTTTTGTTGTGTCTTGATGTTGTTTACTACTGTAGCATCATCATTGTATCTTTGCTTTTCATATTTGTGCCAAGTATAGCCTCTGATTGCTAGAAAGTTCAAAAGTTGTGAGGTGCTGTCCAGGAAACAGATTCTGTCCTTAGATAGAAAAATTCGTATAAAATCACCAGATCATCTTTTTGGTCTGAATTTTTTCGACAGAGTTCTCTATATAATTGTATTTCGTGCGTCTGTTCTGAGTTTTTTTATTTGAGTTGCAGAAGTGCCCCGAACAAATCATTTACTACCTGCTGTTCTGTTTTTCACAGATTTTGTCCTGTTTTGCCTTTCCTTCATTTTGCAAACCAAGAGCTTGCTTTTTCTTTGCAAAAACCTTTTGGCAATCTTGAGAAACAGTAGAACTTCAAGAATATCTTTATTTCCAGCAAGGAAAAATTATTTTATTAAGGGTACTAACCTCGCTAATCAGATTATGATGAGTTATGTATGAAGGGAGTTTTCAAGTGTGCGAGGGAAGATGATAAAAAGATTCAGGAGTGTCAAGCGCTCAAGCTTGGGGATGCCCCCATGCACCCCCAAGAAATATTCAAGGAGACTCAAGCGTCTAAGCTTGGGGATGCCCCCGTGCATCCCCTTCTCCATCAACATTATCAGTTCGTCTTTCGTTCCGCTATATTTTTATCACTTCATGTGTTATGTGCTATGCTTGGAGCGTCTTGCTTTTAGTTTTATTTTTAGTTTTTCATAACGAGTCGGAACTCAGCGTTCTTTATGTGGGAGAGAAACATGCTCCACTTCTACCTAGAACATAACATAGAATTTTCATGTCTATCTTTGTTGTGTGTGTTCTTTGTCTTTTAATAGCTACTATCATGCTCTGCTCTTAGTATTCATGCTTATCTTTTCAAAGAGCTTTTGTTTAGTTGGTTGCTTGAACTCTCTTTAACTACCATGCTCACCTTATTAAGAGAGTTTGCTTCCGTTGCATTCGTTAATATGTCTATGATAAAGATGCTACGTGCATAATGGCGCTTAGTAGTTCAGGTTTTCTTATGGTTAGTCTCAAATAGCTAGGGGGGTTCCCAATGTGTTATTGGAATACCAACATGATTTGTTTGCCTATGATGTGGTATGGTTTAGTAATATCTTCCTTCAAGAATTTATTTTGATTGACTTGGCGTATGCTCACGCATATTTAAGACTGTAAAGAATGTCTGTCAAGCCTTGATGATCTTTTATTTCTGAATAGCGATATAACTACCATGCTGATTCAATGTTGCTTTGTCGCTCTGCATGATTATGACCGTCATTGCTCTCTTAGTTGGTCGCTCCTAGTCTTTTGCTATCCTCCACCTGTACTAAGCAGACTAACCTTGCAATACATAGCTCATGGGAAAGTAGCTTAAAAACTATTGTGGTAAAGAATATGTTGCTTATGTATCTTATTTCTTATAAGTTGCTTGCTGAGCGGTAACCATGTTTCTGGGGACGCCGTCAACTGTCACACTTTTGTTGAATATCATGTGAGTTGGTATGCATGTTCGTCTTGTCTGAAGTAAGGGTGATTTGCCATGGGTTGAATGAGTATGCATATATTTAGAGAAGAACATTGGGCCGCCAACCAAAGCCATGTATCATGGTGGAAGTTTTAGCTTGGACATTAATCATCAATATCTTATGAGAATATGCTTATGCATTAAAGAGGAGTCCATCATCTATTTTCTATGTTGTCCCGATATGGATGTCCTCAAGTTGAGATCTATCAAAAACGAGAAATCAAATGCGATTTATCTCCTTGGACCTTTGTGCAGGTGGCATAGAGGTACCCCTTTGTGACACTTGGTTGAAACATATGTAATGCAATGATAACCCATGGAAATCCGAGCTAATTAGGACAAGGTGCGAGCACTATTGGTATTCGATGCATGAGGCTTGCAACTTATAGGATGTCTTATGCATGACACATATGAAGTACTACTACTGTTGACAAAATTGCTTCTATGTTTTCAAAATAAAAAGCTCTAGCACCAACTACTGAGAGCATGATTGTCATTCTGAGTGTAATGTGCATTGTCCCAAAGTAGCATTGTCTTTTGCATGATTGTGATATCGTTTATTTTGAAATCATTGTATCTAGTCATCACTTAAACCTTGAAGGTGCCCCTGCATTTATGTTTTGCTTCACTAAAGGGGGCAAGCTAGATATCACTTTATCATATTTGCACATCATGTTCATTGCAAATCTTTTTGATGTTTCAGTTTCATGTTGTAAAACTTTCAGTCATTTATGATTTTCTCATGAGGCAACTTAATTACTATAGAATCATTGTCTCAGTAAGCTTTTGTCATATGACTATAAAAAGTCTTATATGGTTAATAGCATGTCACCACAGAAATTATTCTTGTTATCATTTACCTACTCGAGGACGAGCAGGAATTAAGCTTGGGGATGTTGATACGTCCAAAACGTATCTATAATTTCTGCTTGCTCCATGCCACTTTTGGGTGATATTGCTATGATATTCATACACTTCCATACACTTTTGATCATATTTGGACTAACCTACTAATCCAGTGCACCCTAGTGCCAGTTTCTGTTTTCGGCTGTTTTTGTATTTCAGGTTTTCACATTACGAGAACTGCCAGGAAAAATCCAGAAAAATTATATAAAAAATCAGAGTTCCGGAAACTACCTTGCGCCCGAAGGACAGCCGGGGGGGCCACCAGGGCTCCAGGCGCCCTGGCGGCGCCCCCCCCCCCCGGGCCGCGCCGGGGGGGGCCTAGGCCCCCCGAGCCCCGTCTGGTGCCCCCCTTTGGCATATATTTAGAGCGTCCTTCGAAACCCTCTGGACGGGAATTTTTTTTCGCGATCTCATCTCTGTTCCGCCGCCGCCGCCGCTTCCAAGATCAGGAGCACCAGGAGAACTCTTCCCGGCACCCTGCCGGAGGGCAGGATCATCATCGAGAGCCTCTCCACCACCATGGACGCCTCCCGGATGAGTTGTGAGTAGTCTCCCTTGGACCATGGGTCCATGACCAGTAGCTATGTGATGTTCTCCTCCCGTTCTTGTGCTTCACTAATTAGTCCTCGTGAGCTGCCCTACATGATCGAGGCACATATGTAATCCTTATGTTGTTGCTATGTTGAGTTTGCTGGGATCCGATGGACTATGAGATTATGTTCAGATTGACCTTGAGTAATATATTTGATCTACCTCTTTTATATTTATGTTCATACGTAATTCTTGCATGTTCTCCGTTGTTATTTATTGCTTTGGCCAAGTAATAGGTAGTGACTCCAAGAGGGAACGTTATGCTCGATTGTGGGTTCATGCCCCTCGATGACTAGCTTGAGTGACAGAAACATGAGTCTAGGGGATGTGCTGTTGCCACAAGGGGGAAAACAACGGTGCTTGTGCCCGCGGGTGCAAGGATTGTTTACTTTACGCAAAGTTCTTTTAATGCAGTTGTCTGTTGCATTGAGTTTACACTATGGGTGGGACTCACAACTTAATACCAGCGAGATGTTCTGGATAGATATCTCAAGGTGGATGATTAGTAGTAGATATTGATGGATTTCGGTCTTCTTACTTTGGCGTACCGCCCATGCTTTGAACCTCAACCTTTCTTGCAATGTAGTCAGCATTGGTTTGCGTTCGTGGTCCAGTCAATTGCCCAGCTGTAATTCGTTTACCTCACATAGCTGTTTTATCGTCTTTTGGGAGAGAGACATCACTAGTGAACATCATGAGACTCCGGTCCATATTACCATCATTGATCACATCCGCTATTTACTTTTCACTATTATTTACTATTGCAAACATTATCTATCACCACTATCATTTGCGTTTAATCCTTTGTGAACTACAAGGCCGGAGGGATTGACAACCTCTCTGTACTAGTTGGGAGCAAAGTTATTTCTATCTGTGTGCAGGTCCACGTTGATTGCTAATATCTGAAGCCGTTAGCAGTTGACACCTACTTGTTGAACCTAGGAGTCTCTGGGGATTCGATCCTTGGCATCTTTGCTAAGGGAAAAACTTCCACAACACTGCATCTTACACCTTCCACTTGGGGTAACCAACGAGGGGTTAGAGGCCCATCATGCGCCCGAGCTTGTCGCCATCGGGACTCGTCTCCGGTGAGTGCCCCGACCTCCGTTGCTCCTCCGCGTTTCTCCATCGCCTTCGCCGTGTCGCGTAGGGCCTGCTTCGCGCTCTCGCCGCTCCGTTTAGGCTCTGGCTAGGATCGCCGTAGTTCGTCGCCGCCGCTCTGTTTTCTCGTCGCCCACGTCACTTTAGGTGTCGTTAGGTTCTGCAAGTGCACGTCGCGTGTGCGGAGTTCCTCCAGGAACACACCGCACCCCTGTCAGGCCCAAGATGCGATTCTATCCCGATCACGTGACACTTACGTGATTGGGGCACAACCGCATTTCGGGCGCTTAGCAAGATGGATATCATTACATCATACCATTACATACATACATAGGGAATACAACAATACATACAAGTCACATGAATACAACAACATCGATACAAGGCATCCGACTACGGATGTAAACATGAAAAGCACAACGACATCCATGTGCTATCCCAGGCTGCCGACCAGGAACCTAACCCAGGACTGGAGAAGAAGAAGAAGAAGAAGAAGAAAGAACTACAACACGACGAACATTGCTCTCACGTCAAGACATCGGAAACCTGCACCTGCAACTGTTGTTGTAGTATCTGTGAGCCACGAGGACTCACCAATCCCATAACCATGGGTAACAAGACTAGCAAAGCTTAATGGGTAGGAAGAGGTAAAGTGGTGAGGTTGCAGTAGCGGCTAAGCAATATGTATGGTGGCTAACTTACGAGTACAAGAATAAGATGAGCATCTCCGCAAACGGTCGCAAACTAGTAGTGATCGCTAAAGATCTTGAACTACCTACGAGTCAAACATAACCCCACCGTGGTTCTCTTCTCAAAGTGAAAAGAGACAGTCACAGTTACTCACATAGTTGTGTGTTTTACTTCGGATCCTCTGTCAAGTTTTCTACAACCAGACATTAACAAATTCCAATCTGCCACATAACTGCGGGCACAGCTTTCGAAAGATCATAAACCTGTAGGGGTGTCCCAACTTAGCCCATCACAAGCTCTCACGATCAGCAGAAGTAATAATAATATTACCCCTTATCTTAGGGACAATCCGATCAGGCTCGGAATCCCGGTGCACAAGACATTTCGACAATGGTAAAACAAGTCCAGCAAGACCTCCCGGTGTGTCGACAACCTGATAGTAGTCGCGCGTATCTCGTCTCAGGCCACGACCGGATGGGCGATGCTACAGGTAAAACCAGCCCTCGAGTTTCCTTAAGGTGGCCCCGCAGGCTTCTCGTTTGGGACCGACACCATCAACACTGGCCCCCCTGCTATGTAGAAAGAACCCTCTGGTAGCGCTAACTCCCTATGCAATTAATTAATTAATTAAGTTTTTATTATGTTGCAAATTAAAACCAATGTTGGGCCTTGCTGGAGAAGTTTTATTCAAAGACGAACTGTCAAGGGGTCCCCATATACCCAACCATGTAAGGAACGCAAAATCAAGGAACATAACGATGGTTTGTCGGCTCCTAAGGTGACATGAGTGGAACAAAACACCAAGCAAAAGGCGAAGCCTTCCACCCATGCCCAGTATATAGGTGTCTTAATGTATATATAAGACATATTGTGATATCCAACAACAAGTTCCAACATGGAACGATCTTCATCTTCACCTGCAACTAATAACGCTATTAGAGGGGCTGAGCAAGCGGGTAACATAGCCAAACAATGGTTTGCTAGGAAGGTGTCAAAGGTTAGAGGTTTCATGGCAACAAGG
Source organism: Secale cereale (assembly GCA_902687465.1). Classification (NCBI taxonomy): domain Eukaryota; kingdom Viridiplantae; phylum Streptophyta; class Magnoliopsida; order Poales; family Poaceae; genus Secale; species Secale cereale. The sequence continues at coordinate 714,361,416 of LR738710.1, read as the reverse complement.
AGAGGGGCTGACAATAATGATGGGTAGTGCGACATATAACGATAGCATCGAGACAACTAAGCATGGCAATGGTAGTAAAGGTATCCAAGGGTATGGTCATCTTGCCTGAGATCCCGCAAGGAAGAAGAACGGGTCCATGAAGAAGACGAAGAACAAGCCTTGAAGACGAACCACGTGTAGACGAACGAATCCTCACGATCGCAACGGAACAAGAACTAACGAGAAGAAGCACACAAGTAGAAAAAGGGTCAAACGTGAAGCACATTAGTGCCGGTTTGAATTTGAGCCGGCACTAATGTGTACATTAGTGCCGGTTCCAACGGCTAGCCGGGCCACTCTCATTAGTACCGGTTCATGGCGAACCTTTAGCACCGATTCGTGCCACGAACCGGTACTAATGAGAGTGGTGGCAGGATGTTGTCAGTCTGGGGCCCCTCCAGCACCTTTAGTAGCGGTTCTTGGCACGAACCAGTGCTAAATGTGGTCATACATAAACCCTTCGTCCACCCGAGCTCTCTCTATTCTTCCCCTTTCCCCTCACCTCTCTGTTCTTCCCCTCTTCCCCTCGAGCTCATCACACATTTTGCCCAAAATTTGTCAAGATTTGAAGGCCCCCATCCATTCAAATGATCACAAAGGTTAGCAACTTTGTCCTTTCATCTCTCATTGCTAGATAGCTCTTGCAATGCTTTATATAGTGATTAATTTGTGAGTTTAGTAATTTGGGAGGAAATATATGTGCTAGTATTTGATTTATATGCAATTTGAGGTCCAAAATAACACTTAGTTTGCATATGTAGGAGAGGTTAAATTTAGTTGAAAGAGAAAACGAGTACTTGAAAGAAAAAATGAAAATAATTGAGGGGGAGAAGATGGAATTGGATTTGCATGTTGCCGATGTCGTCGATGATCACGGGATCAAGATGGAGAAAATGCGCTTGAAGATTAGAAAGATTAGAAAATATGCCATCGATAGTGAGGCTTGGTATCATTATGATGTTGGATCAATTGTTACCTTAGTTGCGATCTTCATCGCATTTGTTGTTGCATTTAAATGCTTTAACTAGAGAGTTATTTGTTTGTTGCATTTAAGTGTTGTATGAACTTTATGTATGAACTTGTATTAAGTTGGTGTTTTTGGTGTTGTGTATTTAAGATGAGCCGACAATGGATGTACGATGATCGATGCTCTCCTGAGTTCATTAATGGCGTGCAAACTTTTCTGCTTGCGGCTAAGGCAAACAAGCGGGCGGATGATTTTATGCCTTGTCCATGAGCTGTCTATAAGAATGGTCTAAATTACTCTAAGTCAAGAACTATTCACGTCCACCTGTTTAAGTCTGGTTTCGTGCCCCACTATAATGTTTGGACCAAGAACGGAGAAAGAGGGGTTATGATGGAAGACAATGAAGAAGAAGAGGACGACGGCAGCTATCCTGGCCATGGGTTCCCTGAATACAATGATACAACAATGGGGGAAGAAGCTGAGCCAATAATGCGGGAAGAAGCTGAGCCGGCAATGCGGGAAGAAGCTGAAGAAGAGGCATCAGATGAGCCCGTTGATCATCTAGGTCGGGCCATTGCTGATGCAAAGAGAAACTGCGCAAGTGATTTGGAGAAGAAGAAGTTGGAGCGCATGTTAGAGGATCACAAAAAATGTTGTACCCGATTTGCGTAGGTGACAAGAAAAAGCTGGGCACCACACTGGAATTGCTGCAATGGAAGGCAGAGAATGGTGTATCTGACAAGGGATTTGGAAAGTTGCTGGTAATGATAAAGGATATGCTTCCAAAGGACAACGAATTGCCCGAGAGTACGTACGAAGCAAAGAAGGCTGTCTGCCCTCTAGGGTTACAGGTGCAGAAGATACATGCATGCCCTAATGATTGCATCCTCTACCGTGGTGAGTACGGGGATTTGAACGCTTGCCCGGTATGCGGTGCATTGCGCTATAAGATCAGCCGCGATGACCCTGGTGATGTCGAGGGCGAGCGCCCCAGGAAGAAGATTCCTACCAAGGTGATGTGGTATGCTCCTATAATACCACGGTTGAAACGTTTGTTCCAAAACAAAGAGCATGCCAAGGCGATGCGATGGCACAGAGAAGACCGTAAGAAAGACGGAAAGTTGAGAGTACCCGCTGACTGGTCGCAGTGGAGAAAAATCGAAAGAAAGTACGGGAAGGAGTTTGCAGATGACACAAGGAGCGTATGGTTTGGTCTAAGCGCAGATGGCATTAATCCTTTTGGGGAGCAGAGCAGTAACCATAGCACCTGGCCTATGACTCTATGTTTGTATAACCTTCATCCTTGGTTGTGCATGAAGCGGAAGTTCGTTATGATGCCAGTGCTCATCCAAGGCCCTAAGCAACCCAGCAACGACATTGATGGGTACCTAAGGCCATTAGTTGAAGAACTCTTACAACTGTGGAATGGAACAGGTGTACGTGCATGGGATGAGCACATGGGGGGAGAATTTGACCTAAAGGCATTGCTGTTCATGACCATCAATAATTGGCCTGCTCTCAGTAACCTTTCAGGACAGACAAACAAGGGATACCGCGCATGCACGCACTGTTTGGACGATACCGACAGTATATGTTTGGCTAATTGTAAGAGGAATGTGTACCTGGGACATCGTCGATTTCTTCCGAGCAGGCATCCCGTAAGAAAGAAAGGCAAGAATTTCAAAGGTGAGGCGGATCACCGAACGAAGCCTCGCCACCGTACTGGTGCTGATGTACATGATATGGTCAAGGATTTGAAGGTGGTCTTTGGAAAGGGTCCTGGTGGACAACCTGTTCGGAATGACGCTGACGGACGCGCACCCATGTGGAAGAAGAGTCTATATTTTGGGACCTGCCCTATTGGAAAGACCTAGAGATCCGCTTCGCAATCGACGTGATGCACGTGACAAAGAATCTTTGTGTGACCCTGCTTGGCTTCTTGGGCGTGTATGGGAAGACAAAAGATACACCTGAGGCACGGGAGGACCAGCAACGTATGCACGGAAAAGACGGCATACATCAGGGTCATGCAAGCTACGCTCTTACCAAAGAAAAGAAGGAAATCTTATTTGAATGCCTACTCAGTATTAAGGTACCGTCTGGCTTCTCGTCGAATATAAAGGGAATAATAAACATGGCAGAGAAAAAGTTCCAGAACCTAAAGTCTCATGACTGCCACGTGATTATGACGCAACTGCTTCCGGTTGCATTAAGGGGGCTTCTACCGGAAAACGTTCGATTAGCCATTGTGAAGCTATGTGCATTTCTCAATGCAATCTATCAAAAGGTAATCGATACAGAAATCATACCAAGGTTAGAGAATGATTTGGTGCAATGTCTTGTCAGTTTCGAGTTGGTGTTCCCACCATCCTTCTTCAACATCATTACGCACGTCCTAGTTCACCTATGCGAAGAGATTAACGTTTTGACTCCTGTATTTCTACACAATATGTTCCCCTTTGAGAGGTTCATGGGAGTATTAAAGAAATATTTTCATAATCATGCTAGGCCAGAAGGAAGCATCTCCCAGGGCCATCACAATGAGGAGGTCACTGAGTTTTGTATTTACTTTATTCCTGACCTTAAGCCGATTGATGTTCGTGAATCGCGGCATAAGGGCAGACTGGATGGAAAAGGCACCCTAGGAGGGGAACAAATAATATGTACGGACGGACATTCTCTCACTGAAGCAACCTACACAGTTCTACAGAATTCCGCCTTGGTGGCTCCGTATATGGATGAACACAAGAATTTACTACGCTACAAACACCCGGAGCGGTCTGATGACTGGATTACACGTGAACAAACCAGGAGTTTCGCTAGCTGGTTGCAGACACGTACCATGCATGACACCTCTATTGAAGATAACATGTACTTGCTGTCCCAGTTACCATCTTCCAATATAATGGCTTTCAAAGGGTACGAGAAAAATGGTAATACATTTTACATGATCGCCCAAGATAAGTAGAGCACCAACCAAAACAGTGGTGTCCGCTTTGATGCAGAAACCAAGACGGGAAAGGAAACATATTATGGTTATATACAGGACATATGGGAACTTGACTATCGACGTGGTTTGAAGGTCCCATTGTTTCGGTGCAAATGGGTCAATATGACACGAGGCGGGGTAACGGAAGACCCGCAGTACGTAATGACAACAGTGGATCTCAACAATCTTGCGTATGCAGACGAACCATTCGTCCTAGCCAATGATGTGGCACAGGTTTTCTATGTGAAGGACATGTCTACCAAGCCAAGAAAAAGAAAAGATAAGGAAGCGAATGCATCGTACGATGAGCCAAAGAGGCACATAGTTCTTTCTGGGAAGAGAAACATCGTGGGAGTGGATGACAAGACAGACAAGTCAGAAGATTATGAAAAGTTTGATGAAATTGCTCCATTGACAGTGAATATTGACCCGAGCATCCCGTTAAATGATGAAGATTTTCCATGGTTACGGCGCAAAGGGACACACGCGAAGAAAAAGTTTCACACCCAAAGATCTGGGATGTGATCGGCTTCACTATCATCACTTTCTTCTGTGTTTCACACCCAGAAGGGAATCTCTGTAATAGTTAGGGTAGTTTGTGTTTTGGCATTTGAAACGCGAAGAAATTTTATGTGCAAAAAAATTCTTTCATGCCTTTGCTGATTTTTAAAGTTAAGTTATTCACAAACTAGTGATTCACACGAATTTCAAATAATTCAAAATTTAAACTATTCAAATTTGAAAACTACGAGCACTAAGAGAAAGTTTGTAATTTTTTGTACCTAAAGCAAAAATATTCAAAAAGAAACTCTAAATACACAAAAAAAACAACTCAAAAATAGATATATTTGCGGCAATGTTAGATAGATAAATTTTAAATATAGAAATGTTAGTTAGATATAAAATGAAATACCTTATAAAAAAAAAATTGCGCGCTACCCAATGGGCCTGCAAGGTCCTGGGCCTGTATTTGCAGGCCCATAAAGGCCAGCAGACTCACAGGGCAGCGCGGCAAAGTTAGGCCCACAAGCCTGCAGTAGAGAGGAGCTCGAAGGAGCTGCCGCGGTGGGGTTTATAAATCAGTGCGGCTGCCCCTCAACTAGCGAGGTGGGACTAAACTTGTCGCACCGCACCTGCGCCAGTGCACCCCCTTTAGTACCGGGTCGTGGCACCAACCGGTACTAAAGGGGTGTCTTTAGTACCGGTTGGAGCCACCAACCGGTACTAAAGGGGGTGCACTTCCCGCCGCTTGGCCTGGCCAAAACAGGCCTTTAGTACCGGTTGGTGGCTCCAACCGGTACTAAAGGTCCATCCTATATAAGAAAACACTTCAAAAATTTCAGTTTCTCATCTGCTTCATCTCCTCTGCACCCGTCGCCGCCCCGTCGTCGCCACGTCCCCGTCGTCGCCCCGTCCCCGTCGCCGCCCCGTCCCGCCGTCGTCGCCCCGTCCCCGTCGCCGCCCCGTCCCGTCGTCGCCGCCCCGTCATCGCCGTGCCCGTCACCGCCCCGTCGTCGCCACCCCGTCGCCGCCCGTCGTTGCCGCCACGTCCCCGCCGTCGTCGCCGCGCCCGTCGCCGTCCCCGTCGCCGCCACCCGTCGCCTCTCGCCTCGCCGGTGAGCACACACACACACACATACATTTTTTTATTTTTTTAGTTATAGAAATAGTTATAAAAATGTTAGAATTTTTTCTTTTTTTAGTTATAGAAATAGTTAGTTATATAGCATTGTTAGAAATGTTAGAATTGTTAGAAATTTTTCTGTTTTTTAGTTATAAAAAAGTTAGAATTGTTAGAAATTTTCTGTTTTTTAGTTATAAAAATAGTTATAAAAAAGTTAGAAATTTTTCTTTTTTTTTAGTTCTAGAAATATTAGAAATGTTATACAAATGTGAGTTATGTATATAGAAATGTTATAATTTTTTTTCTGTTTTTTAGTTATAGAAATATTAGAAATGTTATAGAAATGTTAGTTATATAGCATTGTTAGAAATGTTATAGAAATGTTAGTTATATAGAAATGTTAGAAATTTTAGTTATCAAAATCCAATCATTAAAAAAAATGTTACTTTTTGCGGGCATATAGCTAGTATTTGTTCTCGACGATGCCCGGCCCGCATCCTCGCCGTCGACCCGTCCGCGACGACGTCCGGCTGACCCATGTCCGGGACTGGGCTCCGCCGGGCTGGCACTGGGAGGTGCTGCCTGGAGGGGCGCGCCGCTTGATGAGGAACCCGGCCCCGGGTCCCGTCGTCGACCCTGATCTCGTTTGGTGGCGTTCGCGTGGGCCAGTTTCGGTGCGGAGGGAGCCGGCCCCGCCGGAGGTGGTACGTCGCCGTGTCAGGGAGGAGGACGAGCACGCCCATCGCTACATGGTTGTGTTAGAGGGCGGTAGGTTCTCCAATACCTGGCAGTTTCTTCAAGGATCTAACTTCAGCTATGATCCTGTGAGGGTTCCTTCTCTTTGGGTGTCGACCGCCCGCGCCGCAAGAACCGCAAGTGTCCTAGATTCTTCTGTAGTATTCGATCTTTATTAGCTACCTAGCCAGTGATGTATTCGATATTATATATTATTCGAGACGATGTATTCGAGATTATATATTATTCGAGACGATGTATTCGAGATTATATCTATTATTCGAGACGATGTATTCGAGATTATATCTATTATTCGAGACGATGTAATTTGAATACTAAATTGTTTTATATTTCTTTTAGATTAGTTAAATAAAAGCTATGTCGGACAATACCGACAGATAGGGAGAACAGACCCTGTTCGATATGATACGCCATCCTCGCGGGCCAGATGATGATCAGAATGAAGAAGATTATGACGGCTCTGAATTTCTAAACAACACCGGAGAGGGTGATATGATATTCGATCGCGACGAACGAATTGATGAAGTCATGAACTACGATTCTGATGATGACAAAGAAAATGTTGATCTTGAAACAACAAAGACCGGCGAGGTATATATATTTATATAAGCAGGCACATCTGGTGATCATCACATGTTTTAAATGAGTTCAAGATATATTAACGAATCAATCTTTCTTCTTCCAGCCATCCGGATCGAGCAAATCTTCAGGCAACAGGACGAAACGAGGCCCGAACAAAAAGTTGAAGGAGGTAGTAAAGTACAATATCAAGGCAATCAGACCTAATGGCGAACCATTAGCGCCTAAGAAGATTGCCGACAAGTTCGTTCGTCAGTGCGGAGTTCTTGTGAAGGACCAACTCTCGATCTCCCTTCAAGAATGGAGAGAGCCAGCAAAGCCATGTCCAGATCTTACTTTTGTCGACGACAGACAAAAAAGTCTGCTTTGGGATACTCTCATGCAACATTTCACCGTACCAGATTATTTCACGGAAACAGATGTGCAGAAAGTCAAGGACGCTGCTCTTAGGAAGATGGCGGTTGCATTCAAGAACCACAAGAATCGTGAATGGGACAAGTACGACAAGGGAGGAAGGAAGACTCCAGTATTCGAGGGAACACTACAGAAGCAAAGTGCTCATTGGGACGATTTTGTGAAATTCAAGGATTCAGAATTAGCTAAGGAACGGTCGAGAATAAACAAGAAGAATGCTGAAAAAAAGGATAAGTTCCATAAGCTGGGGCCAGGTGGCTACGCGGTGGCAATGCCTAAGTGGGATAAGTTTGAGAAAGAGATGGAGAATGCAGGTGTCACTTCGGTTACTAGGAGCTGGCCCCCCAGGTGCAGGACTTGGTTCTATGCGCATGGGGGGAGTTGGACCCGAAGACAGGCAAAGTTCTAACGAAGGTATGTCTAAAAGGAGCCGACGATAAGATACTTGTTGCAATAGAAGAGGCTCGATCGGGGGTGTTCCAGCCCAACAGAGAGAACGACGAGCTTACGCGTGCCCTGGGAAATCCTGAACACCCAGGAAGAACACGAGGCAAGGGCGCTATTCCGTGGTATGAGGGGTTTTCGGACTGGAACGCCGACTACAGAACCCGTGCGAGAAGGAAGATTGCGGAGGAGAAGCAGAGGAAGATGGAGGAGGAGCAGAGGAAGCTGGACTATGAATGCCTTCAAGGCCTAGAATCAAAGCACGTGGACTTCGCAGTCAAATTCCAGCGGCAGCAGGAGCAGATCGACTCACTTAGCCAGCAAAGGGGGTCTCAGTATCTGTAGCAGCTAGCGGATGATCCAGCATTGGATACCACCGCCCCATCCATGCCGAGAAGCAGCATGGGTTCCGCCCCGGGTGACGCAATGCTGGATAGATACCCCGTGGATGACATCATGGAGAACACTAACTGCGAGCTACACTTCAAAATGAAGAACATATCCATGAAGGTGGGGGACGTCGTTGCTTTTACAAATCCCCCCGAGGCAACCTTCCATTGCAACCCGATTCTAGCAGGCTATGCTCATGTCTTAGTTGATGAGGTGGTGGACCAATATTCGGGGCTAGAGCTTGACATTCCTGGAGGTGACGAAGAGCACACACTCGGAGAGGCCAAACATCATATCATCCTATGGAGAAAGGATTGCATCATCTTTCGAAGGCCACCGACACCGCATCAGTCGACTCCTCGTCGAAGTCCGCCACCGAGTCAGCAGACTCCCGCTCCTGCAAGTCCACCAATGCGTGAGGCCACTCCTCCTCCTCCAAGTCCGGCAAAGCGTGAGGCCACTCCTCCTCCAAGTCCGACACAGCGTCAGACGTCCACTCCTCCTCCAAGTCCGGCACAACTTCTGGCCACTCCTCCATGTCTGGCACAGCTTCAGGCCACTCCTCCTCGTCCAACTCAGCCCCGTCAGCCGTCTCCGCCGCCTCAACAATCGCATAAGAGACACCCCGCAGCGATGGTGTGTAGCGGTACGAGTCGAGGCAGTACAGGAAGTACAGGCGGAGGCAAGCGATATAAATATGGTCAAAGCCTCACTGATCCTCCTTAGAGGGCTTACGACAGGACCGAGGAGCAAACCAAGGCCATAGTGCGGGCAGAAGTGGACGCCCAATTTGGACCAATACCGCCACTGCCGCCAAGGGATAAAGTGCCTGAGGAAAAGATTGACCACTTCATTCGTATGGCTCAACCACCAGCTCCCAAGCCTGTTGACACAGACTATGAGCGCCACATCAGGAATCGAGCACGTCTACAGAAGGAGGCGAGCTCGAGCTCGAGCAAACAACAAGCAGCTATCAAAAAATGCGGGAAAACCGTTCCCCAGCTGGGAGAACAGGCGGCGCAATCGATCCCCTCGTTTGTTGTGCCAACAACATGTGAGAGTACGTGCGCCCAATATTATTGTGGGCAAACAGTTTACGTTCCCGAGGTGGGCAATGTGGTAATAACCGAGGAGCATATAACGCAGGCTGAAATTCTGAAGATCACTGTTGGACAACTCCTCGAGATCGAGCCCATGCATGTGCTTACAGAGGAGCAAATAAAACGGAAATATGTCCGGGGTGAACCTTTGGTCAAGCCAGATGAGGTCAAGAAGCTCCCAACGAGAATGTATGAATTGCATCAATGGTACATGGACATTACCAAGAGTTCCAATCGAGAGTCCCTCATGGTGGAAGTCAAGAAGGATCATTACTACCATGAGAAAGCTGTGTCCGTTGAGTATAATGAACTGTTTCAGTTATACAATCAAGACGCACTAGACAAATCTATCGTCAGTTGCTATTGTCTGTAAGTGATTTCTTTCTGTAATTTAAGTCTCAAGCTAGCTGTAGTGATCCTTTTGATCTATCATTACCTGTAGTTATCCTCACTATATTCTTTTTTGTGGTATTATGCAGGATGAAGATGTATGAAATGAAAAAAAGGTGGACGCTAAGGCATTGGGTTCATTGACCTAAACATCATTAATGAATACACATGGAAAATAGATAAATATCATGAAAATCATGTAGAGGATAGCATGCTAGAGTTCTTGAAGTGTCTCAAATACAATGAACATATACTACTTCCTTACAACTTCCAGTGAGTCACACTGTCTTGTACTACAAATTCTCTGTTTTTGCCTACTAGCTAGCTACATGTTTTTGCTTACATATGTCCGCTTAATTAAGACATCCAAATGTGTGTGCATGCGGATTTCACTGGATCTTGTGTATCATTAAAGTTGACGCCGGAACAGTTGAAGTACTCGACTCACTACTTAAAAAACAAGGTGACTACACCATCTTGTTTGGGATAGTCAACAGGTAATTTCAATCATTATTAACTATATATCTCGGCCTATTTAGTTCGTCATTTCCTGATATGAACTATTTAATAACCCATTTATTCATTTTATTTGTCGGCGGGCAGGGCTTGGGTAAGGTTCATCAGCGTCACTCCATGCGAATGGAATCAAAGACTGCAATGGTTTCGACCCAAGGTAAGTAATTAAGTAGTACTAGCTAGCTAGCTAGCTGCCATTATCTCTTTAATTATCATGCTTGATTAATTATTATCTGATCAAATTCTATTCTCGTAAAGACCCTGAAGCAGGCGCAGGGGACTGATCTGTGTGCATACTGCGTTTGCGAGAACATTCGCATGATGGCGTCCGAAAGGAGCAGATCTCAAAGACAGGAATGGGTACGTTTGTCAGAACACTATTCACAATTTTTACACCATTATCGATATCTAGTCACACAACTAATAAACATGCATATTGATCTCCTTCTTAACAGTTCACAGAGGTGCGGGACAAGCTCCTAGAAACGAAGCGCGTATAAGCACTTCAAGAGGAAATAGCGGGATTTTTGCTCGACCAGGTCATAGATCCGAAGGGAGAATACCATTACCCGCTACCGCCCCCATGAACCACTTCCAATTGTCATCATGCTCCGAAGGCACCAATTAGGCTAATGCCACTGGCTCTGAAGGCAACATGTAGGAGAAATTGTATATAGCTATACATGTGTGTATGTGTGAACTGGTGGTTTGTGAGACATTTGATGATATATATATATATGATTGGTTCTACTAGAAATTTTATATATATATATATATATATATATATATATATATATATATATGCATAACGTGTACAATGTGTAGTATCGTAAAATACCAGCAAACGAAAAAGAATTAAATGGAAAACACAAAATTAAATGAAAAAGAAATCATAAAACCAAAAAACCCCAAACCTTGTAGTACCGGTTGGTTATACCAACCGGTACTAAAGGGCTCTCGGCCCCCGGAGCTGGCTCGTGCCACGTGGTTGCCCTTTAGCACCGGTTCGTGTTGAACCGGTACTAAAGGGGGGGGCCTTTAGTGCCCACACTTTAGTGCCGGTTATGGAACCGGCACTAAAGGGCCTTACGAACCGGTGCTATTGCTCGGTTCTGCACTAGTGGCAAGCAATACGGTAAACACACAACACAAGAACATGAAAATATGCTCAACCAAGTATGATGCAAGACAAGTCTATATATGATGCAATACATGGCAAGGGATGAAGCACACAAGAACAACACCAAACAACAAGTTTAAATGAGGTCAGAATCAACATATAACAAATCCGGTAAGTCCTCATACGCATAATTTGAAATTAGTCCAGATCTGAACAAACCTTAAGTTAAAGTTGTTAAACAGCAGGTTAACCTGCACCAAGATGATCTACACGAAATTCTATTCAAGTTTCATACAAAGTTTGTTTAATTCGGAGCTACGGTCTAGAAGATATGAGCAAATCAAGACAAACATGGCAACGGTGCAAGATGCACCCAAACATCAAGCAAACACACTCCAAACATGTAAACAACATGATAATATGATTCTACATGCAAAATTACACAAGTTTCATATAGGGCACGCTCAAAATGGAGCAACGGTTCAACACATACACATGAAACAAGATATAACAACAAGTTGAAGTTAACAGCCGCATAGCAAGTTTGGAGCAAGATATATATATGCTAAAGCACCCAAACATGTTAACAAGAAGCATGGATGTGAAGTTGACATGATACTTAACAAGCATGAAATTAGAACACACCCAGAAGCTTGCTGGAACAAAATTAAACAAGCATGGCAAGTTGCAATAAAATTATCCAGACTTAGCCAAAATCTGGGAAGGCAAAAACATCATCACGATGCCACCTTCGGAGGCACAAAACAACAAGCATATCAACTCTAATAAGAACATAAAGAGCATGGACATGAAGTATACATAGCATACATCAAACAACTCCATTGGACCATCTCCATAGGAGGCATGGATCAATAACAACAAGCTTCACCAAATTGATCATGCTGATAAAAACCTGACAGGTATAATTTATAGCAACTTGAGAGCAAGAAATAAATAAGCTACAGCAGGCCATATGAGCAAGTAAGGGAAATGAATGGATAGATAATAACATGGACAACAAGACATGAGCAATGGCCACTCCAAAACAAGCATGGATGTGAGTGGGGCATCAAGCAAACATAGCATCAGGTTATACAGATTCCAGACTTAGCAGTTTTTCACTTAGTATAAAACAGCAACAACAACATGGCATGTTTACAAGCTTGTTTAAGTCACCTCAAAGCATATCATGGAAAGTTATTTGCACCACAGCAAAGCCCATATGATTGTGCTTCTAAAACATCTAGACATGTGACATGAAGACAAACACATCAATATCAATGAGCAAGTGAAATCAGCATCTCATAACAAGTTTCAGCACTTAACAGTCAAATGCACTTTTGCAACAGAGATTAACATGGCAATATGGCACCTAACATGAATGCTACAGCAACCATCATGTAGAGCACTTCACAATGAACATTTTGACATATCATATGCTCCATTTGGATAAACATGCACCAAGTTACAAGCATCACAAGCATGCAACAAAATTATAGTTAACAGCAGTTTAAAATTTATAGCACTCTTACAACAGAGATTAGAGCATCTAGATGAACTCAAACAAGCATGTCACAATGGAACAAAGTGTAGAGCATATCACCACGATCATTTTGACATATCATTCATTCAAATTGGACATACACACAACAAGTTACAGCCATGCAAACATGCAACATTTTGTTAAGGCAGAAAAGGACTTAGAATAAAAGTATACCCTCGGGGATGGACATGTCCGGTGTCAGGTCAGACATGTCCGTCGGTGCGGGCATCCGGGCCCACACGTCAGCGAGACGGGGAGAAGAGGCGGACATGTCCGCGCCGGGACGGACATGTCCGTCGGCGGCGGCGGGCGCGGGGCCCACTTGGCAGCGGCTCACGAGCGGATGCGGATCCAGCAGCCGGAGCGGGTCGGGTCCGGACGACGGAGTGGATCGGGTCCAGTCGGCTGGAGGCCATGGCCACGGCGTCGAGGGCGGGGGAGGCCGGGGAAGCAGCGGTTCGGTGGCGTCGGCCTGGAGCTTGCCGGCGAGCCTCTCCGGCGAGGGAGGCGAGGCCTGCGGGCGCGGGGGCTGGCCGGCGACGAGCTGGCAGACCGATGGCAAGGCGGAGAGCAACTCCGTCGAGATCGAGGCCTGGTGGCGCTCGGCTCGGTGGCGCGGCGGCGAAGCGACGAAGAGCGGACGCGGGGCGTGGGCACGGCGAGCTCGGGCGCTCGGGGACGAGGCCCAGCGACTCTCCGGCGAGGCCGGTTGAATCCGGCAGCGGGCGCGGCCAGATCGGATATCCTGATCCGATCGAGCGGGACGAGCGGGAGGCTCTGCGAGCGGGGGCGAGGTCGGGCCCGAGCGGGCCTGCGGCGGCGGGGCGCGGCCCGAATCGGCCGGGGGGCGGGCCGGTTGCGGATTTTCTGCGGCCAGGCGCGGGGCGACGTGGCTCTCGCCACATGGAGGCGTGGGATTGGCCAGACGGTGCCCAGGTGGCGGCGGAGCCAATGGGCACGCGCCATGTGGCGGGGGAAGGCTAGAGGGAGCCGGATTTGGAGGGGGAGGCGGCGGCGCGGCCCTCAAGGTGGGTGGAGGCGCTGAAAACGAGGGGGGAGAGTGGTAGGCTGCCAAAAATGGACAAGGAGGGTCTATATATAGGGAAAGAGCTAGGTTTATGT
>LR738710.1:714286998-714347208 GCA_902687465.1 Secale cereale | reverse complement strand
GGCCTAGGTTAGGTAGTGGGCTGTGTAGGAGGGGTTGTGGGGAGAGTAGAGAAGAGGCCCGCGGGGTTTTCGGAGACCGAAAACGTCCGACGATTAAACCGACTACTAGTGTCGCTATATATATCCGTTGGGCTATCAAACGAGCTCCGAATGAGATGAAATTTGGCAGGCGGCCTGTCTACACTATAATAAGACCACACGCCAAGTTTCATCCCATTCCGAGAACATTTTTCGGCCACTCATAAAATAAATATTCGGAGGCGCCGCGGGTGCGTGTGAGTGTGTCTGGGCTCAGAATGGACAACGGAAAGGGCGAGGGGACTCGGGCGGATGCTAGTTTTGAAAACATGCTGATGCAAGCACACGATGACATGGCAAGAGCAACACGCAAGCAGATGACATGGCAAAGACAACGAATAACTGGCTGACACGTGGCGCACCGGTCTCGGGGGGTCACAACACTCCCCTACTAACAAGAGATCTCGTCCCGATATCTTAGGAACGAGACGGAAGAGCAAAAGGAAGAACAAAGTTCTTCGAGGACAAAAGAGTGAAACCAAAGAATATTGAGAGGTTGAATAACTTGAAAGAAATGGTACAACAAGGACGAACGAGAAAGAGAAGCCCCATTACAAAAAGGAACAAGGAATACACGAGAACCAATGAGGTTGAATGGTAAGAAGCAAGAATTGAAGGAATACAATGGATTCAAAACCACTCTGGTTAATAAGAGATAGAAATGAATCTCCACGAAGGAATTCGGGCAGCACTCCGGGTGAAAAAAATGAAGGAATAGAACTTGAACTTGACGAGATGAACAACATGATTCCTCCGGAAGAATTGAAAGGGTGAAATAAAAGAACAAAGAAGAAGATGACATCTTACACCACAAATGAATTGAAAGAACATCTTCAATAGAAAGACCTGAACGGAGTTGTTGAGAAAATCAACAACAAAAGAATAAGCTTGTTGTGGACTTATTTAAACATCTCAAAACTTGAGGTGATACTATGCCGCAACCAAAAGATTGAATAGATGAGATGGAGGAAGAAATGCAAAACTCCACTTCAAACGAATACGGAGGATTATTTGCATCTCGAGACACAAAAGAATAATGCTTGAGCTGCTCCAGAAGAATTAGCTGAACGTTTGAAGAATGAATTACTCGTGAAGAATAACTATGAAGAACTCCGGTAACAAAAGGATGATGAAATAGAAATGACTGATGAGAGGAATAAGAATTAAAGCCTTGCGATGATTTAGATGGGGTTCCGACGAGATGGCCGAGAAAAACATTGAACTCCGGAAAGAAAAGATAAAAACACTTGGAACTAGAATTTATTCATCAAGAATAAACTCCAAAGGAAAGGATTAATCAACATGACGAGAATGAATAAGAATTATGTTATCCTTATCCTCCACCAATTAAATTGATGAGAAGTAATGGATTTGCATATCACTTATTCGCGTTGAAAAAGATTAAAGAGGGATATATCGCGAACTTGCGAAAAATCTTCATGAAACACTGGTAGGATTGGACTAAAAAATGAATGAATGGATATAATAACATCGGAAAAGAACTCTTGAGCGAACCACCATAAGAATTGAAGCCGAGTGAAGAAAAGAATGAACCGCCATGAAGAATTGAAAACGAGTGATTAAAGAGAACGACCACCGTAAGGAATTGCAATTGGACAAAGAGAATAAAATGAATCGCCGGAAGAATAAAGCACTTGAGGAAATTAAGATACAAGAGAACAAAGAGATTGCAAACTGATTATAGAATACATGAACGAAGCACCGGAAGAATGTGAGACGAACGAAGAGGCATCAATGAAGAATATTTCGAGGACGAAGTTGAAAACTGAGAACAAAGAAATCTTCTGAAATGATGGCCTTCGGAGGAACACAAAGAAAAGAATTCATGAAATACTCCGGATGGGTATGGAAAAGAATTAAAGTTGAACCAATGATGAAAATGATTAAAAGTGATCTTGAAGAAGGCATATGACTGATGGAATCCATACTTACGTCACACTTGAAAGCATTTCGGAACACTCCGGGAAATTAGAAGAGTCAGGTAAGATCCTAGGAAAAGACCTGTGGGTTATGAGCCCACCGAAGAGAAAACACCGTTGAAAGGATTGAAAAGGAGATGATGCACCGGAAATGATTCAATGACTCGAATGAGGTGACAACCTCGAATTAATTAAAACACAAACGATTCTCTTGAGATATCTTCAGAACTCCGGAATAATTAATGGCGAGAGATGAACGAGCAAGAGGAAAACATATGAGCCAGGGAAAACGAATATGATGAAAATCGAAAACTTTAATTGATTCCACCGGAGAAGAATATAGGTGAAGAATATCGACTGAGAGAAGAATTCACCGGTTGAATAACTGAGGAAGAATGCAGAGGATCGCACGAGTAGGATGGATACTCGATTAAGGACTCCGGTCCGAGAAGAAAAAGGGTGGGTGGGTGGGAAAAAGAAAGAACACAACGGACGGGGAAACAACATCCATTGGAAAGAACCGAGGATTGAACTTGCAAGAATAAGATGGTTGAATCCACTTGATGAGAGATGCACCAGATGAAAGACCAGGAAACGAAACAAACGAGAACTAACCGCGATCCTAGAAAAAAATTTGAAGGGGAAGAGGAGCAATTCAAAAACACCTACATCAAGATTCCTCACCAGAGCGATGAAGGGACTGAGGAGTAAAAAGAATTCCTACTCTCCGATATAACTGGACTCCAAAAAAGTTTTCTGCTAGACTCGACAACGGCCAAGCTACGAACAATCAAGGGGGATCCTATGGTCGGTCGAGGCTCTGATACCAACTTGTCAGGCCCAAGATGTGTCACACCTTGATTTTCATGTCACTTTGCTTAAGCTAATTTCCATGTTAAAAATGTGGATTTGCAAAAACTTTTGAGTGTTTTGACTTTGCTTGATTTGACTTTTGTCTGCTATTTGCTAGTGCTCTAAAAATCAAATAAATCCTCCAACTCTTATACTTCATCTCCTTGACCCAAAACCTTTTCCCAATGATCATGCCATGTGTATAGACCAGTATAGAATTTTCTTATAAAAATATTTTGGCCAAATGGTATTTTCTAAAATTAGTTTTCCAAAAACCCCTGAATTGAGGTTTGCACTGCAAGTACCTTATTTAGGGTGTGAAAAATCTTTAAAAAAGTATATTTGAATCCTATTAGGTATAGGACTCCCAGAAACCACAAAAGTATAATTTTAGAAGTTATTTTTATATTTTATTTAAAAGCTTTTTATTAAGGCCAGAAATGGTCTTAAATAGGGAAAAATTATTTAATCATTTCAAAAATATTTGCCAAAATTCAGGGAGACTCATAGGACATATATTGTCCATATATAAGAGTTTCAGCACATGGTCATGTTCAAAAATATTGGTCAAACCCTTCCAAAACCCTTTCTGGATATTTCAAGCTTTTGAAATATTTACAAAGGAAATATTCTCCAAAAATTCCAGGGAAATTCTATCATGTCATATATGACATATTTGATGATCTTGCAAAGCCTCATGCCTTGAAGATCAAGGAAACATCCTCTAATCCCCTCTAAACCATTCTGTCCATATTTGAAGTTTGAGCAACTCTACATTGCCAAACATGTCCAAATGCTCTCAAATTTGGTGCACATGCTAGAATGGCCTAATAAGGCATCTAGACCAAATGGCACAAGATTTGGAATAGAGCAACTTGATCAGATCACCCCAAAACCACTTTTGTTCAAATTCAAATTTGAACAACTTTACATTGTCAACTTTTTATCTGGTGCCTCAAACTTTGTGGCCATGTTCATAACCCCAAATGATGATGCTACACCAAGTGGTGCATCAAGGCGAGATGATTTGCTTGACTCAAATATGGTGAAACCATTTCTGTTGATTTCTAGGGTTCACCAAAGTTACATTGGCTACTTTGCCCAAATGAGCTCAAATTTGGTGTAGGGGCCTAATTATATGTGACATTCCATCCTGTTAAGTCCCATGCCAAGTGGAGGTCATTTGCCTCCCCAGAACCTGATCAAACACCTTCTGTCCATTTACTAAAACAAGTGTTTGGACCCCTTTCTCTAATTCCTTTTACCCCAAGTTTCTACCACACCTTCCCCTGATCATCCTCTACCCCCAGTAATTCTCTATGGCCTCAGCTCAATTATTGGAGGGGGGTAAAACCCCAAATTCACTATTCTGGCAGCAGCTTTCACCCTCGCCTTCACCTCTCTCCTCATCCCAGAGGCTCCCCAGGGCATCCAAGACTGCCTCCCCATTGTTTACTACTCCCTCTACCCTCTGGACACGGCTGGACACAAGAGGACACGCCAATGACACCGTGTGCATGTCCTGGCATGCAAAGTTCGCGCTCTAGAGCGCGCTACAGTGCCTCGGTGCACTGTAGCTACCTCCAATCAGGGGCGCCCGACAGCCTTGGGCTTCCCCCTCGTGTCCCCCGAGGCGGCCTCGACGTCCGCAACACGCTGGGTGGTCGGCCCCCTCCTCTCTCCCCCTCTTTCACCCCTGCCCGCACGTGCACCGGCCGACCCTGAGCTCCAGTGAGAAACCTCGCACGCGCGACCTCTCTGGCGCCTCCCCGCTCCCCCTCTCTCTTCCTTTAGGCGTGGACCAGCTCCAGGAACACCCAAGACACGCCCACTGGTGCCCCCGTGGCCTGCAACGACAGCAACGACCTCGCCGGCGCATGCATCTCCGGTGGACCGGCGCTCGCATATAAATAGGCCGCCCCCGAGCTCCCTCGCGGCTCCGAGGGCCTCCTCTCCCTCTCCTGATTCCCCTGGACCCTCTCTCTCTCTCTCCCGCACCCCCTATCCACCACCGCGGCCAAAATCTCGCCGCCGGCCGCCGCCAAAACCCTCTGTGACCCAAGCTCCTCCGCGGGTGCTGAGCGCACGTACGGGGTCGCCGCTCCCTGCTGCATCCTCCGGCGCGTTGGGGGTCGTCGCTGGTGGCTGGAGCCGTCGGGGCGGGCGCCAGCGCCGCCCGGCCGGACCTCCCCGTCGTTCCTCTGCCTCAGGCGCGAGGTAGGGGACAACCGTCCCGCCAGTTGGCGAAGGGCCCACCTGGCAGCGACCCGGCAAGCAGGCCCACACGTTTAAGTGGAGGCGGCTTCGGCGCAGCCCGCCTTCCCCGCGCGAAAGCGCCTCACCGAAAGACGCCTCCGGCGTGGCCCCCCTGCTCACGTGCGGCCGAGCCGCTGGGCCGGCCCGCGAGCTATCTTTCGCCCAGAGCACCGTTTAAGGTTGAACCCTTTTTCCTTTTATTTTCTGTATTCCAGTAAACTTCAAATATCTCCCAAATATTCAAATGAACTCCAAATTGCATGATTCAAATTTCCTATGGCTTCATAAATCATGCTCTATCACATGGTGCAACATGCACATTGTTCCAGATACATTTCTTTCACAAATAATTATCAAATGCCCATATTCCATTTTCTGTGATGAACTTTAGAAAATCACAAAGAGCTCATTTTTGATCCAAATGCAGTGATTCAAATTCCTAGATGCTTGTCATGTCCAAACTTAGTTTTGGAACATTTTTAACAATACTTTCTGTACCCCACCAAATATTGAGCCATTTCTCCATATTTATCAGCTTTGCAAAATCCTAGGAAATTCATTTGAAATCCAAATCCAGTGAAACCAACTCCTAAATGCCTTTAAAATCATGACTTGATGATGGGTACCTTTGCTCATCATTCAAGGAAATATTTCTGTATACTTCTTCCAAATCCATAAACCCTTTGGTTCCATCATATTGGAATGTTCCAAATCACCCATTGATCCAATAACTATGAAACCACCTTGGTTATTTTTCATATGACCAGAGGTATCCCAGAAAAGTCCAACTCCTATTTTTAGAGCACTTTTATTTTTGCTTTGATTGTGTTGCTTATTATGATTGTTTCCATCGTTAGTTGACGTAATAAACGGAGTATTCGGAGATGGACCAGAAGATTTGAAGACTCGGAAGAATAAGGCAAGCAGCCCTTTGACCATGTTCAAGAAACCTTTTTATGCATGTCTCATAACACCTTATTATTCAATGCATCGGAATCATGTTGAGGTAGAAACCACTTTGGTTGCTACCCTTGTTACTTTACTGTTGAAACTTGCATCAAACATGACCCTACCTTCCTATGAGGGTTATGTGGGTGGGAGTAGTTAGGTTGCTTTAATAGTGGCTACGCAAAAGGGACGGGTATATGCATGGTGACGGAGGCAGGATACTTTCAAAAGACTTTTCGAAAACCCCGTCGGGTGCCATTTATGCCTGAGGGAGATGGTGAGATGGGTAACCACTTGATGACGAAGTGGTGTACCGAGGCATGTGTGTGTGCTGTTTTGAAAACGGATTGGTTTAAGTTGCGACCGTTATTCCAACCTTACATGCGCAACAACTCTACCCTTATATGGGAAAGGGCATTATTGATTACCTAGGTCGATACTAGCATGGTGCCCGCATTACTAGTGACGGAAGTGACATGAGGTCACTCTTGGGACGGGGTCGCGCTTGGATAGGCGGCCATGACTGTCTTTACAGGGCACCGGACACACCGTTGGTACCCCGTGCTTGTGAAATGTGATGAATACAGAGCGAGTCTCCACAAACCTTGAGATGTGAAATGTTTGGCACGGGGCTGTTACCAATCGAGTGGACTCCATATTAGTGTCGCCTAGGGAAAGATAGTGATCGGGTGCTTACCCCGGGTACTTGAGGTACCGCGGGTCGTGGATGACACGGAAGTTCCCCGGATCTAGTGGGTAAAGTGTGCAACCTCTGCAGAGTGTAAAACTATTCGAATAGCCGTGTCCACGGTCATGGACAGTTGGGTAACCGCTCTTGGGCTACGTCCAATGTTTACGGAACCTGGTGTGTGTGTGTGTGAGGAAACAACCTGGTTCAGTGATATTGTTGATGTGATTGTGAGAAAGTCACAATGAGCTTGAACATGAGTTGATTACAACTCTTTCTCGATATTGATGTCTGTGACCTCCTGATACTTGTTACAGACACACGCATATCCATGTTATATGTTGATCATACTTGCATATGAAAAACTAGCTTTCCGCAAAACTACCAATTTAGCAGTAGAGCCTTGCATAAATTATTCTATTATCACACTTGGGTTGCTTGGGAGTACATTCAATGTACTCATTGGCTTGCCACTGGTTATTTTATTGGCCAGGCAGGAGAGAACAGGTTTTGATGAAGATTTCTTGGTGAAGAGCATGCGATCTAGGACGCTTCCCAGTCAGAATGCCTGTAGGGTTAAGGCAGATGGCATGGGTCCCAGTTGTCTTTGAAGATTTCCGCTGCGATGATATACTCAAGACTTGACCATTATGGTCCTATTTATGTAATACGGTATGTAAGGATGTAAGACTCTTGTTATTCAGCTTTTGTGTGTTCAGTGAGCATTGATCTCTGGGATCACTGTACAGGTGCATTCGGTGATCTCGACTTATGAGTCGAGGTCCCCACAAAGCTGGTATCAGAGCCATCCTGACTGTAGGAAGCCTTAGTTAGCATGGTCGTTAGTTAGGGTAAAACTATTTCCAAAAACTACTACTAGTTTTCAAAACTATCTATACTTCTCTTCCCTTCTCAGTTTTTCGAAAACTAGGCTATACTCGATCTCTTCCCCTTCAAAACCTTGGTCGCTAAAACCCCTATGCCCCTGACCACTGGATTTTCTGTAATCCTCGTGGAGTGCACCTTGCCGAACAATCACCCACCACTTTTGCACGCAAGATTGGTGACACCACGACAAGATGATACCAACGGAAGTTACATCCTCGATGGACGAGGACACGAAGACCAAGAAGATGGTGCAACCTTGGCCTATGATGACCAGGGTATAGGTTATGCAAAATCATGGTATGCATCGCTAATAGAGTAATCCTGTCACTACCGTTGTTGTATCGACAACCACCCGTGGATGAGAACCTTGCCATTTGGTCCGCCTCGCTATAGTGAGCAGGAAAACGGTTCTCTTCGTCCCCCGCTCCTGGTGTCGATGTTTTCATCAACGAAACCGGCATGTTGGACCTCTATTATGCCTTGTAATTATCATTACATATGGATTGCCTACCTGGTGCCCTCGACGCCCAGAAGGCACCGGGGGATCGTCATGGTTAAAGAGACAAGAGAAGACCAAGTCAACGCCAGCTACAAGGAGGCACCTTCACCACATCACCTCATCAGGCGAGAAGTCGTTGAAGATTCTTCAGGCACAACCCGGATCATTCATCAAACAACTACAAGGGGCATAGCAACATCCGAGGAAGCTCAGAAGACTGCACGAGGCACAAGTCACGACACTGAGTCCGAGAACCCCTAGGGTAGATGAGTCGTGTACCCCCTATGCGCAGTCGAGTCCATATGATGGTTCGAATAGAACCATGATTGGGTGTTGTTTGCTTTTATTTGTTTGTGTTTTGATATAAGTCGCACTTTTGCCCCAGGCAACAAGTGCATGGCTATATCACCTTCCTTGCCTTGTTTCTTTTGTTTCTGTTTTTGCACCTGTTTGTTGCACCTGCACTATAGAACCCCCTTTAGGCATTTCCCTCCTCTATGTTGCTTCTTCCCTCTATTCTCTCTCTCCCCAATTGAAGACCCATAAGACAAGATGCACCAAGGGCTCTACCTCGGCAACCAACTGGCGCCGAAGACTTCTGCTACAACCTCCACGATCTATTGCAACTCCGTAGAGTTATGTTTAACCCTCCAGACCAGTAACCCTCTTCCTAGACCCTTTGAGACTTCCCGAGACACTCCAGCACAAATCCTTAACCATGTGCCTAACCCATGGTGAAGCGAGAGAACCTGTTAAGCCTTTGCAATCTTGCACAACACTGGGTTCGTAAAGGAGCTAGTGGACACGATGAGTGAGCACATTTTCCATCCTAATATAGCACGAGGTCTGACGATGCCATAGATAGACCAGTTCAAGGATATTGGACAGATGACATGGTGGCTTTTTATCTGTGACTTCGAGGTATTATCTGAGACCTTGGTGGATTGTGAGGTTTTCATGTTGGTGGGATCATGACTTTGTGGAAGCATGTAGGAGTGCCCGTTGGGCATGAGATTTGGATTTATGTAGGTGATTCTGGTCGGTATAATGCTGGATATGTCTGCATGATTCGGAGTAAGATTGGATTTAGGCCTATGATCCTGATTATGATATCATGCTTCTCGGTGGACAATAACCTAGGAGATTGGATTATGTGTCGGAGTTGATTTAGAGATCTCTATAGTCGTGATCTTGGAGTTTACTTGACCCGGAAGATGAGAATTTGGTGGACTTACTATCGTTATGCGTAGTCCTTCCGAGTATTTGGATATCATAGGGACTCGAGATCTTGCAAACACCGTAGACATCGGATTTGTAGGATTGTTGGATTATGTGGTGATTGATGGGAATTACCGGGCTATTGAGGTGATCTATAGGAAGGAAACAAATCTTGGAGTGGCATATGACGTGTTTCCTTAGAAAAGAGATGCATTATCGTGAGCCTTGCAAGATTAGGTTGAGTGCTTGGATTGTGGAATCTAATTTAAGCTCAGCAGCATGTATGATCTACCTTTGGATTTTAGAGGTAGACGTACATATGGATTTGGGGATCTTAGACATGTACAATTTTGTTAGACTGACTCTTGAGAGTCATGAGGATATGCATGGCATGAGTGGTGATTGAAGTTGGTCTATGCGAGAGGCCGTTTTTCCGTTCGGAGTACTAGATAGAGTTATTGGCATCTCAGAAACCGTGCTTAAGGATAATATGATATAAGTTCACTCACTCACTAGAATCCTTGAAACCCTTAAGCCCCACCGAGCCACAACCTGGTCAGATTCTGACCACGGGCCTTGACTCAGAGTCAGGAAGGCCTCTACAAATACTCAACCGAGACTACCACCAATACCCCAACCTACCTGGCGTACCCCATTGACCTCATGGAGTGATTGGACAAGATGGGTAACATCATTATTTGATGGCCTACTTGTCTGCCCGAAGACAAAGAAGAGACGGACAGCTGGATAGAAGACATTTGAAGACCACCCTGTCAAGAAGGAAGATCTACACCAACCATCGTCATCAAGAAGTAACTTCCGCGTTGAAGACCGGGCGTATCTGCAAACCACTCCTCTCAAAGGAGCCGAGCTTTTCCGTGTCGAAGGAACGCTCACACCAAGTTGTATCAAGACTTGAAGGCACGATTCTGGTGGCACGAGATGAAAAGAGAGATTGCAACCTATGTTGCAAAGTGTGATGTGTGCCAAAGGGTCAAGGCTGAGCATCAGCGACCCGCTGGATTGCTTCAACCACTCAAGGTTCCTGAGTGGAAGTGGGATAAAGGCGGAATGGACTTCGTCACTGGTTTACCAAGGTCGGATAAAGGACATGACTCTGTTTAGGTCATAGTCGATCATTTGACCAAGGTGGTCCATTTCATTCCTGTCAAGACCCCTTATGATGGCTACCGGCTGGCAGCTCTCTACATCGACCGAATCGTAAGTCTTCACGGCATTTCCCAAGGAGATTGTGCCAGATCGAGGAACCCAGTTCACCTCAAGGTTCTAGAAGAAGTTCCGAGAAGCCTTGGGAACCAAGTATCTTTCAGCACGGCTTTCCACCCACAGGCCGGAGGTCAGACTGAGCGAGTCAATCAGATTCTCGAAGTCATGACTCCGAGCCTGTGTCTTGGCATATGGAGCCAAGTGGGAGGATTGTCTCCCTTTTTGCCGAGTTCTCCCATATAACAGTTACAAGTCGAGCCTTAGATGGCACCATTTGAGGTGTTGTACGGACGCAGATGCCGCACACCCCTCAACTGGTCAGAGACTGGGGAAGGACTAGTCTTGGACCGGATATTCTCCGCGCAGCAGCAGAGCAAGTCCAACTAGTCAGAGAACGTTTGAAGGCAGCCAAGTCGAGGCAAAAGAGCTATGCTGACACTCACCGTCGGGACATGAGTTTCCATGTCAGGGACCACATGCACCTGCGGGTAACTCCTCTGAAGGAAACCAAGCGTTTCCACGTCAAGGGGAAGCTCGCACCAAGGTTCATTAGACCCTCTGAGAGCACTGCAAGTCATGTGGTAGACGGCTCCCCAGCTAGATCTACCACCTGAGATACTCTCCGTGCACCAAATCTTCCACGAGCTCCCACTCTGGAAGTACTTCTTACCTCCTAGCTTGCCCGATGCCCGCAAGGACATCGATCACCGAGCCTTTGACAGCTAACCCAACCTAACCTATGCAAGAGACCCCTCAGCAACCTCCATCAAGAAGGCATCAAGCAAGAAGCCATACCATCAAGTACTTCAAGATTCCAAGGAGCACCGCCCGGAAGCAGAACCAACAAGGAGAAGTGAAGACTACAACGTATCCAAGACTCCGCCTTTCTTTCCACGCCTAGTATGGGAATCTCGGGGACGAGATTCTTGTAAGGGGGGTAGGTCTGTCACACCCTGATTTTCATGTCACTTTGCTTAAGCTAATTTCCATGTTAAAAATGTGGATTTGCAAAAACTTTTGAGTGTTTTGACTTTGCTTGATTTGACTTTTGTCTGCTATTTGCTAGTGCTCTAAAAATCAAATAAATCCTCCAACTCTTATACTTCATCTCCTTGACCCAATACCTTTTCCCAATGATCATGCCATGTGTATAGACCAGTATAGAATTTTGTTATAAAAATATTTTGGCCAAATGGTATTTTCTAAAATTAGTTTTCCAAAAACCCCTGAATTGAGGTTTGCACTGCAAGTACCTTATTTAGGGTGTGAAAAATCTTTCAAAAAGTATATTTGAATCCTATTAGGTATAGGACTCCCAGAAACCACAAAAGTATAATTTTAAAAGTTATTTGTATATTTTATTTAAAAGCTTTTTCTTAAGGCCAGAAATGGTCTTAAATAGGGAAAAATTATTTAATCATTTGAAAAATATTTGCCAAAATTCAGGGAGACTCATAGGACATATATTGTCCATATATAAGAGTTTCAGCACATGGCCATGTTCAAAATATTGGTCAAACCCTTCCAAAACCCTTTCTGGATATTTCAAGCTTTTGAAATATTTACAAAGGAAATATTCTCCAAAAATTCCAGGGAAATTCTATCATGTCATATATGACATATTTGATGATCTTGCAAAGCCTCATGCCTTGAAGATCAAGGAAACATCCTCTAATCCCCTCTAAACCATTATGTCCATATTTGAAGTTTGAGCAACTCTACATTGCCAAACATGTCCCAATGCTCTCAAATTTGGTGCACATGCTAGAATGGCCTAATAAGGCATCTAGACCAAATGGCACAAGATTTGGAATAGAGCAACTTGATCAGATCACCCCAAAACCACTTCTGTTCAAATTCAAATTTGAACAACTTTACATTGTCAACTTTTTATCTGGTGCCTCAAACTTTGTGGGCATGTTCATAACCCCAAATGATTATGCTACACCAAGTGGTGCATCAAGGGGAGATGATTTGCTTGACTCAAATATGGTGAAACCATTTCTGTTGATTTCTAGGGTTCACCAAAGTTACATTGGCTACTTTGACCAAATGAGCTCAAATTTGGTGTAGGGGCCTAATTATATGTGACATTCCATCCTGTTAAGTCCCATGCCAAGTGGAGGTCATTTGCCTCCCCAGAACCTGATCAAACACCTTCTGCCATTTACTAAAACAAGTGTTTGGACCCCTTTCTCTAATTCCTTTTACCCCAAGTTTCTACCACACCTTCCCCTGATCATCCTCTACCCCCAGTAATTCTCTATGGCCTCAGCTCAATTATTGGAGGGGGGTAAAACCCCAAATTCACTATTCTGGCAGCAACTTTCACCCTCTCCTTCACCTCTCTCCTCATCCCAGAGGCTCCCCAGGGCATCCAAGACTGCCTCCCCATTGTTTACTACTCCCTCTACCCTCTGGACACGGCTGGACACAAGAGGACACGCCAATGACACCGTGTGCATGTCCTGGCATGCAAAATTCGCGCTCTGGAGCGCGCTACAGTGCCCCGGCGCACTGTAGCTACCTCCAATCAGGGGCGCCCGACAGCCTTGGGCTTCCCCCTCGTGTCCCCCGAGGCGGCCTCGACGTCCGCAACACGCTGGGTGGTCGGCCCCCTCCTCTCTCCCCCTCTTTCACCCCTGCCCGCACGCGCACCGGCCGACCCTGAGCTCCAGTGAGAAACCTCGCACGCGCGACCTCTCTGGCGCCTCCCCGCTCCTCCTCTCTCTTCCTTTAGGCGTGGACCAGCTCCAGGAACGCCCTGGACACGCCCACTGGTGCCCCCGTGGCCTGCAACGACAGCAACGACCTCGCCGGCGCATGCATCTCCGGTGGACCGGCGCTCGCCTATAAATAGGCCGCCCCCGAGCCCCCTCGCGGCTCCGAGGGCCTCCTCTCCCTCTCCTAATTCCCCTGGACCCTCTCTCTCTCTCTCCCGCACCCCCTATCCACCACCGCGGCCAAAATCTCGCCGCCGGCCGCCGCCAAAACCCTCTGTGACCCAGGCTCCTCCGCGGGTGCTGAGCGCACGTACGGGGTCGCTGCTCCCTGCTGCATCCTCCGGCGTGTTGGGGGCCGTCGCTGGTGGCTGGAGCCGTCGGGGCGGGCGCCAGCGCCGCCCGGCCGGACCTCCCCGTCGTTCCTCTGCCTCAGGCGCGAGGTAGGGGACGACCGTCCCGCTAGTTGGCGAGGGGCCCACCTGGCAGCGACCCGGCCAGCAGGCCCATACGTTTAAGTGGAGGCGGCTTCGGCGCAGCCCGCCTCCCCCGCGCGAAAGCGCCTCACCGAAAGATGCCTCCGGCGTGGCCCCCCTGCTCACGTGCGGCCGAGCCGTTGGGCCGGCCCGCGAGCTATCTTTCGCCCAGAGCACCGTTTAAGGTTGAACCCTTTTTCCTTTTATTTTCTGTATTCCAGTAAACTTCAAATATCTCCCAAATATTCAAATGAACTCCAAATTGCATCATTCAAATTTCCTATGGCTTCATAAATCATGCTCTATCACATGGTGCAACATGCACATTGTTCCAGATATATTTCTTTCACAAATACTTATGAAATGCCCATATTCCATTTTTGTGATGAACTTTAGAAAATCAGAGAGAGCTCATTTTTGATCCAAATGCAGTGATTCAAATTCCTAGATTCTTGTCATGTCCAAACTTAGTTTTGGAACATTTTTAATAATACTTTCTGTACCCCACCAAATATTGAGCCATTTCTCCATATTTATCAGCTTTGCAAAATTCTAGGAAATTCATTTGAAATCCAAATCCAGTGAAACCAACTCCTAAATGCCTCTAAAATCATGACTTGATGATGGGTACCTTTGCTCATCATTCAAGGAAATATTTCTGTATACTTCTTCCAAATCCATAAACCCTTTGGTTCCATCATATTGGAATGTTCCAAATCACCCATTGATCCAATACCTATGAAACCACCTTGGTTATTTTTCATATGACCAGAGGTATCCCAGAAAAGTCCAACTCCTATTTTTAGAGCACTTTTATTTTTGCTTTGATTGTGTTGCTTATTATGATTGTTTCCATCGTTAGTTGACGTAATAAACGGAGTATTCGGAGATGGACCAGAAGATTTGAAGACTCGGAAGAATAAGGCAAGCAGACCTTTGACCATGTTCAAGAAACCTTTTTATGCATGTCTCATAACACCTTATTATTCAATGCATCGGAATCATGTTGAGGTAGAAACCACTTTGGTTGCTACCCTTGTTACTTTACTGTTGAAACTTGCATCAAACATGACCCTACTTTCCTATGAGGGTTATGTGGGTGGGAGTAGTTAGGTTTCTTTAATAGTGGCTACGCAAAAGGGACGGGTATATGCATGGTGACGGAGGCAGGATACTTTCAAAAGACTTTTCGAAAACCCCGTCGGGTGCCATTTATGCCCGAGGGAGATGGTGAGATGGGTAACCACTTGATGACGAAGTCGTGTACCGAGGCAAGTGTGTGTGCTGTTTTGAAAACGGATTGGTTTAAGTTGCGACCGTTATTCCAACCTTACATGCGCAACCACTCTACCCTTATATGGGAAAGGGCATTATTGATTACCTAGGTCGATACTAGCATGGTGCCCGCATTACCAGTGACGGGAGTGACATGAGGTCACTCTTGGGACGGGGTCGCGCTTGGATAGGCGGCCATGACTGTCTTTACAGGGCACCGGACACACCGTTGGTACCCCATGCTTGTGATATGTGATGAATACGGAGCGAGTCTTCACAAACCTTGAGATGTGAAATGTTCAGCACGGGGCTGTTACCAATCGAGTGGACTCCATATTAGTGTCGCCTTGGGAAAGATAGTGATCGGGTGCTTACCCCGGGTACTTGAGGTACCGCGGGTCGTGGATGACACGGAAGTTCCCCGGATCTAGTGGGTAAAGTGTGCAACCTCTGCAGAGTGTAAAACTATTCGAATAGCCCTGTCCACGGTCATGGACAGTTGGGTAACCGCTCTTGGGCTACGTCCAATGTTTACGGAACCTGGTGTGTGTGTGTGAGGAAACAACCTGGTTCAGTGATATTGTTGATGTGATTGTGAGAAAGTCACAATGAGCTTGAACATGAGTTGATTACAACTCTTTCTCGATATTAATGTCTGTGACCTCCTGATACTTGTTACAGACACACGCATATCCATGTTATATGTTGATCATACTTGCATATGAAAAACTAGCTTTCCGCAAAACTACCAATTTAGCAGTAAAGCCTTGCATAAATTATTCTGCTATCGCACTTGGGTTGCTTGCGAGTACATTCAATGTACTCATTGGCTTGCCACTGGTTATTTTATTGGCCAGGCAGGAGAGAACAGGTTTTGATGAAGATTTCTTGGTGACGAGCATGCGAGCTAGGACGCTTCCCAGTCAGAATGCCTGTAGGGTTAAGGCAGATGGCATGGGTCCCAGTTGTCTTTGAAGATTCCCGCTGCGATGATATATTCAAGACTTGACCATTATGGTCCTATTTATGTAATACGGTATGTAAGGATGTAAGACTCTTGTTATTCAGCTTCTGTGTGTTTAGTGAGCATTGATCTCTGGGATCACTGTACACGTGCATTCGGTGATCTCGACTTATGAGTCGGGGTCCCCACAAGATGTGATTCTATCCCGATCACGTGACACTTACGTGATTGGGGCACAACCGCATTTCGGGCGCTTAGCAAGATGGATATCATTACATACATACATACATAGGGAATACAACAATACATACAAGTCACATGAATACAACAACATCGATACAAGGCATCCGACTACGGATGCAAACATAAAAAGCACAACGACATCCATCTGCTATCCCAGGCTGCTGACCAGGAACCTAACCCAAGACTGGAGAAGAAGAAGAAGAAAGAACTCCAACACGACGAACATCGCTCTCACGTCAAGACATCGGAAACCTGCACCTGCAACTGTTGTTGTAGTATCTATGAGCCACGAGGACTCACCAATCCCATAACCATGGGTAACAAGACTAGCAAAGCTTAATGGGTAGGAAGAGGTAAAGTGGTGAGGTTGCAACAGCGGCTAAGCAATATGTATGGTGGCTAACTTACGAGTACAAGAATAAGATGAGCATCTACACAAACGGTCGCAAACTAGTAGTGATCGCTAAAGATCCTGAACTACCTACGAGTCAAACATAACCCCACCGTGTTCTCTTCTCAAAGTGAAAAGAGACAGTCACGGTAACTCACACAGTTGTGTGTTTTACTTCGGATCCTTTGTCAAGTTTTCTACAAGCGGACATTAACAAATTCCAATCTGCCACATAACCGCGGGCACGGCTTTCGAAAGATCATAACCCTGCAGGGGTGTCCCAACTTAGCCCATCACAAGCTCTCACGATCAGCAGAAGTAATAATAATATTACCCCTTATCTTAGGGACAATCCGATCAGGCTCGGAATCCCGGTGCACAAGACATTTCGACAATGGTAAAACAAGTCCAGCAAGACCTCCCGGTGTGTCGACACCATGATAGTAGCCGCGCGTATCTCGTCTCAGGCCACGACTGGATGGGCGATGCTACAGGTAAAACCATCCCTCGAGTTTCCTCGAGGTGGCCCCGCAGGCTCCCCATTTGGGACCAACACCATCAGCACTGGCCCCCCTGCTATGTAGAAAGAATCCTCGGGTAGCGCTAACTCCCTATGCAATTAATTAATTAATTAAGTTTTTACTATGTTGCAAATTAAAACCAATGTTGGGCCTTGCTGGAGAAGTTTTATTCAAAGATGAACTGTCAAGGGGTCCCCATATACCCCAACCGTGTAAGGAACGCAAAATCAAGGAACATAACGCCGGTTTATCAGCTCCTAAGGTGGCATGAGTGGAACAAAACACCGAGCAAAAGGCCAAGCCTTCCACCCATGCCCAGTATATAGGTGTGTTAATGTATATATAGGACATATTGTGATATCCAACAACTAGTTCCAACATGGAACGATCTTCATCTTCACCTGCAACTAACAACGCTATAAGAGGGGCTGAGCAAGCGGTAACATAGCCAAACAACGGTTTGCTAGGAAGGTGTCAAAGGTTAGAGGTTTCATGGCAACAAGGAGAAGGGCTGACAATAATGATGGGTAGCGCGACATATAACGATAGCATCGAGACAACTAAGCATGGCAATGGTAGTAAAGGTATCCAAGGGTATGGTCATCTTGCCTGAGATCCCGTAAGGAAGAAGAACGGGTCCATGAAGAATACGAAGAAGAAGCCTTGAAGACAAACCACGTGTAGATGAACGAATCCTCACGATCGCAACGGAACAAGAACTAACGAGAAGAAGCAAGCAACACGGTAAACACACAACACAAGAACATGACAATATTCTCAACCACGTATGATGCAAGACAAATCTATATATGATGCAATACATGGCAAGGGATGAAGCACACAAGAACAACACCAAACAACAAGTTTAAATGATGCCGGAATCAACATATAACAAATCCGGTAAGTCCTCATATGCCTAATTTGAAATTAGTCCAGATCTGAACAAACCTTAAGTTAAAGTTATTAAACAGTAGGTTAACATGCACCAAGATGATCTACACGAAATTCTAGTCAAGTTTCATATAAAGTTTGTTTATTCGGAGCTACGGTCTAGAAGATATGAGCAAATCAAGACAAACATGGCAACGGTGCAAGATGCACCCAAATATCAAGCAAACACACTCCAAACATGTAAACAACATGATATTATGATTCTACATGCAAAATCACACAAGTTTCATATAGGTCACGCTCAAAACGGAGCTACGGTTCAACACATACACATGAAACAAGATATAACAACAAGCTGAAGTTAACAGCCACATAGCAACTTTGGAGCAAGATATATATGCTAAAGCACCCAAACATGATAACAAGAAGCATGGATGTGAAGTAGACATGATACTTAACAAGCATGAACTTAGAACACTCCCAAACGCTTGCTCGAACACAATTAAACAAGCATGGCAAGTTGCAATAAAATTATCCAGACTTAGCCAAAATCTGGGAAGGCAAAAACATCATCACGATGCCGCCTTCGGAGGCACAAAACAAAAAGCATATCAACTCTAATAACAACATAAAGAGCATGGACATGAAGTATACATAGCATACATCAAACAACTCCATTGGAGCATCTCCATAGGAGGCATGGATCAATAACAACAAGCTTCACCAAATTGATCATGCTGATAAAAACCTGACAGGTATAATTTATAGCAACTTGAGAGCAAGAAATAAATAAGCTACAGCAGGCCATATGAGCAAGTATGGGCATGAATGGATAGATAATAACATGGACAACAAGACATGAGCATTGGCCACTCCAAAACAAGCATGGATGTGAGTGGGGCATCAAGCAAACATAGCATCAAGTTATACAGATTCCAGACTTAGCAGTTTTTCACTAAGTATAAAACAGCAACACCAACATGGCATGTTTACAAGCTTGTTTAAGTCACCTCAAAGCATATCATGGAAAGTGGTTTGCACCACAGCAAAGCCCATATGATTGTGCTTCTAAAACATCTAGACATGTGACATGAAGACAAACACATCAATAGCAATGACAAAGTGAAATCAGCATCTCATAACAAGTTTCAGCACTTAACAGTCAAATGCACTTTTGCAACAGATGGCAATATGGCACCTAACATGAATGCTACAGCAACCATCATGTAGAGCACTTCACAATGAACATTTTGACATATCATATGCTAATTTGGATAAACATGCACCAAGTTACAAGCATCACAAGCATGCAACAAAATTATAGTTAACAGTAGTTTAAAATTTATAGCACTCTTGCAACAGAGATTAAGGCATCTAGATGAACTCAAACAAGCATATCACAATGGAAGAAAGTGTAGAGCATATCACCATGATGATTTTGACATACCATCTCCGGCGAGAGCAAAGGGGAAGCAGCGGCTCGGCGGCGTCAGCCTCGAGCTTGCCGACGAGCCTCTCCGGCGAGGGAGGCAAGGCCTGCAGACGCGGGGGCTGGCCGGCGACGAGCTGGCAGACCGACGGTGGGGCTGAGAGCAACTCCGGCGAGATCGAGGCCTCGTGGCGCTCGGCTCGGTGGCGCGGTGGCGGAGCGACGAAGAGGCAGGGGCCGACGTGGGGCGTGGGCACTGCGAGCTCGGGCGCTCGGGGACGAGGCCCGGCGACTCTCCGACGAGGCCGGTGGAATCCGGCGGCGGGCGCGGCCAGATCGGATCTCCTGATCCGATCGAGCTTGGCGAGTGGGAGGCTCGACGAGCGGGGGCGAGGTCGGGCCCGAGCGGGCCTGCGGCGGCGGGGCGCGGCCCGAATCGGCCTGGGGACGGGCTGGTTACGGATTTTCAGCGGCCAGGCGCGGGGCGACGTGGCTCTCGCCACATGGAGGCGTGGGATTGGCCAGACGGTGCCCAGGTGGCGCGGAGCCAATGGGCACGCGCCATGTGGCGGGGGAAGGCTGGAGGGAGCCGGATTTGGAGGGGAAGGCGGCGGCGCGGCCACAAGGTAGGTGGAGTCGCTGAAAACGAGGGGGAATAGGGGTAGGCTGCCAAAAATGGACAAAGAGGGTCTATATATAGGGAAAGAGCTAGGTTTAGGTGTTTTGGGGGGTTTTTAGCTCTCCGATCTCCATCGGACGGCACCGGTCGAGATGGGGGGTAGGATGGGCCTAGGTAAGGTAGTGGGCTGTGTAGGAGGGGTTGTGGGGAGAGTAGAGAAGAGGCCCGCGGGGTTTTCGGTGACCGAAAACGTCCGACCATTAAACCGGCTACTAGTGCCGCTATATATATCCGTTGGGCTATCAAACAAGCTCCGAATGTGATGAAATTTGGCAGGCGGCCTGTCTACACTATAATAAGACCACACGCCAAGTTTCATCCCATTCCGAGAACATTTTTTGGCCACTCATAAAATAAATATTCGGAGGCGCCGCGGGCGCGTGTGAGTGTGTCTGGGCTCAGAACGGACAACGGAAAGGGCGAGGGGACTCGGGCGGATGCAAGTTTTGAAAACATGCTGATGCAAGCACACGATGACATGGCAAGAGCAACACACAAGCATATGACATGGCAAAGACAACGAATAACTGGCTGACATGTGGCGCACCGGTCTCGGGGTGTCACAACCCCTCCGCCGCTTGTTTTGGTCACCGGAGCAGCTCCGACGAGCTCCTCCGACCGGCTCTGTTTTCCCCTCTGTGCTGCTTCCTCAGTTAACTCATATGGCAGCGCTTCCCTTCTGTGTCAGACGCACACGCATAGCTCAGTGGCCTGAGCCTCTCCCTCGCAGCGCGCAGACCAGGGTCAAATCTCACCGGTGCAGTGGATTAAACCCCCCCTTTTTGCCATTTCTGTGACCGTGATAGGCCAGCCCCACCTGTCAGCCACCCAGCTCGCGCACACACACTCCCACACCCGCAGCGCCACCTCAGCACTCCCTGGACCCACGGGTCACTGTCTAGAGCTAGATCAGGCTGTGTCAGTTTAGTTTTTTTTCCTTTTCTGTTATTGTTTTTAATTTCTTTTTCTGCATTTTCTTTGCATAATTCATATCTTTAAATATATGCATCTGTTGAAATTGAGTTATATATGAAAACTGCCTAGTTTTTAGTGTAGAATATTTATAAGCAGTTTGTTGCCATGTTAAAAACATTTAAATTGATGTTTGAGTTATTTGGAGTTTTAAATATGCTCAAACTTGTTAAATTCATAACTATTTAACCACAACTCCAAATTTGACAAACTTGATATGTATTTGGGGTGGAAAAATGTGTAGTTTAAGATGGTGCTGTTACTTTGCATGTTTAACAACATTAAAATATGACTTTCTCAAGTCTGTCCTATTTGTGTTTACATGAACATGGGAGTTTCCGGAAATTGTTGTTTGTTCTTTCCGGCCCATTTAAATTGCTAGCATGATGTTGTTGATCCTAGTTGCACCCCTTGCCATGTTAAGAAACTTGTAAAAACTTGTTGGGTGCTTGTATAAAACATCTACATAACCACTTGTGACCATGTTGGTTATTGTTTTCCTTGCATGTGTCCCTACTTGTGTTGTGATCCTGGTTATTGCCATGTTACTTGTGCACTCATCTTGTCCCTAGGAGTTGCATCATATCCTACCCATATTCATATGCATCATATCTTGCATGATGTGTTTGAGCATTGCATGATGATTGATTGTTGTTCCGGTGTTTGCATTATTGTGTTGGTTAGAGCCCGGTGATGATTCAGAGTTCGAGGTTCCTTTCGTGACTGAGTTTGAGGAGCAAGGTTACGATCCCTCCGTGGACTCAACAGGCAAGATGACCATTCCCTGATATCACTTCTATCTTTGCCTATGCTAGTTGAGTCATTCTTTTAAATATGCCTCGATGCCCATTCCTGTTTGTCAGCCTCCTACTGTTGCCATGAAACCCTCTAACCGCCTTCCTAGCAAACCGTTGTTTGGCTAAGTACGCATCGCTCAGCCCCTCTTATAGCGTTCTTCGTTGCAGGTGAAGTTTTGAAGTCTGCTCCTTGATGAACTTGTTATTGGGATAGAACAATATATATATACATGTTAAACTAATGCACCTATACATTGGTAATGGGTGGAAGGCTAAGCCCTCTGCTTGGTGTTTTGTTCCACTCATGCCACCATAGGAGCCGATAAACCTGTGTTATGTTCCTTGATTTTGCGTTCCTAACACGGTTGGGGTTTATGGGCCCCCCTTGACAATTAGCTCTGTTTAAAGCTTTTCCAGCAAGGCCCAACATTTGTTTTACATTTTCCTAATAACTAAAACTTGCATAGGGCATTGCAAACCCGAGTTCTTAATTAACAACTCGGGCCAGTGCTCCTCATGAGTGTTGGTCCAAACTGGGCGGACTGCAGGGCCGCCTTGGTGAAACCCGAGGTATCTGGTATTACCTATAGGATGTCCCATCCGGTCGTGGCCTGAGACGAGATAAGCGCGGCTACTATAAGGGTGTCGGCACGCTGGGAGGTCTTGCTGGATTAGTTTTACCTTTGCCGAAATATCTTGAGCATGGGATTCCGAGAATACTCGGGTCTTCCCACCATGGAGTTGCGACTCCGCGGATCGTGAGCTTGTGATGGGGTAAGTTGGGACACCCCTACAGGGTTTGATCTTTTGAAAGCCGTACCCGTGGTTATGTGGCAGATGGGAATATGTTAATATCCGGTAGTAGATAACTTGACACCTTATTCATAAGAATACACTACCCGTGTGAGTAACCATGATGGTCTCTTTCCGAAGGGCTTCGGGAAGTGAACACGGTGGGGTTATGTTTGATCGTGAGTAGTTAGTATCACTTCTTGAGCAACTTAGCGATCGTTGGCACTTGTTCTCTTCTCGCTCTAAACTCGTAAGCTAGTGCTTAGTGCTGCTGCAACCACTTTTATAGCCTTTCCACACCTAAGGCATTGGTAG
This sequence comes from Secale cereale, assembly GCA_902687465.1. Lineage (NCBI taxonomy): Eukaryota > Viridiplantae > Streptophyta > Magnoliopsida > Poales > Poaceae > Secale > Secale cereale. The sequence goes on along the minus strand of LR738710.1, from coordinate 714,324,149 downwards.
TTTTGATACCCGGGAACGGGATTGCTGAGTCCTTTGTGGCTCACAGATTCAACACACACCAGATGCACGTACCGCTGAGAACAATGCAGTTGATGGTTCAGAACTTCACTGGGAGTTCGATGAAGAGCGTGGTCGTTACTATGTTTCATATCCCGACGATCAGTAGTGGTTCTTACTAGGAGGATCCAGGCTTTTGTTTTTGGTATCTTTCTCTTTAGGATTTCGTCCGTAGTCGGACCCTGTGTTATTTGGATGATGTATGTTATTGTATTCTTTGTGTGATGTGGCGAGTGTAAGCCAACTATCTTTTACAATTTCATCCCTGAACTTTTACATGAGATGTGCAAAGATACCATACTTGAGATCATTCTAGTATGCGCTTATGTCTCTAAGTCGTGCTCGACACGTAGGAGACATAGTCGCATACTGGGCATTACAAGTTGGTATTCAGAGCCTTCTCCGACATAGGAGCCCCCGATTGATCGAATCGCTGATGGTTGAGTCTAGGGAAACACACAAAAATGTTTTGAGTCCTATATATATATCAGAGAGTAGGATTTCTTTTACTTCTCATCCCTACATCGCTCTGGTGAGGACTCCTGACGTTGTTCTTTCTCCTCTACTCTCAAAAATTTCACCAAATTTTTTTTAGGTTCATGCGGGTACTGTTTGGATTGTTGCGATATCTTTGTGACGAGAACATTGTTTTCGATGCCTCCTGTCATTTAGGGCTTGTGGCAGTGTCCCGGGGAGTTGAGCTCTGAGGTGTTGTCGTCACAAATGTATCGTAGCGGTTCTAGAATACCAGAGGCGGCCGACATTGGAAACTCTTCTATGCATGTGTGGTGGTGAGATAACCCCGACGTCACCCAGTACTGGGGAGATAGTTCGGGAGAATTGCCACAGCTAGTATAGTGGATGCGTTTCGAAGGTCCGAGCTAAACAGTTTCCGAGGATGATTTGTTATGTGTTGACGGATGGATACAGCTCGATGTAGGTTTAGAGTTGAGTGTGCGGTGCTTCCCCTGTATCCCCAACACCAGATTGCATAACCGGAAAGCTTCGAGAATTAATAGGTGGGTTTCAAGTAGCTCGTAGGTAATCTTCCAACGAGTGCATGGTATGAGGTTTAGGGTTCTACATTTAGTGAAGAGGTTTCATGGGCGATGTTCCAATTGGGAGTTGCATCTTAAAGGATCCTTGGCTATGCTGAACCGGGGATAGCAATACCCTTTGTAACACGCGCCATGGGGCATTCAGCACGAACATGTGCGACGAAACTTCTATCATGTATTTGTTCCATCTGTACCTTGTTGTTTTATTTTATTATTTTGTTCTCCCAAGTGGCTTCTCGACAAGATTGTTGTACCATTAAGCTGTGGAATTCATTCATTCATTTTTGTTCGAATGTTCATTGTGAAGACTATATGTTGCAAATATCTAGTCGTTGATTCAGTTTATCTATTTTGCATCAATGGCTAATAGTTGTCATCATCTTCAGGATGGCTCCTAAGAAGGTTCCCAACCCAAACCAAGAGGGTGAAGAAGATCGTCCTCCTGAACGTCCTCCTTCCCCTCCTCCATCGTCTGAGGCATGGAGAGCGATTATGCAAGCAACCAACGAGAACACTCGGATGCTCATGCAGATGATGCAGAATTTCGAAGCCAATCAAGCAAATCAAGGCAATCAAGGGAACCAAGGCCAAGGCAATATGTTCAATCAACCTCACTTTGCGGCACTGAACCAATTCCTGGCAAACCAACCAAAGTCTTTCAGTTACTATGTGGACCCGCTAGATGCTGAAGATTGGATTATAGACATCAAGAAGCACTTTGAATGCAGCAACGTAAGACCTGAGGATTATGTCAAGTTTGCCACTTTCCAACTCAAAGAACAAGGTGCTGATTGGTGGCAACAGTACAAAGACTCCAGAGGTGGTCGTAAGATCTCATGGACTGATTTTTGCAGAGATTTCCATTCTCATCACATTCCAACCAGTGTCATTCAAGGCATGCGTGAGCAATTCCGCCACCTGAAGCAAGGCACCATGTCCATCTATCAATACAATGTCAAGTTCCAGAATCTTGCCCGTATGCAAAGCAAGACATCCCCGATGCCAAGAGCAAGATATACCAATTCCGAGGTGATCTGAAAGATGAACTTTAACTTGCTCTCACCTTGTTCGAGCCGGATGAATTTGACCAATTCTATAATATGGCTCTCAAGCAAGAGGCAGCTCAGCTCAAGTGTGAAGCTTCCAAAAAGAGGATAAGATATGTTGTTCACTCCTCCTCTTCCTCTCAAGTGGTTGCCAAGCAGCAGAAGTTCTGGCTACCGCCTCCTGTAGTGCTCCGTCCTCCAAGCAACAACAAGTGCTCAGGTGGTCGTGGATTCTCCAACCCACCCAACCCAAGCAACCAGTCCAAGCCTTAGTTCCAAGCTCCAAGACCTAGTGGTCCTTATCATCGGCCTCTTTCAGAAGTTACTTGCAACAAGTGTGGCCAGAAGGGTCACTATGCAAACAAGTGTACTCAGAAGCGCCTTCCGCCTCCTCCACCTGTCAGCAATGCTATTGTCAAGCACAATCCCAAGCACGCATGAGTGAACCTGATGAATGCAACTCAAGCAGAGAATTCTTCTGATGTGATAATTGGTAATCTTCCAGTTAACATTAAACTTGCTAAAGTCTTGTTTTATTCTGGTGCATCACATTCCTTCATGTCATATCCATTTGCATCTAAGCACAATGTGGACACAGTGGCTTTTCCAAGGGAGTTAAAAATTATTTCTCCGAACAAACACATGACTTCTAGCTTGTATGCTCCGGATATATCTATTCATATGGGTGATTACAGTTTTCTGGTTTCCTCGGTTGTTCTCGGTAACTCGGACATTGATCTTATTCTTGGGATGGATTGGCTCTCGAAGCATGACGCTCTTATTGATTGTGCAAACAAGGAGGTCAATCTAAATCATCCTTCCGAAGACGTGATTATCTTCGCATCTCGAGATAACACAATCAAGCTATTCTCTCTCAAAGACAAGGGCGAGATTAATGCCATTTCTTAGATTCCGGTGGTTTGTGAATATGAGGATGTATTCCCCGAAGAGCTTCCAGACATGCCTCCTAACCATCCAGTTGAATTCTTCATTGAACTTGAACCCGGCACCGAGCCACCATGTCGGCATCCGTACAAGCTTTCTCCTAAAGAGTTGAAGGAGCTAAAGAAACAACTCAATGAGCAAGAACGTATGGGTCTAATTAGACCAAGTACTTGTCCTTGTGGCTGTGGTGTTCTATTTGTCAAGAAGAAGGATGGCACGGAACGCCTTTGCGTTGATTACCGGCCATTGAACAAGAAGACAATAAAGAATAAGTACCCTCTCCCCAATATCAATGAATTGTTCGAGTAGCTCAAAGGAGCCAAGGTTTTCTCGAAGCTCGATCTCCGGACAGGTTACCATCAGATTCGTATCCGTGAAGAGGATATTCCCAAGACCGCATTCAGAACGAGTTATGGCTCCTATGAATACACGGTCATGTCTTTCGGCCTTGCAAATGCCCCACCCACTTTCTCTCGGATGATGCACTTCATATTCAACCCCTACACCAATGAATTCGTGCTCGTCTACCTCGATGATATCTTGGTATTCTCCGAGAATAAAGAAGACCACGCCAAGCACCTTCATTTGGTCCTTGACAGACTCCGTGAGCACCGGTTCTATGCGAAGTTCTCCAAATGTGAATTCTGGCTCGATAAAGTCCTCTATCTTGGCCATATTCTCTCTGTCGAGGGCATTTCTATTAACCCCGAGAAGGTTGAAGCTATTGTCAACTGGGGACCTCCGCAGAATGTCAAACAACTCTGAAGTTTCCTAGGTCTTGCAAGCTATTGCAGAAGGTTCGTTGAGAACTTCTCCAACATTGCCAAGCCTCTTTCCAACTTGTTGCAGAAGAATGTCAAGTACTCGTGGACTCCTGATTGTGATGTGGCATTCAAGACAGTCAAAGAGAAGCTCATTTCTACTCCGGTTCTTACTCCTCCGGATGATTCCAAGCCTTATGAAGTCTTTTGTGATGCTTCATTGCAAGGTCTTGGTGGTGTTCTCATGCAAGACAAGAAGATCGTTGCATACACTTCACATCAACTAAAACCAAATGAGAAGAATTACCCCACACATGATCTTGAGCTAGCAGCAGTTCTTCATGCCTTGGTCACGTGGAGACACCTTCTGTTGGGCAGAAAAGTACACATCTTCACCGATCACAAGAGATTGAAGTACATCTTCACTCAGCCAAACCTTATCATTCGCCATACTCGTTGGGTTGAGATGATTCAAGTATACGATCCAAGCATTGAGTATACTCCTGGCAAGGCCAATGTCATTGCAGATGCCTTGAGCAGAAAAGGCGTATTGCAACAGTCTCCTTCTCAAACAGTTCCAACCTGAACTTTGTGAATCATTCAGGAAGCTCAACCTCCAAGTTATTCCGCAAGGATTTCTTGCCAACTTTAAAGTTGCTCCTACCTTGGAAGATCAAATCCGTGAGGCCCAACTCAGTGATGCTATGGTGCAGAAAGTGAAACATTGTATTGCTAAGGGTACTCCCAAGTACAAGTGCTATCGCATTGATGACAGAGACACTTTGTTCTTTGAGGACAAAATTGTGGTTCCCAAAGGTGATCTCAGAAAACTCATAATGAATGAAGCACATGACTCACACCTCTCGATACATCCAGGAAGCTACAAGATGTACCATGACCTCAACCAATCATATTGGTGGACTCGCATGAAAAGGGAGATTGCCCAATTCGTGAATGAGTGTGATGTCTGCAGAAGAGTGAAGGCAGAGCATCAACGTCTAGCCGGACTCCTTCAAGCTCTACCTATTCCTGAGTGGAAATTCGATCACATTGAGATGGATTTCGTCACCGGTTTTCCCAAGTCCAAGAAGGGAAATGATGTTATCTTTGTGGTGATTGACAAGCTAACTAAAGTGGCTCATTTTCTTCTAGTCAAAGAATCCATCAACGCAGCTCAGCTGGCAGAGCTGTACACCTCCAGAATTGTCTCTTTGCATGGCATTCCTCAAGTGATCTCCTCAGACCGCGGAAGCTTGTTCAGTTCCAAGTTTTGGGATTCCTTTCAGTCAGTCATGGGCACCAAGATTCGCTTCAGCACTGCGTTTCACCCTTAGACTAGTGGTCAAGTTGAAAGAGTGAACCAAATCCTTGAAGATATGCTCAGAGCTTGTTTCATCTCATTCGGTATGAAATGGGAAGATTGCCTTCCATTTGCCAAATTTTCCTACAACAACAGCTTCCAAGAAAGTGCAGGCAAAGCTCCTTTTGAAATCCTCTATGGTAGAAACTGTCGTGCCCCTCTCAACTGGTCCGAGACTGGTGAACGTCAACTCCTTGGAAATGATTTGATCTCATAAGCCGAAGAAATGTGCAAAGTCATACATGAGAATCTCAAAGCTACGCAATCGCGTCAAAAGAGCTACTATGACGGCAAGCTTCGTGACTTGGCTTTCGACATTGGAGACCATGTCTATCTTCGTGTTTCTTCGATGAAGGGCACTCAGAGGTTCGGTATCAAGGGCAAGCTTGCTCCAAGATACATGGGCCCTTTGAAGATTCTTGGCAAGAGAGGCGATCTAGCCTACCAACTCGAGCTTCCCTCCAACTTTGCAAATGTGCATGATGTGTTTCACGTGTCTCAACTCCGCAACTGCTTCAAGATGCCTGAACGCACTATTCCTTTAGAAGAGATTGATCTTCAGCAAGACTTGTCTTATCGTGGGCACCCCATTGCTATCCTTGAAGAAACTGAGCCCAAGACCCGCAACAAGTCCATCAAATTCTTGAAAGTGAAGTGGGCACACCATACCGACTAAGAAGCTACATGGGAACGAGAAGATCATCTCCGTTCCGAGTATCCCGCCTTCTTTCAGTTCTAGATCTCGGGACGAGGTCTTTTTGTAGTGGAGGAGAGTTTGTAACACCCCATATGTGATACCCTCCATTTATGGCAATAAAGCTTTTACCAATTGATCCTTGTCTTTCCTTGGGGGTTCTTTTTCAATTATGCATTCTCATTGTCATTGCATTGTCATATTGTATTTTCTTTATGCATCCATGCATTACTCATCATCACCATTGCATCATGATCATCATGGCACTTTCACTTGTCATTGTGTTTTATTCTTTCCTAGTATGCCAAGTGAGTGCACCTTGTTGTTGTGTGTTGGTGGTGGCAAGTTCATGCCCATGCTAAACCCTACCCCTTTCTTCTAGCACCACTCACCACTTCTCTCCCTTCTTTTCCATTCTTTAAGCATTTTTGCAAGTGGCTTAACCTTCTCCTTTAATGTTCATCTCCTCATCACATCTATGTTACCTTGTCCTAAGCCACCGTGCAAAGCCTTGGCTCATTTTGAAATGATTTGGTCAGGTTCAAAAATAAAAGAAGTATGAACCATATTCAAACTTGTTTTATTTTTCTACCTCTAAAAATGCCCAAGTCAATTTTATAAAATAGGGCATAAATCCAGGAGCTAGGGGATATTTTATTTTTCTCCTAATTATTTTTCTTTTAGCATGTGCTTTTCTTTTTGTTTTCTGCCTGAAGTAAATAAGAAAAAGAAAAGAATCAGCAGCAGCAGCCAGCAGCAGCGCAGCCCAGCAGTTCATGGGCTCGGCCTTCCCCCTCGGCACAGCAGCAAGCATGCACCAGCAGCCCAGCAGCAGCCCGCGTGCGTCCCCGCTGCCCTTTTTCACCCAAGCCCCCGCGTACCCCCTCTGCGTCACGCCCACGTGGACGCCTCGGGCCGGTGTGTCGGCAACCGCAGCTGTCTTTTCACCCACCTTTTCGTCCTCCTCTCGCCGTCGCCATGGGGACCGCGAGCACGATGCCGTCGCCGCTCCGTTTCGTCGCCCTGACCCCTCTTTTAAGCCCCCGCCATGTCCACCAACCCACTAGGGTTCCCTCCTCCTTCCTCGCCCGCCGCCAGGCCACCTAGACCTCCAGATCCACCGCTCCTTCGCCATCCCGAGCGCATCTGAGCGCACGGGCTCGTCGGCCTTGTCCTCTGCAGCCTCGCCAAGCTTGTCTATCTCCTTCCCCGACGTCGACTACGTCGTCTACGCCTTCTACACAGAGATGAAGGCCACAGCTTCTTCCTCTTCGTCCTCGACGTCAACTCCGACCGTCGCAAATGCTTGTTCGTCGCCGCCGTCGACTCCGTCCACCTCCCGGCCAACCGAACACACCACCGTGTTCGTGGTGAGCATCCGCACCTCCCCGTGCCCTTTTCCCCTTCTTCTGCGCCGTCTAGCAACTAGTTTGCCGTGTGCCCGAGCTCATCGTCGTCAGGACTTGTCTCCCGCAAGTGCCCCGACCACCGTTGCTCCTCTGCGTTTGATCATCGCCTTCGCCATGTCGCGTAGGGCCTGCTTCGCGCTCTCGCCGCTCCTTTTAGGCTCTGGCTAGGCTCGCCGTAGTTCATCGTCGCCGCTCTGTTTGCTCGTCGCCAGCGTCGTTGTAGGCGTCATTAGGTTCTGCAAGTGCACGTCGCGTGTGCGGAGTTCCTCCAGGAACACACCGCACCCCTCCGCCGCCTGTTTTGGTCGCCGGAGCAGCTCCGACGACCTCCTCCGATTGGCTCTGTTTTCCCCTCTATGCCGCTTCTTTACTTAACTCGTAAGGTAGTGCTTCGCTTCTCTGTCAGATGCACACGCATAGTTCAGTGGCCTGAGCCTCTCCCTCGCAGCGCGCAGACCAGGGTTCGAATCTCACCGGGGCAGTGGATTAACCCCCCCCCCTTTTTTGCCATTTCTGTGACCCTGACAGGTCGGGCCCACCTGTCAACCACCCAGCTCGCGCACACACACTCCCACACCCGCAGCGCCACCACAGCACTCTCTGGACCCACGGGTCAGTGTCTAGAGCTAGATCAGGCCGTGTCAGTTTAGTTTTTTTTTCCTTTTCTGTTATTGTTTTTAATTTCTTTTTCTGCATTTTCTTTGCATAATTCATATCTTTAAATATATGCATCTGTTGAAAATGAGTTATATATGAAAACTGCCTAGTTTTTAGTGTAGAATATTTATAAGCAGTTTGTTGCCATGTTAAAAACATTTAAACTGATGTTTGAATTATTTGGAGTTTTAAATTTGCTCAAACTTGTTAAATTCATAACTATTTAACCACAACTCCAAATTTGACAAACTTGATATGTATTTGGGGTGGAAAAATGTGTAGTTTAAGATGGTGATGTTACTTTGCATGTTTAACAACTTTAAAATATGACTCTCTCAGATCTGTCCTATTTGTGTTTAGATGAACATGGGAGTTTCCGGAAATTGTTGTTTGTTCTTTTCGGCCCATTTAAATTGCTAGCATGATGTTGTTGATCCTAGTTGCACCCCTTGCCATGTTAAGCAACTTATAAAAACTTGTTGGGTGCTTGTATAAAACATATACATAACCACTTGTGACCATGTTGGTCATTGTTTTCCATGCATGTGTCCCTACTTGTGTTGTGATCCTGGTTATTGCCATGTTACTTGTGCACTCATCTTGTCCCTAGGAGTTGCATCATATCCTACCCATATTCATATGCATCATATCTTGCATCATGTGTTTGAGCATTGCATGATGATTGATTATTGTTCCGGTGTTTGCATTGTTGTGTTGGTTAGAGCCCGGTGATGATTCGGAGTTCGAGGTTCCTTTCGAGACTGAGTTTGAGGAGCAAGGATAGGATCCCTCCGTGGACTCAACGGGCAAGATGACCATTCCCCGATATCACTTCTATCTTTGCCTATGCTAGTTGAGTCGTTCTTTTACATATGCCTCGATGCCCATTCCTGTTTGTCCGCCTCCTATTGTTGCCATGAAACCATCTAACCGCCTTCCTAGCAAACCGTTGTTTGGCTAAGTATGCCTCGCTCAGCCCCTCTTATAGAGTTGTTAGTTGCAGGTGAAGTTTTGAAGAGTGCTCCATGATGAACTTGTTATTGGGATAACACAATATATATGTATACCTGTTAAACTAATGCAGCTATACATTGGTAATGGGTGGAAGGCTAAGCCTTCTGCTTGGTGTTTTGTTCCACTCATGCCACCTTAGGAACCGATAAACCGGTGTTATGTTCCTTGATTTTGCGTAACTAACAAGGTTGGGGTTTATGGTCCCCCCCTTGATAATTCGCTCTGTTTAAAGCTTTTCCACCAAGGCCCAACATTGGTTTTACATTTTCCTAATAACTAAAACTTACATAGGGCATTGTAAACCCGAGTTCTTAATTAGCAACCCGGGCCAGTGCTCCTCATGAGTGTTGGTCCAAACTGGGCGGACTGCATGGCCGCCTTGGGGAAACCCGAGGTATCTAGTATTACCTGTCGGATGTCCCATTCGGTCGTGGCCGGAGATGAGATACGCGCGGCTACTATCAGGGTGTCGGCACGCCGGGAGGTCTTGCTAGATTAGTTTTACCTTTGTCGAACTATCTTGAGGATGAGATTACGAGAATACTCGGGTCTTCCCACCTTGGAGTTGCGACTCCGCGGATCGTGAGCTTGTGATGGGCTAAGTTGGGACACCCCTGCAGGGTTTGATCTTTCGAAAGTCGTGCCCGCGGTTATGTGGTAGATGTGAATTTGTTAATATCCGGTTGTAGATAACTTGACACCTTATTCATAAGAATACACTACCCGTGTGAGTAACTGTGATGGTCTCTTTCCGAAGGGCTTGAGTGTCAGGACCGGTTTTCGGGGTATTAATTTCCCCAAAAGTGGCCCTTGTGCTCATCAGCCCCAGGATTACTGTTAGCTGATGAGTCACCACTTGATACACAAAATCCAAGCAAAAATACAAAATACGGAGTACAAGACCATTCTGGTCTTTAAGTACAACACAAGATTTCTAGTGGCTGATGGCGGAAGCGGTTTGTAACACGTCGGTGTCTGTGGGACTCCATTTCCCACGGGAACAGCTGACCAGGATAACTCCTATCTTCGCGAGGCTGCAGTCACCTTGCGTAGGTTCCAGGGGTAGTCGTGGCAACGCTCCTCTCCATGCGAGGAATCTGGCCAAGACAATAGCCAGGGACAAGCCAGTGAGTACTTTGGATGTACTCGCAAACATTATGAACGCGGGTGCAATATAACAGAAGATACTCATGCTCAGAAATATTCGAAGGTCATATTGTTGGCTACTAAATGATAATCCATGATGCACGCAGGTTATTCATGTAAATATGAATATGCAATCGCGGAGTAAAAATAAAATAAATAGCGATCATGCCACAGTCGGGCGTCTGAGCGACACCACAGAAAGGGTTTATAAGTAAAGGAAACAACAAGAATGCCACATTCGGGCGTCTGAGTGACACCACATAAAGGGCTTATAAGTAAAGGAAACAACAAGCATGCCACAGTCAGGCGTCTGAGCGACACCACATAAAGGGCGTATAAGTAAAGGAACAACAAGCATGCCACAGGCGGGTGTCTGAGCGACACCACATAAAGGGCTTATATGTAAAGGAAACAACGAGCATGCCACAGTCAGGCGTCTGAGCGACACCACATAAAGGGCTTATAAGTAAAGGAAACAACGAGCATGCCACAGTCGGGTGTCTGAGCGACACCACATAAAGGGCTTATAAGTAAAGGAAACAACAAACATGCCTCGGTCGGGTGTCTGAGCGACACCACATAAAGGGCTTATAAGGTAAATATATAACAAGTGAATATCCAGGAGGTAGAACCATCACAGGGATACTCAATAACTTAAATACTTAAACGGTTAGTCCATAATCATAATCACAGTAACAGTCATCGCAAGTTATGATCCAGATTCTGATTCAGTAGTTTCTCCTCTAAAGACCGACACTAACACCGACACTTGACCCGCCCCAGACAGTAGTCATAACCCAGGGACACGGCTATTCGAATAGATTTATTCTCTGCAGAGGATGTACTCTTTACCCACGAATAACGGATACCTTTAGTCCATCGGGACTAATTTCGTCTACGGTCTTTTAATTTGAAGACACACCTGACCGCACACACCAGGCTAACTTACCAGTGTCTGGAATCACCCACGACACCCGTTAAGCCAAACTCTAAGTGGGGAGGCTGCAACCTCGACTAGCATGGGATCACAAAATTTATAACGCGCGCAAACTGGGTAAGCTACCCCCTTCGGCTCCAACCGAAAACACCCATGCCCCCGAGCCAGGTGGCATGCCTACCGGATGCAGCTGGTATCTTCTACCATGGCCTCTCTGTATGGTGTGTGCTAGAACAAGGGTCGATAATTTACTGAACCGTACCCTGCCTGTGGCAGGGACAAGTGGTAGCACGAAACAAGTATGGGGGTTACTGGAACAAGACTCGATCTACGGTTGACTTAGGAGGTTCAAGCATCACTTGTATGAATAGCATAAACAATATATTTCGTAACAATAGTCGGAATCACCACCAGTCATGCCTCACCAAGCCGTACCGGATTCCACCGTCCCGACGAGGAACCAGTGACAAGCTCTTGTCTACACCAGACAACACTTTCACGGCTTTCTTCCATTAGGCATGGAAGGCATACGAGGGGGATCACTGTCATGCATATTAAATCCTTCCTAGCAAGGAGTCCACATCATGCACTCATGGGTATGATAAAAAACATAACGTATGAAAATGAATGCATCCTTATAGAGGTGATGTTGTAGTTGTATCAACAACACCCGTAAGTATTGGGCCGGGGTTCACAAATGCTTGCCTTCAAGTAGTGGGGAGGTAAAGTGTATTCCAAAACTTTTGGAAGTTTTCTCCCACTTCAAAATCCTGTTTGAAAGAATATGAAATCAATACATAGCTTCAAAACAGCACAAAAAAGTTGTCTAGAAAATTTTCAAATAAATATGAAAATAAAGTAGACCAAATTTGAGGAACAACAGAAAAAGAATCAAATCATTTGGACTTATATTTAAAAAGTTGTAGCGAGTCAAAGTTCTGTTTTTAAATAAAGCCAGAAAAGAAAACAATTCGGAGGAGAATACGCTTTCTAGATGGGGAAACGTACTTCGGCGTTTTACGCTTTCACTTAAGACAGCGCGGCCGGTGCGGGGTCACTGACAATGGGTCCCTTGGGACCACTGTTCAGGTTTGACCAGTCCTAGCGTCTTCTTCCTCCTCTGTTTTGCGCGGGGCGGGGCTCCGGCGATCGCCGTCGACGAGCCACGGCTCCTTGAGGGGTCCCGAGTGCGGGGACCTCCTGGTAGTCACTAGGTTGGCGGGGGTGGAGGGAGTCGCCGGCGGTGAGTTCCGTGGCGGAGGGCAGCTTCTGGTGGATTGGGGTTCGGGGCTATGGTGGTGTCTGGTCGCATTTGAGAGCATGGGCAGCTCCGCACGAGCAAGGGGAGTCCGACGGTGGTGCTGGATGAGCGGGGGAGGGTGTGCTTGCGACGCGCGGCACTCGAGCGCGGCGGGGGCCGAACTGATCGGAGTCGGGGAAGAAAGCCTCCTTCCGTCGATTGTTGGCCGTGGGGGCTCTAGAGGGATGGCCTGAGGCTGCCTCGGCGTTTGGATGAGCTCGGGGGTCTCCATTTATAGCGCAACTAGGTCGGTTCCGCGGCCGTGGATAAGGACGCCAGCGAACCGCCGTTCTGTAGCAAGGAGGGTGCGTGGCGATGGTTGGCGAGGTCTGGCAGATCGAGCGGATGAGGACGGACTGTTCCACGGGCAGCTGGCGCGCTGGGGTGGCTTGGGCGGTGCCGTCCATGGCAGAGGCTCACTGTGGCCGTCGGCGTGCCGCCAAAAGGCTCTGACGACGGTGCTGTAGGGCGCCAGAGTGGTCCTGCGCTGAAGGAGGGGCCGGGTGTGTTGGCTGCGAGTGGAAAAGGATCAGAATGAGCGCGGGGGAGTCGACAGTGGGACGCGGCGACGCGTGCACACGCACGTGCAAAACGCGCGCTCTGCTCGCGCTCCGGGCATGCACGGCACCTGCTCGGCCAAATGCCAAGGCTTGATAGGAGGCTTGATTTGGGCTGAGGTTTAAAAGGTCTTGGTGAGAGTTTGCAAGGAGATTTGTGGACATGGTGGTTTGGTCAGGGGTTCAAGTCCACAATGCAAACTAAGAACCAAGCCCAAACTAGCCATGCACACAAGGTGTTTGACAGAATGCTATGGTCATCTAGGCATCTCTTGGGGTGGCCAAACTCTTCCGACTAAAGCCTCTTTAGGTGTAGGAGATGGTGACAAGATTGGTTGGGTAAAACTAAAAACTTGCAAGTGTAAGTTTTTGAGAAAATCAATTCTGGACATAAACTGGAAGGCATTATTGCATGGACCAAAAATGATCCAAATGCTCCAATCTCCTAGACTTAAGGGTTTTGTGGGAATGACTACAAGCAGGAAAAAGCTTATGGCCAAAAGAGCACGTTATCATAGGGCTGTAGTAGAAAGTGCCAATCTGGACCAGAGAGTAAAAGAGGATGTTTTGCTCAACTTTGTCAAAGAACACCAAAGGGTTTTTGCATAAAAGTGATGTAGGGACTTCACATGACATCCCCAATTTTTGGTGGGATTTTTGAATAAATCTATCAAAGGGTTGTAGTGCAAACAGAGCTTTAAAGCTGATGAAAAATCACTTTAATTGATAAAGCTTAGGGAGAAAATCATAATGCAAATGAACTCACTGATAGAAAGATTGTTTTTCCTTGGTTAGGGCAATTAAGTCCAAATAACATATCTGAAAAGTTTTCACTAGAGCAAAAACTCCATAAATTCAAAAGAAAAAGTGGTTCTGAAATCAAAGAAAAACCCAGAGAATGAAAGGTTTAAACTCCTGGTAAAAAAAATTATTTATAAATCAAGGTTAAATTTCTTGATGTGTTACATTCAAGAAGTGAACACGGTGGGGTTATGTTTGATCGTGAGTAGTTAGGATCACTTCTTGAGCAACTTGGCGATCGTTGGCACTTGTTCTCTTCTCGCTCTAAACTCGTAAGCTAGTGCTTAGTCCTGCTGCAACCACTTTTATAGCCTTTCCACACCTAAGGCTTTGATAGTTTTGATACCCGGGAACGGGATTACTGAGTCCTTTGTGGCTCACAGATTCAACACACACTAGAGGCAGGTACCAATGCGAACATTGTAGGAGATGGTTCAGAACTTTAGTGGGAGTTCGCTGAAGAGCGTGGTCGTTACTATGTTTCGTATCCCGACAATCAGTAGTGGTTCTTACTATGAGGATCCGGTCTTGTGTTTTTGGTATCTTTCTTTTTTGGATTTCGTCCGTAGTTGGACCCTATGTTATTTGGATGATGTATGTTATTGTATTCTTTGTGTGACGTGGCGAGTGTAAGCCAACTATCTTTTACAATTTCATCCTTGAACTTTTACATGAGATGTGCAAAGATACCATACTTGAGACCATTCTAGTATGCGCTTATGTCTCTAAGTCGTGCCTCAACACGTAGGAGACATAGTTGCATACTGGGCATTACATGTGTGCTGAATACGGAGGTGCCGTACGTTCGGTGCTAGGATCGGTTGGATCACGAAGACGTTCGACTACATCAACCGCGTTACTAAACGCTTCCGCTTTCGGTCTACGAGGGTACGTAGAAACACTCTCCCCGCTCGTTGCTATGCTTCTCCTAGATAGATCTTGCATGATCGTAGGAAAATTTTGAAATACTACATTCCCCAACAGTGGTATCAGAGCTAGGTCTATGCGTAGATGATATGCACGAGTAGAACACAATGAGTTGTGGGCGATAATAGTCATATTGCTTACCAGCATGTCATACTTTGATTCAGCGGTATTGTGAGATGAAGCAGCCCGGACCAACATTACGCGTACGCTTACGCGAGACTGGTTTCACCGTTACGAGCACTCTTGCTTAAAGGTGACCGGTGGGTGTTTGTCTCTCTCACTTTAGCTGAATCGAGTGTGGCTACGCCCGGTCCTTGTGAAGGTTAAAACAACACACTTGACGAAAAATCTTGTGGTTTTGTATGCGTAGGTAAGAACGGTTCTTGCTAAGCCCGTAGCAGCCACGTAAAACTTGCAACAACAAAGTAGAGGACGTCTAACTTGTTTTTGCAGGGCATGTTGTGATGTGATATGGTCAAGACGTGATGAGTTATACGTTATTGTATGAGATGATCATGTTTTGTAAATTACCGGCAACCGGCAGGAGCTTTATGGTTGTCTATTTGTTGTATGAATTGCAAAGGCCCTGTAATTGCTTTACTTTATCACTATGAGTTAGCGATAGTAGTAGTAGCAATAGTTGGCGAGACGACCACGACACTACAATGAAGATCGTGGTGTCAAGCCGGTGACGATGGAGATCAAAGCGATGCTTTGGAGATGGAGATCAAAAGCACAAGATGATGATGGCCATATCATGTCACATACTTTGATTGCATGTGATGTTTATCTTATTATGCTTCTTATTTTGCTTAGTACGGTGGTAGCATTATAAGATGATCCCTTACAAAATTTCAAGGTACAAGTGTTCTCCCTGAGTATGCACCGTTGCGAAAGTTCGTCGTGCAGAGACACCACATGATGATCGGGTGTGATAAGCTCTATGTTCAAATACAACGGATGTAAGATAGTTTTGCACATGCAGAATACTCAGGTTAAACTTGACGAGCCTAGCATGTACACACATGGCCTCGGTACACTGGAGACCGAAAGATCGGGCGTGAATCATATAGTAGATATGATCGACATAAGATGTTCACCATTGAAAACTACTCCATCTCACGTGATGGTCGGACATATTTTAGTTGATTTGGATCACGTGATCATTTAGATGACTAAAGGGATGTCTATCTAAGTGGGAGTTCTTTAGTAATATGATTAATTGAACTTTAATTTATCATGAACTTAGTCCTGATAGTTTTTGCATATCTATGTTGTTGTAGATCAATGGCCAATGCTACCATTCCCTTGAATTTTAATTCATTCCTAGAGAAAGCTAAGTTGAAAGATGATCGTAGCAACTACACGGACTGGGTCTGTAACTTGAGGATTATCCTCATTGCCGCACAGAAGAATTATGTCCTGGAAGCACCGCTAGGTGATAGGCCTGCTACAGGAGCAACGCCGGACGTTATGAACGTCTGGCAAGCTCGTTTTGATGACTACTCGATAGTTCAGTGTACCATGTTTTACGGCTTAGAATTAGGACTTCAAAGACGTTTTGAACGTCATGGAGCATATGAGATGTTCCTAGAGTTGAAGTTAATATTTCAAGCAAATGCCCGAATTGAGAGATAGGAAGTCTCCAATAAGTTCTATAGCTGCGAGATGGAGGAGAACAGTTCTATCAGTGAACACTTGCTCAGAATGTCTGGGTACTACAATCACATGACTCAACTTGGTTGCAAAGTTGACGAAGATAGCGTTATTGATAGAGTTCTTCAATCACTGCCACCAAGCTATAAAGGCTTCATGATGAACTATAATATGCAAGAGATGCAGAAGACAATTCCCGAGCTCTTCGCTATGCTCATAGCTGTGGAGGTAAGAATCGAAAAGGAGCATCAAGTGTTGATGGTTAATAAGACCACTAGTTTCAAGAAAAAGGGCAAGGGAAAGAAAGGGAACTTCAAGAAGAATAACAAGCCAGTTGCTAATCCCACGAAGAAACCCAAGTCTGGAGGCAAGCCTGAAACTGAGTGCTTCTACTTCAAAGGGACTGAACACTCGAAGTGGAACTGCCCCAAGTATTTGGCTGATAAGAAGGATGGTAAAGTGAACAAAGGTATATTTGATATACATGTTATTGATGTGTACCTTACTAATGCTCGTAGTAGCGCCTGGGTATTTGATACTGGTTCGGTTGCTAATATTTATAACTCGAAACAGGGGCTACGGATTAAACGAAGATTAGCTAATGACGAGGTGACAATGCGCGTGGGAAATGGTTCCATAGTCGATTTGATCGTCGTCGTTGTGACGCCCCGAGACTGATGCGCCAGGTGTGAGCCAGTTATTCATCGTCGTTGCCATGTCATTTGCTTGTGTGCTGCACTTTGCCATATCATCATGTGCATTTCATCTGCATTGTTTTCAAAACATGCATCCGTCCGAGTCCGCCCAACCTTTCCGTTGTCCGTTCTGAGCCCGGACACACTCGCACGTGCCCGCGGCACCTCCGAATATTTAATTTATGAGTGGCTAGAAAATGTTCTCGGAATGGGATGAAAGTTGGCGTGTGGTCTTATTATAGTGTAGGTAAACCGTCTATCGAATTTCGTCGCATTCGGAGTTCGTTTGTTAGCCCAACCGTTAAATATATAGGGGCACTATAGTCGGTTTATTCGTCAGACGTTTTCGATGTTCCGGAAACCTATGCCGGGATGTTTCTTAGCTCTTCTCGGTCCAAGCCCTCCTACATAGTCCACCTAACCTCTCTACACAGCCACCCCTCGCGTGCGTCCGAAACTATCCCGAACCCGACCCGAGCTGTCGTTACCGATGGGTCCGGATCATCCCCGAACATCCCTAAAACATCTTCGTTTTCTCTTTTGGACCCCCAAAGCATTTTTTTTCTTGACCGCCTAATTTTAAATGGAGGGACCAAATAGTCCAAACATAATCTTAATATGTATATATTGCCCATCTAGTCTGAAGCGAAACAAAATCCCTAATTTCAAGGGATCCTCCTAGCCGCCACCACCACTGTCCATTCCCTCCTCCTTCCTCGGGATCTCACCCACCTTCCCCCTTGCTCTCCATTCCCAATCCCACCGAAGCCGAGCACTGTCGCCTCCGTTTCTACGCCCGATTCGCCGGCCACCCAAGTCGCACCAGCAGCGCTGCCTTGCTCCTTCTCCCCTGATCCTCATGCCTCCCCTGCGCGCCGCCTCCTCTGCTTCCTGCGCCATCGGGAGTAAGGAGCATGTCGCCCCGACGCCATGGGTGCCGTCCTTCTGCTCCTCGTCTTCGACCAGCCCGAGCAAGACGGACTTGCCTCGCCGCCTTCGGCAGCCACGCGTCGTGGGCCAGCAACTCCGGCGCCCCTACCCTCTATCTCTTTCTCCTGTCCCTTTTTTCTTTCTCTCTCACGCTGCTCTCTCTCTCCATTGTCTTCGCAGCACCATGGCTGCTGGTTCCCATCGAGCCACGTGCGCCATTGCAGCCGAGTCATCGACTACCTCCAGTTCCCTGCCTCGCCGCCCCTCTCTTACCCCATGTCTCCACCTCTTCTCTTTTCTCTGTCTCTCGCTCCCACTCTGAACTCTCTCTCTCGTTCTTCTTCAGATCCAGCGTCTCCGTGCCAGAGACATGCAGGAGGCAGCCGTTGTAGGGAATCAGCGGGCCCGACCGCCCTTGCTCCGATCCGGCCTCCTCTGAGCCTCTCGCGTCCTGCCGGTGCCCCGTCCCGGACCCACGCGAGGCCTGCTGCCGTTGCCTTCCTCCAGCGTCGCCGGCCTCACCTGCCGCCGCCAGCTTCGTCAACTTCAGAGAACGAGCGCACGCTTGTGCGCGGTGACCAGTCGTCCTCCGCGTCGCCCGCACCAGGCCCAGCCGCGGCCATCTACCGGCCATGCCTCAGCACATCACCGAGCCGGCCCAACTGCCTGAGTGAGCCACCGCAGATCCAGCGCCCACTAGTTTCAGCCCAGTCCTTGTTTTTCTCCTCTACCGATTTTGCTAATAACCAGTGAAAAACTGTGTTACAGAATTTTCCCTAAACATCAAGCATATCTTAACTCACCAACGGTGCATCACATGTAAAAAAGCTATATATGTAAATTGCTTAGAATTTTGTGTAGAATAGTAATTTGCCACTTTCATCCCTGTTTAAAATGTTTAAACTTGATGTTTGTTTAAATTTGCTAAAATAACATGTTAAAATGGTTTATTTCATAACTTAATAACTGTAGCGCGGTTTTTAATAAAGTTCATATGTAAATGGGGTGGAAAATTGTGTAGAATAACTTGGTGCATTTACTTTTTCTGTTTAATAACTTTAAAATTAAGTTATAAGCAGAACAGTACCAAATTCATAATATGCACATGGGGATTCTCCGGAATTGTTGTTTGTTGTTTCCGGCCCCATTTAAATTGCCTAGATAGGTAGATTAATTGTCCTTCACCCCTTGACATGTTAATCAACATTTAATATTGTTGTGTATAAGAAAGAGAGTGAACTAAATAATTGGATGTGGTGTTTTGTCAATATGCAACTCGTTGCATATTGAGCTCCACTTAACTTGTAGTGTTGTTTGATGCATTTTTTGCCATGCCATGCATATTTAAACCGGACATGCATCATACTTGCTTGTGCATCATGACATGCTTATGCCTGTGTGTTTACCATGTTGATTGCTTCTTTCCAGTATGCTTCTCTCGTTAGCTTCGGTTTCGTTCCCGAGTTGTGAGGATTCGTTCGTCTACGACCGTTTGTCTTCTTCATGGACTCGTTCTCCTTTCCTTGCGGGATCCCAGGCAAGATGACCGTTCTCCCATATCACCTCTATCTTTGCCTTGCTAGTTGTTTTGCTCTATAGTTATGCCTCCATGCCTATTCTGTCTTGTCAGCCTCCTATGTTGCCATGAAACACTCTAACCGCCTTCCTAGCAAACCGTTGATTGGCTAAGTACGCTTTTGCTCAGCCCCTCTTATAGCGCTGTTAGTTGCAGGTGAAGTTGAAGATTGCTCCATGTTTGGACTTGTTTATTGGGATAACACAATATATATCTATTTAACTTAATGCACCTATATATTGGTAATGGGTGGAAGGCTTGGCCTTCTGCTTGGTGTTTTGTTTCACTCATGCCACCTTAGGACCCGATAAACCGGTGTTATGTTCCTTGATTTTGCGTTCCTAACACGGTTGGGGTTTATGGGCCCCCCTTGATAATTTGCACTTCTTAAAGCTTTTCCAGCAAGGCCCAACATTGGTACTACATTTGCCTAACAACTAAAAATTTGTATAGGGACTAGCTACCCCGAGGACTTAATTAACAACCCCTGGCCAGTGCTCCTCCTGAGTGTTGGTCCAAACTAGAGCCACTTTCGGTGCCACCTAGTTCACTGGGGTCTTCGGTTGCTGTACGTAGTGCTCATCCGGTCGTGGCCTGAGATGAGATGCGCGCGGCTACTATCAGGGTGTCGGCACGCCAAGAGGTCTTGCTGGATTAGTTTTACCTTTGTTGAAATATCTTGAGCACGGGATTCCGAGAATACTCGGGTCTTCCCACTTTGGAGTTGCAACTCCGCAGATCATGAGCTTGTGATGGGCTAAGTTGGGACACCCCTGTAGGGTTTTGAACTTTCGAAAGCCGTGCCCGTGGTTATGTGGCAGATGGGAATTTGTTAATATCAGGTTGTAGATAACTTGACACCATATCCTTAAGAATACACTACCTGTGTGAGTAGCCGTGATGGTCTCTTTCCGAAGGGCTTCGGAAGGTGAACATGGTGGGGTTATGCATGATCGTGAGTATCTAGGATCACTTATTGATCATCTTTGGCGATTGGCATTTTTTCTCTTCTCGCTCTGACTTCATAAGCTAGTTGCTTAGTGCTTGCTGCAGTCACTTTATTACCTTTCCACACCTAAAGGCTTTGTTAGTTTTGATACCCGGGAATGGGATTGTTGAGTCCTTGTGACTCACAAATTACAACACACACCAGATGCAGGTACAACTAAGTACGACGCAGGAGTTGCACAAGAACTCCACTAGGAGTTTGATGAAGAGCGTGGCCGTATATATGTGTCTTATCCCGACGATCTGTAGTGGTTCCTACTAGGGGCGATCAGGACTTGTGTTCGTGGTATCTTTTCTCGTTTGGATTTCGTCCGTAGTCGGACCCTGTGTTATTTGGATGAATGTATGTTATTGTAATCATGGTGTGACGTGGCGAGTCTAAGCCAACTATCTTTTACACTTTCATCTCTGAACTTTCACATGAGATGTGCAAAGATACCACGCTTGAGATCATTGCAGAATGCACTTATGTCTCTAAGTCGTGCCTCGACACGTAGGAGATATAGTCGCATCCTGGGCATTACAGTCGGCACGCTACCTCTACATCTACCTTCGGTATTAGTTTTAGACATAAATAATTGTTATTTGGTGCCAGCGTTGAGCATGAACATTATATCAGGATCTTGTTTGTTGCGAGACGGTTATTCATTTAAATCATATAATAATGGTTGTTCTATTTATATGAGTAATATCTTTTATGGTCATGCACCCTTGAAGAGTGGTCTATTTTTGTTGGATCTCGATCGTAGTGATACACATATTCATAAAATTGAAGCCAAAAGATGCAAAGTTGATAATGATTGCAACTTATTTGTGGCACTGCCGTTTAGGTCATATTGGTGTAAAGCACATGAAGAAACTCCATGCTGATGGACTTTTGGAATCACTTGATTATGAATCACTTGGTGCTTGCGAACCATGCCTCATGGGCAAGATGACTAAAACTCTGTTCTCCGGAACAATGGAGCGAGCAACTGATTTGGAAATCATACATACTGATGTATGTGGAAGTCATGTTACTAGACCATGATGAACCTACGAACTATGAGGAAGCGATGATGAGCCCACATTCCGCAAAATGGCTTGAGGCCATGAAATCTGATATGGGATCCATGTATGAGAACAAAGTGTGGACTTTGGTTGACTTGCCCGATGATCGGCAAGCCATTGAAAATAAATGGATCTTTAAGAGGAAGACTGACCCCGATGGTAATGTTTGTCTACAAAGCTCGACTTGTTGCGAAAGGTTTTTGACAAGTTCAAGGAGTTGACTACGATGAGACTTTCTCACCCGTAACGATGCTTAAATCTGTCCGAATCATGTTAGCAATTGTCGCATTTTATGATTATGAAATCTGGCAAATGGATGTCAAAACTTCATTCCTTAGTGGATACCTCAAAGAGGAGTTGTATATGATGCAACCAGATGGTTTTGTTGATCCTAAAGGTGCTAACAAAGTGTGCAAGCTCCAGCGATCCATCTATGGACTGGTGCAAGCATCTCGGAGTTGGAATATAAGCTTTGATGAGGTGATCAAAGCATATGGTTTTATACAGACTTTTGAAGAAGCCTGTATTTACAAGAAAGTGAGTGGGAGCTCTGTATCATTTCTGATATTATATGTGGATGACATATTGTTGATTGGAAATAATATAGAATTTCTGGATGGCATAAAAGGATACTTGAATAAGAATTTTGTAATGAAAGACCTCGGTGAAGATGCTTATATATTGGGCATCAAGATCTATAGAGATAGATCAAGATGCTTAATTTGACTTTCACAAAGCACATACCTTGGTAAAGTTTTAAAGAAGTTCAAAATGGATCAGTCAAAGAAAGGGTTCTTGCCTGTGTTACAAGGTGTGAAGTTGAGTAAGACTTAATGCCCGACCACTGCAGAAGATAGAGAGAAAATGAAGTCATTCCCTATGCCTCAGCCATAGGATCTATCGTGTATGCAATGCTGTGTACCAGACCTGATGTGTGCCTTGCTATAAGTTTAGCAGGGAGGTACCAAAGTAATCCAGGTATGGATCACTGGACAGTGGTCAAGAACATCCTGAAGTACCTGAAAAGGATAAAGGATATGTTCCTCGTTTATGGAGGTGACAAAGAGCTCGTCGTAAACAGTTACGTCGATTCAAGCTTTGACACTGATCCGGATGACTCTAAGTCACAACCGGATATGTATTTTTGTTGAACGGTGGAGTTGTCAGTTGGTGCAATACGAAGTAGAGCGTCGTGGCGGGATCTACGTGTGAAGCAGAGTACATGGCTTCTTCGGAAGCAGCAAATGAAGGAGTCTGGATGAAGGAGTTCATATCCGATCTAGGTGTAATACCTAGTGCATTGGGTCCAATGAAAATCTTTTGTGACAACACTGGAGCAATAGCCTTGGCGAAGGAATCCAGATTTCACAAGAGAACCAAGCACATCAAGAGACACTTCAATTCCATCCGCGATCAAGTCAAGTAGGGAGACATAGAAATTTGCAAGATACATACGGATCTGAATGTCGCAGACCCGTTGACAAAGCCTCTACCACGAGCAAAACATGATCAACACCAAGGCTCCATCGGTGTTAGAATCATTAATATGTAATCTAGATTATTGACTCTAGTGCAAGTGCGAAACTGAAGGAAATATCCCCTAGAGGGAATAATAAAGTTGTTATTTATATTTCCTTATACATCATGACAAATGTCTTTTATTCATGCTAGAATTGTATTAACCGGAAACTTGATACATGTGTGAATACATAGACAAAACAGAGTGTCCCGTGTATGCCTCTACTAGACTAGCTCATTAATCAAAGATGGTTATATTTCCTAACCATAGACATGAGTTGTCATTTGATCAACGAGATCACATATTTGGAGAATGATGTGATGGACAAGACCCATCTGTTAGTGATACGTCTCCAACGTATCTATAATTTTTTATTGCTCCATGCTATTATTTATAAAGTCTTGGATGTTTAATGGGATTTATCATAAACTTTTATATCAGTTTTGGGACTAACCCACTAACCCAAAGGCCCAATCCAGATTGCTGTTTTTTTTGCTTATTTCAGGGTTTTGTAGAAAAAGAATATCAAACGGAGTCCAAACGGAATGAAACCTTCGCGAGAGATATTTTTGGAGAAAATCATGCACGGGAAGCTTGAGAACCACGTCAGGAGATCGAGGGGCTGCCACAAGGGTGGGGGCGCGCCCCCTGCCTCGTGGCCCCCTCGAGTGTCCCCCGGTGCCCTCCTTCTTCCTATATAAGTCTACGTACCCCAGAAACTCCATGAACAGAGAGAAAACCCTAATTCCACCGCCGTACCTTCTGTTCCCACGGAGATCCCATCTTGGAGCCTGTTCCGGAGCTCCACCGGAGGGGATCCATCACGGAGGCCTTCATCATCATCATCATCATCGCCCTGACCTTGAGTTGTGAGTAGTTTACCACAGACCTTCGGGTCCATTGCTAGTATCTAGATGGCTTCTTCTCTCTCTCTGGATCTCAATACAAAGTTCTCCTGGGTCTTCGAGGAGATCTATTCGATGTAATCTCTTTTTGCGGTGTGTTTGTCGAGATCCGATGAATTGTGAGTTTATGATCAAGGTTATCTATGAAAGATATTTGGTTCTTCTCTGAACTTTTTATGTGTGCTCATAATATCCTTGCAAGTCTCTTCGAATTATTGGTTTGGTTTGGCCTACTAGATCTATAGTTCTTGCAATGGGACAAGTGCTTGGCTTTGGGTTCAATCTTGCGGTGTCCTTTCCCAGTGACAGTAGGGGCAGCAAGGCACGTATTGTATTGTTGCCATCGAGGATAAAAAGATGGGGTTTATATCATATTGCTTGAGTTTATCCCTCTACATCATGTCATCTTGCTTAAGGTGTTACTCTGTTCTTATGAACTCAATACACTAGATGCATGCTGGATAGCTGTCGATGTGTGGAGTAATAGTAGTAGATGCAGGTAGGAGTCAGTCTACTTGTCTCGGACGTGATGCCTATATACAATGATCATGCCTAGATAGTCTCATAATTATTCGCTTTTCTATCAATTGCTCGACAGTAATTTGTTTACCCGTCGTAGAATATCGCTATCATGAGAGAAGCCACTAGAGAAAACTATGGCCCCCGGGTCTATTCTCAACATATCAATCTACATCTACTTTACTTTTATCGCTTTTATTTTCTGTTCTATTAAACTAAAAATACCAAAAATATAAATTATCATCTCTATCAGATCTCACTTTCGTAAGTGACCATAAAGGGATTGATAGCCCCTTATCGCGTTGGCTGCGAAGTTCTTATTTGTTTGTGCAGGTGCGAGGGACTCGCGCGTGGTCTCCTACTAGATTGATACCTTGGTTCTCAAAAACTGAGGGAAATACTTACGCTACTATGCTGCATCTCCCTTTCCTCTTCGAGGGAATACAACGCAAGCTCAAGAGGTAGCAAGAAGAATTTCTGGCGCCGTTACCGGGGAGGCTTACGCAAAAGTCATATACAAAGTACCTATCACAAACCCTTATCCTTCGCATTACATTTATTTGCCTCTCGTTTTCCTCTCCCCCACTTCACACTTGCCGTTTTATTTGCCCTTCTTCCGTCGTGTGTTTATCGTTTGCTTGTTTCTTGTTTGCTTGTGTGTGTTGGATTGCTTGCTTGTCACTATGGCTCAGAACAATACCAAATTGTGTGACTTTTCCAATACCACCAGCAATGACTTTATTCGCACTCCGATTGCTCCTATTACCGATGATGAATCTTGTGAGATCAATGCTGCTTTCTTGAATCTTGTCATGAAAGATTAATTCTCCGGCCTTCCTAGTGAAGATGCCGCTACCCATCTAAATAACTTTGTTGATTTGTGTGATATGCAAAAGAAAAGGGATACGGATAACGATATTGTTAAATTGAAGTTATTTCCATTTTCACTTAGAGATCGTGCTAAAACTTGGTTTTCCTCTTTGCCTAGAAATAGTATTGATTCGTGGAATAAGTGCAAGATGCTTTTATCTCTAAGTATTTCCCTCCTGCTAAGATCATCTCTCTTAGAAATGATATTATGAATTATAAGCAACTAGATCATGAGCATGTTGGACAAGCTTGGGAGAGAATGAAATTGATGATACGTAATTTCCCTACACATGGTTTGAATCTATGGATGATTATTCAGAACTTTTATGCTGGCTTGAATTTTGCTTCTAGAAATCTTTTAGATTCGGCCGCCGGGGGCACTTTCATGGAAACTACCTTAGGAGAAGCTACCAAACTCCTAGATAATATTATGGTTAATTATTCTCAATGGCACACCGAAAGATCTACTAGTAAAAAAGTGCATGCTATCGAAGAAATTAGTGTTTTGAGTGGAAAGATGGATGAACTTATGAAATTATTTGCTGCTAAGAGTGCTTCTTCTGATCCTAATGATATGCCTTTTTCCACTTTCATTGAGAATAACAATGAATCTTTGGATGTGAATTTTGTTGGTAGGAATAATTTTGGTAACAATACTTATAGAGGTAATTTTAATCCTATGCCTTTTCCTAGTAATTCCTCTAATAATTTTGGTAATTCCTACAACAACTCTTATGGAAAGATGCCTTCTGAATTTGAAACAAGTGTTAAGGAGCTTATGATCTCGCAAAAAGAATTTCAATGCTTTGCTTGAAGAGAAATTGCTTAAGGTTGATGAATTAGCTAGAAGTGTGGATAGAATTACTCTTAATGTTGATTCTTTGAAACTTAGATCTATCCCACCTAAGCATGATATCAATGAGTCTCTCAAAGCCATGAGAATTTCCATTGATGAATGCAAAGAAAGAACCGCTAGAATGCGTGCTAAAAGAGAAGATTATATTAAATCGTGTTCTTCTAGTTATCATGAAAATAAAGATGAAGATCTGAAAGTTATTGATGTGTCTCCTATTAGATCCTTGTTTTCTATTATTAATCTTGACAAAGATAGGATTGGAGATAATTCTGCTTTAAGGTGTCCCAATGATTCGGAGTTTTTAGATCTTGATGCTAAAATTTCTAAAAGTGGGAGTGAAGAGATCAAAACTTTGCATAGTGATGAACCCACTACTTTGGATTTCAAGGGATTCAATTATGATAATTGCTCTTTGATTGATTGTATTTCCTTGTTGCAATCCGTGCTAAATTCTCCACATGCTTATAGTCAAAATAAAGCTTTCACCAAACACATATTAGATGCTTTGATGCAATCTTATGAAGAAAAAGATGAGTTGGAAGTTTCTATCCTGTCGTGGAATTAACACGGCAGATGTCCGGTTTAACGGACTTAGTTGAGGAACCATCGCACGGGTTAGCTGGAAGGGGTTAAAAGCACACAAAGGACACAGAGGTTTTTATACTAGTTCGGCCCCTTCGAGGAAGGTAAAAGCCTATTTCTAGTTTGGTTTGGTATTGCTTGGGCGTCGATGAATAGGGAGCGGATTGCTTGCCTGTGTCTCGACGGGTTGTTTCGTGTCCTTGAACCGTCGCCGGGTCGTCCCTTTATATAGAGGCGACGCCCGGTCCGGTTTACAGAGTCCCGAGGCCGGCTCATATTTGTGTCCGCCTTGGTCTCTGCTCTTTCTTCCTTGTCTCTCAAGTTACATGACCAGGCGGTTTACAAACCGTAACTCTATACATGGGCCCTAAGCCTTCATGGGCCGTAACCTCTACTGGGTTTTACAATTACACAACTTTATTATCATAATCCGGTTTATACTAGCCGGTTTATACCTGCTAGTAATATCCCTGACATTAGGCCCCAGAATGATTTGAACTTGTTCACATCAGTCTTCCCAGTCTTGTGAAGGAAATATGCCCTAGAGGCAATAATAAAGATGTTATTTGTATTTCCTTATATCATGATAAATGTCTTTTATTCATGCTAGAATTGTATTAACCGGAAACTTAGTACATGTGTGGATACATAGACAAAACAGTATGTCCCTAGTATGCCTCTACTAGACTAGCTCATTGATCAAAGATGGTTATGTTTCCTAACCATAGACATGAGTTGTCATTTGATCAACGGGATCACATCATTAGTAGAATGATGTGATGGACAAGACCCATCCGTTAGCATAGCACTATGATCGTTTAGTTTTTTCTGCTATTGCTTTCTTCATGACTTATACATGTTCCTATGACTATGAGATTATGCAACTCCCGAATACCGTAGGAACACCTTGTGTGCTATCAAACGTCACAACGTAACTGGGTGATCATAAAGATGCTCTACAGGTGTCTCCGAAAGTATTCGTGGTGTTGGCATAGATCAAGATTAGGATTTGTCACTCCGAGTGTCGGAGAGGTATCTCTGGGCCCTCTCGGTAACACACATCACAATAAGCCTTGCAAGCAAAAGACTAATGAGTTAGTCACGAGATGATGTGTTACGGAACGAGTAAAGAGACTTGCCGGCAACGAGATTGAACTAGGTATAAACATACCGACGATCAAATCTCGGGCAAGTAACATACCGTTTGACAAAAGGAACAACGTATGTTGTTATGCGGTTCTGACCGATAAAAGATCTTCGTAGAATATGTAGGAGCCAATATGAACATCCAGGTTCCGCTATTGGTTATTGACCAGAGATGAGTCTCGGTCATGTCTACATAGTTCTCGAACCCGTAGGGTCCGCACGCTTAACGTTTGATGACGATCGGTATTATGAGTTTTTGAGTATTGATGTACCGAAGGTAGTTCGGAGTCCCGGATGAGATCACGGACATGACGAGGAGTCTCGGAATGCCCGAGACATAAAGATTGATATATTGGACGGCTATATTCGGACACCGGAAGTATACCGGAAAAGTTTCGGATTTATCGGGAATGCCGGAGGGGGTTACCGGAACCCCCTACGAGAGGGGATGGTCCATAGTGGGCCTAAAGGGTGAGAGAGAGACAGCCCATAGGGCTGGCCGGCGCCCCCACCTAGGAATCCTAGTTGGACTAGGATTGGGGGGGCGCCACCTCTCCTATTCCTTTCCCCCTTCTTCCTTTCGGTGAATCCTACTAGGAATAGGATTGCAATCCTATTCCTAGTAGGACTCCCTCCCTAGCCGCACCAGGAGAGGTTGGCCGGCCTCCCTCCCCTGCTCCTTTATATACGGGGGCAGGGGGGCACCCAAAGACACACAAGTTGAATTGTTTTAGCCGTGTGCGGTGCCCCCCTCCACAGAATCACACCTCGGTCGTACCGTCGCGGAGCTTAGGCGAAGCCCTGCGCCGGTGAACACATCATATCTGTCACCACGCCGTCGTGCTGACGAAACTCTCCCGTGAAGCTCAACTGGATCAAGAGCTCGTGGGACGTCATCAAGCTGAACGTGTGCTGAACGCGGAGGTGCCGTACGTTCGGTGCTTGATCGGTTGGATCGCGAAGAAGTTCGACAACATCAACCGCGTCACTTGACGCTTCCGCTCCCGGTCTACGAGGGTACGTAGACACACTCTCCCCTCTCGTTGCTATGCATCTGGTAGATAGATCTTGCGTGATCGTAGGAAAATTTTAAAATACTACGTTCCCCAACACGACCACTGCAGAAGATAGAGAGAAAATGAAAGTCATTCCCTATGCCTCAGCCATAGGATCTATCATGTATGCAATGCTGTGTACCAGACCTGATGTGTGCCTTGCTATAAGTCTAGCAGGGAGGTACCAAAGTAATCCAGGAGTGGATCACTGGACATCGGTCAAAAACATCCTAAAGTATCTGAAAAGAACAAAGGATATGTTTCTCGTATATGGAGGTGACAAAGAGCTCGTCGTAAACGGTTACGTCGATTCTAGCTTTGACACTGATCCGGATGACTCAAAGTCACAAACCGGATATGTATTTTTATTGAACGGTGGAGCTGTCAGTTGGTGCAGTTCCAAGCAGAGCGTCGTGGCGGGATCTACGTGTGAAGCGGAATACATAGCTGCTTCGGAAGCAGCAAATGAAGGAGTCTGGATGAAGGAGTTCATATCCGATCTAGGTGTAGTACCTAGTGCATCGGGTCCAATGAAAATCTTTTGTGACAACACTGGAGCCATAGCCTTGGCGAAGGAATCTAGGTTTCACAAGAGAACAAAGCACATCAAAAGACGCTTCAATTCCATCCGCGATCTAGTCAAGGAGGGAGACATAGAGATTTGCAAAATACATACGGATCTGAATATTGCAGACCCGTTGACTAAGCCTCTTCCACGGGCAAAACATGATCAGCACCAAGACTCCATGGGTGTGAGGATCATCACTTTGTAATCTAGATTATTGACTCTAGTTCAAGTGGGAGACTGAAGGAAATATGCCCTAGAGGCAATAATAAAGATGTTATTTGTATTTCCTTATATCATGATAAATGTCTTTTATTCATGCTAGAATTGTATTAACTGGAAACTTAGTACATGTGTGGATACATAGACAAAACAGTATGTCCCTAGTATGCCTCTACTAGACTAGCTCATTGATCAAAGATGGTTATGTTTCCTAGCCATAGACATGAGTTGTCATTTGATCAACGGGATCACATCATTAGGAGAATGATGTGATGGAAAAGACCCATCCGTTAGCATAGCACTATGATCGTTTAGTTTTACTGCTATTGCTTTCTTCATGACTTATACATGTTCCTATGACTATGAGATTATGCAACTCCCGAATACCGTAGGAACACCTTGTGTGCTATCAAACGTCACAACGTAACTGGGTGATCATAAAGATGCTCTACAGGTGTCTCCGAAAGTATTCGTGGTGTTGGCATAGATCATGATTAGGATTTGTCACTCCGAGTGTCGGAGAGGTATCTCTGGGCCCTCTCGGTAACACACATCACAATAAGCCTTGCAAGCAAAAGACTAATGAGTTAGTCACGAGATGATGTGTTACGGAACGAGTAAAGAGACTTGCCGGTAACGAGATTGAACTAGGTATAGAGATACCGACGATCGAATCTCGGGCAAGTAACACACCGTTGACAAAAGGAACAACGTATGTTGTTATGCGGTTCTGACCGATAAAAGATCTTCGTAGAATATGTAGGAGCCAATATGAACATCCAGGTTCCGCTATTGGTTATTGACCGGAGATGAGTCTCGGTCATGTCTACATAGTTCTCGAACCCGTAGGGTCCGCACGCTTAACGTTTGATGACGATCGGTATTATGAGTTTATGAGTATTGATGTACCGAAGGTAGTTCGGAGTCCCGGATGAGACCACGGACATGACGAGGAGTCTCGGAATGTCCGAGACATAAAGATTGATATATTGGACGACTATATTCGGACACCGGAAGTATACCGGAAAAGTTTCGGATTTAACGGGATTGCCGGAGGGGGTTACCGGAACCCCCTACGAAGGGGGGTGGTCCATAGTGGGCCTTATGGAAAAGAGAGAGGCAGCCCATAGGGCTGGCCGGCGCCCCACCTAGGGTTCCTAGTTGGACTAGGAGTTGGGGGGCGCCACCTCTTCTTCTTTTCCTATTCCCTCTCTTCCTTCTTTGGTGGTTCCTACTAGGAATAGGATTGCAATCCTATTCCTAGTAGGATTGCAACCCTAGCCGCACCAAACAAGGGCCGGCCGGCCTCCCCCCTTGCTCCTTTATATACGGGGGCAGGGGGGCACCCAAAGACACACAAGTTGAATTGTTTTAGTCATGTGCGGTGCCCCCCTCCACAGAAACACTCCTCGGTCATACCGTTGCAGTGCTTAGGCGAAGCCCTGCGCCGGTGAATACATCATATCCGTCACCACGCCATCGTGCTGACTAAACTCTCCCGTGAAGCTCAACTGGATCAAGAGCTCGTGGGACGTCATCAAGCTGAACGTGTGCTGAACGCGGAGGTGCCGTACGTTCGGTGCTTGATCGGTTGGATCGCGAAGAAGTTCGACAACATCAACCACGTCACTTGACGCTTCCGCTCCCGGTCTACGAGGGTACGTAGACACACTCTCCCCTCTCGTTGCTATGCATCTAGTAGACAGATCTTGCGTGATCGTAGGAAAATTTTAAAATACTACGTTCCCCAACATCTTGCATAATCTTCTTTCTTGTGTCTTCTCAGTTTTGTAAACCGGCGATGACGTCATCCTTGGAAATCACTTAATTCGATCGTGACATCACTTCCGCATTTATTGCGCGCAGCTGTTCGTTACTTTTGTTTAAAAGCTATCCCGAGAATCAAGGCGATAGGGAATCTTTATCCAATCTCTCACTTCCTTAAATCCCGCGCCTGCCGTTTCGTCTCTCCCCCTTTATAAATACCGCCGCATCTCTTCTCTATCTCCTTCCGCTCGTCTTCTTCCTCTTTCGCCCGAGCTCAGGCTTCCGCCGTCGTCCGTCAAGCTCGCCGTCGTCCATCAAGCTCACTGTCGCCAGCAAGTCCGGCTGCTGCATCAACCTGAACGCGACCAGATAACTCCGCCGCCGCTTCCTGCTGCCTCAGGTATTCTTTCTCCCTTGCTGTAGATCTGTAGCCTTAGGGTTCTTTCCATGCCTCCGCCATTAGACCTAGAAAAGCTTCATCTGTTCGTCCTATACGCCATGCTCGTAGTGGTTTCAACCTTTAGATTTGTCTTCGAAACTTGCTTCCGCTCCGCTGCCTTATGCTTAGATTTCGGCATTAGATTCAATCCTTAGATTCATCCGCTCCGTATAAGACCCCCGTAGTTCTTTCTGTAATAGACTTGCATAAGTTTTCTCTTTTTCTTACTACTCAGATCTATTTAACCTTAGCTTTCTGTGGAAACTTGTTTCTTCATCCTTGTAGATCTGTAAGATATTCGCCGGTTTAGTCGGTCATATATTGCTTCTGTAATGCATCGACAATGAACACGACGGTTTAGCTCCTCTCTTTTGTTATCATGAACCGGTAGTAATTCGTTTCCTGCTTACTTCCGGATTAGCAATGTCATTAGTCCCTTGTCTAAACCGTCGCTGTGATTTTGCATATGTGTTCCGGTTTATGCCTGTGTACTCGAATAATCCGGATTTTATACTTCATCCTTTCAGCACTTTCCTTCTACTACTATGTCTGCCAAACAGTTTGTTTATTGTGACTGGGTCCCTTCCATCATTACGGAAGAAGACTTAGTTAACGCTGCTGCAATTGGCACTCTGGGTCCTCAAGCAGACCTAAAATGGCGGGCCCCAGGAAACGAATGTCCCCCTACTCCCAAAGAAGGGGAAGTTATTGTCTTCTTTGATCACATGGCCCGAGGTTTTACTCCTCCCGGTTCGAAATTCTTCCGGGACGTGCTTGCTGCTTTTCAGCTTCACCCTCAGGACATAGGTTCCAACTCCATTTCAAACATCTGCGATTTTCAAGTTTTCTCAGAGGTGTATCTGCAAGAGGAGCCATCAGTCGACTTGTTCCGGGATTTTTTCCATTTGAACCGGCGAACTGAATTTACTGGCAGACCTCATCAAGAACTGGGCGGGGTCAGCATTCAAAAGAGAAGAGACGCAGTCTTTCCTCACGCCGCTCTCCATACACACCCCAAGGATTGGAACAAGTCTTGGTTTCATTGCCACGACACTTCACCGGAAGGAGAGAACCCACTGTCGGGTTATCGCGAACATCGTCTTCCTGAAGATCACCCTCTGCCGCAGCGTCTCAGCTCCTCAGAACGGCCCCGGTTCGCTTCTCAACTCGCCAAGCTCAAGACCTTTATGGCCAACGGATTAACCGGAGTTGATTTTATGCGTTGGTGGCTTGCCTAGAGTATCCTCCCTCTGAGTCCGCGCTCCAGTTTGATGTGTAATATTCCGGAAAGCCGGATGATCCTCAACGGTTTACCGACGTAGTACTTTCTGAAACGGAAGTTATTGAATCTGCCAAGAAAATGCTCAACGTCTCTTTGGAAGAATGCAGCCAAACCGGATTGGCTCCATACTATAAGAAGAACAAACTGCCTGCGGTAAGTCTTAATATCTTCTGTATGTTTTTAATCCATTCATTTAAATCGCCTTCCAATTATCTCTCATCTTTTGCACAGGCCGACGATCCTTTCTGGAAAAGAAAACCTCAGGACAAAGCAGGCAAACAGCCGCGCCGGAAAACCTTCGTAGTTAAGAAGAGAAAGGCGGCTGCAGGCTCCGGTTCTCACATTGAAGAGGATGATCCGGATTCTAAGGTATGAATCAAACCTGACATGCTTCATTATTCTTTTATCCCGGTTTATGTTAATAGTGTCTTTTTCACAGGATTTGGCTGAAGGGGATAAAGCGGCAGAAACTGAGGTAATCACTCTTTCTTCAGATTCAGAACCACCTCCACCAAAGATTCGTCGGGTAGTCCGGAAATATCAGTTTTCTCATCCTTACGCTCAACTGGACCCCAATTTTCTTTTGAAGAAACAGCAACATGAAGCTCGCCGGGCTACACGCCATAGTGGCCTTGTGGTTGAATCCTCTGGAATATCTCTTACTCAGGCTCGGAGGCGCCGCTCTGAGGTTATACTTTCTCCAACTCTTCTTCATCCCAAGGCTGGGCTTATACGCAAACCACTTAAACCGTCTGATCCTAATTATCAGGAGACCCCTTTATCATCTTCTGGCGAATCAACTGCCACACAGGTCCCAGCCCTGAAAACTGTCCCAGGGTAAGTCTTTCATCTTATCCGGTTTATGATTGCATTTGCTTCTGTGACTCTGATTTATTTTCTAATTCCTTTCAGCAAGCCTAAGCCTAGCAAAAAGGGAAAGGCCAGCAAAACGGCTGCTGAGACTACCACTGACGATCCGGCCGTTGATCCGGATACAACCATCCCTCCGGAACGTGAGCCTATAGTTCGGCTTGAAGATCCTGCTCCCATGGATCACACTTATGCCACTGCTCCTGAGAATCCCAACACTGAAAATGTCCATGAAACGGCGAGTCCTGCCCGGGCCAACCCTCCTCGGACTAGCCCGGCTCCCGCTAGTCCGGTTCACACTGCTACTCCACCACCGACAGCTACTCCTTCTCCGGATGTTCAAATAACCAGTACAGCTTACACCGCTCCTGCTGAGCCCACTGTTTTAGCCAAGCATACAGCTAAAGCGGAGAAACTCCATCAAGAGAAGGGCAAATGGAGCACAGACTTGTCTAGTTTCGCCGAGCTGAGTGCCCAGGAGCTCTATTCCGGGTATTTGAACCGGCTTCATACTGGTCGGGATTATGAAGCGGGCTTAATCAACATGATGAAGGAAAAATACGAGGTATCTCCCTTGTCTTTTGTTTTTGCCTTTGTTGTGTTTCTGTCTATATCATGGTAGCCCCCAAGTTCCGGTTTAGCTATGTTTAGAAGGTGAATCGGTACTTCCAATTCGAGCAAATGATCTTACATTAGCCCCCAAGTGCCAGGGGCATAATTCGGTTTATGTGCCTGGGACTTGTCTGAATCTTTCCTTTGATGTTTCAACTATCCATTAGCCCCCAAGTGTCAAGTAGACAACTTGTTTGTGTGCTTGAGACTTGTTTTGAATTGCCACTCTTTGATACTTCAATAACCCATTAGCCCCCAAGTGTCAAGTGGATAACTTGGTTATGTACTTGAGACTTGTTTGAACTTATGTTATTTATTCCACTTGAATTCCCTTGCACGCTGATTTAAACCGGAGGGCTGAAGAAATCACTGAACTCCGGAATAGACTTGCTGAAACTGAATCTGCTGCTCCTAAGGCCAAAAAAGAATTGGCGCTGAGCTTAACTACTGCTGAACAGCTGAAGAAATATTTTGAAGAGGAGCGGACAGCCTTTGAAGTGCAAAAGAATGCTCTGGAAAAAAGAGCAAAGGATGCTGAGGAAGCTCTTAATCCGATAACAGAAGAGTTAACCGGTTTAAAGCGGCAAATAGAACTGATGACTTCTGCTGTCTTCGGTAAGTACTTAATCTGCACGCATGCTTTCATCCTTGCAATCTGTATTCCGGTCCGGTTTAACTGTAACGATCATATATAGGGCGCCGCGTTACCCATCTTGGGGATGATTTACGGAAGAAACTCAAGGCGTCTTATACTCCGGTCGAGCAGCTATATTCCGGCGCTCAAAGGATTATAAGCGCAATGTATTTCAATAAACCGGCCCCTACCACCATCCAAGGCACTCTGGAGAAATTGTCTATCTTGCCTGTACGCTTGGAAGAGGTGAAGAAGTCTGCTGCCCGGGCCGGTTCTCTCGTAGCGCTCACCAGAGCCAAGGCGTGGGTTCCAGACTTTGATCCGGAAGAAGCTCTGAATGGGTATCCCAGCACCAAAGAAGATGGATCAGCCTTCACTGGTAAAGACCTGCATGCTTTGACGAAGGAGATGCATCCTCTTGCCAGCAAACTTGCTGTGGAATCAGATTTGACTAGGTATCATCCGGCGTACGATTTACAGAATGAGCGGGTGGATCGACCGGTTTATGATACCGTGAATCTAATCCCACCAGTGCGCCCCCACACTTTCGCCCCAGATGTTGATCCGTCTGATCTTATTACGGAAGAGATGTACTTCGGTGTTTTGACAAAAATTGATTGGCGCGTCCCTGACTTTCAGCCGCTTCAAGAAGACGAAGAAGCTCCGGAACAGGTCGATCCTCAACCGTCCCAGCAGGAGGAAGCATAGGCCAATCAGTTTATCTTTGTAGCCTTGGTTTTACTTTGCCGGAAAAACTTTAATCCGTTCAGGCCTGTTGTGCCTTTGTAATAGGATAGCTTTGAACTATTGTCCATCGTGGTCCGGATGTCCCCACTTTGCTTTGGTATCTGCCAAGTTGAATCCTTTGTCTGATATGTTTTAACTTGCATACTATATGTTTCTGCATAGCAAACACTTAAAAGGTGTCCTAGCGGCTTACCACCGGACCCATTAAATTGCTCTCATAAATATATCAAACAAGTATCTGTTTAAAACAGGAATAACTTCATACCTGCGATTAAGTATGCTTGATATCCTTAATCCGGCGAACATTGTTGTTTCTGAGGAAGCCCTTGGCTCCGTCGGGGCATACCCAATTATTCCGGGTTTAGAAGAACTACCGGTTTAAATAATACTGGAGCTCTGCGTCCAGACTTTTGAAGATATGCGGTCAACTTTGGAGTTGTCCCACTCCGGATCAAAGAACAATAAAACACAAATACAAAAAATACAAGTTTGCAAATAAAACCATGTAGTCGAGGCTTTTTGCGAGCTGCCAAGCTCCAAATCGAGACTTCTGATTCGAATACGATCAGTAAACCGGACCATAGGGGCTAAGCTAGAATTCGAATACGATCCTAACCCCCTACTGGCTTTAAAAATTTAGCCAACCAATGGATTCGAATACGATCCATTGAGCTTCTGATTCGAATACGATCAGTAAATCGGACCATAGGGGCTAAGCTAGGATTCGAATACGATCCTACCCCCCTACTGGCCTTTGAAATTTAGCCAAGCAATGGATTCGAATACGATCCATTGAGCTTATGATTCGAATACGATCATACAAACCGGACCATAGGGGCTAAGCTAGGATTCGAATACTATCCTAACCCCCTACTGGCCTTTGCCATGTTCTCTTTGGTTCGAATACGACCTATGTTTGAACAGGAAATGGCTATGTTCTCTTTGGTTCGAATTTGACCTATGTTTGAACAGGAAGC
>LR738710.1:714259725-714286942 GCA_902687465.1 Secale cereale | reverse complement strand
TACGATCCATTGAGCTTATGATTCGAATACGATCATACAAACCGGACCATAGGGGCTAAGCTAGGATTCGAATACGATCCTAACCCCCTACTGGCCTTTGAAATTTAGCCAAGCAATGGATTCGAATACGATCCATTGAGCTTATGATTCGAATACGATCATACAAACTGGACCATAGGGGCTAAGCTAGGATTCGAATACTATCCTAACCCCCTACTGGCCTTTGCCATGTTCTCTTTGGTTCGAATACGACCTATGTTTGAACAGGAAATGGCTATGTTCTCTTTGGTTCGAATTTGACCTATGTTTGAACAGGAAGCCCTTTAATGATCACAGCTCTAGAGTACATATACGGCATTTGTCCTGCACAACCAGATAGACTGATCAAAGCATTTTATTTTCTTTTAAAATATGACATATAATAAGAGATGTAAGTTGTAGATGGTTATCACCATAAGACACTTATATTGGAAAAAAGGCTGATCCCCCAGTTTACCGAGGGTGTCGGTTTATTCATTAATCATAATATATACATAGGATACAACAGAGCTCATGGCTCAGGTATAGTAGGGCCGCAAGAGGGCGATGTTCCACGGCCTCTTTGACTCTTCCTCCGATGTCCGTGAGTCCTTGTGTTCTCGAACGTCCACCAGGTAATATGAACCGTTGTGTAGATTCTTGCTGACCACAAAGGGCCCTTCCCAAGGCGGGGATAGCTTGTGCATATCGGTTTGATCTTGGATGAGCCGGAGTACCAAATCTCCCTCCTGGAACGTCCTGGTCTTGATCCGGCGAAAACACGCTTCATGTCTGGTTGAATCCGGGCCGATCTCGCACACTGAGCCGGCTCGACGATGTTGGGGAAGATGTCCGGCCCAGGTCCCGGTTCACCAATTTTAC
Organism: Secale cereale; assembly: GCA_902687465.1. Taxonomy (NCBI): domain Eukaryota; kingdom Viridiplantae; phylum Streptophyta; class Magnoliopsida; order Poales; family Poaceae; genus Secale; species Secale cereale. The sequence goes on along the minus strand of LR738710.1, from coordinate 714,286,042 downwards.
CGATGAAGACGTGGATGCCACCGAAGGGAACCCGGTACCCGTATTCGATTGAATCGGCCTCCGGGCCCCAGCCTGCGTCGTCGATGTAGATCCGGCCGCGGCGACTCTTGGTCATCCGGCCGACCGCGTAGCCCCTGAGCCCTTCAAAGCTGCCCTTCAAGAACTCGAAACCATCGTGCGGAGGCCCCAAGGTGGGCGCCAACTGTCGTGGAATTAACACGGCAAATGTCCGGTTTAACGGACTTAGTTGAGGAACCATCGCACGGGTTAGCTGGAAGGGGTTAAAAGCACACAAAGGACACAGAGGTTTTTATACTAGTTTGGCCCCTTCGAGGAAGGTAAAAGCCTACGTCTAGTTTGGTTTGGTATTGCTTGGGCATCGATGAACAGGGAGCGGATTGCTTGCCTGTGTCTCGACGGGTTGTTTCGTGTCCTTGAACCGTCGCCGGGTCGTCCCTTTATATAGAGGCGACCCCCGGTCCGGTTTACAGAGTCCCGAGGCCGGCTCATATTTGTGTTCGCCTCGGTCTCTGCTCTTTCTTCCTTGTCTCTCAAGTTACATGACCAGGCGGTTTACAAACCGTAACTCTATACATGGGCCCTAAGCCTTCATGGGCCGTAACCTCTACTGGGTTTTACAATTACTTAACTTTATTATCATAATCCGGTTTATACCTGCTAGTAATATCCCTGACATATCCCTAGATAGATTTATGATGAATGGGAACCTACTATTAAAATAAAAATAGAAGATCATGAATGCTATGCTTTGTGTGATTTGGGTGCTAGTGTCTCTACTATCCCAAAAACTTTGTGTGATTTGCTAGGGTTCCATGACTTGATGATTATTCTTTAAATTTGCATCTTGCGGATTCCACTATTAAGAAACCTAAGGGAAGAATTAATGATGTTCTTATTGTTGCCAATAGGAATTATGTGCCCGTAGATTTCATTGTTCTTGATATAGATTGTAATCCTTCATGTCCTATTATTCTTGGTAGACCTTTCCTTAGAACGATTGGTGCAATTATTGTTATGAAGGAAGGAAATATTAGGTTCCAATTTTCATTAATGAAAGGCATGGAACACTTTCCTAGAAAGAAAATCAAATTACCATATGAATCTATCATGAGAGCCACTTATGGATTGCCTTCCAAGGATGACAATACCTAGATTTATCTTGTATCATGCCTAGCTAGGGGCGTAAAACGATAGCGCTTGTTGGGAGGCAACCCAATTTTATGTTTTTGTTTTTGTTGCTTTTAGGGAATAAATATTGCATCTAGCCTCTGATTAGATGTGGTTTCATGTTTTGTTTAGAGTTTGCGCCAAGTAGAACCTTTGGGAGGACTTGTGTGAAGTTTATGTGATCTTGCCGTGAAAAACAGAATCGTTAGCGCTTGCTAAAGTAGTCGTGAGATTTTACTAGAGCGTGATCTTTAGTTGATTCTTTTTTCAGATGATTGGTAGACAAATTCCTCATATTTAACAATTTAGTTTGAATTTTTTGGAGTTCCAGAAGTAGGCGAAACCTGCAGATTACTACAGACTGTTCTGTTTTTGACAGATTCTGTTTTTCGTGTGTTGTTTGCTTATTCCGATGCATCTATGAGTAGTATTGGAGGATATGAACCATAGAGAAGTTGGAATACAGTAGTTTTAACACCAATATAAACAAAGAATGAATTCGTTGCTGCTCCTTTGAGTAGTGGTTTGCTTTCTTATACTAACAGAGCTCACGAGAATTCCTGTCTAAGTTTTGTGTTGTGAAGTTTTCAAGTTTTGAGTATTGCTTTGATGGACTATGGAACAAGGAGTAGCAAAGTCCTAAGCTTGGGGATGCCCATGGCACCCCAAGTAAATACAAGATAATAAAAATCCTAAGCTTGGGGATGCTCCGGGAAGGCATCCCCTCTTTCGTCTTCATCCATTGGTAACTATACATGGAGCTATATTTTTATTCGCAACATGTTATGTGTTTTGCTTGGAGCGTCTTGTATAATTTGAGTCTTTGCTTGTTAGTTTGCCACAATCATCCTTGATGTACACACCTATTTGAGAGAGTTAAATATGGCCTAGAAATTGTTAGAACACTCTATGTGCTTCCCTTATATCTTTTGAGTTGAATAGTTTTTGCTCTAGTGCTTCACTTATATCTTTTAGAGCACGGTGGTGGTAATATTTTGTAGAAATTGTTGAACTCTCATGATTCACTTATACCCTTTTGAGAGTCTATTAAAACAGCATGGTAATGTGTTTATGCTAAAGAAACTAGTCTTCACATGATAAACATCCAATGTCAATGTAGTAAAAAAATCACACTAAGTGCATTGAATAGAATGAGATGTTGGATGCTTGATAATTGTTTTGAGATATGAGGATAGTGATATTAGAATCATGCTAGTAGAGTTATTATGGAATTGATAAACACTTGTCTTAAGGTTAGTGATTCCCGTATCATGCACGTATGGTGAACTGCAATGTGACGAAGTTAGAGCATGAGGTATTTGTAGAGTGCCAACCTTTGTGTGGAGGTCAGGGCACGCGATGGTTAACTCCTACCAACCTCCCCCCTAGGAGCATGCGTTGATTTCTTTGTTTTGATGACTCGTAGATTTTTGCAATAAGTATATGAGTTCTTATGACTAATGTTGAGTCCATGGATTATACGCACTCTCACCCTTCCACCATTGCTAGCCTCTCTTGTACCGCGCAACTTTCGCCGGTGCCATAAACCCACTATATATCCTTCCTCAAAACAACCACCGTATTGTTCCTCAAAACAGCCACCATACCTACCTATCATGGCATTTCCATAGCCATTCCGAGATATATTTCCATGCAACTTTCCACCGTTCCTTTATATGACACGCATCATGTTGTCATATTGCCATGCATGATCATGTAGTTGAAATCGTAGTTGTGGCAAAGCCACCATGCATAATTTTTCATATATGTCGCGCTTGATTCATTGTATATCCCGGTACACCACCGGAGGCATTCATGTAGAGTCATACTTGTTGTAGTATCGAGTTGTAATTTCGAGTTGTAATAAAAAGTGTGATGATCATCATTATTAGAGCATTGTCCCATGTGAGGAAAGGCCAATAAAAAAGTAGATGGCCCAAAAAAAATATAGAGAGGGGCTAATAAAAAAAGGAAATCCCCTCAAAAAATGAGAGAAAAGAGAGAAGGGACAATTGCTACTATCTTTTTTCCACACTTGTGCTTCAAAGTAGCACCATGTTCTGCATTGTAGAGAGTCTCATGCTTAGTCACTTTCATATACTAGTGGGAATTTTCATTATAGAACTTGGCTTGTATATACCAACGATGGGCTTCCTCAAATTCTCTAGGTCTTCGTGAGCAAGCAAGTTGGATGCACACCCACTAGTTTCTTTTGTAGAGCTTTCATTCATATTTAGCTCTAGTGCATTCGTTGCATGGCAATCCCTACTCACTCACATTGATATCTATTGATTGTCATCTCCATAGCCCGTTGATACGCCTAGTCGATGTGAGACTATCTTCCTCCTTTTTGTCTTCTCCACAACCACCTCTATTCCACCCATAGTGCTATATCCATGGCTCACGCTCATGTATTGCGTGAAAGTTGAAAGGTTTGAAAAGATAGAGTATGAAAACAAATGCTTGGCTGAAATCAGGGTTGTGCATAATATGAATATTTTGTGTGATGAAGAGGGAGCATAGCCAGACTATATGATTTTGTAGGGATAACTTTCTTTAGCCATAGTATTTTAAGAAGACATGATTGCTTTGTTAGTATGCTTGAAGTATTATTATTTCTTATGTCAATATAGACTTTTATCTTGAATCTTTTAGATCTGAACATTCATGCCACAATTAAGAGAGTTACATTGAAAAACTATATTGGTTAGCATTCCACATCAAAATTCTTCCTTTATCATTAACCTACTCGAGGACGAGCAGGAATTAAGCTTGGGGATGATTGATACGTCTCCAACGTATCTATAATTTTTTATTATTCCATGCTATTATTTATGAAGTCTTGGATGTTTAATGGGCTTTATCATTCACTTTTATATCATTTTTGGGACTAATCCACTAACCCAAAGACCCAGTCCAGATTGCTGTTTTTTGCCCGTTTCAGGGTTTTGCAGAAAAAGAATATCAAACGGAGTCCAAACGGAATGAAACCTTCGCGAGAGATATTTTTGGAGAAACCACGCACAGGAAGCTTGAGAACCATGTCAGGAGATCGAGGGGCTGCCCACGAGGGTGGGGACGCCCCCCCCCCCCTTCCCAGGGCACGCCCCCCTACCTCGTGGCCCCCTCGAGCGTCCGCCGGTGCCCTCCTTCTTCCTATATAAGTCTACGTACCCCAGAAACTCCGTGAACAGAGAGAAAACCCTAATTCCATCGACGTACCTTCTGTTCCCGTGGAGATCCCATCTTGGAGCCTGTTCTGGAGCTCCACCGGAGGGGGATCCATCATGGAGGCCTTCATCATCATCATCATGACCCTCACCATGAGTTGTGAGTAGTTTACCACAGACCTTCGGGTCCATAGCTAGTATCTAGATGGCTTCTTCTCTCTCTCTGGATCTCAATACAAAGTTCTCCTCGGTCTTCGAGGAGATCTATTCGATGTAATCTCTTTTTGAAGTGTTTTTGTCGAGATCCGATGAATTGTGAGTTTATGATCAAGGTTATCTATGAAAGATATTTGGTTCTTCTCTGAACTTTTTATGTGTTCTCATAATATCCTTGCAAGTCTCTTCAAATTATTGGTTTGGTTTGGCCTACTAGATCTACATTTCTTGCAATGGGACAAGTGCTTGGCTTTGGGTTCAATCTTGCGATGTCCTTTCCCAGTGACAGTAGGGCAGCAAGGCACGTATTGTATTGTTGCCATCGAGGATAAAAAGATGGGGTTTATATCATATTGCTTGAGTTTATCCCTCTACATCATGTCATCTTGCAAGCAAACAACTAATGAGTTAGTCACGAGATGATGTATTACAGAACGAGTAAAGAGACTTTCCAGTGACGAGATTGAACTAGGTATAATGATACCGACGATCGAATCTTGGGCAAGTAACATACCGATGACAAAGGGAACAATGTATGTTGTTATGCGCTTTGACCGATAAAGATCTTCGTAGAATATGTGGGAGCACATATGAACATCCAGGTTCCGCAATTGGTTATTGACCTGAGATGAGTCTCGGTCATGTCTACATAGTTCTCGAACCCGTAGGGTCCGCACGCTTAAAGTTCGATGACAATCGGTATTATGAGTTTATGTTTTTTGATGCACCGAAGGTAGTTCGGAGTCCCAGATGTGATCACGAACATGACAAGGAGTCTCGAAATGGTCGAGACATAAATATTGATATATTAGAAGGTTATATTCGGACACCGGAAGGGTTCCAGGGACCACCGGATAAATACTGGAGTACCGGGAGGTTACCGGAACACCCAAGGGAGCTAATGGGCCTTAGTGGGCTTTAGGGGAGAGAGAGAGGGGCTGGCTAGGGCTGGGCCACGCGCCCCCCAAGCTTAGCACGAATTGGACTAGGGGGGAGGGGCGGTGCCCCCTCCTTTCCTTCTCTTCCTCTCCATCCCTTACCCCTTCTCCTACTCCTACTAGGAAAGGGGAGTCCTACTCCTAGTGGGAGTAGGACTCCCACCTTGGCGCGCCCTCCTCCTAGGTCGGCCGCCTCCTCCCTCTCCCTCCTTCATATACGTGGGGGGGCACCCCTTGGACACACATCAATTGTTCCTAGCCGTGTGCGGTGCCCCCTCCACAGTTACACACCTCGGTCATACCGTTGCAGTGCTTCGGCAAAGCCATGTGCCGGTAACTTCATCATCACCGTCACCACGCTGTCGTGCTGACAAAACTCTCCCACGACACTCAACTAGATCAATAGTTTGTGGGACGTCATCGAGCTAAACGTGTGCTGAACGCGGAGGTGCCATACGTTCGGTGCTTGGATCAGTTGGATCGCGAAGACGTTCGACTACATCAACCGCGTTACTAAACGCTTCCGCTTTCGGTCTATGAGGGTAGACACACTCTCCCCGCTCGTTGCTATGCTTCTTGTAAATAGATCTTGCGTGATCGTAGGAAAATTTCGAAATAGTACGTTCCCCAATAGGCATCAACTATCATCATGTACAACACAATTGTATTGTTAGTATATTATTAAAGGCAAGCATAATGGAAGTAGAATTTTACTTTGACCGAGCAAGGTAGGAAATAATACTCCCTCCGATCTATAATTAGTGTCATGGTTTTTGTTCACGCTCAGATCCATAATAAATGTCATGGTTTTAGTTCAAATTTGATTTAAAACCACGACACTTATTATGGATCGGAGGGAGTAGAAGAATCACAAAAGTAAAGACAAAATGGAGATGAGTAGCCCATCTTACATGCAACATAGCCCATGTTAGTTATTTAAATGACAACCCAAATAGAAGTGTGAAGGTCAGAAATCATGCATGGGTGAGAGGCCTCCTAGCATGCACAGTTATAATGTCTTTAAATTAAATTATAAAATGCTCTACATGTCATTCAAATTCGAAGTTATATGGTAACTGGATGAAATAAGATAGCCATATGCAGCTCCGCCTCAATTATTTATAATCCTTAAAGTGGTCTACTGGTATAACCTAAATATGAATCAACAGTACTTTTAATTACAGAATCGCCTGCAGATTTGTCACCAGTTCACCATAGATAGGTTCAGAATCCAGTCATGTATGCAGACTTGACTTTGCTTTTTTCTGAATGCACATATATGAGATTATTCTGGAATAAATCCTCCAGCGCAAAAGATTGGAACATAATAGCAATAACTGTTATTATAATTTTAACAAGGTGGACTGGTCAAGTACTGATTCAGTGAACGAAAAATTCTGAAAGCTATAAAGGACGTATTGTCTTGAAAGTTTTCATATTTGCGATGTTAGAGAGATCAATATGTGATAACTACCAACTGTGATTCTCCTTCCTCGTTGAATTTAGTTTCTTACTCTTCACTTTCTTCCTGATTTTACATCTGAGGACCACCCAGATAGAGATTTTTTTAAAGAAATGCCATGGACAAACCGCGAAAGGCATGCTCCTGTATGGGTGATATTCTCTCTGTGGCTGGCAATGCCCGACTTGTGTTATTGTTGCTCATCAAATATTACTGTATTGTGCCTGCAGAGGCCGCCTAGGCCTCAAGCTGGACAACGCCGAGGCATGAACTGACTAAATTCTAGCACAAAAATGAAAAATAGCCTGCACTTCAAATATGGATAAGGCGTGAGCACTAGCATCATTACTGGTTCTAAATAGCCCTCACCAGTCAAGCAGGAGCCCCCAAATCAGCTCACCCGCTGGCGTGAAATAGGAGGTCTGATGAGCAGCCACCACCATGAAGGAAATATGCCCTAGAGGCAATAATAAAGTTGTTATTTATATTTCCTTATATAATGAGAAATGTTTATTATTCATGCTAGAATTGTATTAACCGGAAACTTAGTACATGCGTGAATACATAGACAAAACAGAGTGTCCCTAGTATGCCTCTACTAGACTAGCTCATTGATCAAAGATGGTTATGTTTCCTAACCATAGACATGAGTTGTCATTTGATCAACGGGATCACATCATTAGGAGAATGATGTGATGGACAAGACCCATCCGTTAGCATAGCACTTTGATCGTTTAGTTTTACTGCTATTGCTTTCTTCATGACTTATACATGTTCCTATGACTGTGAGATTATGTAACTCCCGAATACCGTAGGAACACCTTGTGTGCTATGAAACGTCACAACGTAACTGGGTGATCATAAAGATGCTCTACAGGTGTCTCCGAAAGTATTCGTGGTGTTGGCATAGATCAAGATTAGGATTTGTCACTCCGAGTGTCGGAGAGGTATCTCTGGGCCCTCTCGGTAACACACATCAAGATAAGCCTTGCAAGGAAAAGACTAATGAGTTAGTCACGAGATGATGTGTTACGGAACGAGTAAAGAGACTTGCCGGTAACGAGATTAAACTAGGTATGGAGATACCGACGATCGAATCTCGGGCAAGTAACATACCGATGACAAAAGGAACAACGTATGTTGTTATGCGGTTTGACCGATAAAGATCTTCGTAGAATATGTAGGAACCAATATGAGCATCCAGGTTCCGCTATTGGTTATTGACCGGAGATGAGTCTCGGTCATGTCTACATAGTTCTCGAACCCGTAGGGTCCGCACGCTTAACGTTTGATGACGATCGGTATTATGAGTTTATGAGTATTGATGTACCGAAGGTAGTTCGGAGTCCCGGATGAGATCACGGACATGACGAGGAGTCTCGGAATGTCCGAGACATAAAGATTGATATATTGGACTACTATATTCGGACACCGGAAGTGTTCCGGAAAAGTTTCGGATTTAACGGGATTGCCGGAGGGGGTTACCGGAACCCCCTACGAAGGGGGATGGTCCATAGTGGGCCTTAAGGGAAAGAGAGATGCAGCCCATAGGGCTGGCCGGCGCCCCATCTAGGGTTCCTAGTTGGACTAGGATTGGGGGCGCCACCTCTCCCTCTTTTCCTTTCCCTCTCTTCCTTCTTTGGTGATTCCTCTAGGAATAGGATTGCAATCCTATTCCTAGTAGGATTGCACCTCTAGCCGCACCAAACAAGGGCCGGCCGGCCTCCCCCCTTGCTCCTTTATATACGGGGGCAGGGGGGCACCCAAATACACACAAGTTGAATTGTTCCAGCCGTGTGCGGTGCCCCCCTCCACAGAAACACACCTCGGTCATACCGTCGCGGTGCTTAGGCGAAGCCCTGCGCCGGTGAATACATCATATCCGTCACCACGCCGTCGTGCTGACAAAACTCTCCCGTGAAGCTCAACTGGATCAAGAGCTCGTGGGACGTCATCAAGCTGAACTTGTGCTGAACGCGGAGGTGCCGTACGTTCGGTGCTTGATCGGTTGAATCGTGAAGAAGTTCGACTACATCAACCGCGTCACTTGACGCTTCCGCTCCCGGTCTACGAGGGTACTTAGACACACTCTTCCCTCTCGTTGCTATGTATCTGGTAGATATATCTTGCGTGATCGTAGGAAAATTTTAAAATACTATGTTCCCCAACAGTGGCATCATGAGCCAGGTCTATGCGTAGATGATATGCACGAGTAGAACACAATGAGTTGTGGGCGATACTAGTCATACTGCTTACCAGCATGTCATACTTTGCTTCGGCGGTATTGTGAGATGAAGCGGCCCGGACCGACATTACGCGTATGCTTACGCGAGACTGGTTTCACCGTTATGAGCACTCGTTGCTTAAAGGTGACTGGCGGGTGTCTGTCTCTCTCACTTTAGCTGAATCAAGTGTGGCTACGCCCGGTCCTTGTGAAGGTTAAAACAGCACATACTTGACGAAACATCATTGTGGTTTTGTATGCGTAGGTAAGAACGGTTCTTGCTAAGCCCGTAGCAGCCACGTAAAACTTGCAACAACAAAGTAGAGGACGTCTAACTTGTTTTTGCAGGGCATGTTGTGATGTGATATGGTCAAGACATGATGAGTTATACGGTTTTGTATGAGATGATCATGTTTTGTAATGTTATCGGCAACTGGCAGGAGCCATATGGTTGTCGCTTTATTGTATGAAATGCAATCGCCATGTAATTGCTTTACTTTATCACTAAGCGGTAGCGATAGTCGTAGAAGCAATATTTGGCGAGACGACAACGATGCTACGATGGAGATCAAGGTGTCGCGCCGGTGACGAAGGTGATCATGACGGTGCTTTGGAGATGGAGATCAAAAGCACAAGATGATGATCGCCATATCATGTCACATATTTTGATTGCATGTGATGTTTATCTTATTATGCTTCTTATTTTGCTTAGAACGACGGTAGCATTATAAAATGATCCCTTACTAAATTTCAAGGTATAAGTGTTCTCCCTGAGTATGCACCGTTGCGAAAGTTCGTCGTGCCGAGACACCACGTGATGATCGGGTGTGATAAGCTCTACATTCAAATACAACGGGTGTAAGCCAGTTTTGCACACGCAGAATACTCGGGTTAAACTTGACGAGCCTAGCATATGCAGATATGGCCTCGGAACACTGGAGACCGAAAGGTCGAGCGTGAATCATATAGTAGATATGATCAACATAAGATGTTCACCATTGAAACTACTCCATCTCACGTGATGATCGGACATGGTTTAGTTGATTTGGATCACGTGATCATTTAGATGACCGGAGGGATGTCTATCTAAGTGGGAGTTCTTTAATTAATATGATTAATTGAACTTTAATTTATCATGAACTTAGTCCTGGTAGTATTAGCATATCTATGTTGTAGATCAATAGCTCGCGATGTTGCTCCACGTTTATTTTTATATGTTCCTAGAGAAAACCAAGTTGAAAGATGATAGTAGTAATGATGCGGAATTGTTCCGTGATCTGAGGATTATCCTCATTGCTGCACAGAAGAATTATGTCCTTGATGCACCACTAGGTGACAGACCTATTGCAGGAGCAGATGTAGACGTGATGAACGTTTCGACAAAAGCTCGGTATGATGACTACTTGATAGTTTAGTGCACCATGCTTAACGGCTTAGAATCGGGACTTCAAAGACGTTTTGAACGTCATGGACCATATGAGATGTTCCAGGAGTTGAAGTTAATATTTCAAGCAAATACCCGAGTTGAGAGATATGAAGTCTTCAACAAGTTCTATAGCTAAAAGATGGAGGAGAATAGCTCAAGCAGTGAGCATGTGCTCAGATTGTCTGGGTACTACAATTGCTTGAATCAAGTGGGAGTTAATCTTCTAGATAAGATAGTAATTGACAAAGTTCTCTAGACACTATCACCAAGTTAGTAGAACTTCGTGATGAACTATAATATGCAAGGGATGACAAAAGTAATTCCCGAGCTCTTCGCGATGCTGAAATCGGCGAAGGTAGAAATCAAGAAAGAGCATCAAGTGTTGATGGTTAACAAGACCACTTGTTTCAAGTAAAGGGCAAAGGGATAGAAGGGGAACTTCAATAAGAATGACAAGCAAGTTGTCACTCCCATGAAGAAACCCAAAGCTAAACTCAAGCCTGAAACTAAGTGCTTCTACTGCAAAGGAAATGGTCACTGGAAGTGGAACTGCCCTAGATACTTGGCGGATAAGAAGGATGGCAAAGTGAACAAAGGTATATTTGATATACAGATTATTGATGTGTATTTTACTAGTGTTCATAGCAACCCCTCGGTATTTGATACTGGTTCAGTTGCTAAAGAGTAGTAACTCGAAGTGGGAGTTGCATAATGAATATAAACTAGTTAAAGGATGAAGTGACGATGTGTCTTGGAAGCAGTTCCAAGATTGATATGATCATCATCGCACACTCCCTATACTTTCGGGATTAGTGTTGAACCTAAATAAGTGTTATTTGGTGTTTGTGTTGAGCATGAATATGATTTGATCATGTTTATTGCAATACGGTTATTCATGTAAGTTAGAGAATAATTGTTGTTATGTTTGCATGAATAAAACCTTCTATGGTCATACACCCAATGAAAATAGTTTGTTGGATCTCGATCGTGTGATACACATATTCATAATATTGAAGACAAAAGATGCAAGGTTAATAATGATAGTGCAACTTATTTGTGGCACTACCGTTTAGGTCATATTGGTGTAAAACGCATGAAGAAACTCCATAATGATGGACTTTTGGAATCACTTGATTATGAATCACTTGGTGCTTGCGAACCATGCCTCATGGGCAAGATGACTAAAACTCCGTTCTCCGGAACTGTGGAGCGAGCAACAGATTTGTTGGAAATCATACATGCTGATGTATGCAGACCAATAAGTGTTGAAGCTCGCGGCGGGTATCGTTATTTTCTGACCTTCACTGATGATTTGAGCAGATATGGGTATATCTACTTAATGAAGCACAAGTCTGAAACATTTGAAAAGTTCAAAGAATTTCAGAGTGAAGTGGAGAATCATCGTAACAAGAAAATAAGAGTTTCTACGATATGATCGTAGAGGTAAAATATTTGAGTTAGCGAGTTTGGCCTTCAGTAAAAACAATGTGAAATAGTTTCACTACTCACGCCACCTGGAACACCACAGTGTAATGGTGTGTCCAAACGTCATAACCGTACTTTATTAGATATGGTGCGATCGATGATGTCTCTTACCGATCTACCACTATCGCTTTTGGGGTTATGCATTAGAGACAGCTACATTCACGTTAAATAGGGCACCATCTAAATCCGTTGATACGACACCTTATGAACTGTGGTTTGGCAAGAAACCAAAGTTGTCGTTTCTTTAAGTTTGGGACTGCGATGCTTATGTGAAAAAGTTTCAACATGATAAGCTCGAACCCAAATCGGAGAAGTAAATCTTCATAGGATACCCAAAAGAAACTGTTGGGTACACCTTCTATCACAGATCCGAAGGCAAGGTCTTTGTTGCTAAGAGTGGATCCTTTCTAGATAAGGAGTTTCTCTCGAAAGAAGTGAGTGGGAGGAAAGTAGAACTTGATGAGGTAATTGTACCTTCTCCCGAATTGGAAAGTGGAACATCACAGAAACTAGTTCCAGTGATTCCTACACCAATTAGTGAGGAAGCTAATGATGATGATCATGAAACTTCAGATCAAGTTTCTGCTGAACTTCGTAGATCAACCAGAGTTCGTTCCGCACCAGAGTGGTACGGCAACTCAGTTCTGGAAGTCATGTTACTAGACCATGATGAACCTACGAACTATGAGGAAGCGATGATGAGCCCAGATTCCGCAAAATGGCTTGAGACCATGAAATCTGAGATGGGATCCATGTATTAGAACAAAGTATGGACTTTGGTTGACTTGCCCGATGATCGGCAAGCCATCGAAAATAAATGGATCTTCAAGAGGAAGACCGACGCAAACGGTAATGTTACTGTTTACAAAGCTCGACTTGTTGCGAAAGGGTTTCGACAAGTTCAAGGAGTTGACTACGATGAGACTTTCTCACCCGTAGCGATGCTTAAGTCTGTCCGAATCATGTTAGTAATTGCCGCATTTTAAGAAATCTGGCAAATGGATTACAAAACTGCATTCTTTAATGGATTTATTAAAGAAGACTTGTATATGATGCAACCAGAAGGTTTTGTCAATCCTAAAGGTGCTAACAAAATGTGCAAGCTCCAGCGATCCATCTATGGACTGGTGCAAGCATCTCGGAGTTGGAATATACGCTTTGATAAGTTGATCAAAGCATATAGATTTATACAGACTTGCGGTGAAGCCTGTATTTACAAGAAGTGAGTGGGAGCACTACAACCTTTCTGATAAGTATATGTGAATGACATATTGTCGATCGGAAATGATGTAGAATTTTCTGGAAAGCATAAAGGAGTGTTTGAAAGGAGTTTTTTCAAAGAAAGACCTTGGTGAAGCTGCTTACATATTGGGCATCAAGATCTATAGAGATAGATCAAGACGCTTGATAAGACTTTCGATGAGTACATACCATGATAAGATTTTGAAGTAGTTAAAAATGGATCAGTCAAAGAATGAGTTCTTGCCTGACTTGTAAGGTGTGAAGTTGAGTAAGACTCAAAGCCAGACCACGGCAGAAAAATGCCATAGGTTCTATAAAGTATGCCATGCTATGTACAAAACACGTTGTGTACCTTGCCATGAGTTTGACAAGGAGGTACAATAGTGATCCGGGAGTAGATCACTGTACAGCGGTCAAAATTATCCTTAGTAATTGGATGACTAAGGAAATGTTTCTCGATTATGGAGGTGATAAAGAGTTCGTCGTAAAGGGTTACGCCGATGCAAGCTTTGACACTAAATCCAGATGACTCTAAGTATCAATCTGGATGCGTATTGAAAGTGGGAGCAATTAGCTAGAGTAGCTCCATGTAGAGCATTGTAGACATAGAAATTTGCGAAATACATACGGATCTGAATGTGACAGACCCGTTGACTAAACTTCTCTCACAAGCAAAACATGATCACACCTTATTACTCTTGGGTATTAATCACATAGCGATGTGAACTAGATTATTGACTCTAGTAAACCCTTTGGGTGTTGGTCACATGGTGATATGAACTATGGGTGTTATTCACATAACGATGTGAACTATCGGTATTAAATCACATGGCGATGCCCTAGAGGTAATAATAAAGTTGTTATTTATATTTCCTTATATCATGATAAATGTTTATTATTCATGCTAGAATTGTATTAACCGGAAACTTAGTACATGTGTGAATACATAGACAAAACAGAGTGTCCCTAGTATGCCTCTACTAGACTAGCTCATTGATCAAAGATGGTTATGTTTCCTAACCATAGACATGAGTTGTCATTTGATCAACGGGATCACATCATTAGGAGAATGATGTGATGGACAAGACCCATCCGTTAGCATAGCACTTTGATCGTTTAGTTTTACTGCTATTGCTTTCTTCATGACTTATACATGTTCCTATGACTGTGAGATTATGTAACTCCCGAATACCGTAGGAACACCTTGTGTGCTATCAAACGTCACAACGTAACTGGGTGATCATAAAGATGCTCTACAGGTGTCTCCGAAAGTATTGTGGTGTTGGCATAGATCAAGATTAGGATTTGTCACTCCGAGTGTCGGAGAGGTATCTCTGGGCCCTCTCGGTAACACACATCAAGATAAGCCTTGCAAGCAAAAGACTAATGAGTTAGTCACGAGATGATGTGTTACGGAACGAGTAAAGAGACATGCCGGTAACGAGATTGAACTAGGTATGGAGATACCGAGGATCGAATCTCGGGCAAGTAACATACCGATGACAAAAGGAACAACGTATGTTGTTATGCGGTTTGACCGATAAAGATCTTCGTAGAATATGTAGGAAACAATATGAGCATCCAGGTTCCGCTATTGGTTATTGACCGGAGATGAGTCTCGGTCATGTATACATAGTTCTCGAACCCGTAGGGTCCGCACGCTTAACGTTTGATGACAATTGGTATTATGAGTTTATGAGTTTTGATGTACCAAAGGTAGTTCGGAGTCCCGGATGAGATCACGGACATGACGAGGAGTCTCGGAATGTCCGAGACATAAAGATTGATATATTGGACGACTATATTCGGACACAGGAAGTGTTCCGGAAAAGTTTTGGATTTAACGGGATTGCCGGAGGGGGTTACCGGAACCCCCTACGAAGGGGGATGGTCCATAGTGGGCCTTAAGGGAAAGAGAGAGGCAGCCCATAGGGCTGGCCGGCGCCCCACCTAGGGTTCCTAGTTGGACTAGGATTGGGGGCGCCACCTCTCCCTCTTTTCCTTTCCCTCTCTTCCTTCTTTGGTGATTCCTACTAGGAATAGGATTGCAATCCTATTCCTAGTAGGATTGCACCTCTAGCGGCACCAAACAAGGGCCGGCCGGCCTCCCCCCTTGCTCCTTTATATACGGGGGCAGGGGAGCACCCAAAGACACACAAGTTGAATTGTTCCAGCCGTGTGCGGTGCCCCCCTCCACAGAAACACACCTCGGTCATACCGTCGCGGTGCTTAGGCGAAGCCCTGCGCCGGTGAATACATCATATCCGTCACCACGCCGTCGTGCTGACGAAACTCTCCCGTGAAGCTCAACTGGATCAAGAGCTCGTGGGACGTCATCAAATTGAACGTGTGCTGAACGTGGAGGTGCCGTACGTTCGGTGCTTGATCGGTTGAATCGTGAAGAAGTTCGACTACATCAACCGCGTCACTTGACGCTTCCGCTCCCGGTCTACGAGGGTACGTAGACACACTCTTCCCTCTCGTTGCTATGCATCTGGTAGATAGATCTTGCGTGATCGTAGGAAAATTTTAAAATACTACGTTCCCCAACACACCAATGGGAGAGCCCCTGGCTGCAATGGACATCGGGGCTAGAGCAAGGGGCCATAGCCTTATCTCCACTTGCACATTACTCTGGCAGGAAATTGGAGACGCCCCTATATCCTCTTCTCTTCTTCCTCATGTCGGACGTGCGGGAATTGGGATTTATAGTGGCAACAGATATTGTAGAGTGTGGACGGGAAAGGTGATTAGCAGTGGCAGAAAGAATAAGTAGGGCTCAAGGAGTAAAGGAGAAGGAGGTGAGACGGCAGTAACGGACCTCCACGACCATCGACGGGAAGGAGAAACGTCAGGCGGCGCCGTCGCACCGCCGCCCCTTCGTGTCCCCTGGTCCGTGTTTTTTTCCTCGGTGGGAGCAGAGCGACCTCGACCGAGCGGTTAGAGAGGCAGACCAAAAATGCTACACTTACGGATGAAACATGCGGCCCGATCAACGAGATGCCTACGTTTTTCTTACGGGAGCAGCAGCCCAGCCGAGTTTGCAGGGTTGTGCGGGATTAGAATCTTGTATCTAACGGTCAGGTGAGTCCAATGGTGAGATCGGACGGTCAGAAATCATGTATGCTTGAGAGGCCTCCTATAGTGCATAGTTATAATATATTTAAATGTATATAGACTCCAACAACGCTGCCGAATACGAGGCGCTACTACATGGTCTCCGCATGATCGTATCCATGGGCATACAACGCCTAGAGGTGTGTGGGGACTCAAACCTTGCAATATCTCATGTAAATGGAGAGTTTGATGCGAAGGATCCAAAAATGGTAGCTTATCAAAACGCCATATTAAAAGTATCAGCTCGGTTCGAAGGGCTCGAATTTCATCACGTCGCTCACGACAGTAATCAGGCAGCAGACATACTTGCTCGCATGGGCGCCAAGCGTGACCCAGTCCCGCCTAACACCTTTCTGGAAAGGCTGTTCAAGCCATCTGTGGTATGGCAGGACAAGAGCAAAGACGCTAACTCAGACCTGATCGCACCCCAAGTAGCCGAGCATAATGCACATATCATCGGGGATCCAGATCCTGAAATAACACCTTCGGCTCAAGAGATCATTGTCGTAATCGCTCCTTGGACCGAACCATTCCTAGCCTACCTTAATAGGCAAGAGCTACCCGATGATAAAAACGAGGCCCGTCGCATAGTTCAGCGTTCTAAAGCCTACAAAGTTCGCGAAGGTGAACTATACAAGAAAAGCACTACTGGTGTTCTCCAAAGATATATCTCTGAAGAGGAGGAATGACAACTTTTGGCAGAAATACATGCGAGTTTGGGTGGCCATCACGCCGCAGCTCGGGCTCTCGTAAGCAAGGATTTTCGAATAGGCTTTTTCCAGCCAACAACCCAAGTAGATGCATAAGCCCTCGTCCAACATTGTGTTGGATGTCAGCTTTTCGCCAATCAAAGTCATATGCCTCCCACCGCCTTGAGAACAATCCCAATTACTTGGCCCTTTGCGGTCTGGGGTCTGGATATGTAGGACCCCTTAAAGGGGGAAGCAAAAAAAAAAGAAATATTTACTGGTTATGGTGGATAAGTTCACGAAGTGGATAGAAGCCAAACCAATAAGAACGGCTGAAGCAGGGCCAGTGATTGATTTTATATCAAGTGTGATACAGTATTATGGTGTCCCACACAACATTAACACAGATAATGGCTCCAACTTCACAGCTCATGAGGTAAAAAATGGTGCGCAATTCAGGCATTAAACTTAATTATGCCTCCATGTACCAACCTCAAACAAACGGCCAGGTTGAACGGGACAATGGCCTAATAATGAGCGGCATTAAACGCCGTCTGGTGTGCTCCCTGCGGGAGTCAGATAAACACTGGGTGGAGGAGCTTAAATTCGTACTCTAGGGACCATGGACCACACCTAACCGGACAACCGGATACACACCTTTCTTCATGGTGTACGGTGCAGAGGTTGTCCTGCCCTACGGCATTATTCACGACTCACCTCGAGTGCGTATGTACGAAGAGCGAGAGGCCGAGCTCGATCGGCAGAATGATCAGGACGGCCTTGAAGAGGAGCACGATATCGCGCAAGCTCGTTCTGCATTCTATCAGCAACAAGCCGGGCGATACCAGAGCAGAGAAGTGCGGGCCAAAACATACAACGTTGGTGAAGTCGTTTTGCACCTCTCGGAGAAGAAACATTATAAGCTCAAACCAAGATGGGAGGGACCCTTCATCATCGACGAAGTTCTCACCGGAGGAGCCTATCGCATTCGAAATGCATGAGACAATCGCCTTGGGCCGAATCCATGGAACGATGGTCCGCTCCGACGATTCTACAGAGAGACCAGAAGCACCTCTTATTTCTATTTTTGACTAGGTTTCCCCTTCTTTTCTCCTGTCCCTTTTTATTTTTGTTTTTCCCAGCATGTATTCGGCTATACCAAACTATTCGGGGTACCCATCTTTAAATGTATATACCTAAATATGACTGGGGGCTTCTCTAACGAAGCTTACTTTTAAAAGCTTTTCACTTACATGACTTATGTCGTCTGTTTTATACACTCTTTTTCGCCATTATATGCACCTTTATGACTTAAGTTTTTGTCAAGCTGGATTGCCTCGCTCAAGTGCTTATACCCTGCGTTCCCGATTGTTCGGCTAGGGTGTAAAGGGAGCACCTCTGCAATTGTTATAACCGGGTAATCCGGACATGTACCTCAAACGGGTGAAGCCGAAAGCTAGCGTTCATAAGGGAATTACTGGTCGGCGAACAAATGACGAATTGCTTATGTGTACATAATTTTTTCTAAAAAATCAACGGACAGGTTTCCCATAATTCTATCTCTAGGATCAAAGCCCAGACATGCATAATTAAGCATGCTGACCCAAGGAAAGGAACCCTTAATGGAACTATTCTCCCTGGAAGATGTTTCTTACGTTAAATAGTAATATAACATAACTCCTTGAACAAATTTTGTCTGTTCAAGCAAAATGACCGGATTGCCTGGTTTCCTAACATATTGAGTGATGATTACATTCAAGTATAGTATCCGGAAACACTCCAACCTTTGGGTTCAGGAGGTTGAAGCCGAAGGCCTGCCATCACAAATCTTTACCAGTTCGGTCGGAGATAAGTTTGATGATGAAGTACATCGATACATAGAATCAAACACCAATTATTTATCTATGCCGTCTATGAGACTGTCTAAACTACAGTCTTCTTGCGAATACTTCGTGGCTACCATCACTTGGTCATATACCAAGCTGACGGGAATCTCTTTCCCGTCTGGTCTCCGAGGTCCAACTCGGACCATATGATTCGGTTCAAGCCCGGTGTAGCATGTTTTCACCATGGCCCATGCCTCTCGAGCACCTTCTCGGCATGTTAACACCTTCCATAGCTCAAAGCGGCGTCGAGCTCCTTTGAACAAGTTTGCCAGATCCTCCATTATTTTTGGAGGAGAATCGGATGGCCATAAGGCTTTAGCCATATTCTTCATGGCTTTCCGGGCCCGTCATGCACTTTGGAGAGCTCTTTTAGCATGTCACCTTGGAATGCGAATACTTCTTCTTCAGGATGCCCGGTTAAGAAACCTGCAAACAGCAGCATTATAACACTCCGAATTACCGGATAATATGAATACTAGAGCAAGATCAAAGGTCATACTGAATATGCCTCCTTCAACTTTTTATTCTCTTTCAATGCATCCGATAACTGGCCCTTAGGTCCTTTATCTCTTTGGCTTGCTTGATTTTTCATCCAGCACCTTGTTCTTTTGCTCAATGGTCCGTGTTAATACACGTTGACTGACTGCTTCTTGCCCCCTCAGCATATTTTTTGTCCTCCTGGGAAATCCTCAGCTGCTCTTCAACTTGATCAGACGATTCCGCCGCTGAAATGCAACAATGTATATTTAAACATCATTGAAAGCAAAATCATACTTTTCGAGCACTATTCGTCCTTCATGAGATCCTCTCGTGGATTTGTTCACTTCTTCGAGCTCGGTGGTGACTACATTCAGCTTGGCCCGGTTTGCTTCAAGCTCTTGGGACAACGTGTCATTCCTTTCCTTGAAAACATGCGGTCATAATGATCCTTAAATCAGTTGGACCAACCGCTTCAAGTCTCGAGGGCTACTGGCATATACTTATTAAATTTACAAAAATTCTTACCCGCATATCATTTGAAAACAGGAGAGTGGCTTCGGCGAGACCATCCCGAGCAGCTTGGATATATGCATCCACTGAGCTGAGGGTGTTGAACTCCTCCTCACTAAAGGATGGAGAACACATGGCTTCTTTTCGCCGTCGATGATTCATCACGCTCTCCACCTCAGAATTCATGACTAATACGTTGTCTGGATCCTCATGCAGTGGACAATCCGGCACCACATCCGTATCGATTCTTGTCCTTGTTGATGAGCCCAGGGACAGATTGGATGGTGATCTGCCAACTAGGTCCTCGGACGCAGTTCGGCGTATGCTCCTTCTGGAAAAAGATTGAAAGGGAAATGTAACAGTCTGGCCTCGAACTAGAGCACATACTAAAAATTATACCTCTTCGATGAAGGAGGAGGCTCGACGGTGCTCCCTCTTTCTTTCGTTTTTAGGGCTCATCCTGCTTAGGTGATGTCCCCCTAGAAGATGCCCTCGATGTAGTGCGGCGTGCCGAGCGCCGACCCTTTTGAGCACGATTCAATGTAGTGTGTGTGGCGTGAAGGGAAGGCTCTCTTTGAGGGAATGTCTCCTGGGTACTTACTTTGGAGGAAGGAAGAAAATCAGGATAATCGGCTATAATTGCCACTTCCGTACCATCCTGGCTTGCCTGATAAAAAAACTCTGTCGATGAGTTCTATGAATATATCCGGGTCCTCTTAGAATCCGGGATCTTTGCCATGAGTACGGTCCTCTGGTTGCGGGGAAGGGCAATGGACCCCCCCCATCACCTTCCTCCATGTCTGTTTTAAAAAGACATCCGAATATAGTTCGATCAACACATCTCAGTAAAGAGGTTGGATGTTGCTAGCAATCAAAAAAAACTTACCCAGTAGATGGTGTTATACATGGAAAAACCTTCCCAACATTGTAAACGGACAAAGTCTTCTTTCATCCCCTTGTAAAGATCTACTAAGATGGCGGCCAAGGCAGTCGGGGTATCCGGACCCTCGCGCTTGTAGCCAGACGCGTCGTCCTGCCCATTGTAATGCCACATGGGAAACCACCTGGATTGAAGTGGCTGAACACATCGCTTTATTGCAGTAGCCATAACTTCAATTATCAAGAGCTTGGAATGAGAAAGTACTCTGATCTTGCTGACAAGCCTCTTAACTTCCTCCTATCCTCTTGCTTGGGACTCCGGGGTCGCTAGTTGAAGCGTTTCTTCAAAGGGGCGCTAGAGAATTCGGGAAGACCGTGTCGAAATGGGTCCAGAAGGGCCACTCTGAGGGTCCATTTTTGGGAGTGCCGGACAGGTAACCTGTTCCTGCTATGCGCCATACTTCGGCGCCGCCCATCTCGAATATGGATCCCTTTTGGGAGCGAGGGACGAGGCAAAATAACTTTCTCCATAGTTCGAAATGAGCTTCACAGCCTAAAAATAGCTCGCAAAGAGCAACGAGACCCGCGATGTGTAGGATGGAACCTGGCATAAGGTTGTGCAGTTGGAGCCCATAAAACTCCAAAAAGCCTCTGAGGAAGGGATGGACTGGGAAGCCTACACCTCTCAGAAGGAACGGAACAAAGCACACGCGCTCCTCCTTACTGGGGTTGGGGAAATTTTCAGCGAGTGCATCGCCGTCAATTGAAGCTAAACCAGCCCGAACGGAGACTAGATCCGTGGGAGGGAGATATCCCTCCGTCTGAAGTCTATTCAGTTGGGAGTGGGATACCGAGCAACTTCCCCAATCGCCTGCTTGAGGGCCATGGGGACGCAAGGTAGAGCCAGGAACGTTTGCCATGTTTGAAGGATTTTTCGTGGTTTGCTCTAAGGATCTCTGTGTGGTGTGGAAAGGGCATCTGAGATCCAATCTCTTTAAATAGATGTCGTCCCCGCGCGGCTAGGGGTTTATTTTTAAAATGTACGTGGACTGTTCACATTCGCCGGACACGTGGAAGTCGGTGCGATAACGGGAAGGAATCGTCAAGGTGGGATATAAATGTCAAAGTCAAACTATCATCGTTCCCGAGTATAACAAAGAACCTGCCTTGCAAGGCCAAAGACACAAATCCGGATACTATATCATCATTGAAGGCCAGTTCG
Source organism: Secale cereale (assembly GCA_902687465.1). Lineage (NCBI taxonomy): Eukaryota > Viridiplantae > Streptophyta > Magnoliopsida > Poales > Poaceae > Secale > Secale cereale. Next base: position 714,263,908 of record LR738710.1, on the reverse strand, counting down.
GTGGCTACTGAGGGAGTCCTAGATTTGGGGACCTCAGGTGTCCAGGCAACTGGAGGTGGGCTGGACTGATGGGCCATGAAGATTAAAGCAGAAGACCATCCCCCGTATGCGGGTAGGACTCCTATGTATGTAGAAAAGTGAATTTGATGTCCGGCTGTAACGATTCCTTCCTCCTCAAGTCAACTTTGTACAACCCTAGGCCCCCTCAAGTGTGTATATAAACTGGAGGGTTTAGTCCGTGGAGGTCAACAGAACAATCATAGGCTAGACATCTAGGGTTTAGCCACTACAATCTCGAGGTAGATCAACTCTTGTAATCTCCATATCCATCAAGATCAATCAAGCAGGAAGTAGGGTATTACCTCCATTGAGAGGGCCTGAACCTGGGTAAACATCATGTCCTTGTCTCCCCCTGCTACCACCGATCCTTAGATACATAGTTTGGGCCCCCCTACCCGAGATCTGTCGGTTTTGACACTGACACCGGTCAATACAATTCTAGCATGAATAATAAACCTTTATCATGATTAAGGAAATATAATAATAACATATTTATTATTTCCTCTAGGGCATATTACCATCACCACATCCCTTCGACGATGTGACGCGCACCGTCGGGATGGGGCTAGGCGGGTTGAACCTTATTCCATCTTCAGGGAGCCACCGCCGCCTCACCTTCCTGAACGGTACACAAACCCTAAAAAGACAAAAAAATACAGTATGAACCTTTCCGCCGATAAGGACCGGGATCCACCATGCCTCCATAAACCTAAAGCCAAAGGAGATGAGGTAGCTCAACGACGGCACCGTTGAAAGGTTGGGAAACCCGAAATGGTTGAGGGTCGTTCTTTCTTTCCCGGGAAGAAAGAAAATGCATGCCCTCCGTTAGGTGAAAAGTGTACGTTTAGCTTCAAATTTGTCCACAAAAGAGTGTACTTCTATCTTCCCAATGCACTTTAAAGAAGAAAAAACAAATACTTCTCTCTCATCACACGGTAATCAAGACCAATAACAATCTACACATGGTCTTTTTTAATTTTTACATGCATTTAGCTCATTGGGGGTTGGGTAATTAAAGAGGAGATGGTGGATTGCGCCTTTGCAATGCATTCTTTTACTTCACTCTATAATTTATCCTACAATTTCTAGATGTACACTCTTCACCAGACGAAAGGAGTATCATTTGGCCGTGTGCAAACCTTCCGCTTACTACTCAAAACTTTCATTTTTCAATGGAGACACCAACCAAAATGCTCACCATCGCTGGATTTTAAAAGAAAAGAAAAAGGAAAAACCGAAAAATTCTCGCGGGAAATGTTGCGCCCGCTTGATCTTCACCTCCCAAAAGAAAAACTAAGTTTGCTGAAAAACTATTCTTTTTTAGAACGAAGACGCTAGGAGCGTCCGACTTTAACTGAATAAAGCCCACACCAGGCAGCGTACACGGGAATCAAGTCTTACAGCCCTCACACGATCCAGCGAGGAGAGGGGAACAGGTTTTGGATTACAAGCCACAACTGGCTGAATCAGAGCACGCACGCACGCGATGATGATGACAAAAGGCCTCACCACTCTAGGGAGGTGGCGCATGAGCTATTGCGAGAGCGTAGACATGACGGAGTCGAGCAAGAGCAAGCTGCGGGCGTCTTGGCGCCTTCCCAACGGCGCCCACTTCTGCAAGAAGATGACACATTTGAAAACCACGTTAGCTGGATGAGAGGGGAAGGATCCCTCAATTGTAAGTTTGTTCCTAATATGCCAAAGTACCCATAGTAATGCCCCCACGCAACACCACATGACACGCCGGGCGGTACTACTAACCAGCGACAAGAGAGCACATCTCAGCACTTGACCAGGGATCCCAATCCTGGCCAGCGGCCTCGCGGACCGCACTCCACGTGAAACGGGCCAGGTAGCAGTTGAAGAAAGCATGGTTGGCGGTCTCTTGCTCCCCACAGACTGCACAAGGCCCGCTGGCTGGGCCGTTGCCCTTGGCTATGTTGAGGGACGTGGGTAGTCTATCGCGGCACAGCTGCCACAAAACACCTTAATCTTGAGGGGCAGTCGAGCTTTCCACAACCCGAAAGCGGCCTGCTGATAGGTTCCCCTAGCAAGACTCTGTAGAGGGAGTTTACCGTGAACTTTCCAGAGGCGTTGAGGTGCCATGACACAACGTCCGGGGCTTGGGATAAAGCCACCCCCTCAACAAGAGTAAACAAGTTTCCCAAGCTTGTCGTCTGCGGGCCGGTTAGTTCGTGGCGGAACAGCAGCACCGACGGGGCTTCAGCCATAGCTTGAGCCACAAAAATGGCTGGGTCAAGCGCAATGTTGAACAAGTCTCTGAATCTGGACCAGAGAGGTTGGTCACCAATCCAGAGGTCCAACCAGAAACGTGTTGAGCGCCCGTCTTTGACCAAAAACTTCGCCCCCATGGCAAAGATTGGCTTAAGCTCTTGAATAGAGTTCCAGAAGGGAGACCCCCTCCCCATGGCCGCAAAGAAGTTGCCCGACGGGAAGTACTTGGCCCTGAGAAGGTCGGCCCAAAGCCCTGATTCCCTTTAGGATAGCTTCCAAATCCATTTGCACATAAGCGCCACATTCATCAGCCTAGAATTCATCACCCCAAGCCCCACTGGGACTTGGGGCGACACACAGCCGTCCATTTGACCAAGTGGTACTTCCGTTTGGGACCGGCTCCTTCCCAAAAGAACCGGGACCGAGGCGTGTCGAGCTTGGAGTGCACACCGTCAGCCAGTAGAAACAGGCCCATAGTGAACATGGGTAAAGATGAAAGGCTAGAGTTGGTTAGGATTAGTCGCGCTCCCGATGACATGAATCTACCCCTCCATGGCCCAACTGATGGCTTCTCGCCCCTCGTTGGTTACCCCAAGTGGAAGGTTTGAGATGCAGTGTAGCGGAAGTTTTCCCTTGGCAAAGATACCAAGGATCGATTTCCCCTGAGACTCCTAGTTTCAACAAGAAGGTGTCAACTGCTAACGGCTCCAGATATTAGCAATCAACGTGGACCTGCACACAGATACAAATAACTTTGCTCCCAACGAGTACAGAGAGGTTGTCAATCCCTCCGGCCTTGTCATTTACAAAGGATCAAACGCAAGTGATAATAGTGATAGGTATTGCTGCAAATAGTAAGTAAAAGCAGAAAGTAAATAGCGGATGTGATCAGTGATGGTAATATGGACCGGGGTCCCATGATGTTCACTAGTGATGTCTCTCTCCCAAAAGACGATAAAACAACTATGTGAGGTAAACGAATTACAGCTGGGCAATTGACAGAATTATGTGCGCAAACCAATGCTAACTATGTTGCAAGAAAGGTAGAGGTTCAAAGCATGGGCGGTACGCCAAGGCAAGTAGACCGAAATCCATCTGCATCTACTACTAATCATCCACCTTGAGATATCTATCCAGAACATCTCGCTGGTATTAAGTTGCGAGTCCCACCCATAGTGTAAACTCAAAGCAACAGACAACTGCATTAAAAGAACTTTGTGTAAAGTAAACAATCCTCGCACCCGCGAGTACAAGCACCGTTGTTTTCCCCCTTGTGGCAACAGAACATCCCCTAGACTCATGTTTCTGTCACTCAAGCTAGTCATCGAGGGGCATGAACCCACAATCAAGCATAACGTTCCCTCTTGGAGTCACTACCTACTACTTGGCCAAAGCAATAAATAGCAACGGAGAACATGCAAGAATTACTTACAAACATAAATATAAAAGAGGTGAATCAAATATATTACTCAAACACAATCTGAACATAATCTCACAATCCATCGGATCCTAGCAAACTCATCATAGCAACAGCATAAGGATTACATATGTGCCTCGATCATGTAGGGCAGCTCACGAGGTCTAATTAGTGAAGCACAAGAAGGGGAGGAGAACATCACATAGCTACTGGTCATGGACCCATGGTCCAAGGGAGACTACTCACAACTCATCCGGGAGGCGTCCATGGTGGTGGAGAGGCTCCCGGTTGTGATCCTCCCCTCCGGCAGGGTGCCGGGAAGAGTTCTCCTGGTGCTCCCGATCTTGGAAGCGCGGCGGCGGCGGAACAGAGATGAGATCACGAAAAAGGGTTCCCGTCTCGAGGGTTTCGGGACGCGTGTTAAATATATGCCAAAGGGGGGCATCAGCAGAGGCCTGGGGGGCCCAGGCG
>LR738710.1:714247994-714259555 GCA_902687465.1 Secale cereale | reverse complement strand
CCCCCCCGGCGCGGCCAGGAGGGGGCCGGGCCACCAGGGCGCCTGGAGCCCTGGTGTCCCCCCTCCGGCTCTACTTTGGCTGCCGGGAAGCTTCTGGAACGCTGATTTTTTTATATAATTTTTCTGGGATTTTTCTGGCAGTTTTTGTAATGGGAAAACCTGAAATACAAAAACAGCAGAAAACAAAAACTGGCACTGGGGTGCACTGAGTTAATAGGTTAGTCCAAATATGATCAAAAGTGTATGGAAGTGTATAAATATCATAGCAATATCACCCAAAAGAGGCATGGAGCAAGCAGAAATTATAGATACGTTTTGGACGTATCACCAACCCAGCCAGCTACCATGGTACAAAGAGGGGCCCAGTCCTGGATGGTAAGAGCCCGATCCCCTATTGGTAGCGCGAGGTATTTGAAAGGGAGAGAGCCCAATTTGCAGTTGAGAAGATCTGCCACTTCCTGACCCTCGGCGACCCCCATCCCCATGGAGATCACTTCACATTTTTGGAAGTTGATTTTAAGGCCATACATAAGCTCGAAGCTCAGCATGATAGCCTTGACCATAGCAATGCTATGCCCGCGTTCTTGTTCGACCGTGCTCGGCCTTCCGCAGCCCCGTGTTTTTTGGCATGGTAATACGTGTCTCATTCATATTATAAAGATCAAAGTACAAGTCGCGTAAGGACCGACATGACAAAACTGAAAAGATAGTAGAACATCTCTCAGTTTAACATCATCACCCGTCACCTGCCTCCAGCACCACCATAGCAGCCACCGAAGAAAAGAATGACGGATCACCTCCTCACCTGAGCTCGATGCGGCTCCATCGCTGATAAGGAGCTTTGCGGACCTCCAAGGTGGCTCACCAAAAGTGAAGCCCATGTTGTTGAACGAATCAGACGGGGCAACACCCTGGACACACAATCGAACTCCAGATCTGGCACCCCACCATGACTAAGACGCCGAAGGAGGAAACCATACCTGCCATCCACGGACCACGAACCCAGCATATGTTCCGTCTTCCAGATGTCGTCCATGCATACCACAATCTGCATCCGCTCCTAGACTACCTCCCTGTAATGCCCCGGATGTAATACTTTCCCTTTTGGGCAATATAATATATCTTCGGCTCCATCTATTTCCATTTCCGGGTTCTTCGTCTTTCTGGTTTCGTCGTTTTGTTGTGTGCGTGTGTGGCATTCATTCATATCATGTAGTCATGTGCATCGCATTGCATTTGTGTTGTCGTTTGCATCCGGTCCCACGCGTTCCTTCCCGTTGTCCGTTTCGCGTTCCGGAGCTCCCTCACGTTTCCGTGGCATCCCCGAGGCCTACTTTGGTGTTTGGCCGTGTAATGTTTCCGGTTTGGCGTGAGACTTGTCGTGTGTTGTTGTTTTGGTGTGTGTAACCCGCCTGTCAAATCTTGTCGCGTTTGGAGTTCGTTTGCTACCCCAACAGTTATTCTCATGGGCTGAAAGTTCCCCCTCTTTGAGGCCCAAGACACCCCTCCAACATCCCACCAAACCAAACCAAACCCCTCCCTTCATCTAGGCCATACAATTCTGATCGCGTGGCCGAAAACCACACCTCATTTGGACAACCCTAGCTCCTTGTGCCTATATATTTGTCCATCTTCCCCAATTTTGGCCCCAAATAAACCCGAGCCCATCATCCCCTTCCTCCAGCCATCTTCTTCCTCTAGATCGGGACCTCGCCGGAGTTTCTCGCCGGAATCCGCGCCACCCTCGCCGGAGTATCTCATCGCCGGCCGCTCCTCGCCGCCCCGCCCTCCTCCAACTCCGGCCGGCCGCGCCGCCCCTCCGCCGGCCGGTGCCACCACCGTCGCCCCGGCCAGGCCGCCGCCCCCCCTCCCTGTGCCCCTCCGCCGGGTCTGTGCCCCTTCGCCGCCGGGCTCCCCTCGTCCCTCCGCCGCTCGGGGTGCGAGTTCGCCACCGCTCAGGATCCAGATCCCATCGCCGTCGGTTGGGCCGTTGATCCGCGCGGCCATTCCCTCCTCCGCCGACCGCTGGGCCGGCCCAGTCCCCAGGTCACCGCCCGAGCCAGCGCTCGAGGAGACCGCCGCCGCCGCTCGAGACCTCGAGGGAGGAGCCCCTCGATCGGATCGGGGTGCCAGCGCCCTGCACCGTGACCTAACGGGTCGGGCCGGTTAGCAAAGCCCGATTCGCCTCTGCCTCCGCCCGAAGCCCGATCCGCCCGCGAGCCAGCCCGATCCGCGCCGCTTTTGACTTTCTATTGACCGCGAGGTAGCCCCGATTTCCACTAAGTCCCTGGCGTTTTTCTTTGTCTGATGCTGTTTTATAATGTGGATAACTTTTTGTGTGATGGTCCGATTTGAGTGAATGGTATGTCAAATTGTTCGTGGAGACTTGTACTACGTTTTGTTCCATTATGCCATGCATGTTTGAGATCATCTAGATGCTTAAATATCTGTTGCAAGAGTGCATCTTGTTATAATATGATGTTTGTAGTTGTTTTCATGCCATCTTTGCAATGTGATAACTTTTTGCATGTTTATCCAAATGAAGCAAATGAGATGTCCACGTGTTCGTCATGAAATGCTCTACATGTTGATTGCTTTAGCTTGCATGATAGATATAATCTTGCCATGTTTATCTCCTTTGCAAAGTGCTATGTGGCTGTTATGTCGTTAAACTTGTTACGAGATGCCTCGTAGAGGAACTCGTTGCTATCGTTGTGTTTGTCCCCTTGATGCATGCTTAGATGTTTTGGATTCATAATCATGTGTACTTTGTTGTGGTGCTTACCACTTGTCTTGATATGCTTTGAGGTGAATTAAACTTGCTCTCAAAGATGCCATGATGAAACTGCTGTTTTAACACTTAGTGAAATTTCACTAAGTCTGGAATCTGTAATTTCCAGATGCCATGTTTGCTTGTTGTTCTAGGCAAATCCATGCTAGTTTTGGGGTGACTCTTGATGATTCCTTGTTGTATAAGTTGTTGGCTATCCATTCATGCTCTCACATGCTTATTTGATTGGCTGTAGCATATTTAACTTTTGCTCCCAAGTTGCAACAAATTACTGCTGTCAGGATTTTGTTGTCAAGTTCAATATGTCTTAGCTTGTTGCTATTGATCCATGGCTCCTTTGGGGATGCTCCAATGGATTTGTTTGCTGTAACATATGTCTAGTTTATGTCCATGCTCATTGCCATGATGTTTGACTGCTGTAGCTTATTTATCTATTGCTCCGAAGTTGCTATGTGGCTGTTATTTTTAGCTTGTGCGTATTTATTGTTTCGGGTGTAACTTTTAGCCCGTAGCTCCTTTCTGAGCAAGTCCTATATGAAACTTGTGTGATTTTTCATGTAGATTCATAATATCATTTCGTTAACATGTTTTGAAGCATTTTTGCTTGATGCATATTGTTGTGCTATAACATTGTGCTTCCTAAGTAGACTTTCTGTGCTTCCATAGTGCATCTGTTTTGCTTCCATAGTGCATCAGTCATGCATCTAGTAATTTTTCTGCGCATTGCATCTTGTTTGATTCGTTGCCTTGTGTTCTTGTGTTTGAGTAGTGCCGGAAGCTGAGGCCGAGTACGAGTACGAGAACGAGGTTACTACCGAGCTTGAGAACGAGGACCCCTCTTACGAACCCATCGACAACTCTTCAGGCAAGATAACCGAACCCCGATAACATTTTTATCTTTGCCTATTGCTAGAAGTCTCGATCTATAGTTTTGCCTCGATGCCCATGTTTTCCTGTCAGCCTCCTATTGTAACCATGAACCTGTTTAACCACCCTACCTATGCAAACCATTGATTGGCTATACGTAGGCTTCGCTCAGCCCCTCTTATAGCATTGCTAGTTGCAGGTGAAGATTGAAGATTCTTGCTTCTTGTTGAAGCTTGTTGGGATATCACACTATATTAATTATTAAATGAAATCATCTATATATTGGTAATGGGTGGAAGGCTAAGCCTTTTGCTTGGTGATTTGTTCCACTCATGCCGCTAGGAACCGTATAAACCGGTGTTATGTTCCTTGATTATGCGTTACTCACACGGTTGGGCTTATGGGCCCCCTCGATAAACCGCTAAGTGCTAAGTCTTTTCCAGCAAGTCCCAACATTGGTACTATTTGCCTAATAACTAAAAACTTGCATAGGGAGTAATTAACCCTTTTTCTTAATCAAAAACCCCGGGCCAGTGGTCCACATGAGTGTTGGTCCGAAACGCGGAGCCTGCAGGGCCACCACGAGGAAACTCGAGGTTTGGTAAAAACCCGTAGCTTCACCCATCCGGTCGTGGCCTGAGACTAGACACGCGCGGCTACTGTCAGGGTGTCGGCAGGCCGGGAGGATTTGCTGGATTAGCCTTACCTTAGTTCGGAGTATCTTGAGCACGGGATTCCGAGGATACTCGGGCCTTCCCACCTTGGAGTTGCGACTCCGCGGATCGTGGGCTTGTCATGGGCCAAGTTGGAACACCCCTGCAGGGTTATGAACTTTTGAAAGCCGTGCCCGCGGTTATGTGGCAGATGGGAGCTTGTTAATATTCGGTTATAAAAAACTTGACACCATGTTCCAGTACACTACCAGCGTGAGTACCGTGACGGTCATTTTCCGAAAGGGTTTCGGGAAGTGAACACGGTGGGGTTATGTTTGACTTGCTTTAGCTAGGATCACTTCGTGATCATCTCTCGACCGAGGCACCTTCTCTTCTCGCTCTCTTTTACGTAAGCTAGGCTAGTGCTGCTGCAACCTCTTGTTCTTCTTCAGCCTTGTTCCACACCCAAGGCTGGGATAGTCTTGTTACCGGGAACGGGATTGCTGAGTCCTCTGTGGCTCACAGTTACTTCAACACCCCCAGATGCAGGTACGATGGTGAGCTACCCAGGCGATGGCACTGAGCTAGACTGGGAGTACGACGAGTTGCGTAGCCGTTACTACGTGAACTATCCGGTTGATCAGTAGAGCTTCTACTAGGATTCGATCTAGACCTGTGGTTTAATGTTATGTTTGGTATCTTGTCATTTGGATCTTTACCCTTAGATGGGTTTTGATGTTTATCTGAATGATGTTGGAACATGTAATGAATTTTTGTGACGTGGCGAGTGTAAGCCAACTATCTTTTCAGTTTTCCATCCCTATTTTTACATGAGATGTGCAAAGGTACCAAACTTGCGATCATTCCAGAATGGGCTTATATCTTTAAATCGTGCCTCGACACGTAGGAGATATAGTCCCATCCTGGGCATTACAAGTTGGTATTCAGAGCCTTCTCCGACCTAGAAGCCCCCACTGATTGATCGAATCGTTGACGGTCGAGTCTAGGCACACACTGAAAATGTATTGAGTCCTATATTTATATCGGAGAGTAGGATTTCTTTGCTTCTCATCCCCTTTCATTCTGGTGAGGACTCCTGACGTCTACTCTTGCCTCTTCTACTTTCAAAAATTGCACCAATTTTTTTTTAGGAATCTCGCGAGTATTGTGGGATTGTTTCGATGTCTTTGTGACGAGAATATTACTCTCGATGCCTCCTGACATTAGGGGTTGTGGCAGTGTCCCGGGGAGTTGAGCTTCGGGGTATTGTCGTCACAAGCATATCGCGACAGTACTAGAATACTTAAGACGGCCGACATCGAAAACTCTCCTATACGGTTAGTGGCAAGATAACCCCGACATCACCCAGTACTGGGGGGGTAGTTCGGGAGTATTGCCATAGCTTTGTATAGTGGATGCTTTTCGAAGGTTCGAGGTAGACGGTTTCCGAGAAAGACTGGTTATGTGTTGAAGGATGGATACAGCTGGATGTAGGTTTAGAGTTGATTGCGCGGTGCTTCCCCTGTATCCGCAACACCTGATTGCATAGCTGGAAACTTTCGGAAATTAATAGGTGGGTTTATCCAGTAGATCGTAGGCATTCTTCCAACGAATGCAGGTTAGCGAGTTCGGGGTTCTACATTGAGTGAAGTGGTTTTATGGTCGATGTTCCGATCGGGAGTTGCATCTTAAAGGGTCCTTGGCTATGCTGATCCGGGGATTGCAAAACCCTTTCGTAACGCGTTCCATAATCTTACAGCACAAAGATGTCGAACGAAGCTCCTATCTTGTGTTTGTTCCATCTGTACCTTGTGTTTTTCTTATTTACCTTTTGTCTCCCAATGGCTTCTCGTGAAGATTGTTGTTATCATTAAACTGAGAATTTCATTCGTTCCTCTTGTTCGAATGATTCTTGTGAAGACTATGTTGCATTTCAATCCGTTGTTTCAGCTTATACCTTCTTTCAATCAAATTGCTGATTGGTGGTCATCTCTTTCGGGATGGCTCCGAAACGGGTTCCCAACGCTAACCCAGAGGGTGAAGAGGTCCCAGATCGTCCTCCTTCCCCTCCTCCTCCGTCTGAGGCCTAGAGAGCGATTATGCAGACTACAAATCAGAACACCCAGATGTTGATGCAGATGATGCAGCAGATGCAAGCTAATCAAGCAAATCAGGGTGTTCCGGGGAACCAAGGCAATTTCTTCAACCAACAGCACCATGCTACTCTCAATCAGTTCTTGGCCAATCAACCAAAGGCTTTCAGTTACTGTGTCGACCCTCTCGATGCTGAAGATTGGATAACTGATATCAAGAAGCATTTTGAGTGCAGCAACGTAAGGCCTGAGGACTATGTGAAATTTGCAGCCTTCCAACTCAAAGACCAAGCCGCTGACTGGTGGCAGCAGTACAAAGACTCCAGAGAAGGGCGTGTGATCTCTTGGGATGATTTCTGCAAGGACTTTCGCTCTCACCACATTCCAACAAGTGTCATCGAGGGTATGCGTGAGCAATTCCGCAACCTGAAGCAAGGCTCTATGACTGTCTACCAGTATAATGTCAAGTTCCAAAACCTCGCCCGCTATGCTAAGCAAGACATACCATATGCCAAGAGCAAGATCTATCAGTTCCGTGGAGGTCTCAAGGATGAACTTCAACTTGCTCTCACCTTGTTCGAGCCTGAGGAGTTCGACAAATTCTATAACATGGCGCTCAAGCAAGAGGCAGCCCAGCTCAAGATGGAGGCTTCTAAAAAGAGGATTCGAGATGCCGTTCACTCCTCCTCATCTTCTCAAGTCATCGCGAAACAACAGAAATTTTGGCTTCCTCCTCCTCCTGTGATTCGAGCTCCTTACAACAACAACAGCAACAAGAACTCTAGTGGTCGTGGTTTCTCCCACCCACCCAACCCGAGCAACCAGTCGAGGAATCAGTTTCAGTCTCAAGGTTCCAAGTCAAGTGGTTCTCATTTCCGTCCTCTCTCAGAAGTGGTCTGCAACAAGTGCACTCAGAAAGGTCACTATGCTAACAAGTGCCCCAACCCAAAGCGACTTCCGCCTCCTCCACCTGTCAGCACAGCTATTGTCAAGCACAATCCCAAGCATGCAAGGGTGAATCTGATGAATGCAGCGCAAGCGGAGAATTCTTCTGATGTGATTTTGGGTAACCTTCCAGTTAACTCTATCCCTGCTAAAGTTTTGTTTGATTCGGGTGCTTCATGTTCCTTCATGTCATATCCATTTGCATCCAAGAATAATGTTCACTCTGAAGCTTTACCAAGACCTTTGAGTGTTATATCACCTGGCAAGAGATTGAGTTCTGGTATGGTGGCTCCGAATGTATCTATTCGCATGGGTGATTATCGCTTTCTGGCTAATCCGGTGGTTCTCGGCAATTCCGACATTGACCTCATCCTCGGGATGGACTGGCTTTCTCAGCATGATGCTCAAATTGATTGTGCAAATAAGGAAGTCAAGATTACTCATCCTGATGAAGATGTGATTATCTTCGCCTCCAGGGATAACACACTCAGGCTTTTCTCTCTCAATGACAAGGGCGAGATTAATGCCATCTCTCAAATTCCGGTGGTTAACGAATACGAAGACGTCTTTCCTGAAGAACTTCCAGGCATGCCTCCACACCGTCAAGTGGAATTCGTCACTGAACTCGAGCCTGGTACTGAGCCAGCATGTCGGCGTCCGTACAAGCTCTCTCCTAAAGAATTGAAGGAGTTGAAGAAACAGCTTGATAAACAGGAGCGTATGGGTCTGATCAGGCCTAGTACGTCTCCTTGGGGCTGTGGTGTCTTATTTGTCAAGAAGAAGGATGGCACGGAGCGCCTCTGCGTCGATTACCGGCCATTGAACAAGAAGACAATAAAGAACAAGTATCTGCTCCCCAACATCAATGAATTGTTCGAGCAGCTCAAAGGATCTAAAGTGTTCTCTAAGCTCGATCTCAGAATGGGCTATCACCAGATTCGCATTCGAGAAGAAGATATCCCCAAGACTGCCTTCAGAACGAGCTACGGCTCATATGAGTATACAGTCATGTCTTTTGGTCTCGCCAATGCTCCACCTACCTTCTCGAGAATGATGCACTACATTTTCAACCCCTACACCAGCGAGTTTGTGCTTGTGTATCTGGATGACATTTTGGTATTTTCCAAGAATGAAGAAGATCACGAAAAGCACCTCCGTCTCATTCTCGACAGACTCCGTGAACATAAGTTCTATGCCAAGTTCTCCAAGTGCGAATTTTGGCTCGATAAGGTCTTATATCTGGGCCATATCATCTCCGCTGACGGTATTGCGGTTAACCCCGAGAAAGTTGAAGCAATTTTCAACTGGGAAGCTCCTCAGAACGTCAAGCAACTCAGAAGCTTTCTTGGTCTTGCCAGCTATTGCAGAAGGTTCGTTGAGAACTTCTCCAAGATTGCCAAGCCTCTTTCCAACTTGCTGCAGAAGAATGTCAAGTACTACTGGTCTCCAGATTGTGAAGTGGCATTCAAAACTCTCAAAGAAAAGCTCGTCTCTGCTCCATTTCTAATTCCTCCAGATGAGTCCAAGCCCTACGAAGTATTCTGTGATGCTTCTCTTCAAGGACTTGGTGGTGTGCTTATGCAGGACAAGAGAATTGTGGCTTACACTTCTCGTCAACTGAAGCCAAGTGAGAAGAACTACCCCACATATGATCTTGAACTAGCAGCTGTGGTACATGATTTGATTACGTGGAGACACCTCCTGTTGGGCAGAAAACTCGACATCTTCACCGATCACAAGAGCTTGAAGTACATCTTCACACAGCCGAATCTGAACCTCCGCCAAACTCGTTGGGTCGAAATGATCCAAGAGTATGATCCCAGCATCGAATACACTCCTGGCAAGGCGAATGTGATTGCAGATGCTTTGAGCAGAAAGGCATATTGCAACAGCCTTCTTATCAAGCCGTTCCAGCCTGAGCTTTGTGAAGCATTCAGGAAGCTCAACCTCCAAATTGTTCCGCAAGGTTTTCTTGCAAATCTTCAAGTTGCTCCTACCTTGGAAGATCAGATCCGTGAGGCACAACTCAGTGATGCTATGGTGCAGAAAGTGAAACATGGTGTTGCAAAGGGCACTCCAAAATACAAGTGCTATCGCGTTGATGAGAGAGATACCTTGTTCTTCGAGGACAGACTTGTTGTTCCCAAAGGTGATCTCAGGAAGCTCATAATGGAAGAAGCACATGATTCCCTCCTTTCGATTCATCCTGGCAGTTCCAAGATGTACCAAGACCTCAAGCAATCTTACTGGTGGACACGCATGAAAAGGGAGATTGCCCAATTCGTGAATGAATGTGATGTCTGCAGAAGAGTGAAGGCAGAGCATCAACGTCCAGCCGGTCTTCTCCAACCTCTTCCTATTCCCGAGTGAAAATTTGACCACATTGAAATGGATTTCGTCACTGGCTTTCCTAAGTCCAAGAGAGGGAATGATTCTATCTTTGTGGTGATTGACAAGCTTACCAAAGTCGCTCACTTCCTTCCAGTCAAAGAATCCATCAATGCAGCTCAACTGGCAGAATTGTATACTTCCAGAATTGTGTCCTTACATGGCATTCCTCAAGTTATCTCCTTAGACCGTGGAAGTTTGTTCACTTCTAAGTTCTGGGACTCCTTTCAGTCTGCCATGGGCACTAAGATCAAGTTCAGCACTGCTTTTCACCCTCAGACTAGTGGTCAAGTCGAGTGAGTGAATCAGATTCTAGAAGACATGCTCAGAGCCTGTGTCATATCTTTTGGCATGAAATGGGAAGATTGCCTTCCATTTTCCGAGTTCTGTTACAACAACAGCTTCCAAGCAAGTGCAGGCAAAGCTCCGTTTGAAATCCTCTATGGCAGAAAGTGTCGTACCCCTCTCAACTGGTCCGAGACAGGCGAACGTCAACTTCTTGGCAATGACTTGATCTCGGAAGCCGAAGAAATGTGCAAAGTCATACGTGAGAATCTCAAGGCCGCTCAGTCGCGTCAGAAGAGCTACTATGACGGCAAGCATCGTGATTTGGCCTTCAACATTGGGGATCATGTCTATCTCCGTGTTTCTCCTATGAAAGGCACCCAAAGATTCGGTATCAAAGGAAAGCTTGCTCCTAGATACGTCGGGCCTTTCAAGATCCTTGGCAAAAGAGGCGATCTAGCCTATCAACTTGAGCTCCCTTCCAACTTCGCCAATGTTCATGATGTGTTTCATGTGTCTCAACTCCGCAAGTGCTTCAAGACTCCTGAACGCATGATTCCGTTTGAAGAGATTGATCTTCAACAAGATTTGTCTTACCGAGAGCACCCAGTTGCTATTCTCGAAGAAACTGAGCGCAAGACCCGCAACAAGTCCATCAAATTCTTGAAAGTCAAGTGGTCACACCATACCGACCGAGAAGCTACGTGGGAACGAGAAGATCATCTTCGTTCCGAGTACCCTTCCTTTTTCCAGTCCTAGATCTCGGGACGAGATCTTTTTGTAGTAGAGGAGAGTTGTAATGCCCCGGATGTAATAGTTTCCCTTTTGGGCAATATAATATATCTTCGGCTCCATCTACTTCCATTTCCGGGTTCTTCGCCTTTCGGGTTTCGTCGTTTTGTTGTGTGCGTGTGTGGCATTCATTCATATCATGTAGTCATGTGCATCGCATTGCATTTGTGTTGTCTTTTGCATCCGGTCCCACGCGTTCCTTCCCGTTGTCCGTTCCGCGTTCCGGAGCTCCCTCGCGTGTCTGTGGCATCCCCGAGGCCTACTTTGGTGTTTGGCCGTGTAACGTTTCTGGTTTGGCGTGAGACTTGTCGTGTGTTGTTGTTTTGGTGTGTGTAACCCGCCTGTCAAATCTCGTCGCGTTTGGAGTTCGTTTGCTACCCCAACAGTTATTCTCGTGGGCTGAAAGTACCCCCTCTTTGAGGCCCAAGACACCCCTCCAACATCCCACCAAACCAACCCAAACCCCTCCCTTCATCTAGGCCATCCAATTCTGATCACGTGGCCGAAAACCACACCTCATTTGGACAACCCTAGCTCCTTGTGCCTATATATTTGTCCATCTTCCCCAATTTTTGCCCCAAATAAACCTTAGCCCATCATCCCCTTCCTCCAGCCATCTTCTTCCTCCAGATCGGGACCTCGCCGGAGTTTCTCGCCGGAATCCGCGCCACCCTCGCCGGAGTATCTCGCCGCCAGCCGCTCCTCGCCGCCCCGCCCTCCTCCAACTCCGGCCGGCCGCGCCGCCCC
>LR738710.1:714207407-714247742 GCA_902687465.1 Secale cereale | reverse complement strand
GCGCCCCTCCGCCGGGGCTGTGCCCCTTCACCGCCGGGCTCCCCTCGTCCCGCCGCCGCTCGGGGTGCGAGCTCGCCACAGCTCGAGATCCAGATCCCATCGCCGTCGGTTGGCCGTTGACCCACGCGGCCCATTCCCTCCTCCGCCAACCGCTGGGCCGGCCCAGTCCCCAGGTCGCCGCCCGAGCCAGCGCTCGAGGAGACCGCCGCCGCCGCTCGAGACCTCGAGGGAGGAGCCCCTCGATCGGATCGGGGTGCCAGCGCCCTACACCGTGACCTAACGGGCCGGGCCCGTTAGCGAAGCCCGATCCGCCTCTGCCTCCGCCCGAAGCCCGATCCGCCCGCGAGCCAGCCCGATCCGCGCTGCTGTTGACTTTCTGTTGACCGCGAGGTAGCCCCGATTTCCACTAAGTCCCTGGCGTTTTTCTTTGTCTGATGTTGTTTTATAATGTGGATAACTTTTTGTGTGATGGTCCGATTTGAGTGAATGATATGTCAAATTGTTCGTGGAGACTTGTACTACGTTTTGTTCCATTATGCCATGCATGTTTGAGATCATCTAGATGCTTAAATATCTGTTGCAAGAGTGCATCTTGTTATAAACTGATGTTAGTACTTGTTTTCATGCCATCTTTGCAATGTGATAACTTTTTGCATGTTTATCCAAATGAAGCAAATGAGATGTCCATGTGTTCGTCATGAAATGCTCTACATGTTGATTGCTTTAGCTTGCATGATAGATATCATCTTGCCATGTTTATCTCCTTTGCAAAGTGCTATGTGGCTGTTATGTCGTTAAACTTGTTACGAGATGCCTCGTTGAGGAACTCGTTGCTATCGTTGTGTTTGTCCCCTTGATGCATGCTTAGATGTTTTGGATTCACAATCATGTCTACTTTGCTGTGGTGCTTACCACTTGTCTTGATATGCTTTGAGGTGACTTAAACTTTCTCTCAAAGATGCCATGATGAAACTGCTGTTTTAACACTTAGTGATATTTCACTAAGTCTGGAATCTGTAATTTCCAGATGCCATGTTTGCTTGTTGTTCTAGGCAAATCCATACTAGTTTTGGGGTGACTCTTGATGATTCCTTGTTGTATAAGTTGTTGGCTATCCATTCATGCTCTCACATGCTTATTTGAGTGGCTGTAGAATATTTAACTTTTGCTCCCAAGTTGCAACAAATTACTGCTGTCAGGATTTTGTTGTCAAGTTCAATATGTCTTAGCTTGTTGCTATTGATCCGTGGCTCCTTTGGGGATGCTCCAATGGATTTGTTTGCTTTAGGATATGTCTAGTTTATGTCCATGCTCATTGCCATGATGTTTGAGTGATGTAGCTTATTTATCTATTGCTCCGAAGTTACTATGTGGCTGTTATTTTCAGCTTGTGCGTATTTATTGTTTCGGGTGTAACTTTTAGCCCGTAGCTCCGTTTTGAGCAAGTCCTATATGAAACTTGTGTGATTTTTCAAGTAGATTCATAATATCCTTTTGTTAACATGTTTTGAAGAATTTTTGATTGATGCATATTATTGTGCTATAACACTGTGCTTTCTTAAGTAGACTTTCTGTGCTTCCATAGTGCATCTGTTTTGCTTCCATAGTGCATCAGTCATGCATCCAGTAATTTTTCTGCGCATTGCATCTTGTTTGATTCGTTGCCTTGTGTTCTTGTGTTTGAGTAGTGCCGGAAGCTGAGGCCGAGTACGAGTACGAGAACGAGGTTTCTACCGAGCTTGAGAACGAGGACCCCTCTTACGAACCCATCTACAACTCTTCATGCAAGATGACCGAACCCCGATAACATTACTATCTTTGCCTATTGCTAGAAGTCTCGATCTATAGTTTTGCCTCGATGCCCATGTTTTCCTGTCAGCCTCCTATTGTAACCATGAACCTGTTTAACCACCCTACCTATGCAAACCATTGATTGGCTATACGTAGGCTTCGCTCAGCCCCTCTTATAGCATTGCTAGTTGCAGGTGAAGATTGAAGATTCTTGCTTCTTGTTGAAGCTTGTTGGGATATCACACTATATTAATTATTAAATGAAATCATCTATATATTGGTAATGGGTGGAAGGCTAAGCCTTTTGCTTGGTGATTTGTTCCACTCATGCCGCTAGGAACCGTATAAACCGGTGTTATGTTCCTTGATTATGCGTTCCTGACACGGTTGGGGTTATGGGACCCCCTCGATAAACCGTTAAGTGCTAAGTCTTTTCCAGCAAGTCCCAACAATGGTACTATTTGCCTAATAACTAAAAACTTGCATAGGGAGTAATTAACCCTCTTTCTTAATCAACAACCCCGGGCCAGTGCTTCACATGAGTGTTGGTCCGAAACGGGGAGCCTGCGGGACCACCACGAGGAAACTCGAGGTTTGGTAAAAACCCGTAGCTTCACCCATCCGGTCGTGGCCTGAGACTAGATACGCGCGGCTATTGTCAGGGTGTCGGCACGCCGGGAGGATTTGCTGGATTAGCCTTACCTTAGTTCGGAGTATCTTGAGCACGGGATTCCGAGGATACTCGGGCCTTCCCACCTTGGAGTTGCGACTCCGCGGATCGTGGGCTTGTCATGGGCCAAGTTGGAACACCCCTGCAGGGTTATGAACTTTCGAAAGCCGTGCCCGCAGTTATGTGGCAGATGGGAGCTTGTTAATATCCGGTTGTAGAAAACTTGACACCATGTTCCAATACACTACCAGCGTGAGTACCGTGACGGTCATTTTCCGAAAGGGTTTCGGGAAGTGAACACGGTGGGGTTATGTTTGACTTGCTTTAGCTAGGATCACTTCGTGATCATCTCTCGACCGAGGCACCTTCTCTTCTCGCTCTCTTTTACGTAAGCTAGGCTAGTGCTGCTGCAACCTCTTGTTCTTCTTCAGCCTTGTTCCACACCCAAGGCTGGGATAGTCTTGTTAACCGGGAACGGGATTGTTGAGTCCTCTGTGGCTCATAGTTACTTCAACACCCCCAAATGCAGGTACGATGGTGAGCTACCCAGGCGATGGCACTGAGCTAGACTGGGAGTACGACGAGGAGCGTAGCCGTTACTACGTGAACTATCCGGTTGATCAGTAGAGCTTCTACTAGGATTCGATTTAGACCTGTGGTTTAATGTTATGTTTGGTATCTTGTCATTTGGATCTTTACCCTTAGATGGGCTATGATGTTTATTTGAATGATGTTGGAACATGTAATGAATTTGTGTGACGTGGCGAGTGTAAGCCAACTATCTTTTCGGTTTTCCATCCCTATTTTTACATGAGATGTGCAAAGGTACCAAACTTGCGATCATTCCAGAATGGGCTTATATCTTTAAGTCGTGCCTCGACACGTAGGAGATATAGTCCCATCCTGGGCATTACACTCCCAAGGTCCGCGCCGACGTTGGAGCAAACATCGTCGCAACGGCGGAGCCCGAGGACACAGGTCCACCGCGAGGATGCCGCCGCCGCCACGCCATCCTTGCTTGAATATACTGGTTTCCGAATTCATCCCCAACTATAGAACCGATGGCCTTGTCAGGGATGAATCCGAAGAATCTTTATTCAGCGTTGTCATCATCGCCACCGAAGCCAAGACGATTAACAGCGTAAAAACTAGACTGCGAGAGACTACAAGCGATCCACGCGCGTGGATCCGGTGACCCCCCTCACCACCAACGATCGAGGTCGCCGGCGGAGGGAAGCCGTCGGAGGACGGCGTTAGAAGATTGGCCTCCTGGCGGCGGCTAGAGTTTAGCCGCCAAGACGCGGTATGTTAGAGCATCTCCAACCGCACCCCCAACAGCCCCCCCCCCAAGGCCGTTTTTTAGCGCCAGCGCCGAAAAATCGGCCCAGTCGTGCCCCCATGATCCTGTTTTTCGTCGGATTGGGCAGAGATTGGCGCTGGCGCACCCAACCCGAACCCGTCGCGCTGGGGGGCGCCCGGGGGCGCCGGCGCGAATGTTTTGGCGCGAAAGAGTGGCCGGACCGGCGCGTCAGCGAGACGAAGGCTGGTCGTCCTCATCGTCTCGGTTTTCCCGCGGGGAATCAATGCCAAGGCTGCCGCCGGTCAGCCTGCCATTGATTCACGGGTGGCGCATTGCGGCGACGCCGCCCCGCCTTCCTCCACGTATTCGCACGTGGCCACCCCGAGCCGCTATAAAAGGCGCCCCTGGCCGCGCCGGTGAGGAACACGCAGTCCTCCCCTTCCTCGCCGCCGCACTTCCCCCCATCTCCTCCTCCTCGCCGCCACACATCCCACCCGGCAACCATGAGCGCGAGGTACCCCGGCGACGCGGCGGCCAACGGTTTCGGTCGCCGCTCGCTGCATGAGTGGGAGGCGTACCTCCTCCACGTGGCCAACTACCCCGCGCCGCCCGACGTACGCGCTCCGTCGCGGTGGAGGCTCAGCGCCGGCGGCGTCCCTATCCCCCATCTGCCCGTCCCCGAGACGCCCGCCTACTTCCACGCCGAGATCGAGCGTGCGCGGGCGTCCCTGACGGCCGCGAAGCGGGCGCTCCCGGAGTACGCTGTCGGCAACCACGCGCCGTGGGTGGCGTTCTTCGAACGCCGGCAGGAGGAGCGGCTCGCCTCCACCATCAACGCGCCGGCGCCGCGGGGCCGCAACAACAGCGAGGGCCGCCGCCTGTGGTGGGGCGTCCCGGGCCGCACGCTCAGTCGCGTTCTCGCGCACCTCGAGGGCAGCAACGACCCGCCGTTCGAGTACCCGAGCGCTCGGAGCGGCGGCGCGTGGCTGCCGAGGAGGATGATGGGTTGGTCATCCCCCTCTTTCTCCTCCTCCTCCCGATCCTCCTCTCACTCCTCCGGCGCGCCGACCTTGGCCAGCGTCAAGCCAGAGCTGGCCGAAACGCCGCTGGGTAGACGCACCCGCGGCGCCGGCCTCGTCATCAACGACGGCAGCCGTGGCTCCTCCTCCTCGGCCCCTCCTCGCCTCGTCAAGCCGAAGAGGAAGACAGGGCTGGCGACGGTGAAGCGGAGCCGGGGCTCGCCGCCGTGAAGCCGGAGCCTGTTCTCGCCGAGGAGGTCGACGAAGAAGAGGCCGCCTTGAAGTGGGTGCGCGAGGACTACGTGCGCATTGAGCTGGACCGCCAGCGTCGCGCCCTGTAGGAGATCGCCGAACGCCGCCGCTGTGAAGCAGCTCGCCGGGGTGAGGGGTCGAGCAGCGGCGCCGGCCGTGTGAAGGAGGAGAAGCAGGAGGACGACGGCGGCGACGACTACGCCCTACTCAGCGCCTACTTCGACCCATAGTTTAGGGTTTTTTTCGCCCCTTTTTCGTGTAAAAACGCCTAAATTTATCAGAAATATGCCGTGTTTGTTCAAATTTGATCGTGTTTGCTGAATTCTGACCGTGTTTGCTGCATTATGGCCGAACTGTGGGGCCGGCCTGGGGACGTGCTCGCCCCCACGCCTAAAACAGTGCCGGCTCACCCTCAAGCGGCGGTTTTCGACGCGTCTTGAAGGTGCAACGGCTGAAGATGCTCTTACTTTGTGAGATCAACGGGGCCGCACCTTTGAAAAAGGAACCCATACGGTTCCGCAGCCCCGTGTAGTACTGATGCAAACAGACAGCGTATGCATATGGCATACTTTTTTTTTTCGGGCATGCATACGGCATACCTGCGAACTCGTAATTAAACTAGCGTGATAATTAGTGTAACAAAGATTAGTGTAATTTTTACCGCGTCCGCATGCATCTCTATCGTGCAGCTACTTTTTTTTTTTTTTGCGAGAAGCAGCTGGCTTGACCATCAGTATCATTGTATCAGAGACATTTGACAGATACTCGGATGGAGCTAGGTGATTGCATCGCGTTTGCCTCCTACTTGTGGCGATGCAGGGTTGCAGGCCGGCTGGCAAACTGAGAATTCTTACACGCACTCCATTGAGCGAGAAAAACTAACAAGTGCCACGACAGCAGCGGGCGTTCTCCCATCCCCTATGCCTATGCGTAGGCATGGCGCATAATCCAAGATCCACCGGCCGCCCTGGAGAAACCTGTAGGCGTAGCCGCGTAGGCATGGCGCATAATCCAAGATCCACCGGCCTCCGTGGAGAAACCTCCACGGTTCAGCCATCTCATTGATCGGTGGATCCGACAGACAACTCGGAGCGCCACATCGATCTGCAGGAGAATCTTGCCTCCTCCAGGGTTTCATCGTACTAGCTAGCTCCACCACCTAACGTCGACCTCTGCACCTGTTTCTCCTCCTTCCTTCCGCCCTAACTAGGGCCCAGTAGACCGGCACGTTCGTGTTGCATTCTCTTGAGCCTCCGTTAGAGCATCTGCAGCCCGGCATCTTAAACCCGTCTCATACGGAAAAAAATTGCGTGGAGACCGGCTGCAAATCCCCTCCTGTGCATACCCTCTGTCAGATGCTGCCACGTGTCCCACGACATCATCGCACGTCCCGCTCTCGTCCGCTTCTGTGCGTGGCTTTCCTCGGCTCGAACCCTGCTTCTCGGCTCCAAACGTGCGCCCTATGTTTCCTCGATCGAGCTGCGATGCGATCGAGAGTTTGCCTAGCGACCGAAGCACTGTCCTCCGTGCGATCGGACCGGCAGAGTGGCAGCCGCCGTGGGTTTCCCGGTCCGGCGCTCACTGCAGCAGGCGGAACCGACAGCCATGTACGCTGTGCGCCTCAACGCCTCGCCGCCCTCTCCTTTCCATGGCCGCAACAGGACGGAACGATAGACATGGCCGGCTTGGCCGCCGTGCGCCCTGCTCCCACAGTCTGAAGCGCCACCACCGTCAAGGACAGGACTGGCAAGGGTGGTTTGACACCGTTCGCCTCCAAGGACGAGGACGACCACGGTGGCCTTGCGGCAGACT
Organism: Secale cereale; assembly: GCA_902687465.1. Lineage (NCBI taxonomy): Eukaryota > Viridiplantae > Streptophyta > Magnoliopsida > Poales > Poaceae > Secale > Secale cereale. The sequence goes on along the minus strand of LR738710.1, from coordinate 714,240,898 downwards.
TGAACAGCATAAACCTTGGGCAAGATGCCACATTGTACTGTTGCTAGAAAATTAAATTTCGATGAAAAGCATTTGCTGCATCCTGTAAGGAGTTTGGCTTTTTTTAATGTATTTTCGTGTATTCATCAATTTTTTTTGCCAAATTACATTGATCCGTGTATCAAGTTATATGTTGCATCATTATTTGATCGCAATTCAGGGCGTAGAAAGCTTGCCTTTTGCAGAGGTTTCGGTAAGCTATACTCCATCCGTAACAAAATGCAAGCTGTTTTTTATGCCCCATGCAAAACCACAAATCGTCTTACATTTTTGTACAGAGGAGGTAGTCTGATTTTTCCTGCAAATATCACTAAAAGTTGTAACCATCTTCCAGGCCATGTAGAAGTTTCTGGATTTTGGAGTTCCCGTTTGGAAGTTGTGTATTTTCCCAAAAAGATGCATTGTACATTCTAGCAAATACATTGATCAGGGAGAGACATCAAATCTATATTTTTCTGAAAGGAAAACTTCATATCATTCATTGAAATTTGTTCAGTACAAATAATGGCCTGATAATCCCAGGGAACTCACTATAACAGCAGGACATTACAAGAGCGATTTACATGGTGAAAGTCACTCAAAACAAACTTCAGGGATCTACAGTATAATGTGTTAAAACATAAAGACGCCATTTTGGGATCTGTCTTGGTCTGCCCTCTTCACCTTTGTTGATCAACGACAAGCAATCTGATTATCCACTAGTTCCAGATCATGTCTTACAACTAAAGCTTCAACTAGTTCCAGATTCTCCACGTGATTAACATAGCCCCTGTTACCCACTTGTAAAGATCATAATGTGATCTGGGATATCACACCATAGCCCACCGGTGTGAATCAGAAGAGATTGTGACATCAACATTCATCAGCATGAACTCTGCCGGCAGAGCAGCGACCAATTTTAATTGATCCCTATTTCTTCGTTCAAACGCAGCAATGAGTACTAGAGTGGTACAACATTTGTCATCAATTTTGCATTCCTAGTCGATATCCAAGAAATCAGCAAGCATTTCATCTTCTCCAATGGTTTCCTCTTGCTCTCATTTTCTGCAATGCTATTGTTCAGAGGAATACATCAGCATTTTTGTAGCATCATCCACTGGCAAGTGGTCATATGCCTGACCAGTGACCACTGCAATCAGCTATTTAATCTCTATAAAGAACAAGTGGAGCACACAATCAGCGGAGTACTTCACTAAGTGATATATACAAACATAATGTAAATGCATTCACCTAATAGTTTCAGCAAGGTCCATGAAGTAGAGATATGCTTCATCAATACACTGATACGCACTTTGCATATTCTGAAAAATAAGAATCTTAATCTTTGGGTTCTTATTTGGTTACATCAAGGTTGATATGCTAACACCTACAAATCCTCACAGGTAACTAGTAAAGGTACTGAACAACGATGAAACAAAAGGGGTCACAACTTTTAGCAGAATGAAATAGATTGAATGCAGAAACAACAAAACGATGAATGGGGGATGAGGGGGCTGCGGCAAGCGGAAGAGAGAAAGAATTCGACCCGCACCGTATGGCCGGCGGCCGCGCTCGATTTATCCCATGCCGGACGAGAGGGCTAGCGGCGGACGATGGGGGCGACCGCCGCGGCGGCGGCGCCAGATGTGGCATGCTGGCTTGTACCGGGTGAGCTGACTCGAGTCTAGATTGGATAGAATCGTATGCTACTCCAGTCCAGCCGAGCCGAACGACGTTTCCTAGAGCCGAGAAACGGGATCGAGCCGACGAAAGCCACGCACAGGAGCGGACGAGAGCGGGACGTGCGATGGTGTCGTGGGACACGTGGCGGCATCTGACAGAGGGTATGCACAGGAGGGGATTTGCAGCCAGTGTCCACGGAATTTTTTTCCCATCATACGTCCGGATGAGCCGCCCGGTCACTACCCAATCATATTTTTTACCCAGACGGGCCCCTTAAACAGACCTCAAACGTCCGGGCAGACCGACACCTCCTATATCCAGCTCAAATATGGCGCGGATGCTGAGCGTCCAGGTATGCCTGTCACATCGGACCCGACAACACGACCCCACCCAAAGTTGCATCAAATCCACCAAACTCTTCCTCCTCCTCCCGCCGCCCTCCAACCTTCCTCGCGTCCGGACCCTCGTTGTCCTCCACCCTTACTCCCAATCCGCATCACCGGTCCGGATCCACCGCCGGAGACGCAGTCCGCCTCGTCCGTCGACACGGTCAACTCGTCGACTGCCACTTGTAAGGCGGAGAACGTCACCCGAAAGTTGAGGTGACGCTAGCAGCGAGAGAGGAAGGCGGTGTGCATGAATCAAACTATGATTTGCTTTGCCTTGTTTCGAACTTTGGAATTCGGACAGTTTGTATCGTATGATCAACGTGCATGCATGGATTGCATGGATTTGAGGATCCGAATTTGAGGTATGTGGATGCGCAGTGCAACATATGAGGGGCCAGCGGGGGCTGTCTGCTGGCGTGCCCGGATGCGCCCGCGGGCGTATAGGGAGGCGGATTTGCCAAGTCCGGCTGTAGATGCTCTTACCTACTTCAAAGCTAGCAATAACTTCTAGGGCATATCCAACGGCGACCCACAAAATTTCTCCCGCATCCGTCCGTGGATAGGAGACCAGTCTATGGACACGGATGCGGACACGCCGCCCGCATACATTTCAGCAATTTTTTAAACCAACAGGATGAAATTCATCCAAATACGGTGAATTCCATATAGACCGAACGAGATTCATTACATTTGGATATTTTTAACTAAAAAACTACTCCCTCCGTCCCATAATATAAGATGTTTTTTGACACTATACTAGAGTCAAAAACCGTCTTATATTATGGGGCGGAGGGAGTATATCAGAGTAAGGTAAAACTAGTCTACAGTCGGCGCCAGCAGATATCCATGCGTACGACACTGATATCCTTGACTAGTCGACGGCCGGCTACGGCAAACTTCCATTGTTTTTCCCATGTCCGGAAGCCCACTCATCGAACTGCTGTGAGCCCCGAAGGTATATGCTTTCAGCGCAAAGGGTGGCTCACTTCCACAAGTTCGGCAGCGTCGCTCATCGGAGTGGAACCCCTGTAATATGCTTCAGTCGGAAGGGAAGGGGACGACGATGGCCTGCGACTGGGCAAGACACCAGCCGTGTACGCCGGCGTCGCCTCGGTGGAGGCCTTCATGGGAATCAAGCGGCGGTGGCCTCCGGTGTTCTACTTCTCCTCGGTGATGGCAACAGCCACAAACGCGCTGGCCACCATTTCGTCCATCTCCGCAATGCCGGCTTCTGTTTGCGTCGGCAGGGTGCGGTTACGCGCACGTTGACGGCGGATGGCACGGTCCTGTGCACGGGAGTTGTGGCACAACATGGCATCGTCCGCGGCAGCCACGATGCCTATGCCGCCGTGCTCCCCCGCGTGTCGGCCTGGAGCAACTAGCTGCTCCTCGGCGAGCTGCCTTGGAGCGGTGAGTTGCTGAACGATGCGCCGGCTTCGAGCTTGTGTATCCGCGAGCTGGGCTGCAGCGGCTTGCATCGTCGAGGGTGGTGGAGCAGAGTGTTGCCTTGCTCGTATCCGATGGTCTCGATGGGCCACCCAACCGACTTTTATGCCGAAGAACTCCTCTTCCTGCTCGTTGGATTCCATGAAGATTGTGCAAGGAGGAGATGAGAGCAGGATGTGGTGCGATTTTTGCCTAACGTCTGGTACCGTTTAAATAGCGGGCGGATGGTCAGAGCCAATCGGTGTTGCGTTTAATGACGGGCGGCTCACGAATGGACATGTGTTTGGATAGATTTCTTAAGCCACGCGCGGGTTTAGTAGAGGAAGGCGGGCTATATGTGGTAGTTTGAATGTGACGAGGAGACGTGTTCAGCCGGGCGGCGCTCTCTCAGCCGGCATGCCGCTTCAATACCGACAGTGAGAGGTCACGTTTGTCTGTGTCGCCCTCCCGCCCGATCAATCGCCGGTCGCTGCATGCTCTCGGCTGGTCTGAATGCTACGCGGCAAACGGAGGCTGGTGTTTTTATTGGTGGGCTAGAGCGCTCAGACGCAGGCGTGCCAGCTGTCCTGTCCAGACGCCCGCAAAGCCCCCCCCCCCCTACGTTTGTCTACGTTTTATGAGAGAAAGTGTGTTCAAATCGTCTTGCGGACCGATACATGCCGTGTTCGACAGTTTCCGCGGTCAGGACTGCGTGATTCAAACGTGTGCGGGTAGTTGATGGTTGACGTTGGAGATGTTCTTAGGTCACACGCACAGCTGTCATGTGTGCCACCATCTGAACCGAACCAAAATCAAGCCGTTTATGCCATCTGAACCGAACCAGCTGATCAAGCCGTTTCGTGGACACGGCGTACATGCATTCCGCTTTTAGGCGCTTCGTGCTGCAGCTATCGTAACATGACTCCACGGCCTACAATTAATGCATCAGGATTCAGGCATATGTCATTTTCACTCATCTATCTCTCTGCTGGTTCCATACATGTAATCATGTATCTTAGTGGAGTATACTATCTCTATATCTGCATGCACTGTTGGCTGTACATAAAGAAAGAAAGAAGACACAGGAGCGTGAACCCCAACTTGGCCACGGGAGATCTAGCCGTTAGCATCCATGAATATCCATACACGCATCCGCGTGAGATGTGGCAAGCATCCAAATGTTCTCCTTTCACGTACGTAGATATCTGTACGCCTTCATGCAATTGGCTGCATTAGACTTTATATTTTTCATATAATCCCATAGCTAAGCTATATGATCATCTGGGTGAGGCCGCCCATATATTAACACCAGTTTTTTTCCAATCACGAGAGACCCTACCCGTGAATCAGCCGTTGGCCCCAGCTAGCCTTCTGCGGGCCCCAGGATACGCACACATTGCCGACCTGGTCGCACAGTACGCATGAAAAGGAATGTCTCGTTTACCCCTACATGCCTAGCATTCCCTTGGCAGCATTATTCCTCTCTTGATCTATACGGCCAGCATTATTGGAGACCGATCGACCGATACACGCTTGAGTACACATCTCTAACATTCTCCCCTCTCCTCTCCGTCGACGTCGCCGCGTCGCAATAATGCAACCAGCCAATCGTACGTCCAGCCCGGCTCTCAGAACGAACCAACGAACGACGAACCAACTTGGAAGCAAAGAAGACCGCCCGATCGATCTCTTCCGTGTCGCGCAGCCTCTCTGCTTCCTAGCTATAGCTTGCTCGACCCCTCCCGCTCCAGTAGCCACTGGCTTATCCCTCACATTTCCTCCCCGGCCCCTTTCATGTCGATGTTCTAATTCTAATCATGCGTCTATCATGCTGGTATTAGTTTATTGCCTGCAGTTCTCTGCATCCGATCCGATGACGCCAGAACGTGTTAGGGGCAGCATCTAGCCCTAGCCTAGCTTGGCTAGGTTAAATCCATGTCCTGCTGCTGAGGTCGACCCCGCCCAGAAGCTCCTCGCGACACGATCCGCGTCTCATGCCAGCGGTGCCTGACAGCTGAAAACAACTGTAAAAACGATTTCTCTCCCCCTTGTCGATGGAACCCGCTGGAATTACAGCATGCACTTACGTTCACACTGCAACAAACATTTCGCCCGCCTGATGATGGCCTCTCGCACGCCAACATCTGGCCGGCGACGCGAGCCCGCGTTGGACGAGACCGCTGTTAATTTGTTGGCCGATCAGATCAAGCTGCCGCGGCTCCGTGGCCGCATCGCTGTGCAGCCAAATGTCCGAAGGATAAGAGCATCTACAGTTGGACGTCCCAAACCCTCCTCAAACCATCCTAGAACCAGATCCTACCAGCTTTTAGGTCAAGCGACGCGTAGATTTTTTTAGAGAAAAAAGAGCATGGCCATTGTTTGTCACAAGCCGTGTTTAGTACTAGAATGCAGGCTTCGATTGATGCATGACGGGTGTCGATCGATTTAACGGCCGGTCTCAACATATGTCACCTCGGTATATATCTTCCAACAGGGATAAAATTTAATTAGAGATGAAGCTACCTACTCCTAGCTAGTAGTAGGACTGGCGAAGAAGCTTCTATTGATGCATGATTAGGCATGATGTTCGAATTAATTCTTCCACAATCTGAAGTAGCATTTCAGCTGAGACTGCCGTGACCACCTCTCCTCGAGATAAACGATCGCTCTGTCAAAACCACTTTATGCTCAAATGAAAAATCACGTGGGGAAATCAGCTGAGAAGAGGTTAGCGTGCGAATTATTGCTAATTTGGTAGTACTGGATCTAGAGACCAGAAGTCAAAAGCTCGAGGCCTCTAGGTGTTCATGGCGTGGTCATGATGAAAAGTATATTTGTAGGAATGATGAAAATGAAATTTGGCTTTTCTTTTCCAAGACGGAGGCAAAAGATTTGACTAATCGATTCATTAGCAAGAAGATAATTGCCAATTTAATTAACAAAAGTTGGGCTAAAACCGATAAAAACTAGACCACATCCGGATCACGCACAAAACATGAAAAAATTATCACCGCGCAAGTGACATGACATGCTCTTACCGCACTTCACAACCGTCGAGGATCATGAAAATCATGACTTCATAGCACCGTCATGATGAGAATAGGTTAGCGTGCGAGTTAGTAGTAGATCTAGAGACCAGAGGCAAAAAGCTTGAGGCCTATCTAGGTGTTCATGGCGTGGTCGGGATGAAAAGTATATTTGTAGGAATGATATATGAAAATGAAGTTTGGCTTTTCTTTTCCGAGACGGAGGCAAAATATTTGACTAATCAATTCATTAACAAGAAGATAATTGCCCATTTAATTAACAAAAGTTGGGCTAATACCAATACAAACTAGACCACATCCAGACTACTCACAAAACATGAAAACCTTATGACTACACAAGTGGCATGACATGCTCTTACCGCACTTCACAACCGCCGAGGATCATGAAAATCACGACTTCATAGTATCCTCATGATGAGAATAGGGTAGCGTGCGAGTTATTACTAACTTAATTAGTAGTAGATCTAGAGACCAGAAGCCAAAAGCTCGAGGCCTATCTAGGTGTTCATGGCGTGGTCATGGTGGAAAATATACCTGTAGGAATGATATATAAAAATAAAGTTTGACTTTTCGAGGCAAAATATTTGACTAATTGATTTATTAAGAAGAAGAGAATTGTCCCATTAATTAACAAAAAACTAGGCTAAAACCGATATAAACTAGATCACATTCGGACTACTCACAAAACATGAAATTCGTACGACCGCACAAGAGCGGCTTGGCATGCTCTTACCGCACTTCTCAACAGTTGGAGATCATGAAAATCATGACTTCATTGCATGGTCACGATGGAAATTAGAAAATATATTTTTGGAAATGATATATGAAAATGAAGCTTGGCTTTGCAAGTGCATGAATTTAAGAATACCATTTGGTTGCTAAAATGAACAATATTTAGTTGCTTATACATAAATGTATGGCAGGGCCGAAGTCGGAACTGCCAAGTCTTCAATGCATTTGCCGGCCGGCAAGGATCGTGTGGGTCTGCTGCGGTGAGGGTTTTTATTTAGTTTTCCACGTTGAAGTCGGAACTGTTTGCTCAAGAAAAAGTGATGACCAAGAGAAGTCGCAACTAATCTCAAAGGCGCTCCACTCCTTGGTGGCATGTGAGGGTCTTTGCGGTTAGCCAAGCTAGCCAGTGAGGGTTTCATCTATAGTCAGAACTAAAATAAATAAATCAAGATTGACTCTTGTTCTATGGGTGAAACTATTGATTTTGTGCACAGAAGAACTTTGTAAATGTCACTAATCCATCCAGGTAGTGTTGTGCATGAGGCAGCAATGGTGGTACTATGTGGACTATAGATGTATAGCGCCCACCACATGGTTACAAACTTTCTCTTGCCGAGCTCTATATGGTGTCGCCTTGTTAGTTGACTGTACAGTAGGGCCACATGGTCCTGATGTGTCTTTTGTGGTGATTGGTATGTTGATGATCATCTGCAGTGAAAATTGGAATATATTGAATGTGGGAGATGGGTAATGATGATGGATTTATGGGCTTCGACATATGGATCCCATGAGTGGTGCGTATCAAGTGTGTTCATAGGCAGATCGGCGAGTGGCTCTTTGTCTTTCGACGTCTTTATTCTAGCTTCATGTTCTTCTATCAACTGGGCTACATTTTTCGACTTTCCCAATGGATGGATGCAATTTGCTTTGTTGTTTCATTAACTTCTCCTAGAGTTGCTCTATTAACTCTATGGAGACATGTGTTTTTTTTTCTAATTCAAATATTACCATTGCATGTCTTTTTTTTAAGGAAACCATTGCATGTCTTAATGGCTTATAATCAGGGTTAATGTCTACCTACTACTCTCTATGCCCATTAATATAAGACATTTTGCAGTTCAATATTAAGGGACAGAGGTAGTACCTAGGATTGCATGGAAGACACTGCATTTGAGAGAGGCAAAAGGGTTGGTGTTCTCTGCAAATGTCGCCTTAGAGGAGATAAACCCTAGAAGGGTATGATAAGTTTTTTCTTATTTTTATAAGGCGTATTTTGGCTCCTTATAAGTGATATTGCTCGTTGTTCTATGACATTTTGTCCAGGTGTAACAAAGTGAAAAGAAATACCGAGAAACGTCTCTTTAGATATAGACGTATACATATGCACAATACTCCAAACATACACACTCAAATGAACACCATGATGTTCATTTTATGTCACATTCTTCCGAATTTTGGCGATGAAAATACTGTATGTGTTATCTATCCAGATGCATGGAGGGAATATACCAGTCTCCTCAAGCGAACCATACGGAAGCTCTCGGAAATCACGATCCACAGGTCGCTAGCAACGCACAGTAGCCGGAAACGTTGACAGGGGAGCAAATCACAATCGGACACCCGAAGCACGCCGCGGCCACGGCCTCCCCGGGGATGACGCAGGGATTTCTTAGCCTCCCAGTTTCCGAGATGGCTATGGGGGAAAGGAAAACCCCGGTTGCCGCAAGGAAGAGAGCACGGAGAGCCGTGACTCCATGGGCAAAAGGGCCTCTCGCCCTTATCCTACATGGCGGCAGCGACCAGCCCGTCCTGCCTGGAGGCCTCGATCACGCGCCCCCCCTGATCGATCCAGACGGCACCACGTCGCGTGGCCCTCCCTCCAATCATGGAGCGCCCTGCGGCCCTGGCCAATAATTCATGCGTGTTGCTTCCGCCGTGTATCTTCCCTTCCGTTCCCGATCGATTGATCGAGCTTAGCAGATCAGAGCAGGGCGGAGCATGCAGCCATCATTCCCCTGTGCACAGCACACACACACGCACGCGCCGCCTCCCTCGGCCTCGCTTGCAGCAGCGGCCAGGGCGGGCCTCGCCGTCGCTGTCCGGCGCGCCGCGGGCCCCTTGATTGCCAATCGGGATAGAGGACAGGGCGTTGCTGATGGCATGCAGCCGAGAGGATAGAGATGCGAGCTTCGTCTCGACTCATCCGCTTGGCATGCGCTTCCATGCGCTGGGTTGGCTGCTTCCTGGCCTGGAATTTTAACCTCTGCTAGATGCTAATCGGTCGTCTGCTTGCTCGGGAAATGGATGGGCACGCTTTGTCGGACCTGCGTGCTTCCTTTTCGTCATGAACAATAGCAAGTGACAGCGAGCTTGCTTGCTTGCTTGCGTTGCTTGAATATACAGGGTGCCAATAAACTCCAAATTAACGTAGTTTTCGTTCTTTCTGTCCAGAATACAGTACATCAAGTTTGAAATTCAAATTTTACTTATACGGTCCACCCTACACATCCTTGCTATACTCGAAAAATTCTAGTTCTGTGTTTGCACGCCATATGTCCCAGATTGTGTACATAGATGATTACACTAATTAACCATCCTTTTTTTTCGAATTGCTAATTAACCATCCGAAGAGCATCTCTAGCCAACCCCCTAAAAGTTATATTTGGGTATCTTTTTCTGGTTCAGGAAATTAAGCCTCATCTAACTGATCCCCCAAACAACGTTTAGTTCCCCAAATATATAACTTTTAATCCTTGAAAACTCACCCATTTAGCTCATTTTTTTCTAGGAAAGTCGCATCTCATTAAAAATAATAATGAGGAATGAACATTGCCGCGTGTGGCCACTGCCGCCACAACCCATCTCATAGTCGACGGTCCTCCAACCTTTTTTTTTGGAAATGGAGGCGCGTCCCCGGCCTCTGCATCGGAACATGCATGCATCCACCTTGTTAAAGAGTCTAGAAGTAGCACAAAGTCATAAAAGTATTACAGCTCGCAAGCATAGTTGATGGCTTCTCGCCCCTCGTTGGTTACCCCAAGTGGAAGGTTTGAGATGCAGTGTGGCGATAGTTTTCCCTTGGAAAAGATACCAAGGATCGAATCCCCTGAGACTCCGAGGTTCAACTGCTAGCGGCGCAACTAGCGATTGACCGGACCTGCACACAAATACGAATAACTTTGCTCCCGACGAGTACAGAGAGGTTGTCAATCCCTCCGGCCTTGTCGTTTACAAAGGATCAAACGCAAGAGATAATAGTGATAGGTATTACTCCAACTAGTAAGTAAGAACAGAAAGTAAATAACGGATGTGATCAGTGATGGTAATATGGACCGGGGTCCCATGATGTTCACTAGTGATGTCTCTCTCCCAAAATACGATAAAACAGCTAAGCGAGGTAAACGAATTACAGTTGGGCAATTGACAGGATTATGTGCGCAAACCAATGCTAACTATGCTGCAAAGAAAGGTAGAGGCTCAAAAGCATGGGCGGTACGCCAAGGCAAGTAGACCGAAATCCATCTGCATCTACTACTAATCATCCACCTTGAGATATCTATCCAGAACATCTCGCTGGTATTAAGTTGCGAGTCCCACCCATAGTGTAAACTCAAAGCAACAGACAACTGCATTAAAAGAACTTTGCGTAAAGTAAACAATCCTTGCACCCGCAAGTACAAGCACCGTTGTTTTCCCCCTTGTGGCAACAGCACATCCCCTAGACTCATGTTTCTGTCACTCAAGCTAGTCATCGAGGGGTATGAACCCACAATCAAGCATAACGTTCCCTCTTGGAGTTACTACCTACTACTTGGCCAAAGCAATAAACAGCAACGGAGAACATCCAAGAATTACTCAAGAACATAAATATAAAAGAGGTGAATCAAATATATTACTCACACACAATCTGTACATAATCTCATAATCCAGGGATCCCAGCAAACTCAGCATAGCAACAGCATAAGGATTACACATGTGCCTCGATCATGTAGGGCAGCTCACGAGGTCTAATCGGTGAAGAACAAAGAGGGGAGGAGAACATCACATAGCTACTGGTCATGGACCCATGGTCCAAGGGAGACTACTCACAACTCATCCGGGAGGCGTCCATGGTGGTGGAGAGGCTCCCGGTGGTGATCCTCCCCTCCGACAGGGTGCCGGGAAGAGTTATCCTGGTGCTCCCGATCTTGGAAGCGCGGCGGCGGCGGAACAGAGATGAGATCGCGAAAAAGGGTTCCGTCCTCGAGGGCTTCGGGACGCGGTGTAAATATATGCCAAAGGGGGGCGTCAGAGGAGGCCAGGGGGGCCCAGGCGCCCTGGCGGCTAGGCCAGGAGGGGGGGGCGCCCTCTGGCCGCCTCGAGCCCTGGTGGCCCCCCTCCGGCCCTACTTTGGCCGCATGGAAGCTTCCGGAACGCTGATTTTTTATATAGTTTTCCCGGAATTTTTCTGGCAGTTTACGTAATGGGAAAACCTGAAATACAAAAATAGCAGAAAACAGAAACTGGCACTAGGGTGCACTGAGTTAATAGGTTAGTCCAAATATGATCAAAAGTGTATGGAAGTGCATAAATATCATAGCAATATCACACAAAAGAGGCATGGAGCAAGCAGAAATTATAGATACGTTTTGGATGTATCAAAATCCCCAAGCTTAATTCCTGCTCGTCCTCGAGTAGGTAAATGATAACAAGCATAATTTCTGTGGTGACATGCTATTAACCATATAAGAACTTTTCACAGTCACATGACAAGTGCTTACTGAGACAATGAGTCTGTAGTAATTAAGTTGCCTCATGAGAACATCACAAAGAACTGAAAGTTTTACAATATGATACTGAAACACTCAATAGATTTGTAGTGAGCATGGTGTGCAAACATGACAAAGTGATATCTCGCTTGCCCCCTTTAGTGAAGCAAAACATAAATGCAGGGGCAGCTCCAAAGTTTAAGTGACGACTAGATAGAATGATTTCAGAATAAACGATATCATAATCATGCAGAAGACAATGGTACTTTGGGACAATGCACATTACACTCAGAATGACAATCATGCTCTCAATAGTTGGTGCTTTAAAGAAAGAAGGTGGAGACTCTCGAACCGTGGCTTTTGTTGGCAAAGTTGAAATCCCGTGGTCGGAAACAAAAACTAAACATGTACCAGAGCTCTTGGTTTTAAAAACAGAGGTAAAAATTATTTTTTTAGAATATGCATATTTCGTCAACGAATGCTAGTAGATAACTCAATTACTTCTTGAGCTGGACAAGTTTCGAGGAACGGCTCCCGCACGAGGACGATCACATCCTCTTAATCTCCTTTGTTTATCACTGCCAAAGTTTTCTGATTTCTCATGAACAAAACGTGAAGGAGGGTTTGTTTGTTGTATTGTTTTTTTAATGAGCCGGGCGCACTCTATGCCAGTTCCTTCTCGTATTAGGGGTTTGCACATTAGACATGCAATCCCGGGGTGAAGCTTGTCCAACTTAAAAAGATCATGAGTTAACTACTACTTCCTCATGAGCTAAAACAGAGGCACAAAAGAGAAATGCTTTTTTGAATAATTTCGAGATGGTACATGAAAGTCTTCGTTAGGAATGGCAGGTAAATACCATGTATAGGAAGGTATGGTGGACTCATATGGCATAACTGGTTTAAAGGATTTTGGATGCATAAGCAGTCAGTCCGTTTAGTACAGGCGAAGGTTAGCAAAAGACTGAGAGCGACCAAGTAAAAGAGCAATGACGGTCATAATCATGCAGAGCGACAAAGCAACATTGAATCGGGCATGGAAGTTATATCGCTACTCGGAAATTAAAGATCATCAAGGCTTGATAGACTTTCTTTACAGTCTTAAATATGCGTGAGCTTATGCCAAGTCAATCAAAATAAATTCTTGGAGGAAGATACCACTAAACCATACCACATCATAGGCAAACAAATCATGTTGGTACTTCAATAACACATTAAGAACCACCCAGCTATTTGAGACTAACCATAAGAAAACATGAACTACTAACCATCATTATGCACATAGTATTTTTATCATAGACATATCAACCAGTGCAACAGAAGCCAACTCTCTTAACAAGATAAGCATGATAACTCAAGAGAGTTCCAGCGACCAACTAAACAAAAGCTCTTCAAAAAGTAAAGCATGAAAACTAAGAGCTGAACATGATAGTAGCTATTGAAAGACAAAGAACATACACAGCAAAGATAAACATGAAAATCCCATGTTATGTTCTAGGTTGAAGTGGAGCGTGTTTCTCTTCCACACAAAGAAAGCTGAGTTCCAACTCGTTATGAACAGCAAGCAAAGCTAAAGAAAACTAAAAAGGAAACTAAAAGCAAGACGCTCCAAGCGTAGCACATAACACATGAAGTGATAAAAATATAGTGGAACGAAAGACGAACTGATAATTGTTGATGGAGAAGGGGATGCACGGGGGCATCCCCAAGCTTAGACGCTTGAGTCTTCTTGAATATTTCTTGGGGGTGCACGGGGGCATCCTCAAGCTTGAGCGTTTGACACTCCTGAATCTTTTTATCATCTTCCCTCGCACACTTGAAAACTCCCTTCATACATAACTCATCATAATCTGATTAGCGAGGTAAGTACCCTTAATAAAATAATTTTTCCTTGCTGGAAATAAAGATATTCTTGAAGGTCTACTGTTTCTCAAGATTGCTAAAAGGTTTTTGCAAAGAAAAAGCAAGCTCAAGGTTCGCAAAACGAAGGAAAGGCAAAACAGGACAGAATCTGTGAAAAACAGACCAGCAGGTAGTAAATAATTTTTTCGGGGCTCTTCTGCAACTCAAATCAAAAAACTCAGAACAGACGCCCGAAAGCCAATTGTATAGAGCACGCTGTCGAAAAAATTCAGACCAAAAAGATGATCTGGTAATTTTATACGAATTGTTTTGTCCAAGGACAGAATCTGTTTCCTGGACAGCACGTCACAACTTTTGAACTTTCTTGCAATCAGAGGCTACACCTGGCACAAAGTTGAAAAGTAAAGATACAATGATGATGCTACTGTCGTAACAACATCAAGACACAACAAAAGCAAAATAAAATTTTATTCATTGTGGGCTGCCTCCCAAAAGCGCTTTCTTTTATGCCTTTAAGCTAGGCATAATGCAAAGAGATCAAGTTTTATCAAGAGTAAGAGAATAGCTAGCCCGTATAACGGACTCAAAAGGTAACTTAATCTTCTTTCTAGGGAAGTGTTCCATCCCTTTCTTGAGAGGAAATTGGAATTTTATATTCCCCTCTTTCATGTCAATGATGGCACCAACGGTGCGAAGAAAAGGACGTCCCAAATAATTGGACAAGAAGGTTCACATTCAATATCCATAATAGTAAAATCAACGGAAACATAATTGTCATTGACAATGATAAGAACATCGTCGATCCTCCCCAAGGGTTTCTTTATGGAAGAATCAACAAGACGAACACCAAAAGAACAAGAATCAAAAGGTTTCAATTTAAGCATATCATATATTCTTTTGGGCATAACGGAGGTACTAGCTCCAACATCACATAAAGCATAGCAAGAGAAGTTATTCAACTTAATTTTAATCATAGGATCCCAACCATCTTCTTGCTTTCTAGGTATGGAGGCTTCTACCCTAAGTTTCTCCTCCCTAGCTTTGGTGAGAGCATTAGTGATATGCTCTGTGAAGGCAAGATTAAGTGTGCTAGTGCGGGGATCTCTAGACATCTTGTGAAGGAAATCAATAACTTCGGTAAGGGTGCAATTATCAAAATCAAGGTCACTACTATCAAGTAAAGTGGTAGTGGTGTCCTTTTGGCTTACTTGTTTGGTAGTTTATATGGTCATAGCATCACCATTAATAGGTCCAATGGGACCAGGAGTGCATTGGGTGCTAAGAGTTTGGATATCCTCAACAACTTGGATAGTAGCCACAGTGTGGTGGGTAGGAAGGTTCTTAATTCTATCTTCTTCCTCCTTTTCTCTAGCCCATCTCTCTTTAAGTTTAGCCAACATCCTAATGTTTTCATTAATTTGCACTTGAATAGCATTCATAGGAGTGGTCTTCCTCTCCTCAAGAGGGGAAGTTCTAATTTTAAGCAACTCTACCTCATGGGCTAAATTGTCTACCTTCGAAGAGAGATCATCTAGTTTGGCTAGTTTTTCTTCTACACTCTTATTGAAGGCTTTTTGGGTAGTGATGAAATCTTTAAGCATAATCTCTAGTTCAGAAGTGGAGTTCTTGGTGCTAGGATAAGCATTGTTGTTCCCATAGGAATTAGAGGGGAACGGTCTAGGATTGCTACCAAAATTACTCCTATAAGCATTGTTATTGAAATTGTTTCTAGAGATAAAGTTCACATCTACTTGTTCTTGAGCAATCAAAGAATTTAAAGGAACATCACGAGGATCAATAGAAGATTGCTTGGAAAGTAGAGACATGATCAAGTCAACTTTTTCATTTAGGGAGGAAATCTCCTCGACAGAGTTTACCTTCCTACCTGTTGGAGCGCGTTCGGTGTGCCATTGGGAATAATTGGTCATCATCTCATCGAGAAGCTTTGTGGCAGCACCAAGTGTAGTTGACATAAAGGTTCCTCCCGCGGCCGAATCTAGCAAGTTCCGCGAGGTAAAGTTCAAGACTGCATAAAAAGTTTGGATAACCATCCAAGTAATCAAACCATGAGTAGGGCAGTTCTTGACAAGAGATTTCATGCGTTCCCAAGCTTGGGCAACGTGTTCATTATCCAATTGTTTGAAATTAATTATGTTACTCCTTAGTTGGATAATTTTAGCAGGTGGATAGTACTTTCCAATAAAAGCATCCTTGCACTTGTCCCAAGAATCTATGCTATTTCTACGCAAGGATTGAAACCAAATTTTAGCTCCTCCTCTCAAGGAGAAAGGAAAAAGCTTAAGCTTAACAATATTACCATCTATTTCTTGGTACTTTTGCATATCACAGAGTTCAACAAAATTGTTTAAGTGTAAAGCAGCATCATCTCCAGCACCGGAGAATTGATCTTTCATAACTAAGTTCAGTAAAGCAGGTTTAATTTCATAAGAAGGTGCTGAAGTGGCAGGTGTAGTGATAGGCGTGCAGATAAAGTCATCGTTGTTATGACTAGTGAAGTCACACAACTTGGTGTTCTCGGTGGAACCCATAGCAGCAAGCAAGCAAGATAACTATTTTTGTGATTTTTGATAGAA
This sequence comes from Secale cereale, assembly GCA_902687465.1. NCBI lineage: Eukaryota > Viridiplantae > Streptophyta > Magnoliopsida > Poales > Poaceae > Secale > Secale cereale. Next base: position 714,224,399 of record LR738710.1, on the reverse strand, counting down.
GACACTAAAGCAAAAACTAAAAGGTAAACTAACAAGACTAAAAAGCAAAGGTAAAAGATAGCGTGCAACTCCCCTATCTTGAAGAGTGGAGTCCCCGGCAACGGCGCCAGAAAACTTTGCTTGATGGCTTCTCGCCCCTCGTTGGTTACCCCAAGTGGAAGGTTTGAGATGCAGTGTAGCGGTAGTTTTCCCTTGGCAAAGATACCAAGGATCGGATCCCCTGAGACTCCGAGGTTCAACAAGAAGGTGTCAACTGCTAGCGGCGCAACTAGCGATTGACCGGACCTGCACACAAATACAAATAACTTTGCTCCCAACGAGTATAGAGAGGTTGTCAATCCCTTCGGCCTTGTCGTTTACAAAGGATCAAACGCAAGAGATAATAGTGATAGGTATTACTCCAACTAGTAAGTAAGAACATAAAGTAAATAACGGATGTGATCAGTGACGGTAATATGGACCGGGGTCCCATGATGTTCACTAGTGATGTCTCTCTCCCAAAATACGATAAAACAGCTAAGCGAGGTAAACGAATTATAGCTGGGCAATTAACATGATTATGTGCGCAAGCCAATGCTAACTATGCATCAAAGAAAGGTAGAGGCTCAAAAGCATGGGCGGTACGCCAAGGCAAGTAGACCGAAATCCATCTGCATCTACTACTAATCATCCACCTTGAGATATATATCCAGAACATCTCGCTGGTATTAAGTTGCGAGTCCCACCCATAGTGTAAACTCAAAGCAACAGATAACTGCATTAAAAGAACTTTACGTAAAGTAAACAATCCTTGCACCCGCAAGTACAAGCATCGTTGTTTTCCCCCTTGTGGCAACAGCACATCCCCTAGACTCATGTTTCTATCACTCAAGCTAGTCATCGAGGGGCATGAACCCATAATCAAGCATAACGTTCCCTCTTGGAGTTACTACCTACTACTTGGCCAAAGCAATAAACAGCAACGGAGAACATGCAAGAATTACTCAAGAACATAAATATAAAAGAGGTGAATCAAATATATTACTCACACACAATCTGAACATAATCTCATAATCCATCGGATCCCAGCAAACTCACCATAGCAACAGCATAAGGATTACACATGTGCCTCGATCATGTAGGGCAGCTCACGAGGTCTAATCGGTGAAGAACAAAGAGGGGAGGATAACATCACATAGCTACTAGTCATGGACCCATGGTCCAAGGGAGACTACTCACAACTCATCCGGGAGGCGTCCATGGTGGTGGAGAGGCTCCCGGTGGTGATCCTCCCCTCCGGCAGGGTGCCGGGAAGAGTTCTCCTGGTGCTCCCGATCTTGGAAGCGTGGCAGCGGCGGAATAGAGATGAGATCGCGAAAAAAGGGTTCCGTCCTCGAGGGTTTCGGGACGCGGTGTAAATATATGCCAAAGGGGGGCGTCAGAGGAGGCCAGGGGGGCCAGGCGCCCTGGCGGCGCGGCCAGGAGGGGGGCGCGCCCTCTGGCCGCCTGGAGCCCTGGTGGTCCCCCTCCGGCCCTACTTTGGCCGCATGGAAGCTTCCGGAACGCTGATTTTTTATATATTTTTCCCGGAATTTTTCTGGCAGTTTACGTAATGGGAAAACCTGAAATACAAAAACAGCAGAAAATAGAAACTGGCACTAGGGTGCACTAAGTGAATAGGTTAGTCCAAATATGATCAAAAGTGTATGGAAGTGCATAAATATCATAGCAATATCACACAAAAAAGGCATGGAGAAAGCAGAAATTATAGATATGTTTTGGACGTATCAATATCGTAAAAGGAAAACAAAAGTAAATGCTCAATATCACAACCGGTATGACAATGTAAAGGACAAGCTCCCTAGACTCATATCATGTTATGCGACCGCCATTCGAACCGGTTGAATATAGTCTGTGCTACCATCTTCAACTGGTTGCACCCAGTAATCAAAGGCTCCCTAGAGGTCGTAGGAGTGAGTAAAGACCACGTACGGATCCATGCGGTAGCTCTGAAGATGACCTGCAAGAAAGTTAAAGTATGTTGTCTGTTAAAAATCATATCATTCCTGCAATTCCATACAGCCCATATACGCGCACATATTCCAATCTGAATACGAGCCACAGTAATATGCACAACCCCAGCTAACCACGTTCCAAATAACAAATCAATGTCAACTGGAGGAGTGATGTTAAAGGCTATATGAATCATTCTCCAAAGTAATTTTGCGAGAAGGTCCTCCAACCTACCTCGCCGTCCGTGACACATTTCCTTCCTACCTACCTCGCCCCACCGCCTTCAGCATTTTTTCTTCATTTTTTTGCCTTCCCCGTCGTCCCGCACCACGACTGTGCCCCCCCCTCCACATCGTCTCTGGCTACAAGCATAGCAACATCAGGAGCGAAAGAGAACCTACACATGAGAAACATCATCAACTACGGTTTTTGTGCATAGCGAAACATGGTCATCGTCACTGATTCCGATGATTCATTGTTTGTTCAGACTACACCATCATGCCACTAGGAGAAGGAAGATGAGAAGAACCCATTCAGAGGAAGAAGTACCCAAACCATGGCCAACGGAGAACAGATTTCGCCTACTTTCTCGACTCCTTCACATGTGTGCATCATGCTCAGTGAGCCTTTATCTAATTAGTTTTGCGGATCATCTATCCTAGGCCCTAACTAGCTCATGGACATGATCTATTGGGGATAAGTCGTAGTTGGTCGCATGGGAAGGAACAAGGAAGAAGGAAGGAGACGGAATAAGAAGAGGATGAAAAGAAGCTTCCATGTGGGGTCGAGTTCATTTCGGGGATCAACTAGATGGACAAAAGTTTAATTTTCTAAAAAGATGAGAAAGTAAAGGATAAGGTGTAGGATGGTCTTGGTGTCCCGGCCAAGGGGGTCCTCGCCATGTCAGTTCCCAGCCTGGCGGGCCGGGCTATGTACTCCTAGGTTGGTTTTGTCGTTGATCACTTCAGGCGGCCCATGATGGATTACGTGAAGATTCCATAGGACTTGGGGTGCAAGACAAGAAGCCGTGATCATGGATAACTCTACTTCCCCCATACATAGCTGACTAGGATATGTAAACCCTAAGACCCCCGGTATGCTATATAAGCCAAGGGTCGGGCTTGTAGATGGACAACTTACAATCTTTCGGTATTTTACCACTAGTGCAGAACCGGGCTTTACCACCGGTTCGTAGGGGCCTTTAGTGCCGGTTTTGTAACCGGCACTAAAGGGTGGGGACTAAAGGTCCCCCCCCTTAGTACCGGTTCAGCACGAACCACCACTAAAGGGCCACCACGTGGCACGAGCCAGCGCCGGGGGCGGGGATCCCTTTAGTATCGGTTGGTAACACCAACCGGTACTAAAGGTTTGGGGGGGGTTTTGGTTTTATTTTTTATTTTTCCTTTAGTTTTGTGTTATCAATTTAATTTAGAAATTGTTTTTACATTATAATGAGTTGTTAAAACACTATGTGAAAGTACCGCTGATTAGCTAGTTTGAAGTGGATATGGTTGTCCTAAGTGATCAAGTAATATAGTTGATCACTTAGGACGATCCATATCTACTTCAAAGTAGCTAATCCGCGATACTTCTAGTGATTTAACAACTCATTATAATATGCGGTTTCTTTCATAAATGATATAATAACTCATCATCATCATCATTATCATATTAACATAAAAACTCCTGCATCATATCATCACCAACAACAGTACTATATAGCTAGCTAATGATCATCATATATAGTAGTCATTACTACTATTTAATCATCATAGTCATTACCGCTATCTAATCACCGCCAACTCTAGCTTAAAGAAAAAACATTCACTTGTATCAGAAGCAAAGATATCATCGAGTTCAACATGGTCATGACATTATAAGCGTTCATAAGACCCCAAAGGAAATCACTTTGAGATTAAGTTCAGGACGAAGAACACGGACATGAGAGGACAAGTACTAAGAGCATGAACTAGCTAATCACTCCTGCTGATCTCTCTCAGGTAAAATAGAATAGAACATGTGTAGCTCTCCTGATTCATCATATTGGAGCATGCAGATGAACCTGTCTCGTAATTGTGGGTTGCGCTTCTGATTGCTGCCCCCTAGTACTTATCTGCGATCGTTCATAATTTTGCTCCAGTCTTTCACTATTAAGCATTGTTCGGTGCCAGAAATCATGAATGCACTCATGTGCAATGTATGATGTCTTGGCCGTAAGCTAACAATTGACATGCGACCTTTATTTCCGATCCATTGAGGCACAACTGTCATCGGGAGTCCCTGTTAAAGAACATCATATAGTAACATACTTAGCAATGAAGTTTAGCTTGAAAAATATTGTATGCAAAAGATGCACTGAGGAATAATAGTAAAAATATTACCATCTTGCGTAAATAGATGTGATCATAATTCAATACGAGCACTATTGGTCGCACGTTTTGAGTACTAAGATTTTCAAATTCAGTAAAATAATTTCTCTTGACAGCATCAAAATCTTCATGCCATGAAATATAATGACTTATCTCCTCACAGTTTAGTTCAGCCCCGGGACAGTGGACGGTCCTGTCTATCAAGCGCTGGACATGTTTGCTTGAATGGAAATAAGCTGTCAATATAAATTAGTTGTCAGCTATTTATGAATACAATATCAAAGACATAAATATGGTTGAGAAACTCACATAATGGTAGAACTGAAGACGTCTGCACATCGACCCAAATGTCTCTATTACCTTCAATATCATCTTCCGGACGAATATCAAAGGTGATAAGCATATCAGGCTCAAATACATAAGCCTTGCATAGTGCTTGCCAAGTTTTGCATTCAAAATAGGTGTACGTGTCTGCACTGTATAATTTGACGTCGAAGGTATAACCATGCTCGGTCTTCAAATAAACTCTCTTTACCTCCATAGTTTTATTAGGACTGAAACCTATCTTATCCAAGACAAAAATTCTTTCATGACAGGGGATACGCTAGTAGAATAGTGAAAATTTAAAATTATAAGTTGAAGCAAATAGTGAAAATTTAAAATTACGAAAAAAGACTTGTCGTTGTGACTTACTGTATCCACGCCGAAGGTCTCATCCAGCTTGATGCTGAAGCGTCTATCATTAACTAGGAAATTTATGTCGCACAAACCGCGCTGGTCTTCGCAGTGTTCGCACATAACGAAATCGTTTTTGTCGTCAGAGGACATTTCCTATGTTCATAGGTGAAACATAGGTTGATAAAGACTTACTAGTTCAATTAATTCAATCAACTAGTTCAATTAATTAATACAACTAAAACCACTAATAGGCAAAACTAATTAAATCATCTCTTGTGTTCGTACATCATCGAAATATTATCACTAATACATCTCGAATTGTACATACATATAACATCACTAATTAATACAGCTAAAACCCTGGCGAACGACGGGTATCGGCGCGGGCGGTGGACACCCAAAGAGAAGGAACCATCACAGGATCATAGCTCCAGTGAGATCCCTGAAGAACCTGCCAGGTATTGTCGAACCTGCCCTCCAACGCAACCATCTAGCGACGGACGTGCTCGTCCTCCTCGCTGACACGATGACGTACAACCTTCGCGGGGTCCTCAAGCCTCCACACCGTCATTGGCCCACGCGCCCGCCACTAGAGAAGGTTCGGGTCAACAACAGGCTGGCTCCTCACCAAGCTGCGCCCCCCGGAAGGAAGCACCTCCCAGTACCAGCCCGGCGGAGCCCAGTCCCGAACATGACCCCTCTGATCAAGCAACCCTCCGCTGAGTCACCGACGAGGATGCGGGATAGGCATTGTCGACGTCGATGCGGAAATATTGCTAGAACTAAAAGAATAAACTAGTTCTATTAATTCAACTAGTTCTCTATTAATTCAACTAACTAGTTCAACTAATAAGCACTTAATATAAATAAAAATAAACTAGTTCTTACTAAAAATAAACTAGTTCTTACTAAATAACTACATTCTATCACTAAAACTATAAAAAACCATAAAAACTATAAAAACAGGAAATTCATCTAACATTTATATAAATAAGTAATATTTTTAAAATTCATCTAACATTTGTATAACTAAAAATAAAAGAAAAACTAAAATCTAATTATAATATGTGTACGGGGGCGGCAGGGGGCTCACAACGCGGCGACAATTGGCGGCGGCGGCGATGATCGATGGGGCGGCGACGGCGACGGGGGTGGCGATGGGGCCGGGGGCGGGGGCAGCGACGGAGACGACAACGACGCGGGACGAGCAGGGGGCGGCGACGGGCGCGGTGGACGGCGCGCGTGTGGGGCGGCGGCGACGTCGAGAGGAGCGAGCAATTGAGGGAGAAGAAACTGAAATTTTGGCCAGTGCGATTTATATAGGAGAGGCCTTTAGTACGGGTTGGAGCCACCAACCGGTACTAAAGGCCAGTTTTGGCCAGGCTAAGCGGCGGGAACTGAAGGCTTTAGTCCCGGTTGGTGGCTTCCACCTGTACTAAAGGGGTGGCCTTTAGTACCGGTTGGAGGCACGACCCGGTACTAAAGGGGTGTGCTGGCAGAGGTGCTGTGCGGAAAGTTTAGTCCCACCTCGCCGAGCGAAGGGCAGCCGCACTGGTTTATAAACCCCGTCGTGGCTGCTCCTTCAAGCTCCTCTCTAATGTAGGCTTCTGGGCCTAACTTTGCTGCGCTGCCCTGTGAGTCTGCTGGGCCCTTATGGGCCTGCAAATTGAGGCCAAAGGTCTTGCTGGCCCACTGGGTAGCACGCAAATAATTTTTTATATGGTATTTCATTTTATATCTAACTAACATTTTTATATCTAAAATTTATCTATCTAACATTGATGATGTGGATTTGAATGGTGCATTTTGAACACACAAAAAGTCTGAAGTTCAAATAAGTTCAAAAATGAAATGCCTTGTTATAACATATGAGTTTTCGTCCGAAACCCTGATACCTCGAAAGAGATTGTCCATTTTGTACACGAAGTACATCCAGTTTTTGCCATGACCCTCTCTACTTTTTTGCACATGCCATGTGGGTGAAATGATGATATCATGCCAAGTTTCAACCTTTTCAGAGTTCATTTCGTAGTGCTTTTCAATTTCACGGTCATTTAGCTCTCAAAACAAATCAGTAAATGAATGAAAAATACCAAATGAATTCAGAAAGGGTTGATAATTGATGATGTGGATTTAAATCGTGCATTTTGAACACATAAAAAGACTGGAGTTCAAATAAGTTCAAAAAAATGCACTGCCTTTGTAACATATGAGTTTTCGTCCGAAACCCTTATACATCGAAAGAGATTGTCCATTTTATACACGAAGTGCATCCAGCTTTTGCCGTGACCCTCTCTACTTTTTTGCACATGTCATGTGGGTGAAATGATGATACCATGCCAAGTTTCAACCTTTTCAGAGTACATTTTGTAGTGCTTTTCAATTTCACGGTCATTTAGCTCTAAAATATTTAAGTAAATGCATGAAAAATACCAAATGAATTCAGGGTTGATAATTGATGATGTGGATTTGAATGGTGCATTCTGAACACACAAAAAGTCTGGAGTTCAACTATGTTAAAAAATGAAATGACTTGTTGTAACAGATGAGTTTTCGTTCGAAACCCTGATACTTCGAAAGAGATTGTCCATTTTGTACACGAAGTGCATCCAGTTTTTGCTGTAACCGTCTCTACTTTTTTAAACAAGCTATGTGGGTGAAATGATGATACCATGCCAACTTTCAACCTTTTCAGAGTTCATTTTGTAGTGCTTTTTAATTTCACGGTCATTTATCTCTCAAAACAAATCAGTAAATGAATGAAAAATAACAAATGATGTTAAAAATGCATTGATCATCATTGATCTTTTTGTGTACAATTTAAATTGTCAATAGGAGTCCTCACCGGTTTAGGAAGTGGCGAGGACTCCTATTGCAGCCACTAATCCTACGCATAGAGTTCAATGAAGACCAAATGGTTGTGATAGTTTGAGAAATAACATTTTTAAGGTGGTAAAATCTCTGTTAGACGAGCGAGGTTGGACTAAAAAAGCGTTATAGAACGAAGTGATTAGAACCCTTTTGTACCGGTTCGTGGCACGAACCGGTACTAAAGGTTCTGGTGGGGCACCAGCCTAACCACAACCTACAATAGCCGCTTTAGTACCGGTTCGTGCCAAGAACCGGTACTAAATATTCACCACGAATCGGTACTAACGATCGCCGCCGGCCTAGCCTCTGTAACCGGCACTAATGGTCGCGTTAGTGTCGGTTCAGTTGCAAACCGGGACTAATGAGCTCTACATTTGACCTTTTTTCTACTAGTGTACATGTACTTTCTACACACCCCAACTCAATAAACACAAGCATGGTGTAGGGTATTATCTCCTTCAGAGAGCCTTGGCCTAGGAAAACCTAGTTCCTATTACCGTCGTGCCAAGACGCATACCGAATTTAGCTATATTAAGTTATGGGGATCCACTAAAGATGCTCTGAATTCATATCCTTGGGGGAGGGGGGTATGTGTAATGTGAACTAACCTTTGGAGGGAATCAGAGTGATAGCTTTCACACGTTCTACATCCATGTAATCTAGATGTCCACATCTTCTACTATTGATTGGTGTGTGCTGGCATTAACTCCTTCTCAATGTACAATTCTATTGCATAGAAATAAAGAAAATATACCCCTTGTCTTTATACCCCTTGTCATGGAAGATTAAACTAGGGCATTAACATTGAAATTTTTATTTTTATTAACAATGTTTGAATAAAGATTACCTTATGCTACATGACTTTGTGCACTTAAATTCGCCATGGGAGTGGGCCTTCCCCCGTACATGACTTTGTGCACTCCGTCTTCGAGCAGCTGGAGGCGCTGCTCCAGCGTCAGCACAACGTGGGTGGTCGGGCCATGGCTGTCGTGGACGCCGAGCGGAGAGAGAGAGAGAGAAAAGGGGATGCGGTTTAGGTTGACGGCGAGGAGAGGGAGGAGGCAGACCGATTTTGTGTGGCGGACACGCCCGGGCCGCCCCATATCTCCCCTCGAAACAGGCTTCCGCCCCGCTTTATAGATAAAGCATACGTCCATACAACCACATCTCAAGCACAGTCATAAAAGAGAAATGCTGGGGCCACAGCACAAAGACGCCCAAATGAAAGAAGAAGAAAGAAAAAGGCCGCCAGGGGCAAGCTACGAAACAAGCGAGCGGTCAAAGAACCGATGCGCGGTAGACACCAGGGCATCCAGGAATAGCTGAAGTCGATCACGATCCCTCGGCCTATCGAGCGGATGCCAGTACTGCAAGAAGGCAAATTTTTTGAAGAACGAGTTAGAAGCACGTCGCGGAAACACCCGCTCAATCATCATCTTGTTGCGAGTAGTCTAGAGAGTCCACATCATAGCCGCGAAGATGAGCCAGAACAGTCGGCGCTTACGGCCAACCTGAGTGGCCCTAACCTACAGAAACTCTTCAAGGTCATGAGCCTCCCACTCTGTCCCTAGAACCTCATGAACAAAGCACCAAAGTGCCCGCGCTGCTACGCAAGAGAACAAAATGTGTGTTCCCATTTCCGGGACATGGCACAAAGGGCAAAGGCCATTGCCCGAACCATGGCGTTTCAACACCTCGGTCCCCGAAGGCAGACGGTCACGGAGGAGCTGCCATACAAAAATCTTAATCTTCAAGGGCAACAGTGCCTTCCACAATGAGGATAGCCACTGTAGAACCGGCATACAACATAATGCCTAATAGGCCGAACTAACGGAGAATTCACCCGAAGGAGAAAGGCTCCAAGAAACTATATCAGGGTCCTGGGACAGAAGAAGAGGGACTACTTCCCTCAGGTATGTCCATTCCCGTACCTCATCTGGTCCGAATGAGCGGCGGAACGCAATGTTCCATCCCTCCTCCAAAGCAGCCGCATATACAAGAATGGTCAAGTCATCACAAATCGAAAAGAGCCTCGGTAACAACAAGCGGAGAGGCTCGCCCTCAAGCCATGGGTCCAACCAAAATTGGGTCCCAGACCCATTGCCAACCGAGAAACGCAAACCTAGCCTAATCTCTTCCTTGATGGCCAGAATAGATTTCAAAAACTGGGACCCAACCGAGTGTGAGCAAGCCATGAGGGGTTGGCCCTGCAAGTACTTGGACTCAACCAGATGCAGCCACAACCCCCCATATCCCCGCAAGATCCACCAAACCCAACGCAGCATAAGCACAACGTTCATCCGGCGAGATGCGGGAATGCCCAACCCACCTCGGTCCTTCGGCAAGCAAATGTCAGCCCACTTCACCATATGGTACTTGGGCCGACCATCCCCTGCCTGCCTGAAGAACCTAGCCAGCTCCTTGTCAAAGGAGCTATGCACACCTTCGGGTAAAATGTACATCCCCATCATATACATGGGGAGGCCGGCAAGGTTAGAGCTAATGAGGACAATTTTGCTGTGTTAAAAAAAGAGAGGACAATTTTGCTACTTTTAGAAGTGAACCTACCGCACCAGGGCTCCGCACCAAGGTTAAAGCTAATGAGGGGTTGGGCCGCCCCATATCTGCCTCAGGTTTGGATTGGATATGATGGGTGTCAGTCAGCCGGGAAGTTTGGGGTCGGTTTGAGAAGCTCGGGTGGTTTTTTATTTTTTGAGCAGTCAGTAATCGGTCAGGCTGGACGTGGCGAGCGGTCTTCGCGGCTCGCTCGTGGCCCGCGACGGACGGACCATACGGTCCCGGCCCGCTAAAAAAATTGGTCGGTCCAAGCTGTGGAATTAGGCCTGTAAAGCATCCGGTCCGGTCCTGTTTTGGCTCAGCCAGCTCGGTCGGACCGAAACTCTTTTGTTTTTTGCATTTGCTGAATCGTATGTACAAGGCCCAGCCCATCCTAGCCTCCTTGGGTCGAGTTTTGACCTAGCCTGCACGCAGTAACGCATCAGGGACGGTTCGCTCAAAAAAACGAATGCACGTACGCACCCGCGCCGCCGCCGCCGTCCAGCGCACAGCTCCTCGCCGACACGGCCACTTGGCCTCCCCGCTACTAAAGCACCATGTCTATAAGCTCCGTCATCATGAGATCTCCTTCCCCACGCAATGAATCGGCCGGATTCGCTCGAAAGCCATCGCCATCATCCTCCTTCCCCGACTCCGGCCGCCGTCTTTCGTCGTCGATTGTGTCGCCTTCGCAGCTTCCTAGGCCTTCCCGACACCTCCATTGAGTTCGCGATGAGCCACCACCCCTTCCCCTCTGCTCCCCTTTCTAATTAGAGCCTTGAGCCGTCTCTCGCCGGTGCCATGGTCACCACCTCGCCGCCGGTGGTGCTTGGTCGGTCCGTCGGTCCAGACCGAGCTTTTGGGGCTCCGGTCTGGTGCCGGAAAAGGGGACCGCGACGTGCTTCGGTCCGGTCCGGTTCGGTCCGCCGCCGGCCGGTCCAAACGTCGGCTCGGTCAGGGACCGGACCGGCCCGGACCGTGTCCACCCTGAGTAATAGGACCACCCGCCGAACGTTTGAGACCGTTTAAGGTGCCCAACTGTAGATGCTCTTATTGAGTTCACTGGCGTAGCAGACCCGTTGTGCATTGTAGGGCAGAATACTGATTTAGCGAGTCCAAGATTGTCTAACAATGCTAGCTGGATCAATCCTTTTGTCTGCAGCAACAAGAGTATAGACACTGACAGAGATTGATTATGAAGGAGTGGCTTAGCTTTTTGTCCCTTTCAAAGTTCCTAAGCAATGATGATGATGAAAAAGCAGGCCCGTTTACTACGGTGACGAGATTACAGTGTTGAAGATCACGGAAAAAGGTCAAGAGAACATCATATACAAATACATAATATGATACCGAACCTGCAGAATTCAAACAATTCTATGCAAGAGGGCAATTACAAGTTTATAACCAAAAGTAGAGAGGCTGTGCTTCGGTCTTCCGTTCGAGGGACCATTCTTAGGCGGTTTATTGGATCATTCATCTATGGTTCGAGAGACGCCAAGTACGATCTACACTGACTCGTTTTCTTCCACTGCACTCCGGAGTCGGTAACGACCGTTATCCAAATCTTATATGCATCAGCATATTGTTCTTGGGTGATCGTACGATGATATTTTTTTTACTATGTTTCCCAAGACATCTGCTCCAGAGCAATGTCTCCAAGAGGGAGAACGACACCACAATCTTCGTCATCATTCGATCCGGGAGACCATGATCTAGGGTTTCCCTCGGAGCAGATGCCCCCTGGAGGAAGAGGGGCGCGCGATATGCAACCACCAACGAACCCAAACGGTGCCCACCGCCACATAGCTCTCGCGATGACGCCTTCAAGAAGGACACGACGCCAGGAGCGCTGTCGCCGCCCATCGCAGTTAGGGTTTTCACCCGAGAAGCAGTGAGGTCTGAAGAGGTAGGGCGGATACGAATGATGTCTCCAGGAAGAAGATTGGTGCCCTCGAGCGTCATCGCGGTCGGGGCCGACAGGAGCCGACCAGTGAATTATCCCAATCCGGATACCCACCTCCGCTTCGCCCATCCCGATGCCGGCTAGCAGCGTAGACATATCCATGAGACGGAGTGCACCTAGCAGGAAATGGATGTAGAAATAAACCGGCGCCATTAGCCACCGGGGCAGCAAGCCGCCGGTGGATCACCGGCCACCTTAGTCGACCCCCGGCAGCCATCCACCCCCGTCATGCCACCAGACAGGGAGGCCATACCAAAGGGGTTGTCACCCCGGATCCATGGCCCTCCGCCATCGAGGAGCAACATAGGGTCCCATAGTCGCAATCCTTGGCCGCCTCTTGGGCTTGCCTGACGCCGGCCTCATGCGGCGACGAGGGAGGATGGGCTGGATCTGGAGACCGGCGGCGGTTGGAGGGGATCGCCCCCGAGTCGCCCTAAATGGGCGGCACGGGGGATGAGAATAATGGTCTGAAATTGAGAGAGAATTTTAATTCTTGGCCTCTCGCGAACCTGGATTCAATCGTGACTCTCTGAACTAGGCTGTACTTCGTCTTCCCCCCGGACCTCAGAAATGGAAAAAAGTTACCGGTGCGTAATTGAATATTCGGTGAAAACTAGTCGGCCTTTCATCACAAATTGAAGCAGAGGCTGTTAGTTGAAAATCCATTTGCAGATCATGTTGTTGAGGCGAGGAGGAAGAGAATATAGAAAAATTGCCGACATTCAAGCATACTATAGATGTTCCAGAACTGCTAAAGGGAAGTTCTAGTAGAAAGGACAACTAAGCGAAAGGCCTTCTTAGAAAGGCGGAGTGACAGGTAATGCCCTATTTCCTAACAGTGAAATTTAAGATCAGACAAGAAAGAAGTGAAAGGCTAGGCCCGATTCTTCCTCTTCTTTCTCTCATAAAACTGGAGATACTAGCTTCTAATCTGCATATTTATGCAAATCCTTAATGCTGGTGTTTGCTCCGTTATCATGAGTTAATGGAACCCGGCCGGGAGATAGCATAAAAAGTTGACCAAACTTCACTCGTTTTGGTGGGGGCCATAGTTCTTTCCTGGATGGACTGATCGACCATGATGTACAGACCAGATTCAGATCATTGGCTCCGTTGCACAAGCTTAGCGACATAATGAGTTCGTGCACATCTCTCCATCACCTTTTGTGTTTACTCATGTTTCTGCATTAATTTCTAAATAAACTGCTCGGCGTCAACAAGATCAACTGATGACAAGTGTCTAGGGGGGACCTTCACAAATCCCAGATTTTCCCGTTGAGCATCATCGTTAGCAGGGTAACACGGCATTTTCGCAACAGCAGTGCCCTACGGCCCTGGTGACAACGAGGCAGGAGTAATCATTTCGGCAGTTCTGAGCAACACGTTCATTCAACATTCTCTCTCGATCAACCTCTGAAGATCGCTTCGAAGCATGCAATGAATCCATCCGGATAAGTGCTCTGCCAGTCTAGCTTCGATAAGTGCTCTACGTCAAATCCAATAATGCCCCTGTTCAGTTAATCCTTGTACTACCAGTCTCCTACTATATACGTGCGGCTACGTAGTATATATGCGATAGAACTTGCAAGGGCTAGGATGAGTTCAGATGAATGAATGATCAACCGTAAGCCCATTGTGCACGTGACCCTGACCCTGCATGCGTCATGCATCACCTCTATGCACCCCTATCTGAACGCAGATCGAATCGCATGTACGTACTCCCTCATGCATGATGAGCCCATAAGAAAATGATGAGCATAAGCATCATAATTTTGATTTGCCATCGTGATTGACATTACAATCTAGTCTGTTCAATGCTCATGTGCAGTGCACCTTGCATGTCACATGCAGCGGTCATTACGTATTGTACATGAGCTTCGAATGGGGCGACACGTGTACGATATATATTGTGGAGCACGATTTGCCCCTCCGTAGAACAGAAAGCACACTCTCGATTTGTTTTTGAGATATGGATCAGGAAGTGGCGTCGTTTTAAGTACTCTCTTCGTCCTGAAATACTTGTCGAAGAAATGGATAAAAATGGATGTATCTAGAACTAAAATACATCTAGATACATTCATTTCTTCGACAAGTATTTGCGGACGGAGGGAGTATTATTCTGTACGCCAAAGATTCGATTTTTGCAACGACCGGAAAGAAACGCAATAAGTGTATTTCTATTTGTATCCTCACATCATCTTCTGAAACGAAGTCATGAAGCCATGCTGCCCATTGGATGAAAACTACTATACCTGTACAAGAATTCAAACCATCAGGTACGGCCCCACCCGTCAGCGAGCCCGCCCGAATTAATTTCAACAGCAGAAGGAAAGCTGGATGGTCAGCAGGGCCAAGTCTTTTCGCTCGCGCCATAATTAAGAGCGGAGCGGTGTCATGTCCATGGTCACAGCGCCATCCAGGGCGAGCTACGCGTAGTACTACAGCGGTCTACAATTAATGAACCCACCCGCAAATAATTAAGCAGCATACATCATCCATCTCCGTCCCGTGTGCACATCCATCAGAGCAGAGAGACGCATGATTCCGCAGACCCCGGGCGGGGTGGGCCCGTTGTAGTACACTGCACAACTGCATTATTTACGCCTTGACAAAAGCTTGTACGCCCGCTCACACATACTCCTACTACTCCACCCGAACCCCGGCCGTCGCGTCGCCGTCGCTGGTCCTCTAATCATACGTGATCATCTAACAACCTTAAAAGGACCCTTTCGTTTCCTTTCCCGCCAGCCGGACCCGATCAATTAATTTGCCCTTTCCTTCGATTCCTTCCCCGCGGAAGCAGCAGCGTAAACTGCCCCTGCACCAACACAGAGATGAGAAGATCAATACCCTCTCAGCCTCTCTTATCCCTGCGGGGACTAGCGGTATTTTTAGACTCAATTTCCAGGGTTTTTTTTATCGAAACGGAGATAAAGATTGCATCATATATTAATTAAGCAGAACAGAATTGTCCAGTTAATTACAGAAAATCGGGCAAAAACCGAAACAACAAGGACCAAGCCCACTCCCAAAGATTGACACACACAGGGCAAAGCCCACCCTCATAGACAACATGTCGACCTGCAGCCAGACAACGCAGCTCCGACTCTGACGGAGAACTCAGGAGAACAAAACCAGGCGAAAGCTGGCGCCACGGTAGATCACCGAACGGGTCACTTGCAGCCAGTCATCGTATACCACAGGGCCCCGCCGTCGCAGCTTCGACTCCACATCAACAAACAAACCAAGGCAATACCGCGGACACTCTGGAGAAGAGCCGACTACCGCAACCATTGCCGCGTTGCGAGCATCGCTCCCACCATCATCGTTGCCACAGAAGCCTGGCTTCCAAAGAGATCCTCTCGGGGCCGCCGCCCCGACATCCACCGCCCGTCGCGCCCAGCGCACTCCACCGACACCGCCTTCCGGGGCCGCCGCCCCCGACATACCACCGCTCCCCTCAAGCAGCAACGCCGCACAACCCAGCCGCCCGCGGCCCATGTTGCTCAGGGCAACCGTTCGAAGACCACGAACGTCGCACCACATCTAGGGCCGCCGCCCCGACATAAAGTCAGATCGCCCCCTCCGGGACGCATCGACCGAGCCGACACCCCCACCGCCCAAGGGAGACAAGGATGCCACCCAACCAATGTCGAGATAGAGCCCCACCTCGTAGAGCTGTCACTCACATTGTTCCCGAGATCACCATCTCGGATCACAAACAGAAACCACCCGGAGCCGCCGCCCCGTCGTCCACCCGCCGACAAAGAGATCCGTGCAAACCGCAAAATGCTGACTCTCCAAGGCGATGGCTCAAAGAAGGAAACGACGTAGCCGCCGTCCACTGTCCCCATTTCCAGGATTATCACTGTGACCTGAGTGCACACTAATTTCTACCCCCTCCGTTTCAACATATAAGTCTTCAGGTTTGCTATTTAACATCTAGATGTGAGATCAATTTTAAAATCAAGGCGATGACTCATCCTTGATATTTTTAAAAGTCTCCCATAAATTTGAAGGCTGAGGGAATTAGATGTGAGATAATATCTCACATCTAGATGTGACATAGACAGATCCATAAGTCTTTCAGAGATTTCAATACGGAGTACATAGGGATGTATATAGACACATTTTACTTCGTATGTAGTTCATATTGGAATCTATAAAAAGACCTATATTTAGGGAGTAGTAATTTAATCTTTTGAACTGTACAAAAAAAAAGACGTTGAGTGCGAGCTTATTTTGTTGGTGGCGTGCCACGTAGGAGTGCTCCATGTCATGACTTGTGGGGGGTGGAAATGGGTTAGCTTGCGAGGCTGGGGCTCCTGGGTGGATTGTCAGCGGCGCGGTTCTTGTGCCACAAGCATGCATGGCATGGCAACATGTCGATCCGCGGCGTTGGAATCTTCCACATAAGGCTGGTGCCAACGCGCGCGGTAGTGGGGGCGGTACCGCCCGCGGTCGGGCGGTAGCGGGGCGAGAGAGGGGCGAGACGAGAGGGGCGGGCGGTGGATCCGTCGCCGGGCGAGAGCGGGCGCTATCGCCCCGCTCTCGCCCGCGTTG
>LR738710.1:714099063-714207397 GCA_902687465.1 Secale cereale | reverse complement strand
GCGGGCGGTAGTGGGGGCGGTACCGCCCGCGGTCGGGCGGTAGCGGGGCGAGAGAGGGGCGAGACGAGAGGGGCGGGCGGTGGATCCGTCGCCGGGCGAGAGCGGGCGCTATCGCCCCGCTCTCGCCCGCGTTGGCGGCGGCAGGCGGGCGGCAGTGGGGCGGCAGTGGGGCGGGAGGCGGGGCGGCGCGATGGCGTGGCGGGGCGGTAGTGAGGCGGTAGTGGGGGCGGCAACGGCTAGCTGACGTGGCGCGCTCTGATTCGTCCATTACAGCCCGTGAAATAACTAAATCTGAGGAGAGAGAAGATGACGTGGCGGTAGTCTGCCACTACAGCCCGTGCACTGGCACCGTGATGTGAGAGTGGGGTGAGAGTGGGGTGAGAGTGGGGGTAAAAGCTGACGTGGCGGGGCGGTAGTGGGGCGGTGCGTTGGCACCAGCCTAAGCAGGCTAGCTAGCTAAGCTAAGCAAAGCAAAGCAGCACGCCCACACGGGGCGGGGGCCGGGATACCGGGACAGCGACCGAGCCGGCCGGCGGCCGCTGCTGTCATGTATGGTTAAGCGGAAAGAGCTGGCTAGGGCACCGCTTTCCAGCCTCCCCCACACCCACTGTTCCCTGACACGATATGGATATATCCAGTTGTCTCTCTTCCATCGGCTCGGGCTCCATCCCCGCTATATAAAGCGCCCGCTCGATCCAAGCCATCCGGCCACTCCCATGGTGCATAGCTCAGGGTTGCTTCTTCCAGCTAGCTAGCTCCCCGGCCGTGGTTAAGACTTGGCTTCCAAGCTAGCTAGTTGCAGGCCGGCCAGTTGATAATAATTCAGCTGCTTGTCCGGCTGCCGGGAGGATAAGTTGTTGGTCAGGTGGGCTGCGTAGACGGACGGGCGGACCGGTAGGGATGGGGCTGAGGGAGATAGAGTCCACATTGCCGCCGGGGTTCAGGTTCTACCCCAGCGACCAGGAGCTCGTCTGCCACTACCTCTACAAGAAGGTGACCAACGAGCGCGCCAGCTCGCAGGGTACGCTTGTCGAGGTCGACCTCCACGCGCGCGAGCCATGGGAGCTTCCTGGTGAGTTCACTACCTCGTTCCTCGCTTCGTCTCCCTCTCTCCGGAAGTCCGGAGTCTGGTTTGCATGGATTCCTCTTGCCATGCCTTTTTCCGGCTATGTTGGTTAGATGGATGCATGCTAGCCTAGCTGATGTGCTGTGTAAAGGAAAGACTTCTTAGTTCTTACTAGTAGTTGCTAGCCTAAGAGTATCGAGCCATCTGCCAATTGATTACGAGCATGACCTTCCGGAGTATGCTGAAATCAGCATGGCGTTTGTTGAAGAGATGCTAGTAGCTAGTATCTCGGTTCCCCGTGGTGATCCGTGGTGATACGTAGCACAGTCAAAATAATGAAGAGAAAGAGAAAAAGAAGGATTTCCTGATCAATCAGCCTGCTTGTGAATATATTTGTTCCATTCAGTAGCTTAACCCGGTAGCCAATGTCCCATATATGCTCATTAATCAAGGAGTATGGAATAATCCACAATAATCACTTCGCAATAATGCATTAACTGATCAGAACGCGCAGTGCTGTCCTCGTGAACGTCTCGATGACGTCCTCCGGTCCTGTCCATTTCCTCGCAACGTCACATGCGTAATAGTTACTCTTGGGTTTTCCGTTTCTTGGGTTTCCTCATAGAAAAAGAGCAGTTTCGCTTTCCGGTAAAATGAAATCATATCTGCGCGTCACTTTGCAAAGTTGAAGCTTATTAGTACGATTTATGAGGTCTGTTATTAGTAGTAGCATCTCACTGCTCATGAATGCATGTGTGTCACTCACGCTGTTAATTAATTATCATATGCTTTGGGCGCGTACGTGCAGACGTGGCGAAGCTCACGGCCAGCGAGTGGTACTTCTTCAGCTTCAGGGACCGCAAGTACGCGACGGGGTCGCGCACCAACCGCGCCACCAAGACCGGCTACTGGAAGGCCACCGGCAAGGACCGCGAGGTGCGCAGCCCGACCACGCGCGCCGTCGTCGGCATGAGGAAGACGCTGGTCTTCTACCAGGGACGCGCCCCCAACGGCTGCAAGACCAGCTGGGTCATGCACGAGTTCCGCCTCGACTCGCCGCACTTGCCACCAAGGGTACGTTACATATCACCTGTTGTACTCTTCGGGTTACCTTCTCTCTTTGCAATTGCATGGGTCGGCGTTGCTAATCTGGACACAATTCTGCAGGAGGACTGGGTGCTCTGCAGGGTGTTCCAGAAGCAGAAGGTGGACGGCGAGCAAGACAACGGCCGCTCCTCCTCGCCGACCTTCGCCGGCTCGTCGCAGGCGGCACAGGAGCTGCCGGTGATGGACGCGAGCAGCGACCAGATGATGGGCTCGGGCGCCGCCGTCTTCGCGCCGCCACGGCAGGAGGAGGTGGTCTGTGGCCCGAGCCCGTTCATGAACGCGGCCGTGTGGCAGCAATACAACTCGCTTCTTCTTGATCAGTACCCGCTGGAGGATACGGCGGGCGGCTCGCCGATGATGGGGCTAGGGGCCAGAGGAGGGGCGGGAGACGAGTGCGGATTCTTCTTCGACTCGGGATTCGAGGACGTGGCTGGCCTTGGGGCCATGAGGTTCCCCCAAGGCCAAGGGTGGAGCTGATGCCGGCCGATCGTACGTTCGCGCGCGCCCAGTGATCGTACGTTGTGTATGTTGTGAAGGGAACACTAGCGATTGAATTAATTAATTCCATTGGTACTGTATATGTAGGTATAGTGTGATGTTGTTTATAGATTGGTAAAAGATCGAGTGTGTACGTGCGTGCATGAGATGGTCTCGTTTCGGTCCCTTGAATGATGCCATGTGTGTTGCATCCAGAAAACTCATATGTAAATTAGTACAGCACAGTTCAGATTTCAGTACACACTACACAGGAAGCATCATCGCGTTGTTCCTAGAGAAGAGACAGTACTACTGTTTTTTCTTTACTTTTCCTTTTCGAACTGGAGACACTCTTTCGCTGTAAAACTGTAGTTCCTATTGAAAAATCTCCATGCATGCTCCTCGTAAATGCACTGGGTGTGTGAGATTATGTGATCTGTTTCTCCTCTATTTCAAGTTTCCTGAGATGAATATGCATGTGCAAGCATTCCGTAAGCAGTACTACGATCGTGCATGCTATGCAGTCCAGAACTCCAGATTGCATATATACTGCTTTGTCTTTTCCAAAAGAAGAAAAAGAAGAATGCAAGAACTTGGTTTGTTGGTACATATGCATGTTCTATTTTGAGCCAGGTGGTCCAGCCGGCGTTTTAGGGGGGCTCGCGCGGGGGAGATCGTGCACTGCTGGATTCGGTCGTGGAAAGGAAACGGCTAGAGGTAGAAGAAGACCATCCAACCGTCCATTCTTCATCCGAAGGTTCAGATTTTCGACTGACAGTTAGTTTCTTTTCGTGTACCTGAGGGATAGGCGGACCTATATATATGGTTTATCTTCTCCAAGAAAAGGAAAAAGAAGAATGGAAGAACTTATTGGTACATATGCATGTTCTGTTCTGCACCACGTCCATTTCAGAGCCCGCGCATTTCACAAGTTAGCCAAAGCTTGATCCGCGTCATGTGAGCGCAATTGCCAGTAGGCGTGTGTTGCTTGCAAGTTGCAACTCCCAGTTAATTTCCACACGGAGCTTGGATTTTGCAGGGACAAACATACATGTCAAGTGAGAATCAATCTGATGGCCCGCAAGTACGTAGCTAGCTATACCTATACGTACTCCTGTAATAATCCATCCCGTTTTCATGAAAAACTGGCATCGATCTCTGCCGCGGCACGTCCTCATCAGGCCGAACTGCCGAGCAATCATGCAGTGGAATCTTGTACATTTTCTGTGTGTATATACGGAGCCAGCATGCTTCATAATTCTCTCGGCAGGTTTGTCATCTATACGTGTTAGACCGACTGACCGAGGACCGTAGGCCAAGTTGGCGTGGCATATTATCTGCGCCCACTGATAGGACCGAGATCGTGTATTCGCAGGACACATGTACGCAGTGGCGTAGAGGCGTTTTTCCAGGTGCTCGCACGTCCTCTAACCTCCATACGCTTTATCGGGTCGTCCTTGTTTCTCATCAAGGTACAAAAGGATGGCATATGACATACCCTCCTGGCCAACAAACCGTCCCAAGTAAAGCATGTCGATTTATACATATTTAGTTACAAAGGCGAATAATTAAGTGTACTAAAACAAGTGTACCGAAGATCAAGGCCGGTGGTCACCGCGGAATACCCTGTGAGGCGGAGGTTGCGTCTCATGCGGGAAGGCCCGGGGCGGCAGTCAGGGCGGCGCCCCTGCTGCACGGCGGTGATGGGAGTCTCCATGGTTGGCGGTGTGACGGGTGCGTGCGCATGGGTGGCTTCTACGGCTGTGGATCTGGCGTCCTGTCCAGATCCGTCTCGGTACGGCCTTGGCCGGCTGGTGGCACGAGGAGGACCGGCGAAGGGCGGCTAGAGGCTCCCTGCGGGCCGGCCGATGGCGGTCCTCTTCTCCTAGAAAGCACGGACACGCCAGTTTTTGCCGAACTGCCGTCCTGACACGGCGGGATACGGGGATACGGCGGGATACGCGAATTTTGGAGTATCCCTGAAATTCGAATAAAAAATTAAAAAATACAGGGATATGCCGGGACACGTCTCGGACACGTTTGGGATACGGCCTAGCCCAGAAACACCCCCGGCCAAGCCACGACCCAATATGTAACCCTATTTTGCAGGGTCTCCAGCGTGCCCTAGACGAGCTGCTCCCTGCCTCCCAGATCGAACAAAAGGAGTCGCCAGCCCGCCACCTTCTGGATCGAAGTTGCCACCACCTGGACTCGCCGGCGCCGGCGCCGGAGACTCCTGGATTCGATGGCGACTCCTCCATCCAGCACCAGCAGCAGCAGTCTCTCCTCGGCTCCTCGCAGCTGTAGGTAACCCAGCACCCAGCAGCTTCTCCATTCTTCAACATCTTCCTCTTTTATTCTTCAGATTCAGATTGTGCTGCTGCTTGTGCTGCTGCCTACTGCTGAATTTGACAGCTTGTGCTGCTGCTCACTTGCTAGTGTTCATTGTTTTTGTTGTTCAAGTGTTCATTGTCCTGCTAGTGCTAGTGCAGTAGTGCTCATTGTTGTGATGTGCTCGTACTTGTTGATAGGTAGCAACTAGCAAGTGGCAGTGGCATGGCTTCTGGGAGCGCCATAGCTGGTAGCCAATCGTCCGTGGGTGAGAGTGAAGGTCGTCTTAGTCCTGGTGCTGTAGATCCAAGGTATCCTCTGTGGGCTTATGTGGAGAAGCTTGTACCAGAAGAAGCAAATGGTGATGGTGCAGCTGTTGCCTCTGGTAGCCGTGGAGGAAACGACAAGTTCTGCTGCAATTTCTGCAAGAAAATTTACCCAGGCAGCTATTCAAGAGTGAAGCCTCATCTTCTTCAGATAACAAAGAAAGATGTAGCTACATGTGACAAAATACCACATGCTGCCTTTGAGCAACTTTGCAAGGAGGACAGAGCAGCTGCTCAACTCCTTCAAAATGGTCCAACCAAGCATACAATTCCTTTACCCCTCTATGATGCATCTGCTCCAACAAGAAAAAGAAAGCAAACAACTATTGCAGAGGGTTTTAATGCTGAAGTCCAGCAACAAGCTGATGCTCATATTGCTAGGATGTTTTATACTGCAGGTGTGCATTCTTTTCTTGACAATCATCGATAGATTTATCATTTATGTGTTGCTGATTTGTTGAATGCTGAGTTGCTGCCTTGGTGGTTTGTGTATATTGTAGGGCTTCCATTCAATCTTGCAAGGAACCCTGACTTTAGGGCAGCCATCACCTTCATTGCAAACAACAGCTTGGGTGGGTATGTGCCTCCAGGATATAATTCATTGAGGACAACTCTTCCTGATCAAGAGAAGAAGCATATTCAGAGGAGCCTAGAGTCTATTAAATCAACATGGCCTAACAAAGGAGTGACCATTGCGACGGATGGGTGGTCTGATCCTCAAAGGCGGCCCATTTTAAACTTCATGGCTGTGACTGAAAGTGGTCCAATGTTCCTAAAGGCAATTGACACCGAGGGAGAGGTAAAATCTTTGTACCTACACAGTTTAATTTGTCTTTTGTTCCTTTTAGTTGCATATATTGCTTGTTGACTTGTCTTCATTGCTAGATAAAAACAAGGAATACATCTTTGAGAAGCTAAAGGAAGTGATCTAGGAAGTTGGAGTTGAGTATGTGGTTCAAGTGGTGACCGACAATGCTGCAAACTGCAAAGCTGCTGGGTTGATGATTGAAGCAAAGTACCAGAACATATTCTGGACTCCTTGCATAGTGCACACTCTCAATCTTGCATTAAAGAACATATGTGATCCGAGGGACAACGAGGGAGACAATTTCCATCCTTGGTTCATCAAGGAGGTGGCTGATGAAGCTTCTTTTATCAAGAATTTTGTCATGACTCATAGCATGAGGTTGTCTATGTTCAATGAGTTCAGCAAGCTCAAATTCTTCAAATTGCAGAAACTAGATTCGCAAGTGTCGTGATCATGCTCAAGAGGCTTCTATTGATAAAGGATGCACTTGTTCAAATGGTTGTTCATCCTAATTGGGATGCTTATAGGGAGAACGATACAGCTAAAGCTCAAAGGGTTAAGGAGCTTGTTCTCAATGATATTTGGTGGGACATAATTGAATACGTCGTTTCTTTCATCGAGCCTATTTATGCAATGATAAGGTTGGCTGACACGGACAAGCCATGTCTCCATTTGATCTATGAAATGTGGGATTCCATGATAGGGAAGGTATATGATTAGTTACTTCAAGCCTTCAAGCATCTTTCAACTCATTACTCATTAGCATGTTGATTTCATTTGTGAAGCATGCTGATTTTTTGTTGCTTCTTTCATAGGTCAAAATACCCATCTATAGGTTTCAAGGAAAGGAGCAAGGTGAAGAGTGTATCTTATATGACATTATTAAAGAGATCCTTGTTTCCCGATGGACCAAGAGCAATACCCCTTTACATTGTCTTGCTCACTCACTAAACCCAAGGTACTATAGTCCAGGTTGGATTAATGAAGTCCCTGGCCGTATCAGCCCCAATGATGACCATGAAGTTATAGAAATGAGAAACAAGTGCTTTCGGAAGTTCTATCCAGATCAAGAGGATTTCAAAACCATCAAGAAGGAATTTGCTGATTTTGCTCTTTTCATGAATGCCTTTGAAAATCCAGATTCTATTGAAGATAGAGCTGATTTTGAACCTAAACAATGGTGGGGCACTCATGGAGTCAGCATAAGTCTACTAATTTTATTGGCATTGAAGGTACTTGGGCAGCCTGCATCTTCCTCTTGCTGTGAAAGGAATTGGAGCACATATGGTTTCATCCATAGTTCTACAAGAAACAAGCTAACACCTGCTAGAGCTTCCGATTTGGTGTACACACACAACAACCATCGCCTTCTTTCAAGGAATTCTCAAGCATATCAAACTGGGCCAAGCCGAATGTGGGATGTTGGGGGTGATGGAGTTGAGTCTTTTTCTGGTGTTGGCATGCTTGAAGCTGCAGATCTTTCACTTGATGAACCAGAATTGGAGGAGAAAATCATTGATTCTCTCACTTGAGTCTACTGCCATTCACTCCTTCAGCCATGAGAGAATGAGACTATCAGTCATTCTCTCCGTTTATGTTTGTAGTTATTATGTAATCGATTTATGAACTACCTATTTGCCATTTGAACTATATGTGTATGAGACTATGTGGCCATCTGAGCCTTGCTATTTGTCATGTTCTTAGACTCTTAGTGGACTATGTGAGCTTGTCAATTTGCCATGGTTTGGTTTGTATTTAAAATATGGTGTTGAGATTGCCAAACCATTATGCAATTGGGAGCCAAATGGCATTGCAAATTGGGTAAGCAAAGCAAACATCTTTTTTACTGTTTTCCATGTGTTCTTATTGTGGGACAGAATATATCTTGTACTCTTCTAATCTTCTTTACAATTTGTGTTTGATGTATTTTGCAAGATGCAACTTGCAATGAGATGAGGGACGAGGATCGATCAAGCAGCTGATAAAAGAGATACCAAATTGGGCAGTACTCTAGTCTATTCTTTATTTTGATCTCTTTCTCTTTAATTTTATGTCTTAACTCTATATAAGATGGCATAATTTTATTTTATTTTATATATACTCACCGTATCCCCAAATGTCTTTTTTTGGAAAATGCCGTATCCCGTATCCCCGTATGCGTATCCCCGTCTTTCCGTCCCCGTGACCGTGCTTTTTAGCCCTTTTCCACGGCGAGGCTCCGTTTGATTCCAGCCAGCTGCGAGGTTGGGGGGCACGACTTCCGGTGAAAATTGCGTCGACCTCGGTCATGGCGGACGATGGCGGCATCTATGACGTTGTTCCCTTCTCGAGGCATCGTTCTTGCAGGCCGTGACACCCCACTCGTGATGCTCCGGGGAAAACCCTAGATCTGGATCTACCGGATCGGACGATGAAGGTACCTTCGATGCCGTTATCCCTCCCGAGGGCATCATTTTGGAGTAAGTGCTGGTTGGACGGGACAAGCAGAGGAGCGATGTCACATCCACCGCAAGGCCGACGGCGGATCCCGGTGGCATGGCACTACGGAGGTTCGGCGACGCGCGTGTGGACGGATACTTGCATGATGGTAGAGTTGTGGGGTGCCATGTGATACGTCCAAAACGTATCTATAATTTCTGCTTGCTCCATGCCACTTTTGGGTGATATTGCTATGATATTCATACACTTCCATACACTTTTGATCATATTTGGACTAACTTACTAATCCAGTGCACCCAGTGCCAGTTTCTGTTTTCGGCTGTTTTTGTATTTCAGGTTTTCACGTTACGAGAACTGTCAGGAAATCCAGAAAAATTATAAAAAAAATCAGCGTTCCGGAAACAACCTTGCGTCCGAAGGACAGCCGGGGGGGCCACCAGGGCTCGAGGCGCCCTGGCGGCGCGCCCCGCCCTGGGCCGCGCCGGGGGGGGCGCCTGGGCCCCCCGAAGCTTCCCAGATGCCCCCCTTTGGCATATATTTAAAGCGTCCTCCGAAACCCTCAGAACAGGAACTCTTTTTTGAGATCCCATCTCTGTTCCGCCGCCTCCGCCGCTTCCAAGATCGGGAGCACCAGGAGAACTCTTCCCGGCACCCTGCCGGAGGGGAGGATCACCACCGGGAGCTTCTCCACCACCATGGACGCCTCCCGGATGACTCGTGAGTAGTCTCCCTTGGACCATGAGTCCATGACCAGTAGCTATGTGATGTTCTCCTCCCGTTCTTGTGCTTCACTAATTAGTCCTCATGAGCTGCCCTACATGATCGAGGCACATATGTAATCCTTATGTTGTTGCTATGTTGAGTTTGCTGGGATCCGATGGATTATGAGATTATGTTCAGATTGATCTTGAGTAATATATTTGATCTACCTCTTTTATATTTTTGTTCATAAGTAATTCTTGCATGTTCTCCGTTGTTATTTATTGCTTTGGCCAAGTAATACGTAGTGACTCCAAGAGGGAACGTTATGCTCGATTGTGGGTTCATGCCCCTCGTTGACTAGCTTGAGTGACAGAAACATGAGTCTAGGGGATGTGCTGTTGCCACAAGGGGGAAAACAATGGTGCTTGTGCCCGCGGGTGCAAGGATTGTTTACTTTACGCAAAGTTCTTTTAATGCAGTTGTCTGTTGCATTGAGTTTACACTATGGGTGGGACTCGCAACTTAATACCAGCGAGATGTTCTGGATAGATATCTCAAGGTGGATGATTAGTAGTAGATATTGATGGATTTCGGTCTACTTACTTTGGCGTACCGCCCATGCTTTGAACCTCAACCTTTCTTGCAATGTAGTCAGCATTGGTTTGCGTTCGTGGTCCTGTCAATTGCCCAGCTGTAATTTGTTTACCTCACATAGCCGTTTTATCGTCTTTTGGGAGAGAGACATCACTAGTGAACATCATGAGACTCCGGTCCATATTACCATCATTGATCACATCCGCTATTTACTTTTCGTTATTATTTACTATTGCAAAACATTATCTATCACTACTATCATTGCTTTTAATCCTTTGTGAACTACAAGGCCGGAGGGATTGACAACCTCTCTGTACTCGTTGGGAGCAAAGTTATTTGTATCTGTGTGCAGGTCCACGTTGATTGCTACTAATCTGGCGCCGTAGCAGTTGACACCTACTTGTTGAACCTAGGAGTCTCTGGGGATTCGATCCTTGGCATCTTTGCTAAGGGAAAACACTTCCACAACACTGCATCTTACACCTTCCACTTGGGGTAACCAACGAGGGGTTCGAGGCCCATCACCGTGGTGGCGCCAACGGCAGGCCATGCAAGGTTGATGTGTCAGTTCCTGCTCTGGAGATGGACCGGTAGATGATGGCGGCACCAGCCTCTGAGAGTGCGGCAGACCGGTTTGGAACCCAGTCCCGGTGCGTGGCTGGGCTGGGGCATCCGGCTATAAATGTTAGGGTTTGGTGTGATGCATGTTTGGTATTAGGCCTAGATATGCAGCACACCTTCATCAGAGGGATAGGAGTAGCAACATGTGTTGCCTAGATGGTGGCTTCGGGTTGACTAAATTATTACTTTCTATGGTCTTTGTGAATAATTAATAAAATGGCAGCATGGATTGTTCGGATGAACATGTCAGGGGTGTCGGGGTTTTGGGGCGACATATGCCAATAGATGGCTTATCATGCATGGGGTCAATAAAGCGTCGCCGGGCCCTGGAAGCGGGATATGGCGGAACTTAGGACGCCTACGGATCTTACCCAGGTTTGGGGCTCTCCGTGGAGATAACACCCCTAGTCCTGCTCTGCGGGGACTCCGCGTCATGACTAATGTCACCAGGGTAGCTACAAGGTTGCTCCTCGAGCTGTGTCGTCTAGAGGAGGAAGATGAGCAAGGCTAGGTCACTACCTTCGCTCTAGGGAATTGGGATGGTAGCTAGGGTTTCTCTCTCTCTCTCTCTCTCTCTCTCTCTCTCTATGTGTGTGTGTGTGTGTGTCTCTCTCTCTCTTCCTTATAAAGTTCAACATTCCAACCCCTCCTCATGGAGGACCCTGGGGGTTTATATAGGCCTACCCCCAGGGGTACAATGGTAATCTCGATGGAGTGGCCCCCGGTTGTCAGCATCTTCTGGTGCCGGCTTCACCGCCTGTCTGCTGGGGCCCGCCGCCTGCGGGCCCACGTGATTGCCTTTCACTGTAGGCGTGCTTCTGCCGACGACAGCATCGTCAGGAGGGAAGTGGCTACAGTGTCGCCGTCTCCTGCCGTACACTGCCACCATGTCCCGTCTTGTCATCTTGATGAGGTTTAGACTTCTAGGGCGGGGTTTGCCGTCTGTTACCAGGCGGGCCGCCTCCCCTGGCCGCCTGCCAGGGGCGGCATGTTTCTATGTTACCCACTAGCCGATGGGGCCAACCGCCTGCTGGCCCCGCCGTCTGTGGGTAGTGGGATTGTTCCCGCCCCTCTACATTCTCCTTCTTCTTCTTCCTCGCTCCCGTCTGCTCCTCTCGCCAACTCCGCAGCAAGCCGCCGCCCCTAGCCATGGCCGCCGCAGCGCCTGTCCTCCATCACGACAAGTGGGACGGCATCGACTGATACGTCCAAAACGTATCTATAATTTCTGCTTGCTCCATGCCTCTTTTGTGTGATATTGCTATGATATTTATGCACTTCCATACACTTTTGATCATATTTGGACTAACCTATTAACTCAGTGCACCCCAGTGCCAGTTTTTGTTTTCTGCTGTTTTTGTATTTCAGGTTTTCCCATTACTTAAATTGCCAAAAAAATTCCAGGAAAAATATATAAAAATTCAGCGCTCTAGAAGCTTCCATGCGGTAGAAGTAGGGACAGAGGGGAGCCAGAGGGGCTCCAGGCGCCCTGGGGGGGCGGCCCCACCCCTGGCCACGCCGGGGGGGCGCCTGGGCCCCCCTTACCTCCTCTGATGCCCCCCTTTGGCATATATTTACACGGCGTCCCGAAACCCTCGAGGACGGAACCCTTTTTCGCGATCTCATCTCTGTTCCGCCGCCGTCGCGCTTCCAAGATCGGGAGCACCAGGAGAACTCTTCCCGGCACCCTGCCGGAGGGGAGAACCACCACCGGGAGCTTCTCCACCACCATGGACGCCTCCCGGATGAGTTGTGAGTAGTCCCCCTTGGACCATGGTGATGGCTTCTCGCCCCTCGTTGGTTACCCCAAGTGGAAGGTTTGAGATGCAGTGTAGCGGAAGTTTTCCCTTGGCAATACCAAGGATCGATTTCCCTGAGACTCCCAGTTTCAACAAGAAGGTGTCAACTGCTAACGGCTCCAGATATTAGCAATCAACGTGGACCTGCACACAGATACAAATAACTTTGCTCCCAACGAGTACAGAGAGGTTGTCAATCCCTCCGGCCTTGTAGTTTACAAAGGATCAAACACAAGTGATAGTAATGATAGGTATTGCTGCAATAGTAAGTAAGAGTGGAAAGTAAATAGCGGATGTGATCAATGATGGTAATATGGACCGGAGTCTCATGATGTTCACTAGTGATGTCTCTCTCCCAAAAGACGATAAAACAGCTATGTGAGGTAAACGAATTACAGCTGGGCAATTGACAGGACCATGTGCCCAAACCAATGCTGACTAAGTTGCAAGAAAGGTAGAGGTTCAAAGCATGGGCGGTACGCCGAGGTAAGTAGACCGAAATCCATCTGCATCTACTACTAATCATCCACCTTGAGATATCTATCCAGATCATCTCGCTGGTATTAAGTTGCGAGTCCCACCCATAGTGTAATGCCCCGGATGTAATACTTTCCCTTTTGGGCTTATAATATATCTCCGGCTTCATCTATTTCCATTTCGGGTTCTTTGTCTTTCGGGCTTCCGTCGTTTTGTTGTGTGAGTGTGTGGCATTCATTCATATCATGTAGACATGTGCATTGCATTTTGTTTGTGTTGTGGGTTGCATCCGGTTCGTGGCGTTTCTTCCCGTTGTCCGTTTCGTGTTCCGGAGCTCCCTCTCGTGTCCGTGACGTCCCGTAGGCCTACTTTGTTGTTCGGGCGTTTTTCGTTACCGGTGTGCCGCGAGGTTGTGTTGTGTGTTGTTGTTTTGTTGTGTGCAACCCGCCTCTCAAATCTCGTCTCGTTTGGACTCCGTTGACTTTTCCCTCCGTTGTCCGTGTGGGTCCGAAGTGCCCTTACTTCGTGTCCCGGAAATACCCCTGTTGCATTCTTTTATCTCCGTCTGGTCCTTTTAAAATCATCCCCGCGATCGGGTCCGTTGGATCCCGATCGGAGGGCTCCTAAACACCCCTATCTCAAAACCCTAGTCTAAACTGCTATATAAATAGACCCCTAGTCTATTTTGGCTCCCCCTTCTTCTTCCTCCTTCCCTCTATTTTTTTCTCTTTTATTTCAGTTCTCAGATCCCAGAAATCCTCCAGATCCGAAATTTCTGCCGGATCCCCTCAGGATCCATCGGATCCTTCGAACCAGCTGAGATCAGATCGGGCCTCGAGGAGGTCAACGCCCTTCGTCGCGCCCGTACGTCGCCACGCTCCAGCGCGGGCGCCTCCACCGACAGCCTTCCCCGCTTCGGTCCCGATCCAGCCGAGCGGAGACTCCTGGGCCGCCGCGTCGGGTCGCCTCGCCTTCGTCCGGCCCGTACCCCGTCGGCACCGGGTCCCCACATCGCCTGGGTCCGCTTCGTCACTGCGCCAGGCCGCATCGCCGGTGGGCCTCCGCTCAGCCACCACTCCGCGGTGGGCCGCCGCCTCCACCGCGTCTCGCTCCAGCCCGCGCCGCCAGACCGCATCGGTCGGCTGGGCCGAGCCGCCCGACCCCGAGCCGCTCGCCTCCCAGGCCACCCAGCTCCGGGCCGCCGCGCGCCGCGGGCCTCCCGCCCCGGTGGGCCTCTGCCTCAGCCGTTCGGCCCGCCCCATCGCCTCTGCCACTTCTTCTGCAGATCCGGGCCTCGCCACTGTAGCTCCGCGAGCCCGCTACTGTTCATCCTCTGTCCAGATCTGGATCTGAGGTCCAAAATTCAAACCCTAGCCCCTGTTTTTCCTGATCTGTTATGCCTACTTTGACCATGCATAACTTTTACTGTGGTGCTCCGTTTTGTGCGTGTAATATGTCCAGATGTTCGTGGAGATGCCCTCTACGTTTTACCTGTTGTTGTCATGCATGTTAGAGATCATCTAGGGCCTTGTTTTGCTGTTGCAAGAGTGTATGATGATATAAACTGCTGTTGTGTGATATTTTTGTGCCACCTTTGACATGTGATATCTTTTAGCTCGTTTGTCCAAACGAGGCAAATGACATGTCCACGTGTTCGTCTCGTCACGAACTACGTGTTGTGTGTGATAGGTTGCATGGTAGATTTATTGTTTCCTTGTTTTCATCGTTGCAAGATGCCATGCTCAAATGTTGTGTTTTTACTTGTTATGAAATGCCATCTTGTTGAGCTCGTTGTAATCGGTGTGTTCATCACAACGAAGCATGCTTGTGTGTTTCGGGATCACCGTCATATGTATTTTGATGAGGTGCTTCCCCTTTGCCATGTTTAGTTTCGAGGTGTCTTAAACATGCTCTTTTTGATGCTATGATGATGTTGCTGTTTTAGGACTTAGTGAAATTTCACTAAGTCTGAAATCTGTAACGTTCCGATGCCATGTTCGTGTGATGTTGTAGGACAAAGCATGATAGTTTTGGGGTGGATTTTGTTTGTTCCTTGAAGTATATATTGTTGTCTTTCCATTCATGCCCTCACATGTCCATTTGAGTGGCTGTAGCATGTTTATCTTTTGCTCCAAACTTTCAATAAAATTCTGCTGCCAGAATTTTATTTCAAAGTTCAATATGTCCAAGATCATTGCTAGTGATCCGTGACTCCGTTGGGGGTGCACTTTGGACCTAGTTGCTGTACATTATATCTAGTTTATGTTCAAGTCCTTTGCCATGCTTTTTGGGTGCTGTAGATTAATTATTTTGTGCTCCCAAGATGCCATGTTGCTGTAATTTGCAGTTTTCGCTCAAATCTTGTTTCGGGCATAACTTTTAGCCCGTAACTCCGATTTCAGCGAATCTTATATCAAACTTGGGTGATTTTCTGTGTAGATTAATAATATCAGGTTGTTATCTTGTTTTGAGGTGTTTTGCTTGAGTGATGTTTTCCGTGCTCCATGTGCATCTCTAGTGCATCCATCATGCTACATGTTTTTCGAGTGCGCATTGCATCGTGTTGATTGGTGCTTGGTGTGTTTGTCTTGTTTAGAGCACGAAGTTGAGCACGAGTTTTCCAACGAGGTTGAGCACGAGGTTTCCAACGAGTTTGAGCAAGAGGACCCTTCTTTTGATCCGAACTTCTTCTCTTCAGGCAAGATGACCGAACCCCGATAACATTACTATCTTTGTCTACTGCTAGTAGTCTCGATCTATAGTTTTGCCTCGATGCCCATGTTCTTCTTGTCAGCCTCCTACTTGTAACCAATTGCCATGTTTAACCACCCTACCTATGCAAACCGTTGCTTGGCTAAGTACGCTTCGCTCAGCCCTTCTTATAGCGTTGCTAGTTGCAGGTGAAGTGAAGATGCTTGCTCCATGTTGAAGTTTGGTTGGGTTATATCACACTATATAAATGCTTTAACTGAAATCACATATATATTGGCAAGGGTGGAAGGCTAAGCCTTTTGCTTGGTGATTTGTTCCACTCATGCCGTTAGGATCCGTATAAGCCGTTTTTATGTTCCTTGATTATGCGTTCCTAACACGGTTGGGGTGTATGGGACCCCCTCGATAAACCGCTATGCGCTAAGTATTTTCCAGCAAATCCCAACCTTGGTACTATTTGCCTAATAACAAACTAAACTTGCATAAGGGAGTAATTAACCCTCTTTCTTAATCAACAACCCCGGGCCAGTGCTCCACATGAGTGTTGGTCCGAAACGGGGAGTCTGCGGGGCCACCTCAAGGAAACTCGAGGTTTGGTAAAAACCTGTAGAATCGCCCATCCGGTCGTGTCCTGAGACCTAGATACGCGCGGCTACTATCAGGGTGTCGACACGCCGGGAGGATTTGCTGGATTAGCCTTACCTTAGCTCGGTATATCTTGAGCACGGGATTCCGAGGATACTCGGGTCTTCCCACTTTGGAGTTGCGACTCCGCGGATCGTGGGCTTGTAATGGGTCAAGTTGGAACACCCCTGCAGGGTTTGAACTTTTAAGCCGTGCCCGCGGTTATGTGGCAGATGGGAGCTTGTTAATTCCGGTTGTAGAAAACTTGACACAATGATACTAATACACTACCAGCGTGTGTTCCGTGACTGTCAATTTCCGAATAGGGATTCGGAAGTTGAACACGGAGGGGTTATGTTTGTGAACTTGTAGCTAGGATCACTTCGTGATCACTTCTCGCTTAGCCTTCTCTTCTCGCTCTCTCTTGCGTAAGTTAGTGCTAGTTGCTGCTGCAGACTCTTTGTTGTTCCTTCACCTCTTTTCTTTCTTCAGCCTTTCCCTCACCTAAAGGCTTTGATAGTTCTGTTACCCGGGAACGGGATTGCTGAGTCCTCTGTGGCTCACAGTTACTTCACACACCAGATGCAGGTCCAGCCGTGAGCTATCCAGGTGATGGCACCGAGCTGGATTGGGAGTACGACGAGGAGCGTAGTCGTTACTACGTGCGCTACCCGGACGATCAGTAGTGGAGACTCTTACTAGGATTCGATCCGCCTGTGGTTGTTTTATTTATCTGAGTTTGGTACTTTGACATTTGGCTTTTGCCCTTAGAGGGTTGTAGTGATCTTATTGTATGATGTTTGAGACTTGTACTGTTATTCTGTGACGTGGCGATTGTAAGCCAACTATTTTCAGTTTACTTTCCCCCTTTTACATGAGTTGTGCAAAGATTACCAAACTTGAGATCATTCTAGGATGGACTTATGCCTTTAAGTCGTGCCTCGACACGTAGGAGGTATAATTCCATCCTGGGCATTACAAGTTGGTATTCAGAGCCTTCTCCGACCTAGGAGCCCCCACTGTTTGATCGAACCGTTGACGGTTGAGTCTAGGCACACACTGAAAACTTTTTGAGTCCTATATTATATCGGAGAGTAGGATTTCTTTGCTTCCCATCCCCTTTCTCTCTGGTGAGGACTCCTGACGTCTACTCTTGTCTCTCCTATTTTCAAATTTTGCACAAATTTTTTTTTTAGGAATCCCGCGAGTATTCTGGGATTGTTTCGATGTTCTTGTGACAAGGATATTGTTCTCGATGCCTCCTGTTACCGAGGAGTTGAGCTTCGGGGTATCACTGTAACAAGCATATCGCGACAGTACTAAATACTTAAGACGGCCGACATCGAAAATCTCCCCTATACGGCCAGTGGCACGATAACCCCGACATCACCCAGTACTGGGGAGGTAGTTCGGGAGTATTGCCATAGCTTGTTATAGTGGATGCTTTTCGAAGGTCCGAGGTACACAGTTTCCGAGAAAGACTGGTTATGTGTTGAAGGATGGATACACCTGGATGTAGGTTAGAGTTGATTGCGCGGTGCTTCCCGTGTATCCCCAACACCTGATTGCATAACTGGAATCTTTCGGAAAACTATAGGTGGGTTTATCCAGTAGATCGTAGGCATTATTCCAACGAATGCAGGTTAGTGAGTTCGGGGTTCGACATTGAGTGAAGGAGTTATATGACCGAGGTTACTATCAGGAGTTGCATCTTAAAGGGTCCTTGGCTATGCTGATCCGGGGATTGCAAAACCTTTTCGTAACGCGTTCATATGCTTTCAGCACAAAGATGTTAGAACGAAACTCCTCTCTTGTGTTTGTTCCTTTTCCGTACCTTGTTGTTTTATTATTTTATCCTTTTGATCCCTATGTGGCTTCTCGTGAAGACTGATGTTATCAATTAACTAAGAAATTCATTCGTTCCTCTTGTTCGGATGATTTCATTCGTTCTTATTGTTCGAATGATTATTGTGAAGACTTGTTGCAATTCATTCCATTGATTCAGCTTATTCCTTTTGTCAATCAATTGCTGATTCGTGGTCATCTCTTACAGGATGGCTCCGAAAAAGGTTCCGAATGCCAACCCAGAGGTGGAAGAGGTCCCAGAGCATCCTCCTTCCCCTCCTCCTCCGCCTGAGGCTTGGAGAGCAATTATGCAGACTACTGCTCAGAACACTCAGTTGATGATGCAGATGATGCAAGCTAATCAAGCTAATCAAGCTAATCAGGGCGTTCCAATGAACCAAGGCAACTTCTTCCAGCAGCACCATGCTACCCTCAACCAGTTCTTGGCTAACAATCCTAAAGCTTTCAGTTACTGTGTCGACCCTCTTGATGCTGAAGATTGGCTGACCGATATCAAGAAGCATTTTGAGTGCAGTAACGTGAAAGAAGATGACTATGTGAAGTTTGCAGCCTTCCAACTGAAAGATCAAGCAGCTGACTGGTGGCAGCAGTACAAAGACTCAAGGCCGGGTCAAGTGATCTCGTGGGAGAACTTCTGCAAGGATTTCCGCTCGCATCACATTCCTACAAGTGTTATCGAGGGTATGCGTGAGCAATTCCGCAACCTCAAGCAGGGCTCCATGACAGTCTATCAGTATAATGTCAAGTTCCAAAACCTCGCTCGCTATGCAAAGCAAGACATTCCTGATGCTAAGAGCAAAATCTATCAGTTCCGTGGAGGTCTCAAAGATGAACTTCAGCTTGCTCTCACTTTGTTCGAGCCAGACGAATTCGATAAGTTCTATAATATGGCTTTGAAACAAGAAGCAGCTCAGCTCAAGATGGAGGCTTCTAAGAAGAGAATTCGAGATGCTGTTCACTCTACCTCATCGTCTCAGTTGGCTGCGAAACAACAGAAATTCTGGCTTCCTCCTCCTCCAATGATTCGAGCTCCATTCAACAACTCCAACAACAAGAACTCTAGTGGTCGTGGTTTCTCCCACCCACCCAACCCAAGCAACCAGTCGAAGAAGCAGTTTCAGTCTCAAGGCTCCAAGTCCAGTGGCTCTCAGTTCCGTCCTCTCTCAGAAGTGACTTGCAACAAATGCACTCAGAAAGGTCACTATGCCAACAGATGTCCGAATCCGAAGCGTCTTCCTCCGCCTCCTCCTGTCGGTACCGCTATGGTCAAGCATGATCCAAAGGCTGCCAGGGTTAATCTGATGAATGCAGCACAAGCAGAGGCTTCTTCTGATGTCATTCTGGGTAACCTTCCAGTGAACTCTTTTCCAGCTAAAGTGTTATTTGATTCGGGTGCATCATGCTCTTTCATGTCTCAACCTTTTGCATCCAAGCACAGTATTGCCACTTCAAATTTGCCTCAGAAGTTGCAAGTTGTTTCTCCGGGCAAGATTATGACTTCTAGTGTTTATGCTCCGGATGTTTCTATTCGCATGGGAGATTATCGTTTTCTGGCTAAACCGGTGATTCTTGAGCATTCTGACATCGA
Organism: Secale cereale; assembly: GCA_902687465.1. NCBI lineage: Eukaryota > Viridiplantae > Streptophyta > Magnoliopsida > Poales > Poaceae > Secale > Secale cereale. Next base: position 714,187,860 of record LR738710.1, on the reverse strand, counting down.
CCTCATTCTCGGAATGGATTGGCTTTCTCAGCACGATGCTCACATTGATTGTGCTCAAAAGGAAGTCAAGTTGACTCATTCTGATGAAGATGTGATTATCTTCGCCTCCAGGGATAATACTATTCGGCTTTTCTCTCTTAATGATAAGGGTGAAATTAATGCCATAGAGCAAATTCCAGTGGTGAATGAATATCAAGACGTTTTTCCAGAAGAACTTCCAGGCATGCCTCCACACCGTCAGGTGGAGTTTGTCATTGAACTTGAGCCGGGCACCGAACCTGTTTGTCGGCGTCCTTACAAGCTCTCTTCAGAAGAATTGAAGGAATTGAAGAAACAGTTGGATGAACAGGAGCGTATGGGTCTCATCAGACCGAGTACATCTCCGTGGGGCTGTGGTGTCTTATTTGTCAAGAAGAAAGATGGCACGGAGCGTCTCTGTGTTGACTACCGGCCACTGAACAAGAAGACGATTAAGAACAAGTATCCGCTCCCCAACATCAACGAACTCTTTGAGCAGCTCAAAGGAGCTAAAGTATTCTCTAAGCTTGACCTCCGAATGGGCTACCATCAAATTCGCATTCGCGAGGAAGACATTCCCAAGACGGCGTTCAGAACGAGCTACGGTTCATATGAGTATACCGTCATGTCCTTCGGCCTCGCCAATGCTCCTCCTACCTTTTCAAGGATGATGCATTACATCTTCAACCCCTATACAGGCGAGTTTGTGCTTGTGTATCTGGATGATATTTTGGTGTTTTCCAAGAATGAAGAAGATCACGAAAAGCACTTGCGTCTGGTTCTTGATCGACTCAGAGAGCACAAATTCTATGCCAAGTTCTCAAAGTGCGAGTTTTGGCTCGATAAGGTTTTGTACCTGGGTCACATTATCTCAGCTGACGGTATTGCGGTTAATCCCGAGAAAGTTGAAGCAATTGTCAACTGGGAAGCTCCTCAGAACGTCAAGCAGCTCCGCAGTTTTCTGGGTCTTGCCAGCTATTGCAGAAGGTTTGTGGAGAACTTCTCCAAGATTGCCAAGCCTCTTTCCAACCTCCTCCAGAAGAATGTCAAATACTTTTGGTCTCCCGAGTGTGAAGTGGCTTTCAAAACCCTCAAAGAGAAGCTTGTTTCCGCTCCAGTTCTGATTCCTCCTGATGAATCCAAGCCCTATGAAGTGTTCTGTGACGCTTCTCTTCAAGGCCTTGGTGGTGTGCTTATGCAAGAGAAGAGAATTGTGGCATACACTTCACGTCAGCTCAAGCCAGCTGAGAAGAACTATCCCACACATGATCTCGAGCTAGCAGCTGTGGTACATGCTCTGATTACGTGGAGACATCTGTTGTTGGGCAGAAAGGTCGACATCTTCACTGATCACAAGAGCTTGAAGTACATCTTCACGCAGCCGCATCTGAACCTCCGCCAGACTCGTTGGGTCGAGATGATCCAAGAGTACAACCCCAGCATTGAGTACACTCCAGGCAAGGCGAACGTGATTGCAGATGCTTTGAGCAGAAAGGCATATTGCAACAGCCTTCTTATCAAGCCACATCAGCCTGAGCTTTGTGAAGCTTTCAGGAAGCTCAACCTTCAGGTTGTTCCGCAGGGTTTTCTTGCAAATCTCCAAATTGCTCCTACCTTGGAAGATCAAGTCCGTGAGGCCCAGCTCAGTGATACCATGGTGAAGAAGGTGAAACATGGGATTGCAAAGGGCACTCCAAAATATAAGTGCTTCCGTGTTGATGAGAGAGATACCTTGTTCTTCGAGGACAGACTCGTTGTTCCCAAAGGTGATCTCAGGAAGCTCATAATGGAAGAAGCTCATGACTCTCTCCTTTCCATTCATCCTGGCAGTTCCAAGATGTATCAAGACCTCAAGCAATCTTACTGGTGGACACGCATGAAAAGGGAAATTGCCCAATTCGTGAACGAATGTGATGTTTGCAGAAGAGTGAAAGCAGAACATCAACGTCCAGCCGGTCTTCTCCAACCTCTTCCTATTCCTGAGTGGAAGTTCGACCACATTGAAATGGACTTCGTCACTGGCTTTCCTAAATCCAAGCGAGGCAATGATGCTATCTTTGTGGTGATTGACAAGCTTACCAAAGTTGCTCACTTTCTTCCAGTCAAAGAATCAATCAATGCAGCTCAACTTGCAGAGCTGTACACTTCCAGAATTGTGTCCCTACATGGCATTCCTCAAGTGATATCCTCAGATCGTGGCAGCTTGTTCACATCAAAGTTCTGGGACTCCTTTCAGTCCGCCATGGGCACGAAGATCAGGTTCAGCACTGCCTTTCACCCTCAGACTAGTGGTCAAGTCGAGCGTGTGAATCAGATCGTTGAAGATATGCTCAGAGCCTGTGTCATCTCCTTCGGCATGAAATGGGAGGACTGTCTTCCATTTGCAGAATTCTCTTACAACAACAGCTTCCAAGCAAGTGCAGGCAAAGCACCGTTTGAAATCCTCTATGGCAGAAAGTGCCGTACCCCTCTCAACTGGTCTGAAACAGGCGAACGCCAACTTCTTGGCAATGATTTGATCTCAGAAGCCGAAGAAATGTGCAAAGTCATACGTGAGAATCTCAAGGCCGCTCAGTCGCGTCAGAAGAGTTACTATGATGGAAAGCATCGTGATTTGGCTTTCGACATCGGTGATCATGTCTATCTCCGAGTTTCTCCGATGAAAGGAACCCAAAGGTTCGGTATCAAAGGAAAGCTTGCTCCTAGATACGTCGGTCCTTTCAAAATTCTTGGCAAAAGAGGCGATCTAGCCTATCAGCTCGAGCTCCCTTCCAACTTTGCAAATGTTCATGATGTCTTCCATGTGTCTCAGCTTCGCAAATGCTTCAAAGCACCTGAGCGAATGATTCCGTTTGAGGAGATTGATCTTCAACAAGACCTTTCCTACCGAGAGCATCCAGTTGCAATTCTCGAAGAAACCGAACGCAAGACTCGCAACAAGACCATCAAGTTTCTGAAAGTCAAGTGGTCACATCACACAGACCGAGAAGCTACCTGGGAACGAGAAGATCATCTTCGTTCCGAGTACCCTTCCTTTTTCCAGTCCTAGATCTCGGGACGAGATCTTTTTGTAGTAGAGGAGAGTTTGTAATGCCCCGGATGTAATACTTTCCCTTTTGGGCTTATAATATATCTCCGGCTTCATCTATTTCCATTTCGGGTTCTTTGTCTTTCGGGCTTCCGTCGTTTTGTTGTGTGAGTGTGTGGCATTCATTCATATCATGTAGACATGTGCATTGCATTTTGTTTGTGTTGTGGGTTGCATCCGGTTCGTGGCGTTTCTTCCCGTTGTCCGTTTCGTGTTCCGGAGCTCCCTCTCGTGTCCGTGACGTCCCGTAGGCCTACTTTGTTGTTCGGGCGTTTTTCGTTACCGGTGTGCCGCGAGGTTGTGTTGTGTGTTGTTGTTTTGTTGTGTGCAACCCGCCTCTCAAATCTCGTCTCGTTTGGACTCCGTTGACTTTTCCCTCCGTTGTCCGTGTGGGTCCGAAGTGCCCTTACTTCGTGTCCCGGAAATACCCCTGTTGCATTCTTTTATCTCCGTCTGGTCCTTTTAAAATCATCCCCGCGATCGGGTCCGTTGGATCCCGATCGGAGGGCTCCTAAACACCCCTATCTCAAAACCCTAGTCTAAACTGCTATATAAATAGACCCCTAGTCTATTTTGGCTCCCCCTTCTTCTTCCTCCTTCCCTCTATTTTTTTTCTCTTTTATTTCAGTTCTCAGATCCCAGAAATCCTCCAGATCCGAAATTTCTGCCGGATCCCCTCAGGATCCATCGGATCCTTCGAACCAGCTGAGATCAGATCGGGCCTCGAGGAGGTCAACGCCCTTCGTCGCGCCCGTACGTCGCCACGCTCCAGCGCGGGCGCCTCCACCGACAGCCTTCCCCGCTTCGGTCCCGATCCAGCCGAGCGGAGACTCCTGGGCCGCCGCGTCGGGTCGCCTCGCCTTCGTCCGGCCCGTACCCCGTCGGCACCGGGTCCCCACATCGCCTGGGTCCGCTTCGTCACTGCGCCAGGCCGCATCGCCGGTGGGCCTCCGCTCAGCCACCACTCCGCGGTGGGCCGCCGCCTCCACCGCGTCTCGCTCCAGCCCGCGCCGCCAGACCGCATCGGTCGGCTGGGCCGAGCCGCCCGACCCCGAGCCGCTCGCCTCCCAGGCCACCCAGCTCCGGGCCGCCGCGCGCCGCGGGCCTCCCGCCCCGGTGGGCCTCTGCCTCAGCCGTTCGGCCCGCCCCATCGCCTCTGCCACTTCTTCTGCAGATCCGGGCCTCGCCACTGTAGCTCCGCGAGCCCGCTACTGTTCATCCTCTGTCCAGATCTGGATCTGAGGTCCAAAATTCAAACCCTAGCCCCTGTTTTTCCTGATCTGTTATGCCTACTTTGACCATGCATAACTTTTACTGTGGTGCTCCGTTTTGTGCGTGTAATATGTCCAGATGTTCGTGGAGATGCCCTCTACGTTTTACCTGTTGTTGTCATGCATGTTAGAGATCATCTAGGGCCTTGTTTTGCTGTTGCAAGAGTGTATGATGATATAAACTGCTGTTGTGTGATATTTTTGTGCCACCTTTGACATGTGATATCTTTTAGCTCGTTTGTCCAAACGAGGCAAATGACATGTCCACGTGTTCGTCTCGTCACGAACTACGTGTTGTGTGTGATAGGTTGCATGGTAGATTTATTGTTTCCTTGTTTTCATCGTTGCAAGATGCCATGCTCAAATGTTGTGTTTTTACTTGTTATGAAATGCCATCTTGTTGAGCTCGTTGTAATCGGTGTGTTCATCACAACGAAGCATGCTTGTGTGTTTCGGGATCACCGTCATATGTATTTTGATGAGGTGCTTCCCCTTTGCCATGTTTAGTTTCGAGGTGTCTTAAACATGCTCTTTTTGATGCTATGATGATGTTGCTGTTTTAGGACTTAGTGAAATTTCACTAAGTCTGAAATCTGTAACGTTCCGATGCCATGTTCGTGTGATGTTGTAGGACAAAGCATGATAGTTTTGGGGTGGATTTTGTTTGTTCCTTGAAGTATATATTGTTGTCTTTCCATTCATGCCCTCACATGTCCATTTGAGTGGCTGTAGCATGTTTATCTTTTGCTCCAAACTTTCAATAAAATTCTGCTGCCAGAATTTTATTTCAAAGTTCAATATGTCCAAGATCATTGCTAGTGATCCGTGACTCCGTTGGGGGTGCACTTTGGACCTAGTTGTTGTACATTATATCTAGTTTATGTTCAAGTCCTTTGCCATGCTTTTTGGGTGCTGTAGATTAATTATTTTGTGCTCCCAAGATGCCATGTTGCTGTAATTTGCAGTTTTCGCTCAAATCTTGTTTCGGGCATAAATTTTAGCCCGTAACTCCGATTTCAGCGAATCTTATATCAAACTTGGGTGATTTTCTGTGTAGATTAATAATATCAGGTTGTTATCTTGTTTTGAGGTGTTTTGCTTGAGTGATGTTTTCCGTGCTCCATGTGCATCTCTAGTGCATCCATCATGCTACATGTTTTTCGAGTGCGCATTGCATCGTGTTGATTGGTGCTTGGTGTGTTTGTCTTGTTTAGAGCACGAAGTTGAGCACGAGTTTTCCAATGAGGTTGAGCACGAGGTTTCCAACGAGTTTGAGCAAGAGGACCCTTCTTTTGATCCGAACTTCTTCTCTTCAGGCAAGATGACCGAACCCCGATAACATTACTATCTTTGTCTACTGCTAGTAGTCTCGATCTATAGTTTTGCCTCGATGCCCATGTTCTTCTTGTCAGCCTCCTACTTGTAACCAATTGCCATGTTTAACCACCCTACCTATGCAAACCGTTGCTTGGCTAAGTACGCTTCGCTCAGCCCTTCTTATAGCGTTGCTAGTTGCAGGTGAAGTGAAGATGCTTGCTCCATGTTGAAGTTTGGTTGGGTTATATCACACTATATAAATGCTTTAACTGAAATCACATATATATTGGCAAGGGTGGAAGGCTAAGCCTTTTGCTTGGTGATTTGTTCCACTCATGCCGTTAGGATCCGTATAAGCCGGTTTTATGTTCCTTGATTATGCGTTCCTAACACGGTTGGGGTGTATGGGACCCCCTCGATAAACCGCTATGCGCTAAGTCTTTTCCAGCAAATCCCAACCTTGGTACTATTTGCCTAATAACAAACTAAACTTGCATAAGGGAGTAATTAACCCTCTTTCTTAATCAACAACCCCGGGCCAGTGCTCCACATGAGTGTTGGTCCGAAACGGGGAGTCTGCGGGGCCACCTCAAGGAAACTCGAGGTTTGGTAAAAACCTGTAGAATCGCCCATCCGGTCGTGTCCTGAGACCTAGATACGCGCGGCTACTATCAGGGTGTCGACACGCCGGGAGGATTTGCTGGATTAGCCTTACCTTAGCTCGGTATATCTTGAGCACGGGATTCCGAGGATACTCGGGTCTTCCCACTTTGGAGTTGCGACTCCGCGGATCGTGGGCTTGTAATGGGTCAAGTTGGAACACCCCTGCAGGGTTTGAACTTTTAAGCCGTGCCCGCGGTTATGTGGCAGATGGGAGCTTGTTAATTCCGGTTGTAGAAAACTTGACACAATGATACTAATACACTACCAGCGTGTGTTCCGTGACTGTCAATTTCCGAATAGGGATTCGGAAGTTGAACACGGAGGGGTTATGTTTGTGAACTTGTAGCTAGGATCACTTCGTGATCACTTCTCGCTTAGCCTTCTCTTCTCGCTCTCTCTTGCGTAAGTTAGTGCTAGTTGCTGCTGCAGACTCTTTGTTGTTCCTTCACCTCTTTTCTTTCTTCAGCCTTTCCCTCACCTAAAGGCTTTGATAGTTCTGTTACCCGGGAACGGGATTGCTGAGTCCTCTGTGGCTCACAGTTACTTCACACACCAGATGCAGGTCCAGCCGTGAGCTATCCAGGTGATGGCACCGAGCTGGATTGGGAGTACGACGAGGAGCGTAGTCGTTACTACGTGCGCTACCCGGACGATCAGTAGTGGAGACTCTTACTAGGATTCGATCCGCCTGTGGTTGTTTTATTTATCTGAGTTTGGTACTTTGACATTTGGCTTTTGCACTTAGAGGGTTGTAGTGATCTTATTGTATGATGTTTGAGACTTGTACTGTTATTCTGTGACGTGGCGATTGTAAGCCAACTATTTTCAGTTTACTTTCCCCCTTTTACATGAGTTGTGCAAAGATTACCAAACTTGAGATCATTCTAGGATGGACTTATGCCTTTAAGTCGTGCCTCGACACGTAGGAGGTATAATTCCATCCTGGGCATTACACATAGTGTAAACTCAAAGCAACAGACAACTGCATTAAAAGAACTTTGCGTAAAGTAAACAATCCTTGCTCCCGCGGGCACAAGCACCGTTGTTTTCCCCCTTGTGGCAACATCACATCCCCTAGACTCATGTTTCTGTCACTCAAGCTAGTCATCGAGGGGCATGAACCCACAATCAAGCATAACGTTCCCTCTTGGAGTCACTACCTACTACTTGGCCAAAGCAATAAATAACAACGGAGAACATGCATGAATTACTTACGAACATAAATATAAAATAGGTGAATCAAATATATTACTCAAACACAATCTGAACATAATCTCACAATCCATCGGATCCCAGCAAACTCATCATAGCAACAGCATAAGGATTACATATGTGCCTCGATCATGTAGGGCAGCTCACGAGGACTAATTAGTGAAGCACAAGAACGGGAGGAGAACATCACATAGCTACTGGTCATGGACCCATGGTCCAAGGGAGACTACTCACAACTCATCCGGAAGGCGTCCATGGTGGTGGAGAAGCTTCCGGTGGTGATCCTCCCCTCCGGCAGGGTGCCGGGAAGAGTTCTCCTGGTGCTCCCGATCTTGGAAGCGCAGCGGCGGCGGAACAAAGATGAGATTGCGAAAAAGGGTTCCCGTCTCGAGGGTTTCGGGAGACGTTATAAATATATGCCAAAGGGGGGCATCAGACGAGGCTCGGGGGGCCCAGGAGCCCCCCCGGCACGGCCAGGGGGGGCGCGCCACCAGGGCGCCTGGAGCCCTGGTGGCCCCCCTCCGGCTGTGCTTCGGGTGCCTGGTAGCTTCTGGAACGCTGATTTTTTATATTATTTTTCCGGGATTTTTCTGGTAGTTCTCGTAATGGGAAAACCTGAAATACAAAAACAGCCGAAAACAGAAACTGACACTGGGGTGCACTGAGTTAATAGGTTAGTCCAAATATGATCAAAAGTGTATGGAAGTGTATAAATATCATAGCAATATCACCCAAAAGAGGCATGGAGCAAGCAGAAATTATAGATACGTTTTGGACGTATCAACATCCCCAAGCTTAATTCCCGTTCGTCCTCGAGTAGGTAAATGATAACAAGAATAATTTCTGTGGTGACATGCTATTAACCATATAGGACTTTTTCATAGTCATATGACAAAAGCTTACTGAGACAATGAATCTGTAGTAATTAAGTTGCCTCATGAGAAAATCACAAAGAACTGAAAGTTTTTACAATATGATACTGAAACATCAAATAGATTTGTAATGAGCATGGTGTGCAAATATGATAAAGTGATATCTCGCTTGCCCCCTTTAGTGAAGCAAAACATAAATGCAGGGATACCTTCAAGGTTTAAGTGATGACTAGATACAATGATTTCAGAATAAACGATATCACAATCATGCAGAAGACAATGCTACTTTGGGACAATGCACATTACACTCAGAATGACAATCATGCTCTCAGTAGTTGGTGCTTTTAAAAGAAGGTGGAGACTCTCGAACTGTGGCTTTTGTTGGCAAGGTTGAAAACCCGTAGTCGGAAACAAAGACAAAACATGTACCAGAGCTCTTGGTTTTTAAAAACAGAGGTAATAATTATTTTTTTGATTATGCATGTTCCGTCAACGAATGCTAGCAGACAACTCAATCACTTCTTGAGATGGACAAGTTTCGAGGAACGGCTCCCGAATGAGGACGATCACATCCTCTTAATCTCCTTTCTTTTTCACTGCCAAAGTTTTCTGATTTCTCATGAACAAAGCGTGAAGGAGGGTTTGTTTGTTATATTATTTTTGAGCCGGGCGCACTCAATGCCAGTTCCTTCTCGTATTATGGGTTTGCACATTATACATGCAATCCCGGGGTGAAGCTTGTCCAACTTAAAAAGATCATGAATTAACTACTACTTCCTCGTGAACTTAAAACAGAGGCACAAAATAGGAATGCTTTTTTCTTTGAATAATTTCGAGATTGTACATGCAAGTCTCCATTAGGAATGGCAGGTAAATACCATGTAGGAAGGTATGGTGGACTCATATGGCATAACTGGTTTAAAAGAATTTGGATGCACAAGCAGTCAGTCCGCTTAGTACAGGTGGAGGTTAGCAAAAGACTGGGAGCAACCAACTAAGAGAGCAATGACGGTCATAATCATGCAGAGCGACAAAGCAACATTGAATCAGGCATGGAAGTTATATCGCTACTCAGAAACAAAAGATCATCAAGGCTTGACAGACTTTCTTTACAGTCTTAAATATGCGTGAGCATACGCCAAGTCAATCAAAATAAATTCTTTGAAGGAAGATATTACTAAACCATACCACATCATAGGCAAACAAATCATGTTGGTACTCCAATAACACATTGGGAACCCCCCAGCTATTTGAGACTAACCATAAGAAAACATGAACTACTAAGCGCCATTATGCACGTAGCATCTTTATCATAGACATATCAACCAATGCAACGGAAGCAAACTCTATTAATAAGATAAGCATGATAACTAAAGAGAGTTCAACCAACCAACTAAACGAAAGCTCTTTAAAAAGATAAGCATGAAAGTTAAGAGCTAAGCATGATAGTAGCTATTAAAAGGCAAATAACACACACAGCAAGGATAGACATGAAAATTCTATGTTATGTTCTAGGTAGAAGTGGAGCGTGTTTCTCTCCCACATAAAGAAAGCTGAGTTCCGACTTGTTATGAAAAGCTAAGGAAAACTAAAAAGGAAAACTAAAAGCAAGACGCTCCAAGCATAGCACATAACACATGAAGTGATTAAAATATAGTGGAACGAAAGACGAACTGATAATGTTGATGGAGAAGGGGATGCACGGGGGCATCCCCAAGCTTAGACGCTTGAGTCTCCTTGAATATTTCTTGGGGGTGCATGGGGGCATCCCCAAGCTTGAGCGTTTGACACTCCTGAATCTTTTTATCATCTTCCCTCGCACACTTGAAAACTCCCTTCATACATAACTCATCATAATCTGATTAGCGAGGTTAGTACCCATAATAAAATAATTGTTCCTTGCTGGAAATAAAGATATTCTTGAAGGTCTACTGTTTCTCAAGATTGCCAAAAGGTTTTTGCAAAGAAAAAGCAAGCTCTAGGTTTGCAAAATGAAAGAAAGGCAAAACAGGACAGAATCTGTGAAAAACAGAACAGCAGGTAGTAAATGATTTTTTCGGGGCACTTCTGCAACTCTAATCAAAAAACTCAGAACAGACGCACGAAAGACAATTATATGGAGCACACTGTCGAGAAAATTCAGACCAAAAAGATGATCTGGTGATTTTATACGAATTTTTCTATCCAAGGACAGAGTCTGTTTCCTGGACAGCACGTCAACTTTTGAACTTTCTTGCAATCAGAGGCTACACTTGGCACAAAATTTGAAAAGCAAAGATACAATGATGATGCTACTGTAGTTAACAACATCAAGACACAACAAAAGCAAAATAAATTTTATTCATTGGGCTGCCTCCCAAAAGCGCTTTCTTTTATGCCTTTAAGCTAGGCATAATGCATAGAGATCAAGTTTTATCAAGAGTAAAAGAATAGCTAGCCCGTATAACGGACTCAAAAGGTAACTTAATCTTCTTTCGAGGGAAGTTTTCCATCCCTTTCTTGAGAGGAAACTGGAATTTTATATTCCCCTCTTTCATGTCAATGATAGCACCAACGGTGCGTAGAAAAGGACGTCCCAAAATAATTGGACAAGAAGGTTCACATTCAATGTCCATAATAGTAAAATCTACGGGAACATAGTTGTCATTGACAATGATAAGAACATCGTCGATCCTCCCCAAAGGTTTCTTTATGGAAGAATCAACGAGACGAACACCAAAAGAACAAGAATCAAAAGGTTTCAATTTAAGCATATCATATATTCTTTTGGGCATAACAGAGGTACTAGCACCAACATCACATAAAGCATAGCAAGAGAAGTTATTCAACTTGATTTTTATCATAGGATCCCAACCATCTTCTAGCTTTCTAGGTATGGAGGCTTCTACTCTAAGTTTCTCCTCCCTAGCTTTGATAAGAGCATTAGTGATATGCTCTGTGAAGGCAAGGTTAAGCGTGCTAGTGCGGGGATCTCTAGACATCTTGTGAAGGAAATCAATAACTTCGGTAAGAGTGAAATTATCAAAATCAAGGTCACTACTATCAAGTAAGGTGGTAGTGGTGTCCTTTAGGTTCACTTGTTTGGTAGTTTCTATAGTCATAGCATCACCATTAATAGGTCCATCGGGACCAGGAGTGCATTGGGTGCTAAGAGTTTGGATATCCTCAACAACTTGGATAGTAGCAACAGTGTGGTGGGTAGGAAGGCTCTTAATTCTATCTTCTTCCTCCCTTTCTCTAGCCCATCTCTCTTTAAGTTTAGCCATCATCCCAATATTTTCATTAATTTGCACTTGAATATCATTCATAGGAGTGACCTTCCTCTCCTCAAGAGGAGAAGTTCTAATTTTAAGCAATTCTACCTCATTGGCTAAATTGTCTACCTTCGAAGAGAGATCACCTAGTTTGTTTAGTTTTTCTTCTACACTATTATTAAAAGCCTTTTGGGTAGTGATGAAATCTTTAAGCATAATCTCTAGTTCAGTAGTGGAGTTCTTGGTGCTAGGATAAGCATTGTTGTTCCCATAAGAATTAGAGGGGAACGGTCTAGGATTGCTACCAAAATTACTCCTATAAGCATTGTTATTAAAATTGTTTCTAGAGATAAAGTTCACATCTACTTGTTCTTGAGCAATCAAAGAATTTAAAGGAACATCACGAGGATCAACAGAAGATTGCTTCGAAAGTAGAGACATGATCAAGTCAACTTTTTCATTTAGGTAGGAAATCTCCTCGACAGAGTTTACCTTCCTACCTGTTGGAGCAAGTTCGGTGTGCCATTGGGAATAGTTGGTCATCATCTCATCGAGAAGCTTCGTGGCAGCACCAAGTGTAGTTGACATAAAGGTTCCTCCCGCGGCCGAATCTAACAAATTCCGCGAGGTAAAGTTCAAGCCTGCATAAAAAGTTTGGATAACCATCCAAGTAGTCAAACCATGAGTAGGGCAGTTCTTGATAAGAGATTTCATACGTTCCCAAGCTTGGGCAACGTGTTCATTATCCAATTGTTTAAAATTCATTATATTACTTCTTAGTTGGATAATTTTAGCAGGTGGATAGTATTTTCCAATAAAAGCATCTTTGCACTTGTCCCATGAATCTATGCTATTTCTAGGTAAAGACTGAAACCAAATTTTAGCTCCTCCTCTCAAGGAGAAAGGAAAAAGCTTAAGCTTAACAATATTACCATCTATTTCTTCGTACTTTTGCATATCACAAAGTTCAACAAAATTGTTTAAGTGTAAAGCAGCATCATCTCCAGCACCGGAGAATTGATCTTTCATGACTAAGTTCAGAAAAGCAGGTTTAATTTCATATGAAGGTGCTGAAGTGGCAGGTGTGGTGATAGGTGTGCAGATAAAGTGATCGTTGTTGTGACTAGTGAAGTCACACAACTTGGTGTTCTCGATGGAACCCATAGTAGCAAGCAAGCAAGATAACTATTTTTGTGATTTTCGATAAAAGATACTAAAGCAAAACTGAAAGGTAAACTAACAAGACTAAAAAGAAAAGGTAAAATATAGCATGCAACTCCCCTATCCTGAAGAGTGGAGTCCCCGGCAACGGTGCCAGAAAACTTTGCTTGATGGCTTCTCGCCCCTCGTTGGTTACCCCAAGTGGAAGGTTTGAGATGCAGTGTAGCGGAAGTTTTCCCTTGGCAATACCAAGGATCGATTTCCGTGAGACTCCCAGTTTCAACAAGAAGGTGTCAACTGCTAACGGCGCTAGATATTAGCAATCAACGTGGACCTGCACACAGATCCAAATAACTTTGCTCCCAACGAGTACAGAGAAGTTCAACATTCCAACCCCTCCTCATGGAGGACCCTGGGGGTTTATATAGGCCTACCCCGAGGGGTACAATGGTAATCTTGATGGAGTGGCCCCCGGTTGTCAGCGTCTTCTGGTGCCGGCTTCACCGCCTGTCTGCTGGGGCCCGCCGCCTGCGGGCCCACGTGATTGCCTTTCACTGTAGGCGTGCTTCTGCTGACGACAGCATCGTCAGGAGGGAAGTGGCTACAGTGTCGCCGTCTCCTGCCGTACACTGCCACCACGTCCCGTCTTGTCATCTTGATGAGGTTCAGACTTCTAGGGCGGGGTTTGCCGTCTGTTACCAGGCGGGCCGCCTCCCCTGGCCGCCTGCCAGGGGCGGCATGTTTCTATGTTACCCACTAGCCGATGGGGCCAGCCGCCTGCTGGCCCCGCCGTCTGTGGGTAGTGGGATTGTTCCCGCCCCTCTACATTCACCTTCTTCTTCTTCCTCGCTCCCGTCTGCTCCTCTCGCGAACTCCGCAGCGAGCCGCCGCCCCTAGCCATGGCCGCCGCAGCGCCTATCCTCCATCACGACGAGTGGGACAGCATCGACTGATACGTCCAAAACGTATCTATAATTTCTGCTTGCTCCATGCCTCTTTTGTGTGATATTGCTATGATATTTATGCACTTACATACACTTTTGATCATATTTGGACTAACCTATTAACTCAGTGCACCCCAGTGCCAGTTTCTATTTTTTGCTGTTTTTGTATTTCAGGTTTTCCCATTACTTAAATTGCCAGAAAAATTCCGGGAAAAATATATAAAAAATCTGCGCTCCAGAAGCTTCCATGCGGCAGAAGTAGGGCCAGAGGGGAGCTAGAGGGACTCAAGGCGCCCTGGGGGGCGGCCCCACCCCTGGTCGCGCCGGGGGGGGCGCCTGGGCCCCCCTTACCTCCTCTGATGCCCCCCTTTGGCATATATTTACCCCGCGTCCTGAAACCCTCGAGGACGGAACCCTTTTTCGCGATCTCATCTCTGTTCCGCCGCCGCCGCGCTTCCAAGATCGGGAGCACCAGGAGAACTCTTCCCGGCACCCTGCCGGAGGGGAGAACCACCACCGGGAGCTTCTCCACCACCATGGATGCCTCCCGGATGAGTTGTGAGTAGTCCCCCTTGGACCATGGGTCCATGACCAGTAGCTATGTGATGTTCTCCTCCCCTCTTTGTTCTTCATCGATTAGACCTCGTGAGCTGCCCTACATGATCGAGGCACATATGTAATTCTTATGCTGCTGCTATGATGAGTTTGCTGGGATCCGATGGATTATGAGATTATGTTCAGATTGTGTGTGAGTAATATATTTGATTCACCTCTTTTATATTTATGTTCTTGAGTAATTCTTGCATGTTCTCCGTTGCTGTTTATTGCTTTGGCCAAGTAGTAGGTAGTAACTCCAAGAGGGAACATTATGCTTGATTGTGGGTTCATGCCCCTCTATGACTAGCTTGAGTGACAGAAACATGAGTCTAGGGGATGTGCTGTTGCCACAAGGGGGAAAACAACGGTGCTTGTACTTGCGGGTGCAAGGATTGTTTACTTTACGCAAAGTTCTTTTAATGCAGTTGTCTGTTGCTTTGAGTTTACACTATGGGTGGGACTCGCAACTTAATACCAGGGAGATGTTCTGGATAGATATCTCAAGGTGGATGATTAGTAGTAGATGCAGATGGATTTCGGTCTACTTGCCTTGGCGTACCGCCCATGCTTTTGAGCCTCTACCTTTCTTGCAGCATAGTTAGCATTGGTTTGCGCACATAATCCTGTCAATTGCCCAGCTGTAATTCGTTTACCTCGCTTAGCTGTTTTATCGTCTTTTAGGAGAGAGACATCACTAGTGAACATCATGGGACCCCGGTCCATATTACCATCACTGATCACACCCGTTATTTACTTTCTGTTCTTATTTCCTAGTTGCAGTCATACCTATCACTATTATCTCTTGCGTTTGATCCTTTGTAAACGACAAGGCCGAAGGGATTGACAACCTCTCTGTACTCATTGGGAGCAAAGTTATTTGTATCTGTGTGCAGGTCCTGTCAGCCGCTAAGTATGTGGCGCCGTTAGCAGTTGACACCTTCTTGTCGACCCTCGGAGTCTCACGGGATTCGATCCTTGGTATCTTTGCCAAGGGAAAACTACCGCTATGCTACATCTCAAACCTTCCACTTGGGGTAACCAACGAGGGGCGAGAAGCCATCATCGACGTCTTCGAGGAACACATCCACTACCTCCGCAGGGCGCGGAAGCTTCCTCCCGCCGACAAAGTCGTCGTGCGCCTAGCGCCGGTAGTGGAGATCAGGCCGGCGCCACGGTTCGGCGAGTGGGTCATCTTCCGCTCGCACTTTCCGTGCGGCTTCGGCCTCCCCGCGAGCGGCTTCGTCCGGTCCTTCTTAGAGTTCTTCAACATTCAACCCCACCACCTCATGCCGAACACGGTGGTGACGTTGTCTTCCTTCGTCATCCTGTGCGAGGCGTACTTCGGCATCCTCCCCACAATGGAGTTGTGGACCGAGCTTTTCTACATGAAGCTCGGTACCGCAGTCCAGAGCGTGGCCGCCCAGTGTGGGGGATGTATCGCGGTGAAGCGCAGCGGGGCAAGAAACTATTTCTCGGCGCCGCAGCTCGTGGCATCGGTGAAGTTATGGCAGAATACATATTTCTATGTCTCCAATGTCGATCACGCCAATGATTTCATCGGCCTTCCGGACTGGGCACCCGGCCGCTTGCCGAGCCCCGCGCCTCCTGGAAGACTCGGCCCACCTCCCTCACAAAAGGCGCCTCCATCGCCGTGCGACGTCTCCGGGAGCTGAGGGACAGTGAGGGCTTGGTTTTCGCGGACCTCTTGCTCAAGTTCGCGGAGCGCCGGGTGTTGCCGCTGCAGCGCCGCCCTCACTTGATTTGTGACATCAGCGGGCACCGGGCCCGAGCCGGACGTGCACCAAGTTAATGTCGTACAAGGAGGTGGCATACTTGGTGAACTACGTATCCAACTGCAAGGTATCCGACTCCGGCTGGGCCTTTGGCAAGCCACCGTACAGCCACAGCAACCAGCCGCCTGCGGTGAGCTTTTCTTCTTTCTTCTTTTTGCATCTGCCATAGCTGTCTGATCTTGGTGTCGTCTGCAGATCTTCCCCGGCCAGCCGGTGCCGGGTTCTGACCAGCCAGGCTGCCCTCTGGAGCCAGATCGCTCCCAGAGCGACACGAGCGACCCCGATCTTGGGGCCGCCGCCATGGAGGAGGAAGAGGTGACAGGCGGCAGGGGCCAGCCAGCAGGCGGCCTGCCAGAAGGCGGCGTCGAGAGTTGGTCGGACGATGACCAGGAGGAGGTGGAGGCGCCAATCCGCGTCCGAGAGGCGGATCCGCCTGTGCGCGGCAGCCAACAGGTGGTGTCATCAGCCGTAGCCGGCAGCGTGAAGCGACGGTCCTCTGCGGGGCCGTCTGGCACCCAGCCCAAGAGGCTCCGGTTGTCGGCCGCCGCCACCAAGCGCCGGGAGGCGTCCGCCAAGGCGGTCCGTCCTAAGCTCCGCAAGCCCAGGCCGGTCGTATCCGGGTAATTACCTTGTTTTCTTCTTTTTCTTTGATGTTTATCTCATTCTGCCGTTTCCAACTTGGCTGATTTTCTATCTTCCTTGGGATGCCCATGCAGCGCACCGCTCTCCCTCTCGCCGGCGCCAGTGGGATCCATTGTGCGGGGCACGAATGTCCCCCCTGCGCCCCGCTGCGTGGATCCTGCCGCCGCGCTCCGGGAGGCAACAGAGAGAAACGCCCGCAAGGCGCGTGAGGAGCAGGAGGCGGCGGGCCGCAAACGAGCGGCGTCTGATGCTGCTGCCTGGGCGGAGGCGGGCTCCCAGCAGGCAGACGCCATCGCCCAAGCCCCAGAGCAGGAGGCGGGCTCCCAGCAGCCAGCGGGCCGCACCATCCCCCAAGAGGCGGGCTCTCTGGAGCCGTCTGCCCAAGTGCCGGCTGCTGACGAGCAGCCGGCTCCAAACAATGAGGGGGGCGGCCGCGTCGCCACGAAGCCAGAAGCGCCGCCCCCCGCGCCGCCTGCTGGGACACAGGGCAGCCGGCCTGCGGGAGCAGAGGTGCTGCCAGCTAAGGGCGTGTTGGTGACAGGCCCGCAGCCGGGCCCCCAAGCTCCTGCCCGCCCGCGCCGTGTGAGGGCGGTCTCCGCGCCGCGGCGGGTAGAGGCCGGCGGTGCCAGCTCGTCCACGCCGGAGAGTGATACCACCAGCGCGGCGCCACCAGGCAGGAGGCCCGGAGGTGGCGGTGCGCTGATTGTCGCATCGCGGGACGTCCTCGACCGCTTCAACTCCCTGAGCGATGTCGTGCAGACGATGATGCGGGAGTTCGTTGCTACGCAAACTTCTGTTCGGGTACGTTAACTCCATATATGTATTTTTTTTCTTTTATTCCTTCAATTTCTTCTATGGGGCGCGTCAGCGCACCCACTGGGTGTAGTCCCCGAGTTCCGAGCCGGCTGCTGAGCAGGCGGCTTGGAACTCCAAAGTGTACCTTGCGGGCTAACTTGTGTCTTCCTGTAGGAGTACCACAACCTCTAGGTGGCCTCCTTCAACAGCCAGCGCCAGGAGCTGGCGCAACTGTGGTCTGCCCTGGCAGACAGTCATGGTGAGTGTTCCTCTCCTCCTTCCGGGGGCGCGTCGGCGCACCCGCTGGGTGTAGTCCCTGAGTTCCGAGCCGGCTGCTGAGTAGGCGGCTTGGAACTCCAAGGTTATCATTTGCTGATGTTGATGTCCTTCTTCTTCTTCCCTTGCTAGCAGTCATAGCCAACCTCCACAACCAGCTGGGCGAGGTCCAGTCAGAGCTCGCCGCCAAGGAGCGGGAGCGGGATCTTGCCGCCCAAGACCATGACCGCCTGGCCAAGGAGTTGGCAGACCAGGTGGCAGCGCACAAGGCGGAGCTCGGGAAGTTGTCGGACGCCGAGATGCTCCTTCGGGCAGAGTTCGAGACCGAGCGCTCGAACTAGGCCGAGAAGGAGGCGGCTCTGCAAGACGGCTATGGGGCCATTGCAAACATGGTCGACGGTAAGACACCTGCCCCTTCTTCTTGTGCTCGTCGTCTGTTACAGCCGCTTTTCTTTCTTCTGATTCTTTATCTAGCTTTTGTAGAGTTCTTCCCGGGCCACTCTGTGGCCGCCAGCCAGGCCATTGAGGCCCAGCGTGACGAGAGGCGCAAGGCGGGCCGGGTGATTGCACCCAACGCGCCTAGGACTCCGACCGAACAGCTTCTTGCTGTCAAGGCGCGCCTCCAGCCGGCCCACCGCCTGCTCCATCGGCTGCAACGTGCTGGTGCCCAAGTGCTGGCCGCCCTCCGGCCAGGCGCTCCAGTACTCTGCACTCCCAGCCGGACTGCCGACTGGCTGGAGGCAGTCGGCTACCGCTTCGAGGTTTGGAAGGGTGCCGCAGCGAGGGTGGGTGCACGGACTGCCCTGGAGTTTGCCAAGGGCTGGTACCCGGACCTGAATATCGACCAGTTGAAGACCTTCCACGTGGAGGCTGAGCCTGAGCTGTCCGCGGTGCAAGGAGACCTCTCCAGACGCGCTGCCGCCCTTGTTGAGTATGTCGACACCGCCATTTTCGTCCCAGAGTTGTATGAGAATGGTCATGTGGTGCCACCCAGCAACTTCGGGCTGGACTTGGCGGCGTCGGAGGAGCTGAACGAAGAGATCGCCTCCAGCGATGAAGGCAAGGAGGAGGGAGACATCGACGAGGAGGCCAGCTCCCAGGAGACGGATCCGTCTGCTGGTCATCAGCCTGACCAATCCTCGACAAGCGGACCCGGCGTGGCGGCTCCGCCTGCTGCAAGAGGCAGCCAGGCCGAGACCCGTCAGGCGCCCCCCCCCCCCCCCCCCCAAGAAGCCAGCTCCGTCGTGCCGCCCGCTCCGCCTGCTGCACCTTAGGCGTTATTCTTGTATCGTTTGATTCCTGTTTCTTCAGAAGACTTTGTAGGATTAGTCCGAACATTTCCACCCGCTGGGTGTATTAGTAAGCTACTACTAGAAGGCGGCCCTTGAGGCCTTTTGATGTAAATATATATAATGCTGCATGTGTTTATGAAATCGGCCGGGTTCTGAGATTTAGCACCGACCTTTGTTCCTTAGAGGAATTTTCTTTTGCTGTCACCTTTAACTGTCGTCCTGCCAGCCAGACAGCCACTCTGTGGTTCTATGGCTGGGTCAGGTACTTAGCTGTTTACCGGATGGGCAAGTATCCCGCCCTCTGAAAGGCGGCATAGCTAAGCCAGAAGCCGGCTGGCCGGCTGCGTAACAGCTGGCTAATTTGTATGAAGGGCCGTCTTGCCCTATGTTTATTTTCCTTAGCCATTTTTCATGTGGGCACCGCTTCTTGCCTTTAACTCCTGCCAGTCGGCAGCCGCGTTCTGCGAGTCTGTGACTGAAGGCGGGAAAGGGCTTGGAGGCCATCACATTATTTGCCCAACTGTTTTAAGGAGAAGTTTTAAACATAGGGCTAGGCGGCCAGTCCCCTGGCCGTCTGCTAGGCTCCGGTGCCGGACGAAGGAATGAACAATACTCATTCACAGGCATAACTCTTATCATATAGATAAAGGGTTGGGCAGTCCCCGAGAACTCTTGGGGGGTCCCATTGGTTCTCAAAATAAAGTAGATAGCGTGACACATACTGTCTTTTAGCTATAAAAGCGACGAAGTAGGTTTGCGTTCCACGGGCGCTCCGACTCCTTGCCGGAGTCGTCTCTCTTGCGTGCTCTTGGCTTCTGGGCATCGATGAGGTAGTAGGCATCGTTTCCTAGCACCTTGCTGATGATGAACGGTCCTTCCCAAGGGGCCGAGAGCTTGTGCTGGCCGGCTGTTCGCTGGATCAGCCGGAGCACAAGGTCCCCCTCGTGGAAGGAGTGTGGCTTGACTCGTCGGCTGTGATAGCGGCGGAGACCCTGCTGATAGATGGTGGAGCGGCTGAGTGCTATCAGCCGGACCTCCTCCAGCAGGTCCACGCCGTCTTCTTGTGCTTCTTTGGCTTCAGCTTCTGTGTACATGGTGACGCGAGGCGAGTCAAACTCAACATCTGTTGGGATGACGACCTCGGCCCCATAAACGAGGAAGAAAGGAGTGAAGCCGGTTGACTTGTTCGGAGTTGTTCTGAGGCTCCAGAGGATAGACGGCAACTCTTCAATCCAGCAGCCGGCTGATCGTTCCAAGGGTTCGACCAGCCGTGGCTTGATGCCGGACAAGATAAGGTCGTTGGCGCGCTCAACTTGGTCATTGGACTGTGGGTGAGGAACGGACGCTAGGTCCAGTCGGATGCCCTGTGTTGCACCGAAACGGGCCAATGCGCCTTTGGCAAAATTTGTGCCGTTGTCGGTGAAGATGCTGTGCGGTATGCCATACCGGACTGTGATGTCTGCGATGAATGTCACAGCAGTTGAGCCGTTGAGTTTCTTGATTGGCTTTGCTTCGATCCACTTGGTGAATTTGTCCACTGCCACGAGTAAATGTGTCAAGCCGCCTCGGGCTGTCTTGAAGGGGCCCACCATATCTAGCCCCCAGACAGCAAATGGCCAAGTGATCGGAATGGTCTTGAGTGCAGAAGCCGGCAACTGTTGCTTGGAACTAAAGCGCTGGCAGCCATTGCAATTTTTTACCAAGTCTTTGGCGTCGTCCAAAGCAGTCGGCCAGAAGAAACTGTGGCGGAAGGCTTTGGCGACGAGAGATCTTGAGGCCGCGTGGTGGCCACATTCCCCTTGATGAATGTCCTTCAGAATAGCCAGACCCTTTTCTGCTTCCACGCAGCGTTGGAAGACGCCTGTTGCACTTCTTCTGACAAGCTCTCTGTTGACTATTGTGTAGGAGATATGCCCTAGAGGAAATAATAAATGCTATTATTTATCTCCAAGTTCATAATTGTGTTTATGTTCCATGCTATAACTATTGTGGTTCCCGAGCCCGTATATCCATAAAGGCTCTGGGGAAAACCCATGTGCACGTGTGGAATAATAAACGGTAAAATGTATTCCTAGTCATGCCTCTAAGACTAGCTCAAGTGTTGCATGATGATTATGTTTTCCCAATCTTGGGCATGTCTATTCCAGCAACTTTGAGGGCACAATGTTAAGAGAACATTTGTGTTGAATCAACCCGGATTGATGTTATGCTATGAGATTCATTCATCACAAGTTAATGGTAAATAACACAGAGATGGTTAACGTTTGTATGATTCCTTAGACCATGAGAGTATCGAGTTTCTTCATGCTTGCTTCATGAACTTTGGGGTTTGTTAAACGTCATCCGTAAATGGGTGGCTATTACGGCGGCTTACGGGTTCATGGAAAAGTATGTCAAGTAACTTGATAGCTCAAGATTGGGATTTGCTCCTCCGATGATGGAGAGATATCTCTGGGCCCTCTCGGTATTACGGTATCCATCATCATCTGGCCAGACACAGTGTGATTTGATCACAGGGATGCCGGAACACGGAAACGAGAAAAGAGAACAATACCGGTAACAAGGTAACTAGCATAGTGGACAAGTTGTTGATCTACGGGAATGCCAACATGTCTCACCTAGGGTATTTGTAACATATCATGAAGCAACAGGAATAGCACACGGCAACTGGAGGTTCACTCGAATATTCATTCGTGTACATATAGGGGTCAATATGGGTGTCCACGACTCCGATGTTGATTATTAATCAGAAAGGGTTCCGGTCATGTCTATACTTCACCGAACCTATAGGGTCACATGCTTAAGGGTCACCTATCTGCTGAATACTAGACAAGGAGTCTGAGAGAAAATTACCGAAAAAGTTTTGGACACCTAATAAGTTCCGGATAGCGGAAAAGGTTCCGCAGAGAGAGGTCATCGGATGAGTTTCGATGAAACTAAAAAGTTGTTTCAGGGGATACCATTAAGTCAAATTGGTTTTGGCACATGCCTGATAATTCTTGGAGGGTGCCAGAATCATTCTGGAAGCTTTCTGGAACTTTCCGGGATATTAACCGGATATGCTCCGGAGCTGCCAAAACCACTTCAGATGCTTTTCACAGATGAAAATCACTAAACCGGAATTGTTTCGGAACGCGTTGAAAATCATTTTGGTGGGTACTGGAAATGTTCTAAGCCCACATATATATTTTCAGTTCGAACGGATGCTGAAAAATGTCGTCGTGAATAGTGAAAGTACTTTTTGGGATATTTATGGAAAGCCACCTTTTGGGGCTTTTCCCAAAAGGCTTCTAGAAGGACTTGGGGATCAAGGAACCCCCTTTGGGGGGCCCCCATGAAGGTGGGACGTTGGAGGGTGCAGCTCCTCCATGGGGCTCCACTTGTCATCCCTTTATGCCTTTTATACCCTTTGTGTGTGACATAAAGTGGGGGCACTTTTGGTATTTCAGAATACCCATCCTACCCCTTGGTTTCCCTATAAATAGAAGGTGAGGGGGCTGCCCAAACCTCATCCCTTCTCACATACAAGTGCCATGCAATGATCTGGCTTCTTCTCTCCCTCCCACGAAAAGAGTTTCGTAGAGCCGTAAGGCTGTCTGGGTTCTGGCAGGAACTAGTTCTGGACGGCGAAGCCCTGCCGAATAGATGACACCTTATGTGTGCAACTATGTAGAGAGATCGTAGTTTCGGTATTAGTTCATAAGTGCCTCCCGAAGGGCTGTCCGTGTGACCGTCCGAGTTTTGAAGGTCCTCCCGAAGGGCTGTCCAAGTGACCGTTCGAGTTTCGAAGGTCCTCCCGAAGGGCTGTCCGCGACACCGTCCGGGGGGGCTGTTCGATCGCCTCCCGGAGGGCTGTCTGAGGAGCAGATGAGGGTATACATCCTCGCGGTTGGGAGGTTGTAAATCCTAGCTGCGGGGATCTGCACTGCCGATCGTCATCGACTCTACTTCCCGCTACGCTACGAGTCGGTAACGAAAAGGATCAAACCATGTATGCAGTCTCCATAGTGGTCTTGGGCTGGTGCGTAGGTTGGAAATTTTTTGTTTTCTGCTGCGTTCCCCTACAGTGGTATCAGAGTCGTGCTATGCGTAGATGCAGGTTGCGATATAGAATACATGGACATGTATGGGTGTTGCAGAATATAATTAGGTAGTAGATGAGTTCTATTACTGAAAATTATTTGTGCGGGTAGCAGATGAAATCTATTACCCGATGTTCTTGTTGCTTCCCTTAAGTTTGCGTAGTCCTGATCTTGATAGCATTGTGGAATTTGATAAAGTTTTGGCAATCCGCGATCCTTTCATGTTGCTCCTGAGCATGCTGATTGACAGATCAACGAAGTGCTAACAGCTCTTTGGGTTCCACTTTAGTAAAAGAAAGATGGATGTTTTGTAGACTAAAGGGCAATGCAGATATAATATGCACGGGGGTCATGCGTATGACGAAGTTTAGTGTGGGGCTCGAGATTTTATTATCTCGTGTTTCATACACCCCGATAAGTTGATCTAGCGCTTGAATTATCATACTTGATGATGGACGTTGGTAACTTTGGTTTGTTTCGAAAACTTAGAAGCCGTGTAAAACAAGTTTTTGCATGAACCGATTAGAGACGTCTAACTTGGTTTTGCAGGAGGGTTTGCATGTGCATATGATGTGGTATAGGAGTGCTCATAATAATTTGATTATGTATGAGATGTCTATATGATGTAAATTGATTTACATGACCTGCGTGTCATGATTTGGCATGATGGCTGGAGCCATATGATTGCACTTCAAATGACCTGCGTGTCAACCTTGTGTAATGCATTATTTTATTAGCTATAGAGATAGCAATATTATCTGGTGCATCGACAAGGTGGTGGCAATCTTCGCGAAGGTGAACACCGACGCGAATGCCAAAGACGAAGAAATGAAAGACTTCTCCGTCAGAAAGGGCTATACCATATCATGCTATTATGAATTGCCTGAGATGTTTATCCCTTTTGATGCACCCTTTTTGATTGCACGGTAGTTGCTTTTTATTAGGGTGATCTCTCACAAAAATATCAAGTAGTTAGTGTTCTCCCAAGTGTAGCACCGTCACGACACCTAACTTTTCGGGGTGCGCCGTGTCACACGGGTACGAACGATTAGGGATGTGTGAGGCGGGTGAGTTGAGACCTCGCAGCGGGATCACTTGGTTGACTTGACGTTCAGGCATGACCGTCATGAGCTCCGAACACTTGCATCGAAAGATGAACAAGAGTCACATAGAGATGTGATTGGCAAGTTGGCCTACCGGTTGAGATTTTCGTCATCAGTGGTGTTACACCAATGGCGAACAATTGAAATACGGATCTTGAATCACTCACAATCAATTATGAGAGATATTGATTTGAGTGGGAGCGCGCTGTAGAATTAACTTGTTTAAATTCTCAGTGCAATTAATTATGGACACTGTCTAAGTGTTATATGCATAATAGTTGTAGAATAATGGCTCGCGTTTCCACCTTCCCTGTTAAAATTAAATAGCTATTAAATATCTGGTTAAATCTTTACGGTTGGTAACGCAATGTGAGGATTGTCCTCAAAAGTGCCGAGAAGGACTTTGTCCTATCGCATACTTTCGGTATTCTCTCGCTTATGCTATGGATCATGTGACTCTCGTCCTTCGATCCAAAAGCTAGAATTCCGTTTCAGTCAAGTGCAATATGTTTGCTTCCATGAGACCCGAACTTCGAAAGTTTGGATAGTTATGTGATATTCATGGAATCTAAAAGATATGAGATATCCAAAGCAATGTTTGTTTGCAAACTATTAGTAAAGGAGTCTACTATGCATTAGACTGATAAGAGAGGAATCGAGAAGAACGCCTGTCATATGATGAAAGGTGAATAAAACAACAACTCAAAGAGAAAGGAAGTGTCCGAAGGGTGTTAGTAAAACTTTCATGCCTAGGAAGTCCAGGGCTAACGCCACTCTTAGGTTGAGTGCTTCTTCTGAGAGTAGGAGAAATACTAAAAGTTAAACTGTTAGAAGTATAAAGGCAAAAAAAATGAAGTCTGAAATATCCAGCTCATATGTATGAATGTCATACGAGTTATTGATGTATAGAAGGCTGATCAGAAGAAATAGTTCTTGGGAATTATGATTAAACTTGTTAATCACTAATTCTTGGGTATTGTGAGTTTATCACAAAGATACCCGCTCGATTGCATTCTGTTGCGAATCCATGCAAGAACTACTACCGCCTGAAAGACTGGCCAGGAATGAGGTTTAGATACACACATGGAACATAGTAAATGTTACTATATCTTCCATCGGTGTATTACCCTATGTATTTATTTTAATAAAACATTTTAGAGTTTTATACACTCTAGCCCATTGCATAAAGTATCTTGCAAGAAGGTTGTTCATAAGAGAACTTTTGATGTTCGATGTTATGAATAACAGAAGAGCCATACTTTCATTGTGAATGAGATGTATGTTATGAATAATGATATTAATATATTACCTCTATGTTTACTTTCATAATTCATTTTAGAGTTTCTTACACTCTAGCCCATTGCACAATGTTTGTTGCAAAAGAGTTGTTCATAAAAACAACAATTGTTGTTAAGTATTATGAATAACATGAAGGGCCATGCTTCCATCCAAGATGGGATGTATGTTATGAATATTGATGGTAAAATGATACATCCATAACGCTGATGCTAAATGTCGCAAGACTATGAGAATACCACACATGTGTGGCACTGCATTTGGTCACATTGGAGAAACCCGCATGGAAAATTCCATTATGATGGATTTTGAAGTTGTTTGATTATGAATCATCTGACACTTGCAACTTTCCTCCGAAAAGTGAAGTGACTGAAATACCGTTCACAGGCCATAAGGAACGAGCAACAAACTTATTGGTTATCATACATTTTGATGTGTGTAGTTCAATAAATGTTGTTGCAAGTGGTGGATTTATTTATCTTCAGAAATGACTCAAGTAGATTTATGGATATTTACTTGATGAGGCGTAAGTCTGGATCTTTTGAAATCATTCGAATGGTTTTCAAAAATGAAGTAGAAGTTATTGTAACAAGAAAATTATGTTTCTGCAATTTGATTGCACAAAGGAATATTTGAGTTACATGTTTAGCGAATGTCTAATGAGTTGTGAAAGGGGTTTCATAACTTGCACCTCCCGGAACACCACTGCAAGTGAAAAGTCCGTGGAGATGTAATCTAACCATTTATGACATGGTAAGGTCAAAGAAGACATAAATAAAATTGCCATTATCCCTTTTAAAGTGATGCTTTAGAGACTGCGGCTTTTACACTGAAAAGAGCTACATCGGGTCTGTTGAAATGAAGCCATGGTATGGTACGCCCAACCATGTTATATTTTTTCTTAACATTTGGAATATGGGGCTTGTGTAAAAGGTTACAAACCTATTCCAAATCAGACAAGTGCTACTTTGTAGGTTATACCAAAATGTTGGGTATTCCTCCCTCACTATACCGAGGCAAATAGTTTTGCCGCGAAATGGTGTACTTTTAAAGAGAATGTTTCTTTCAAAAAGGTGAGTGGGAGAATAGTGCAACTCGATGAGATAAACATTATCTTCGTCATCAGATTAAAGGAAAGAAACATTGGAAGTAATTCCAGAGTTTCCTACTGTGACTTATACGAAAGTCTCTACAATAAAATGTATAAACTTCGATCGAACTTGCAGCTGAACCACGTAGAAAAGGCTCATGCAAACCTCTCAGGTGCGCAAACGAGATATTGTTGTTAGACAACATTATACCTATGATACACAAGGAAGTGTTGATGGGCCCTGACTCCGGAATTGTCTAAATGCCAATACAACCCGAGTTAGTTTCCATATAAGTGATTCAAGATTAAAACCTTGATACACCTTTCGGAAGACTTAGAGTCTAACGAATATTTATGGAACTTAAAACTGATACGGATAAAATTGTTTTATCCATAAAGCTCGACTTGTTGAAATAACAAGTTCAAGAGTTGACTACGATGAAGTTGTTTTCATTGTAGCGATGCTTAAAGTCGGTTCGGGTTGAACTAGCAATTAATACATATTTCAATCATGAGATATGAAACATGGATGACAATAGGATTTCCATCTGATGGAAATGAAACCAAGGACTTGCATGTGTTACAGTCCAAGGCATTTTGTCTATCCAGAGGATGCTAGTAAGGGTGCAAACTTCAGAGTTCCAGCGATGGTCAGAAGAGAGCAAAATGGAGTTGGAATCTTCGTGCTTTAATGAAATGGTCAAAGGGGTTTGACTTCATCAATGGGTAACTAAGATGCTTGTAATTCAAGAAAGTAAGTGGGTGTGTAATAATATTTCTAAAAACCTTGTGTGCTTGACACATTGTTAATTGGAAATAAATTTCTTGACACGAATCAGGACTTCATTTGAAAATAATTTTTTGATGAAGTGCTTAGGCTAAATAGCCTCAATATTAGGCATAATGATCTGTGGAGATAGATTTACCTAATAGGGCTAAGAAATAAATACATATTGACAAGATGCTAAAACCGTTTAGCCCTAAGAACGACAAGGAGTGATTCTTGCCGAAGTCACATGGAAAGAGTTTTTGCAAGCATCAGTGTCCCAAAACACTGATGAGCAAAATAATTGATGCAGATTCCACACTCTTTTGTGTTTGGATTAATCATGTATTCCATGGTATGTAAAATAACCAGATATGTCCGATACTCCCAAGGTGTTGCGGGTATGGATACTAAAGTGATCAAAGTACTGATCATGGGACAACAGTGAAAGATGTCATTAAGTACTAGAGTAAGTACTGATGATATGTTTTCTCGCAAGCAGAGATTGTGAAGAGTTCGTTGTAAAATGTTATATCGATAGAGACTTCATCTTTTCTCCATGCGATTTTCGATTTAAGTTAAGGGTTTTGTGTAATACACAATATGGTGGCACGGTAGTTGGAAGTTGTTCCCAACAGGATACAGTGGCGAATTCTATAACAAATGACTAAGTATGTTGACGCTTTAGAAGCGACAAACAAGATGTTGAATCATATAGTTCATTCATGAATTTAGTATCGTTCCAAGATGGCTTTTGTCTATGGGACACTGCTGCAGGTAGTTTCTCCATAACTCAGTCTGAGGAATCCAGGTTCGACCTGTGATTCACATACATAAAAGCCAAGTCCGCACAAAATTTGAATTTTGTGAAAGCGTGAAACGCGAGGATATGCAGAGATAGACACGGAGCTAAACTTGTCGGATCCGTCGGACATCAGGCTATACCACAAGCGAAGCATATTTACACCGATGTGCCACAGGTGTGAAGTGCATTAGCATTAAACTAGATTATTGACTCTAGTGCAAGTGGGAGTCTGTAGGAGATATGCCCTAGAGGCAATAATAAATGCTATTATTTATGTCCAAGTTCATAATTATATTTATGTTCCATGCTATAACTGATGTGGTTCCCGAGCCCGTATATCCATAAAGGCTCTGGGGAAAACCCATGTGCATGTGTGGAATAATAAATGGTAAAATGTATTCCTAGTCATGCCTCTAAGACTAGCTCAAGTGTTGCATGATGATTATGTTTTCCCAATCATGGGCATGTCTATGCCAGCAACTTTGAGGGCGCAATGTTAAGAGAACATTTGTGTTGAATCGACCCGGATTGATGTTATGCTATGAGATTCATTCATCACAAGTTAATGGTAAATAACACAGAGATGGTTAACGTTTGCATGATTCCTTAGACCATGAGAGTATCGAGTTTCTTCATGCTTGCTTCATGCACTTTGGGTTTGTTAAACGTCATCCGTAAATGGGTGGCTATTACGGCGGCTTACGGGTTCTTGGAAAAGTATGTCAAGTAACTTGATAGCTCAAGATTGGGATTTGCTCCTCCGACGATGGAGATATATCTCTGGGCCCTCTCGGTGTTACGGTATCCATCATCGTCTAGCCAGACACAGTGCGATTTGATCACAGGGATGCCGGAACATGGAAACGAGAAAAGAGAATAATACCGGTAACGAGGTAACTAGCATAGTGGACAAGTTGTTGATCCACGGGAATGCCAACATGTCTCACCTCGGGTATTTGTAACATATCACGAAGCAACAGGAATAGCACAAGGCAACTGGAGGTTCACTCGAATATTCATTCGTGTGGGTATAGGGGTCAATATGGGTGTCCACGGCTCCGATGTTGATCATTGATCAGAAAGGGTTCCGGTCATGTCTATACTTCACCGAACCTATAGGGTCACACGCTTAAGGGTCATCTATCTGCTGAATACTAGACAAGGGGTCTGAGAGAAAATCACTGAAAAAGTTTCGGACACCGAAAAAGTTCAGGATAGCGGAAAAGGTTCCGCAGAGAGAGGTCATCGGATGAGTTTCGATGAAACTGAAAAATTGTTTCAGGGGATACCATTAAGTCAAATTGGTTTTGGTACATGCCTGATAATTCTTGGAGGGTGGATATGCTCCGGAGCTGCCGGAACCACTTCAGATGCTTTTCGCAGATGAAAATCACTAAACCGGAATTGTTTCGGAATGCGTTGAAAATCATTTTGGTGGGTACTGGAAATGTTCTAAGCCCACATAAATATTTTCAGTTCGAACGGACGCTGAAAAATGTCGTCGTGAATAGTGAAAGTACTTTTTGGGATATTTATGGAAAGCCACCTTTTGGGGCTTTTCCCAAAAGGCTTCTAGAAGGACATGGGGATCAAGGAACCCCCTTTGGAGGGCCCCCATGAAGGTGGGACGTTGGAGGGTGCAGCTCCTCCATGGGGCTCCACTTGTCGTCCCTTTATGCCTTTTATACCCTTTGTGTGTGACATAAAGTGGGGGCGCTTTTGGTATTTCAGAATACCCATCCTACCCCTTGGTTTCCCTATACATAAGAGGTGAGGGGGCTGCCCGAACCTCATCCCTTCTCACATACAAGTGCCATGCAATGATCTGGCTTCTTCTCTCCCTCCCACGAAAAGAGTTTCGTAGAGCCGTAAGGCTGTCTGGGTTCCGGCAGGAACTAGTTCTGGACGGCGAAGCCCTGCCGGATAGATGACACCGTATGTGTGCAACTCTATAGAGAGATCGTAGTTTTGGTATTAGTTCGTAAGTGCCTCCCGAAGGGCTGTCCGTGTGACCGTTCAAGTTTTGAAGGTCCTCCCGAAGGGCTGCCCGAGTGACCGTTCGAGTTTCGAAGGTCCTCCCGAAGGGCTGTCCGCGACACCGTCCATGGGGGCTGTTCGACTGCCTCCCGGAGGGCTGTCTGAGGAGCAGATGAGGGTATACATCCTCGCGGTTGGGAGGTTGTAAATCCTAGCTGCGGGGATCTGCACCGCCGATCGTCATCGACTGTACTTCCCGCTGCACTACGAGTCGGTAACGAAAAGGATCAAACCATGTATGCAGTCTCCATAGTGGTCCTGGGCTGGTGCGTAGGTTGGAAATTTTTTGTTTTCTGCTGCGTTCCCCCACATATTGTGTATGCTGAAGCTCGATGTTGAACTTGCCGTGCCAAAGTTTCATCTGATGGCAGCTCTCTTCTTAGCAGGAAGTTGAGGATTGGCTGTACCCAATACAGCGCTGAGACTCCTGTTGTTTCTGCCAAAGAGACCAGGGCGGTTGGGCTGGGAGGCGGAGGGCTGGGTTGAGCCGCCTATTGTGCTTCTGAAGTCTCTGAGCCGGCTGCGACAGTCCCCGGGCCGTCTGCTGGAGCTGGCGCCACTTGGCCGCCTGCTGGAGCAGTCCCCGGGCCAGGAACCGGCGCAACGACTGTTGGACCGTCTGCTGGAGTTGGAGTATCAAGGCCGCCTGCTGGAGCAGTCTTCGGGCCGGCTGCTGAAGTTGCCGGGCCGTCTGCTCCAGGATCGGCTGGTATGAATATTGACTCCGATTCTCGTGAAGGCTTGATAGACGGCTTGCTCAGGCATTGGAGAGACACGCCGGCTGGTATTGCTTGGCGGGTGGAGCCAATTCGTGCCAAGGTGTTTGCTTGAATGTTGTCGGCTCATGGCACGTGGATGAACTCGCGGCCATCAAAATGCCCACTGATCTGCTGGACAAGGAAACGATAACTTGCCATATTTGCGTCCTTGACGTCCCAGTCCCCAGATGACTACTGGACAACCAAGTCTGAGTCACCATAGCACAGCACTCGGCAGATACCAATCTCTTTGGCCATCCGGAGCCCGTGGATGAGTGCTTCATACTCGGCCACATTGTTAGAGGCGGCAAAGTGGATTTGCGGGGTGTACTTGAGCTTGTCGCCCTCGGGAGAAGTGAGGACGACGCCGGCTCCCAATCCAGTGTGCATCTTTGACCCATCAAAGTGCATCCGCCAATGGGTTGAGTCTGGAGCAGGCGGCAGGTACTGGGTCTCAGCCTAGTCGACGAGGAAGTCGGCCAATGCTTGCGATTTGATGGTGGTGCGGGGCTGGTAGAAGATGGTGAAGGGGGCCAGCTCAATGGCCCACTTGGCCACTCTTCCTGAAGCGTCTCTGTTGCCCATGATCTCAGCAAGCGGGGCCGTGCAGACAATCGTGATCGGGTGCTCTTGGAAGTATTGCTTGAGTTTCTTAGCGGTGAAGTACACGCCGTAGCACATCTTCTGGTAGTAGGGGTAGTTCTGCTTGGAGACTGATAACACCTCGCTCAAGTAGTAGACCGGCCTCTGGACGGGCAAGGCTCTGCCGTCTTCTAGGTGCTCGACCACAGTGACTGTGCTGACCACCCGGCTGGTGGCGGCTATGTAAAGGAACATGGGTTCCTTGTCTGTTGGCGCCGCCAGGATAGGCGGGGTGGACAGCAGTTTCTTGAGTTGTTGGAAGGCTTCATCCGCCTTGTTGTTCCACTCGAAGCAAGTGGTTTTCTTCATCTGTTGGTACAGGGGGGTGCCTTCTCTCCTAGCCGGCTGATGAAACGGCTGAGGGATGCTAGGCACCCTGTGAATTTCTGGACATCTCGCACACGAGTTGGCCGCTCCATTCTCTCGATGGCCTTGATCTTTGCAGGGTTGCACTCGATGCCGCGTTCAGATACCAGGAAATCAAGGAGCTGGTCTGCTGGTACCCCGAAGACGCATTTCTCCGGGTTTAGCTTGATCTGAAAGCGGCGCAAGTTTTCAAATGTCTCTTGGAGATCCTCCAAAAGAGTTCCTCTCTTCTCCGTCTTCACCACGATATCATCCACATAAACGTGGGCGTTTCTGCCAAGTTGCTTGAGGAGACACTTCTCCATGCAACGCTGAAAGTGGCGCCGGCGTTTCTCAAGCCGAATGTCATGGTCAGGTAGCAGAAGGCCCCAAACGGCGTGAGTAAGGCGGTCTTCAGACGGTCAGTCGAATCGAGTTTGATCTGGTGGTACCCGGAATAAGCATCAAGGAATGACAGCAGCTCGCATCCGGCTGTGGAGTCAATCACTTGATCTATTCGCGGCAGAGCAAACGGGTCTATAGGGCAGGCTTTATTGAGGCTGGTGTAATCAATGCACATGCGCCATTTGTTGTTCTTCTTCAGCAATAGGACTGGGTTTGTGAGCCACTCTGGGTAGAAAACTTCCATAATGAAGCCGACTGCTAGCAGGCGGGTAACCTCTTCCCCAACAACTCTTATTTTCTCTTCTGACAGGCGGCGGAGCGGCTGCCTGACAGGCTTTGCATCTTCTCTCACATGTAGCTTGTGCTCGGCGAAATCCGTCGAGACACCCGGCATGTCTATGGGGGACCATGCAAAGATGTCCCGATTCTCATGGAGGAAATCGACGAGCTCGTTTTCCTATTTGCTGTCTAGGTTTGACCCTATGACAGCAAATCGCTCTGGGTGAGACGGGTCCAAGGCAATCTTCTTTGTCTCCTTGGCCGGCTGGAACGAGCCCTGCGGCTCCGCCTCCCTGGGGTCGGCTGGTATGCCTGGCTGCTCGCCAGCCATTGCCACCAGCCGTTCCAGGCGGCGCTTTTCTTCAGCCACGACAAGGGACTCGGCCAGTCGGCTGCTAGTAGTTGCACATGCGATGGACTTCTCATAGTCCCCGACTATGGTGATTATTCCCTTGGGGCCCGGCATCTTCATCTTGAGGTAGGCATAATGGGGTACTGCCATGAACTTTGCAAGAGCAGGCCGGCCCAAGATCACGTGATAGGGACTTTCCAGGTTCACCACTTCAAACCAGACTGGCTCCCTCCGAAAATGCTTCTTGTCACCAAACAGGACATCAATCTTGTCATTGCCGATTGGTGAGCAAGAGAGGCCTGGCACAATGCGGTGGAACACAGTCCTGGTAGGCTGAAGCTGTTTTTCTTTGATGCCCAACTTCTCCATGGTGTCGTGGTACATGATGTTGATGCTGCTACCGCCGTCTACCAGTACTCGGGAGAAACGACAGGCCCACCTGTCGGTGGAGAGAGTCGCATCCAGAACCAAGGCGTAGGCCCCTGGTGATGGCATGACAGCCGGGTGATCTTCTCGGCTCCAGCTGACGGGCCTCTCAGACCAGTGCATGAATTCTGGGGCTTCGATGGCAACGGTGTTGACTTCTCTGCGCTGTTGGCGCCGGCTGTGCCTATCGTCCGCTTGGCTTGTGAAGACGACGTAGGCTCCATTTTCTTCCGGGAAAACGTCCTGGACCTGGCCACCCGGACGAGCAGCCGGTGGATTGGGAGGCGGGGCCGCCTGCCCAGCAGGCGGCGGTGGCAGAGCTTCTCCTCTGGCAATCCGTGTGAGCCAATGACACTTTCGCATGGTGTGGTTGGAAGGCTTCACGCCACTATGGAACTTGCAGGGGCGTCCAGGGCTTGGTCGAAGGAGAAAGCTGGCTGCCAGGCTGGCTTGCCGCCCTTCTGGCGCTTGGACCATGCTTGTGCTTCTGGCTACTGGCCATCAACTGCTGCCACCAGCCGGCTGTTGGCAGCCGGCGCGTGGGTCTTGCGTTTGTGGTCGTTCGGCTGCTGGCGTCGGCTGGACTCTCCAGCCGGCGTTTTGGGAATTGGGGGAGTCATCTTTCCAGAAGCATCTACTTGCAGCTCTGTCTTCATGGAGGAGTCAGCGGTGGCATACTTGTCTTCTATGCTCAGCAGCTCGTCCAGCGTGGCAGGCTCGTCGCAGAGGAGTTTGTGCTTGAGCAAGGTGCCTTCTTTGCACCCGGCCGTAAAATACTCGATCGCTTGTACCTCGTGCACTCCCTCGCAAGAGTTTCGCAGTTCTACCCAACGCGTCAGATAATCACGGGCTGACTCATCTGGGGCTTGAACACATAGGGAGAGATGGCGCGGCTTGGGAGGACGCTTGTAGGTGCTGGTGAAGTTGCGAGTGAAGGCGTCGGTGAAGTCCAACCAACCGTTGATGCTGTTGGGTTTGAGCTGTTCAGCCACGTCCGGGCCGTGCCCTGGAGCATTAGTGGCACGTACTTCACCGCAACACACCTGTTGCCGGTTGCTATGCTGACGGCTGTGGAGTAATCCACCAGCCAGTCCTCTGGCTTCACTGATCCGTTGTACTTGGGGGTGTCTCTGGGGAGCGAGAAGCCCTTGGGGAAAGGCTCCTTACGGATGCGGGGGCCGAAACAGGCCGGGCCGAGGTCATCTTCTTCTTCGACCGCCTGAGACTGAGCCAGTCGGTCAAGGCGGTGGCGGGCGTCGTTCTCCCCAACCCCTTCACGGCGGCCCAAGCGTCTTGCCAGAGAGGGGTGGTCAACAAGCGGAGGAGACACACGCCTCTCCCGCCTAGGAGGAGGCGGGTGTTCCTCTCGCCGCTCTACGGCCCTTGGGCGGCCGTCTTCGTCGCGCTCGATGGTGATGCGAGTCTGCCGGCTGCGGCTAGCAGCCGGCTCTGAGTATCGACGGTTGGGGGCGCCGACTGTTGGAGAGCGGGACGTAGCTCCTTGCTCCCACCGAAGGGGGCGGTTATCAGCCTGCGCGCCGACCTCTGATGCCCGGCGACGGGCCTC
This sequence comes from Secale cereale, assembly GCA_902687465.1. NCBI lineage: Eukaryota > Viridiplantae > Streptophyta > Magnoliopsida > Poales > Poaceae > Secale > Secale cereale. Next base: position 714,152,712 of record LR738710.1, on the reverse strand, counting down.
CTGCTGCACAGCAGCCGCGTTGAGGAGCTGGCGGGCGCGCTGAGTCATGCAACGAAGCTCATCTCCCTCCAAGTGGCCCATCAAATCGACTGCCGCCTGGGCAGCCCTTAGGTTCTCCGACGGAGTGAGGTACATAGGTCGTGGGGCTCCCAGCATGTCTGCTAGCACCCCTCCGCGATCGCGAACGGCACCAGCCCGGCTAGGCTCGCCAGCAGCCGGCGTGCCGCCTATGGCGCGGTCCATCTCGCGGCGGTAGGCTTCAGTGAGGCGTCGGGAAGCGGCCAGCTTGTTAGCGTTGTCGAGGAGCGAGACGCGAAGTGCCTCAAGCGCCACGCCGTCTGCCCCCGCCGCAACACGTGCGGCGAGGTTCTGTAGGGCGGGCTGGAGCGGGTCTTGGCCCGACGCGCCAGACGGCTCGTCGTGGTTGGTGGCGAGCACCTCCGTGACGGTGCTGGCGGTCATGCCGCCCGTTAGAGCAGGGAGGGGGTCGTCGATGATCTCCACGTGCTCGGGGAAGGAATCGACGGGCTTTGCGTCGAGGTCGATGATCATGTCTACTGGTGGGTCAGAAGAGCCCACTGACTCCACGTCAGAGGCGCGCTCGTCGACGATGTGGAGTTTGTCGAGGAGCTCGACGAGGCAGCTCTCCGGAGCTACTGGCTCGGCCGCCGGAGAGGGCTCGTCATGAATGTGGACGCCGCCGAGAAGGTCGGCGAGTCCACTCGCGGCGCATGCGGCCTCGGCGCCGCGAAGCACCCCGGTATCCACGCCTGCAGGCGTGCCAGGCTGGCTGTGCTCGCCAGGGAGGAACAAAGTTCCCGTCCAGAATATGTCTCCGAACAACGGTGCACCTAGCCCCATGGTGGGCGCTAAATGTCGGGGTTTTGGGGCGACATATGCCAACGGATGGCTTATCATGCATGGGGTCAATAAAGTGTCGCCGGTCCCTGGAAGCGGAATAAGGCGGAACTTAGGACGCATACGGATCTTACCCAGGTTCGGGGCTCTCCGTGGAGATAACACCCCTAGTCCTGCTCTGCGGGGACTCCGCGTCATGACTAATGTCACTAGGGTAGCTACAAGGTTGCTCCTCGAGCTGTGTCATCTAGAGGAGGAAGATGAGCAAGGCTAGCTCACTACCTTTGCTCTATGGAATTGGGATGGTAGCTAGGGTTTCTCTCTCTCTCTCTATGTGTGTATCTCTCTTCCTTCTAGAGTTCAACATTCTAACCCCTCCTCATGCAGGACCCTGGGGGTTTATATAGGCCTACCCCCCAGGGGTACAATGGTAATCTCGACGGAGTGGCCCCCGGTTGTCAGCGTCTTCTGGTGCCGGCTTCACCGCCTGTCTGCTGAGGCCCGCCGCCTGCGGGCCCACGTAATTGCCTTTCGCTGTAGGCGTGCTTCTGCTGACGGCAGCATCGCCAGGAGGGAAGTGGATATAGTGTCGCCGTCTCCTGCCGTACACTGCCACCACGTACCGTCTTGTCATCTTGATGAGGTTCAGACTTCTAGGTCGGGGTTTGCCGTCTGTTACCAGGCGGGCCGCCTCCCCTGGCCGCCTACCAGGGGCGGCTTGTTTCTGTGTTGATCACTGGCCGGTGGGCCCAGCCGCGTGCTGGCCCCGCCGTCTGTGGGTAGTGGGATCGTGGCTTCCTCTGACCGAAGCTTGGTCACTGGCAGCGTGGCTACAGTGGCACGCCGCTTAAGAGACGGTCATAAGGTACACATTCACTGTAGCCACGGCCTTATGGATTTTCTAAGGACGTGCTCAACTGTAGCCATGCCTCAGCTGCGCGGTGGTCCCCCAGCACGCATCCCGTGGGAGAGGCGTAGGACCATCTGCTAGCTGCTGGTTGTGGGACTGTCGCCTGTTTGGGCCCCTGCCGCCTGCTGGCAGCCGGCTCCTAGGGTAAGTTTATCCTAAGAGGCGGCCCGATGAGCAGACGGCCGGGGGGTAACAGGCGGCCCCAAATTTATCTTAAAATACCATGGGTGGTCAATGAGGACATTCGTGATCAATATCTCTGACAAGGGGTTTATCTTCCTTTTAAAAAAAACAAGTACACTGTACATATCGTATGCATTATTTTTGTAGAGTGGCGTGGGACGGTCCTGCTGAGAAAGAAATATCTCGCCACAAATACAATATATCATCATACTAGTATAGAAACTAGGTAGGAAGTGGAGCTTGCCGCACCAGATATCACCGTTGTCGGGTACAGTCATATCCAATATCGATAATACAGTCAACGGGACAACTAATTTTCTGGTCCAAACGAAAAAAAGAAACAATCGCTCTATCCAGAAAGACATCATCGAATTCAGCACGGTTATGAGAATATAAAAGCTAATAAGAGAACAAAAACTCATATTGCCAACAATAAGTTCAATGCAAAAGAAGCACGCATGCAATTTGTCTCAGCCCTAACCATGCATTTGGTATTTCACATAATATGACATAGATCAAAAGCACTAATTGGGAGCATGAAATTTGCATAATTAATTATTAAAATGGCCATGCGACTTGATAGCTACCAACAAAAAAATATAAAAAAGTGGCCATGCGACTTGAAAGGAGCACATATGTTTGACAACTTAACAAAGTGTATGAGAGATTTAAATTAATGGTGGCCTCACTTGTTCATATGATAACTGAAACACACACCACAACTTTCTTCCTATATTATTCGTAGACCTTAAATTCAACTCTAAACCGTTCAACATTCCTCTGTTTGACTGCGGTAAGAAAACTCGTCCAATTCGCCACAACAAATAGTCAAATGCAACCTAAGGAAGTTCGCCACAACAAAGTCTTCGATCCCAAACTGACAGCAACTTCCATATATGAACATAATGTGTCAAACATGTTATGTACAAAAGCGACCACTGCCTCACTGGAACATCTTAGATCAATTGGTTGACCTGGTACTTTCTTCACTTTGTCCCTACAAAAGAACTTGCACGTTTGAGCAATCTTGGAAAATGAGAATTTGTCCAAATTTGTGAGTTTCCTTTTATTCTAAATTTCTAATGATTTAAAAAGTAGAGGATGTACTGCAAACATGTTACAAAAGATATCCTTATCAAAACATCATATCATACGGCGAACTATAAAAATATATGCACTCACTGATAACAAATCAAATCTGTTCTAAGGCACCATAGGAAAGGAAACTCATGAGAGACCTCCTAACCGGTGCCTTATGTGTCGGTCAGGGGTACTAGCAACCACGCGGCTGCAGATATTGTCCGACACATCAAGTGTCGAGGTGATCGGTCGGTAAGGTGCTTTGGTGCACTCAGTCAAACAGGTGACCAGCCAACCGTTGACTTTTGAAAAAAAAATGAAAAAACTTTTGTGAATTCAAAAAAGTTCATTAATTCGAAAAAAGTTAGAAGATTTGAAAAAGTTGATCGGTCTTGAAAAAATCATTAATTTGAAAAAGATCATTGATTTTTAAAAAAGCAATCACGGATTTGGAAATTGTACACCTGTTTTTTATATAAGTTCAAAAATATTTTAAAAACCATATTTTTTGAATAGAAGATACTCCTTCCATCCCAAAATTCTTGTCTTAGATTCATCTAGATAGGGAAGTATCTAACACTAAAATGTGACTAGATACATCCGTATTTAGACCAATTAAAGACAATAATTTTTGGACGGAGGGAGTAGTAAATTTGGTAAATGTTTGCCAATTTGACTATATTCATGCATTTCTAGAAATCTCGCGGGATTAAAAAATGTTCATAAATTTGAAAAAAAACATGTGCTTGAAAAAGGTTCATGAATTTGGAAAAGTTCACGCATACAAATGGGAAAAAGAAAGAAGAAATAGAAAAATAACAAAAGTAAGTAAACAAAAATGATAAAGAAAAACATAATAACCCGTACAAACACAAGTTGAGAAAAACCAAAAATGAATGTTGGAACCTTCCAGAAGCTTCACAAAACCGACCTAGTAAGCTTTTCCATTATTTAGGCAAACCGACCTAGGAAGTTGCTCAAAGCTTCGCAAGACCGGGAGAGCTTCCGGCGAGAACTGGCTGATGGGCTGGCCCAATGCAATCTAATGGTATGCTTCGGTTTGAGAAACAACTAAAACTGACGCATAAAACATCAAATAAAAGTGGCTTTCCCTAAACGGCACCTGTTGCGCCTGTTACAGGCATCGGCGCAAAAGGGCGCACCCCCTCCCCTCGCGCCGCGCTGGGCCGACCCTTTATAGAATTTTTATTTTCTTTTCTGTACTACACAAAAAAATGCGCGTGATCAGTATCAATCTCGTAACCTCTTGGTTGATTACAAATGGAGGTAACTAATTAGTCACATTTCCCCATTTGTCTTTTTAATTATTTCTTCTTCTTTTCTTCTTTTTTGTAAACGCGTGAACTGTTTTCATTAAATTCGCTGAACTTTTCTTTCAAATACGGTGAACTTTTTTTTCAAATTTGATGAACTTTTTTCAAAGCCGACAAACTTTTTTTCAAATTTGATGACCTTTTTCCAAACCCGATGACATTTCATTCAAATTCAATGATTTTCTCGAAATTGATGAACTTCTCTAATTTTTTGATGATTTTTTGTGAACTTCTATGTTATTTTAGACGAGTCATCAAGTGATCCGAACTAAAAAAAAATCTAGCGATGATCGAGCTAAGGAGCACCTGCCCGTGATCGAGGGCCGGCCCAAATTCCATCTCCTGTTGGCGCTAGACCCCTGTTCGGGCACTCAGAGTGCCCTATAAGAGCTCCCAATAAAAGTCGGGAACTAACGAATTATTCATTTGTTTTCTGATCTCTCGGTTACTAGGCATGGATGGGCTCTTTCTATTTACCGAAGTATCTAATGGGCAAGACCACTGTGGCTATCTTGTAGCTACATCACCTTTTGTAGATAAGTACGTAAACCGGGAGCAACTAATAAGGGGAATCCTTTCCAGAGCTTTCATGGTGATCACATCGGTTCTGACGCGCTGCCCATTAGTTTTCTCCTCCTCACACTCTAGGGGTTTGACAAGTTGTGTAGAAGGTAAACAAATTTCGCTTCTTCCTTTTTTTGTTAGGGAGAAATGAGTACTTCCTTCGTCCGATAATATTCGATGTTTTTTGACACTAGTGTAGTGCCAAAAAATGTCTTACATTACGAGACGGAGAAAGTACATGCTAATTAAGATTATTGCATTTTAGGTGATCTCAATAAATCATTCATCCTCTCCATTAGATGATTCCTCGTCCCTCCTTTGAAGAGAAATATGACATGACCTAGGAGCAGGACATTACTTTGATCTTGATGATGCACAAGAACAATAAGCCGAAGGTTTTCAGGCGTGAGTTAACTTGGAAGGATAACCATCAAACAAACTTCGAATTGGGTGGAACTTTATATGTGGCCTCTCTAGACTATGACAAGGACACACAATATGAAAAAAAAAATGTTCTTGCAATATAAGAAAGTGAGTACGTGACATTATAAAAATGCATTCACTCGTTTCAAGAAAATGTCAATGACATTTACAAAATGTTTATAAAAATATAAAAATGTTTTCATACAGTGTTTATAATTTTTTTAATGAACATTAAATAAATACTCAATGTGTATTCCGAAAATGGAAAATGTATTTAAGAAAACTGTACCTTGTCTATTAAAAAAATTAACGTGAATAAAAATGTTTTATTGTATACACTTAAAATGTACATTGTGTATAAAAAAGTGGACATGTGTTAAAAACAAAGGCAATAATGAAAAGAATAAAAATCATAGAAAATCTAAGAAAACCAGTGAAAAAATAGCGAATAGCAAAAAAGGAAGAAAATCAGGTGACCAAACAAAGAAAAACACAAAAAACCATAGAAACCGGTGAACAGGCAAAGAAATCTGAAAAACAACGAAAAGCGAAAAGGAAAAACCGTTCAAAACCGAAGAAAAACCAAGCGAGCGAGGGAAGGGAAGCAGACAGCGAGCGAGCGGGCGAATGCTTCAGGCCAGATGTAAGGGCATCCACAATGGGGGTGCTTAGCCCAGGCGCCAGGGATTAAATCCTTGCCGTTTTCTCTAAATCCCATCGGGTGCCAGGTTTTTGGCTGGCATCGATGCCAGTTCAGTCGCCGGACGCCTAATTCCTTTTCTTCACGTACGAGCGATTTTAACCAACGCTAGATTTTTTTTTACATAGGAAACTAATTCCGTTAGCGCTAAAACAAAGAGCCCTGCGTTGTAGGAACAGACTCTCACACGGACGCCAGTTCAATAATTAATATTTTTTAATTTTCTAAGCGCCTGCACAAGCACCCTGCAATGAAGATGCCCTAATACGTCTCGGTACGGGGGACACATAGCCCTGGCAAACTTCCTACTCGCTCCATGAATTTTTACGTTGAGGCGTTACTGGGCCAGCTCAATATGAGTTACTACAGGACCGGCTTTTTGGCATGTTTTTTTCACTCTATGTTGGTTTTTATCATTTTTTTGGCTTTTTTATTTGCTATGTTTCTTTAGCGATTTTCTTTGATTTTCTCGGTTCTCACCTTTTCCTTTTATGTTTATCCTTTCCTTTTCTATATCGGGGTTCGACATTTTTTTTTGTGTCTTTTGGTTTTCACTGTTTGTTTATAGCTTTTTGGTTTTTTGGATTCTCTGTTGTTATTTTTTCGGTTTTCACACACGCTGTACAATTTTCACATGTCTACTTTTTGGATTTTGTGATGTTTAACATATTCAAGTACATGATTAATATACCACGTAACACAAAGGGTAGGCAATCCAAATAATTCAAAAAATACATTATTAATATTTTTTTCAAATATATCTCGTTTGAGGCAACGCTAGTTTTTTTAGAGGTGGCAACGTTAGCTTTTATCTCGCGCCAAACGAGATATAGGTGCTCCCCTCCCGTTTACGTCCGCGGCCAGCCCGACCGAGGGAGAGCAGGCCGTGCTGCCCATGGGCTCTTTTGCAGCTTCGCTTCCTTGTGCGCGCTGCACTCCATGGTAGGTCGTAGGTGTCGCGTGGCGTGGGGGTGGACGCGCGAGAGTCGGCCCCGGCCACCGCCAATCGCTGCTCGTCGCTCGACCGCGGCGCGCAGGAAAACCAACCAACCAATAGCGGTGGCCGGCTGCTTCGTACCTGTCGCTACTACTACGCCAAGAGCCGGATCGAGCCCAGTGCGACGAGCGCCCGTGGGGGCCTCGGCAACAGTGGAGCACGCCCCGGCCGATGGCTGTGCCGTCCCAGAGCGCCGACACCAAGTACCGCGACCCACGCGCGACGGTGACCCGCGCCTGGGTCGCGCGGGGCGGGTCCCCCGTCCCGCCCGATCGGGTCAAACGCGAAGCACGTCGTCAAGCGAAACCTGTCAAAGTTCACAGGCCGCCGGGCGAGGAGACGCCGAGACCGCGAAAGCTGTAGACTGCATCCACAGTGCCCGCCCGGCATGCGCCCCGGCCCTCAGCTCGCAGACCCTACGACGTGCCCGTGGCAGGTAATCGATCCTGTCAATTTGTCCGATTTGTCTTCTTGCTGATCCGATCCAGTGCTGTTAATCATGATTAAAGAGACCTTCCCATCCCCTTCAAAAATGTAGATCCACCGGCCGTGAGATGTTTCTTTTTTCGGGGAGACCGTCCGTGAGATGTTAAGGGCCAGTTCTTTTGGTGTTTTTTTGGCTTCCAGAATAAGTTATTCCCAACCTAGCTTATTATAGAAGCTCAACCAAATAATTCTTTTTACAAGCCTATTAGTCAAGTCTTAACAATTAGGTTTCTAAAAAATAAATTAGTTGAGCTTATAGAATAAGCTGGGTAGGGGCAGCTTATTTCAATTTATTGTAGAAGCCATCAAAATAACTGGCCCTAACACTGCTTTGTTTTACTTACATCGCTGACCTAAGCTTCCGCGCCCACGTCGGCCCGGGGAGATCGATCTGTATCGAAGGTTGCGCAACCTGTACCTAGGGTTCATCCATCCAACGCATTCATCGACGGTCTTAGAGTTTTTATTTTCTAATCGAGTGATCAGGGTTTTTCTTTCTCATCGGCCGATTGATCTTTTTTAATCTAAGACCAGTTTATGTTGATCGCCCCGCTACTCCGACCTTTGTCGGCGACCAGACCGGCCACCTATTCGCTTCTTGGTCCACACATCGATCTACACCGACCATCGGCATCGCCTTCTTCAATCGGGATGCCACCACCCGCGCGGCACAACCGACCATAGCAGTCGTGTGTCCTTTCCCTGTAGGTTGTTGTGAAGATCGTCACCAAGTACACACGTCCCTCCACCGTTCGAGCAATGTGTTGACGCTGTGTCGACCCTTCGGGCTGCAATGTCGCTGCTATGTGGTCCACCCCACTGTTGCACCGACTCGCGAGCTGCAGTTATGCGACCCCCACCGGCCGTAGCGTCAGTGCATGCGGTCCACATTCGCATCTCCCCGCATTGACGTCTACCTTGGCATTCGTTGTGCCGCCTCCCTAGGCGTCGGATCGCCACCGTCTATGCATGGTCTTCGTCATGCTATTGAGTTCTTCCTCACCTACCTAGAGCACCGTCACTGTGATTCTATAGGCAACAAATGTGGCCCTTTCAGGCTATCTTTAATACCATCGGCCACATCTTTGTCTCCTTCCAGCAGACGCTTGTCGCGGGCGTCTTCGTCTCTTCTGACCACTTCATCTACTTCAGTAACCATGGGAAATATCAGCATCTTCCATTCCCATGCCGTTTTGGTCGCACCTGTCCTGGAGGCCTCCTTTACTGGTCCTTTCGACATGGCGTACCGTTCCTGCTGGTCCCTTTTTACGTATGCCCAATGCTAGCTACGCAGACGTGTGCATTCGTCCCTAACGTATCCGCGGGACTGGCAAACCTGGTGCTACACCACGTCTACGACGACTTCGAGAACATTGTCTTCGGTATCGACACCCTACTTCATTACTGCCGCAATCACATCCCTGTTTTCTTCTTGACGCATCCCTACATCCCCAACTACACTACAGTTCCTTGCGCCCGCGAATCCACAAGCGATGGAGAGGACCCCCGTGGGTCCCACTACCCACCAGGGCATGCCAGGGGGCTGGGGTGTGCCCTGGTGTCTTGTGGGCCCCACGGTCCCTCTCTCGTGGACTTCTTTGGCTTGCTGGATGTCTTCTGGTTCAAAAAAAATTCTCTAAAAAGTTTTGTTGCATTTGGACTCCTTTGATATTGATATTCTACAAAGTGAAAAACAAGCAGGAAAAAAACAACTAGCACTAGGCACTATGTCAATAGGTTAGTACTAAAAATGATATAAAGTTGCTAGAAAACAATTGTAATACATCCAATAATGATAATATAACAGAATGGAACAATAAAAAATTTATAGATACGCTGGAGACGTGTCAAGCAGCCCCTGGTCGCCACCGTCGCAAGATCCGTCGAGGACCCGCCCCTCCATCTCTCGGCGAGGAAGCCGTTGGCCACCAGCGCCACGGGATCCGACGAGCACCCGCTCCTCCATCTCCCAACATGGAAGTCGCTGGCCGCCGGCGCCGCGGGATCCAGCGAGCACCCGCCCCTCCTTCTCCCAGCGAGGAAGCCGCTGATCGCCGACACCGTTATTCCAGCCGAGACCCGGTGGCTACTGTTGGGGATCGGTGCAGAAAATCAAAAAAATTCCTACGTATCACCAAGATCCATCTAAGGAGTCTACTAGCAACAGAGGGGAGTGCATCTTCATACCTTTGAAGATTGCGATGCGGAAGTGTTGCAAGAACGCGGTTGGTGGAGTCGTACATGAAACGATTCAGATCGCGATCGAATCCGATCTAAGTGCCGAACAACGGCGCCTCCGCGTTCAACACACGTGCAACCCGGTGACGTCTCCCGCGCCTTGATCCAGCAAGGGGAGAGGGACACGTTGGGGAAGACTCCGTCCAGCAGCAGCACGACGACGTGGTGGTGGTGGAGGAGCGTGGCACTCCAGCAGGGCTTCGCCAAGCTCCGCAAGAGACGAGGAGGGAGAGGGGTAGGGCTGCACCAAGAGAGAGAGAGGAACTCGTGCATCTGGCAGCCCCGAAACCCCACATATATATAGGGGGAGGGGAGGGGCTGCGCCCCCATATAGGGTTTCCCCCTAGGGGCGGCGGCAGCCCCTATATCCCATCTAGGGGGCGGCCAGGAGGGGGGGGGGAGAGGGAGGCGCCCTAGGATAGGCCTTAAGGCCCATCTGGACATAGGGTTTGCCCCCTCTCTCATCCCCTGCGTCCTGGGCCTTGGTGGGGGGGGCACCAGCCCACCCAGGGCTGGTCCCTTCCCACACTTAGCCGACGCAAGCCTCTGGGGCTGGTGGCCCCTCCCGGTGGACCCCCGGAACCCTTCCGGTGGTCCAGTACGTTACCGATAACGCCCAGAACAATTTCGGTGACCAAAACGGGACTTCCCATATATAAGTCTTTACCTCCGGACCATTCCGGAACTCCTCGTGACGTCCGGGATCTCATCCGAGACTCCGAACAACATTCAGTCACCACATACTACATTCCCTGTAACCCTAGCGTCATCGAACTTTAAGTGTGTAGACCCTACGAGTTCGGGAACCATGCAATCATGACCGAGACAAATCTCCGGCCAATAACCAACAGCGGGATATGGATACCCATGTTGGCTCCCACATGTTCCACGATGATCTCATCGGATGAACCACGATGTCAAGGATTCAATCAATCCCGTATACGATTCCCTTTGTCTAGCGGTATAGTACTTGTCCGAGATTCGATCGTCGGTATATCGATACCTCGTTATGGCAAGTCTCTTTACTCGTTCCGTAACACATCATCCCGTGACCAACCCCTTAGTCACATTGAGCTCATTACGATGGTGTCTTACCGAGTGGGCCCAGAGATACCTCTCCATCATACGGAGTGACAAATCCCAATCTCGATTCGTGCCAACCCAACAGATACTTTTAGAGATACCCGTAGTGTACCTTTATAGCCACCCAGTTACGTTGTGACGTTTGGCACACCCAAAGTATTCCTACGGTATCCGGAAGTTGCACAACCTCATGGTCTAAGGAAAGGATACTTGACATTGGAAAAGCTTTAGCATAAAAACTACACGATCTTGTGCTAGGCTTAGGATTAGGTCTTGTCCATCACATCATTATCCTAATGATGTGATCCCGTTGTCAATGACATCCAATGTCCATGGTCAAGAAACCCATCAATTGATCAACGAGCTAGTCAACTAGAGGCTCACTAAGGACATGTTGTGGTCTATGTATTCACACATGTATTACTGTTTCCGGATAATAAAATTAAAGCATGAACAATAGACAATTATCATGAACAAGGAAATATAATAATAACCATTTTATTATTGTCTCTAGGACATATTTCCAACAGTCTCCCACTTGCACTAGAGTCAATAATCTAGTTACGTTGTGATGAATCGAACACTCATAGAGTTCTGGTGTTGATCATGTTTTCCTCGTGGAAGAGGTTTAGTCAACGGATCCGCGACATTAGATCCGTATGCACTTTACAAATATCTATGTCTCCATCTTGAATGTAATTTCGGATGGAGTTGAAACGGCTTTTGCTGTGCTTGGCCTTCTTGCGAAACCTGGGCTCCTTGGCAATGGCAATAGCTCCAGTGTTGTCATAGAAGAGAGTCCTCGGTCCCGACGCGCTTGGAATAACTCCTAGGTTGGTGATGAACTCCTTCATCCAGACTCCTTCCTGCGCTGCTTCAGAAGCTGCTATGTACTCCGCTTCACATGTAGATGCCGCCACGACGCTTTGCTTGCAACTGCACCAGCTGACTGCCCCTCCATTCAAAATATACACGTATCCGGTTTGTGACTTGGAGTCATCCAGATCTGTGTCGAAGCTAGCATCGACGTAACCCTTTACGACGAGCTCTTCGTCACCTCCATAAACGAGAAACATATCCTTAGTCATTTTCAGGTACTTCAGGATGTTCTTGACCGCTGTCTAGTGTTCCATACCGGGATCACTTTGGTACCTGCCCACCAAACTTATGGCAAGGTTCACATCAGGTCTGGTACACAGCATGGCATACATAACAGAAACTATGGCCGAGGCATAGGGGATGACACTCATCTTTTCTCTATCTTCTGCCGAGGTCGGGCATTGAGCTGTGCTCAATCTCATACCTTGCAATACAGGCAAGAACCCTTTCTTGGACTGATCCATATTGAACTTTTTCAATGTGCTTTGTGAAAGACCAATGAGGCGTCTTGATCTATCTCTATAGATCTTGATGCCTAATATGTAAGCAGCTTCTCCAAGGTCCTTCATTGAAAAACTTTTATTCAAGTAGGCCTTTATGCTTTCCAAGAATTCTACATCATTTCCCATCAGCAATATGTCATCCACATATAATATTAGAAATACTACAGAGCTCCCACTCACTTTCTTGTAAATACAGGCTTCTCCCCAAGTCTGTATAAACCCAAACGCTTTGATCACCTCATCAAAGCGAATGTTCCAACTCCGAGATGCTTGCACCTGCCCATAGATGGAGCGCTGGAGCTTGTATACCTTGTCAGCGTTCTCAGGATCGACAAAACCTTCCGGATGCATCATATACAGTTCTTCCTTAAGGAAGACGTTTAGGAATGCCGTTTTGACGTCCATTTGCCATATCTCATAATCATAAAATGCGACAATTTCTAACATGATTCGAACGGACTTCAGCATCCCTACGAGAGAGAAAGTCTCGTCGTAGTCAATTCGTTGAACTTGTCGATAACCTTTAGCAACAAGCCGAGCCTTATAGATGGTCACATTACCATCCGTGTCAGTCTTCTTCTTAAAGATCCATTTATTTTCTACGGCTTGCCGCTCATCGGGCAAGTCAACCAAAGTCCATACTTTGTTATCATACATGGATCCTATCTCGGATTTCATGGATTCAAGCCATTTGTTGGAACCCGGGCCTGCCATCGCTTCTTCATAGTTCGAAGGTTCACCGTTGTCTAACAACATGATTTCCAGGACAGGGTTGCCATACCACTCTGGTGCGGAACGTGTCCTTGTGGACCTACGAAGTTCAGCAGTAACTTGATCTGAAGCTTCATGATAATTATCATTAACTTCCTCTCTAGTCGGTGCAAGCATCACATAAACATCTTCCTGCGCTGCGCTACTTTCCGGTTCGGAAGGGGTGACAATCACCTCATCAAGTTCCACTTTCCTCCCACTTACTTCTTTGGAGAGAAACTCTTTCTCCAGAAAGGATCCATTCTTGGCAACAAAGACCTTGCCTTCGGATCTGAGGTAGAAGGTATACCCAATAGTTTCCTTAGGGTATCCTATGAACACGCATTTTTCCGATTTGGGTTCGAGCTTTTCAGGTTGAAGTTTCTTGACATAAGCATCGCATCCCCAAACTTTTAGAAACGACAACTTAGGTTTCTTTCCGAACCATAGTTCATACGGTGTCGTCTCAATGGATTTAGACGGTGCCCTATTTAAATTGAATGCGGCAGTCTCTAAAGCATAACCCCAGAATGATAGCGGTAAGTCGGTAAGAGACATCATAGATTGCACCATGTCCAACAGAGTACGATTACGACGTTCGGATACACCATTACGTTGAGGTGTTCCAAGCGGCGTCAATTGTGAAATAATTCCACATTTTCTTAGGTGCGTGCCAAATTCATGACTTAAATATTCTCCTCCATGATCTGATCGTAAGAACTTTATTTTTCTGTCACGCTGATTCTCAACCTCATTCTGAAATCCCTTGAACTTTTCAAAGGTCTCAGACTTGTGTTTCATCAAGTAGACATACCCATATCTACTTAAGTCATCAAGTGAGGGTGAGAACATAACGATAGCCACCGCGAGCTTCAACACTCATTGGACCACACACATCAGTATGTATGATTTCCAATAAGTTGGTTGCTCGCTCCATTGTTCCGGAGAACGGAGTCTTGGTCATCTTGCCCAAGAGGCATAGTTCGCACGTGTCAAATGATTCATAATCAAGAGACTCCAAAAGTCCATCTGCATGGAGCTTATTCATACGTTTGACACCAATATGACCATGGCGGCAGTGCCACAAGTATGTGGGACTATCATTATCAACCTTACATCTTTTGGCATCCACACTAAGAATATGTGTAACATCACGTTCGAGATTCATTAAGAATAAACCATTGACCAGCGGGGCATGACCATAAAACATTTATCTCATATAAATAGAACAACCATTATTCTCATATTTAAATGAGTAGCCATCTCGCATTAGACGAGATCCAGATACAACATTCATGCTCAAAGCTGGTACTAAATAACAATTATTGAGGTTTAACACTAATCCCGAAGGTAGATGTAGAGGTAGCATGCCGACGACGATCACATCGACCTTGGAACCAGTCCCGACGCGCACCGTCACCTCGTCCTTCGCCAGTCTCCGCTTATTCCGTAGCTCCTGCTTTGAGTTACAAATGTGAGCAACTGTGCCGGTATCAAATACCTAGGAGGTACTACGAGTGCTAGTAAGGTACACATCAATAACATGTATATCACATATACCTTTGACGTTTCCGGCCTTCTTATCCGCCAAGTATTTGGGACAGTTTCGCTTCCAGTGACCCGTTCCCTTGCAATAAAAGCACTCAGTCTCAGGCTTGGCTCCATTCTTTGGCTTCTTCCCGGCAACTTGCTTACCGGGCGCGGCAACTCCTTTGCCGTCCTTCTTGAAGTTCTTCTTACCCTTGTCTTTCTTGAAATTAGTGGTTTTATTCACCATCAACACTTGATGTTCCTTTTTGATCTCCACCTCCGCTGATTTCAGCATTGAATATACCTCAGGAATGGACTTCTCCATCCCCTGCATATTGAAGTTCATCACGAAGCTGTTGTAGCTCGGTGGGAGCGACTGGAGGATTCTCTCAACGACCGCATCATCTGGGAGGTTAATTCCCAACTGAGACAAGCGATTGTGCAACCCAGACATTTTGAGTATATGCTTGCTGATAGAACTATTCTCCTCCATCTTACAACTGTAGAACTTGTCGGAGACTTCATATCTCTCGACTCGGGCATGAGCTTGAATAACCATTTTCAGCTCTTGGAACATCTCATATGCTCCGTGCTGCTCAAAACGCTTTTGGAGCCCCTATTCTAAGCTGTAAAGCACGCCGCACTGAACCAGGGAGTAATCATCACTACGCGACTGCCAGGCATTCATAACATCTTGAGTTGCTGGGAAAACGGGTGCATCACCTAGCGGTGTGATACATCTCCAACGTATCTATAATTTTTGATTGTTCCATGCTATTATTTATGAAGTCTTGGATGTTTAATGGGCTTTATCATTCACTTTTATATCATTTTTGGGACTAACCTACTAACCGAATGGCCCAGTCCAGATTGCTGTTTTTTGCCTATTTCAGGGTTTTGCAGAAAAGGAATATCAAACGGAGTCCAAACGGAATGAAACCTTCGTGAGAGATATTTTGGGAGGAAATCACGCTCGAGAAACATCAGGACCAAGTCAGGGGGCAAGGGGCCTGCCCTCGAGGGTGGGGGGCGCGCCCCCCTTCCCAGGGCGCGCCCCTACCTCGAGGCTGGCCCACACGGCCCCCGGTGCCCTCATTCTTCCTATATATACCTATGTACCCCAGAAACTCCATACGCAGGGAGAAAACCCCAATTCCACCGCCGTAGCTGCTGTTCCCGTGGAGATCCCATCTTGGAGCCTGTTCCGGGAGGAGGATCCATCATGGAGGCCTTCATCATCATCATCATTGCCCTCACCATGAGTTGTGAGTAGTTTACCACAGACCTTCGGGTCCATAGCTAGTATCTAGATGGCTTCTTCTCTCTCTCTCTGGATCTCAATACAAAGTTCTCCTCGGTCTTCGAGGAGATCTATTCGATGTAATCTCTTTTTGCGGTGTGTTTGTCGAGATCCGATGAATTGTGAGTTTATGATCAAGGTTATCTATGAAAGATATTTGGTTCTTCTCTGAACTTTGTATGTGTGCTCATAATATCCTTGCAAGTCTCTTCGAATTATTGGTTTGGTTTGGCCTACTAGATCTATAGTTCTTGTAATGGGAGAAGTGCTTGGCTTTGGGTTCAATCTTGTAGTGTCCTTTCCCAATGACAGTAGGGGCAGCAAGGCACGTATTGTATTGTTGCCATCGAGGATAAAAAGATGGGGTTTTCATCATATTGCTTGAGTTTATCCCTCTACATCATGTCATCTTGCTTAAAGCATTACTCTGTTCGTATGAACTCAATACACTAGATGCATGCTGGATAGCGGTCGATGTGTGGAGTAATAGTAGTAGATGCAGGCATGAGTCGGTCTACTTGTCTCGGACGTGATGCCTATATACAATGATCATGCCTAGATAGTCTCATAATTATTCGCTTTTCTATCAATTGCTCGACAATAATTTGTTTACCCGCCGTAGAATATCGCTATCATGAGAGAAGCCACTAGAGAAAACTATGGCCCCCGGGTCTATTCTCAACATATCAATCTACATCTACTTTACTTTTCTTGCTTTTATTTGCTGTTTTATTAAACCAAAAATACCAAAAATATAATTACCATCTCTATCAGATCTCACTCTCGTAAGTGACCGTAAAGGGATTGACAACCCCTTATCGCGTTGGCTGCAAAGTTCTTATTTTTTTGTGCAGGTGTGAGGGACTGGCGCGTGGTCTTCTACTGGATTGATACCTTGGTTCTCAAAAACTGAGGGAAATACTTACGCTACTGTGCTGCATCTCTCTTTCCTCTTCAAGGGAATACAACGCAAGTTCAAGAGGTAGCAAGAAGAATTTCTGGCGCCGTTGTCGGGGAGGCTTACGCAAAAGTTATATACCAAGTACCTATCACAAACTCTTATCCTTCGCATTACAATTTTTTGCCTCCCGTTTTCCTCCTCCCCACTTCACCCTTGCCGTTTTATTTTCCCTTCTTCCGCCGTGTGTTTACCGTTCGCTTGCCTCTCGTTTGCTTGTGTGTTATGTGCCCTTAATTAGCTTGCATCTTCGCTTGCTAAAGTATGGATCCTCATCCACTTGCTAATCTTTTTAAGAGATCCAATTATGTTGAACCTATTGCTAGTGAGCTGCGTGCACTAGATTATCTTTATGGGGCTTTGCTTGAAATTTATGAATCTGAAAATTGTGAGGAATTGTTAAAAGAAAAAGTGATTCATGTTAGCTCCTTAAATAAAAAGCATGATTGCAATGATGTTACTATAATTTCTATTGATGTCAATTGTGCTAATGATATGGAAAACCCTAAGCTTGGGGATGCTTATTTTGCTATGCCCACTACTTGTTGCAATGATCATGATTGGGGTGATGCTTCTTACGATCTTGAAAATTTATTTAATCCCCATGATGAATATAAGATTGATAATAATGTTTGCATTAATATTGAAAGTGGGTTGGGAAGAGTGTCAACTTTACATCCCACATACTTTGATAATGTTCAATCTTACGAAACTTTTGATAAAAGTGGGTTTAGAGAGGTCATGACTTTAGTAAATGTTAATCCCACTATTTTGGAAGAGTGTCAACGTTGCATGCATGTGGATCGTGTTGAGAATATGTTATATGATAGCTATTTTGTTAAATTTGATCATGATCCTACATGCAATTATTATGAGAGAGGGAAATATGGTTGTAGAAATTTTCATGTTGCTAAATTACCTCTCTTCATGTTGAGATTGATCTTGTTTCTTTCTTCTTCCTTGCATATGCTAGATCTTTCTTGTCTTGGTAATTTGTTTCCTATAAGATGACTATGCATAGGAAGTATGTTAGACTTAGATGTATTTTTACATGTTTTATGATGCTCTCTTTGTGCTTCAATTCTTGTCTTTCATGTGAGCATCATTAAAATTACCGTGCCTAGCTAGGGGCATAAAACGATAGCGCTTGTTGGGAGGCAATCCAATTTTATGTTTTTTGTTTTTGTTGCTGTCAGGGAATAAATATTGCATCTAGCCTCTGATTAGATGTGGTTTCATGTTTTGTTTAGTGTTTGTGCCAAGTAGAACCTTTGGTAAGACTTGTGTGAAGTTTATATGATCTTGCTGCGAAAAACAGAATCGTTAGCTCTCGCTAAAGTAGTCTTCAGATTTTACTGGAGTGTGATTTTTAGTTGATTCTTTTTGCTGCCGATTGGTAGACAAATTTCTCAAATTTACCAATTTAATTTGAATTTTTTGGAGTTACAGAAGTAGGCGAACCCTGCAGATTACTACAGACTGTTCTGTCTTTGACAGATTCTGTTTTTCGTGTGTTGTTTGCTTATTCCGATGCATCTATGAGTAATATTGGAGGATATGAACCATAGGGAACTTGGAGTACAGTAGGTTTAACACCAATATAAACAAAGAATGAATTTATTGCTCTACTGATAACCCTAAACCGTAAGGGATCGAGATAGTCTTCGCGGGTAAGAATAACCCAATTTATAGATTCGACACACGGGGAGCCAAAAAGTATTTATAAGCTTTGACAGTTGAGTTGTCAATTCAACCGCACCTGAAATATACTTACTTGCAACAAAAGATAAGTGGTAACGGTGATATGATAGTGATGGTGGTGATAGTAAAAGTAAACAGCAAAAGTAAATAGCAAAAGTAAACAGCAAAAGTAGCAACTAGTAACCAGCAGGATTTAAAACACTGTAGGCTAGGGAGATGGATGGTTGGGCGCTGCATGGATGAGATATATCATGAATCTAACTTGGGGCAAGGCACACGGAAAAGTAACGATCATCTAGGCAGATATCAAACATTAGGCATGTATCCCACGGGTAGTTGTACGTGCTTGCAATAAGAACTTGCACAACATCTTTTGTCCTACCATCCCGCTACGAACGGGGCCAAAAGGAACTTATGGAGATTAAGGTGGTCCTGTCAAAGAGCACCGGAACAAAGCAATAAACTCAATGGATACATGTAATCCTCAAACTATGGACCATCCCCTTTGGTGTCCCAAGCTGTCACTTTTGGGATCGCTGGTTCCGGACCGTAATAGGTGCAAACATCTCATAGATAGGATCAAGAACAAAAATATATTCATGCAAACACATATGGTTCAGATCTGAAATCATGGCACTCGGGCCCTAAGTGACAAGCATTAAGAGCAACAAGTTGAAGCAAAGATGATAAACACCATAGTAGATGATAGGCAACATGCCCCCAACGATCTGATAAACTATTACATGATCTAACTCATCCAATCCCTACCATCCCCTTTGCCTACAGCAGGGAATTACTCACACATGGAAGGAGAAGTCATGGAGGGAGGATGGAGTGGTGATGATGATGACGATGGCGACGATCTCCCCTCTCCGGAGGCCAAATCAGCCTCCAGATTAGCCCTCCCGAAGAAGAACAGAGGGTGGCGGCGGCTCCGCGACGGAAACTGGGAAAACGACTTCTGTTCTGGGGTTTTCTCGTCACGGGATAAATACGGGTCAAAATAGGGCACCAGAGGGGGAAGGACCCGCCCAGGCGGCCTGGCGAGGCGGCCAGGGGTGGGGCCGCCTGGGCAGGGCGCCTGGAGCCCCCTGGCTCCCCTCTGGCCCCTCTTTTGGCACAAGGGCCCTTCGGGTGCGTGGATTTTCTGTGATTTTTCTTGGAATTTTCTGAGATACCTAAAAATCCGTTTTCCTGCACACAATAAAACCATACAGGCAGCTCTGCTGAAAACAGCGTCAGTCCGGGTTAGCTTAGTTCAAATCGTACAAGAATGAGGTCAAAACAATAGCAAAAGTGTTTGGAAAAGTAGATACGTTTGAGATGTATCAACTCCCCCAAGCTTAGCATATTGCTTGTCCTCAAGCAATTCAGTTCAACGAACTGGACGCGACAAAGAAAACTTTGACAAACTCTTTTGCTTCATTAGATGTATATAAGCATGTACTACGAAAAGAATCTAGCAAGTATTGAAACAATGCTATGAGGACAATGCACGGAGCAATCCTTCTTTCAAGTGACCAATCACGAATACCTAAAAGTAAATAATATACTACTGAAAATCAAGACAAGATTACATTGCACATAACTTGAGCATATTAGAGTGGTATCTCGCTAGCCTCCATGAGTGAAGCAAAACATAAATGCAGAAACTCCTCCGGAGTTTTAAAGGAGACTAGAACTAAGAATTTCAGAATAAATAATATCACAAGCATGCAGAAAACAATGTAATACTTTGGGACAATGCACATTACACTCAGAATGACAATTATGCTCTCCTAGTTGGTGCTTTGAAGAAAGAAGGTGGAGACTCTCGAACCGTGGAATTTGATGGCGAGGTTGAAAACCCATGGTTGGAAGCAAAGACTAAACATGTACCAGAGCTCTTGGTTTTTAAAAACAGAGGTAAAAATGTTTTTGAGAGATGAATATTTCGTCAACGAATGCTAGTAGACAACCCAATTACTTCTCGAGCTGGACAGGTTTCGAGGAACGGCTCCCGCACGGGGACGATCACATCCCCTTAATCTCCTTTGTTTATCACTGCCAAAAGTTTTCTGATTTCTCATGAACAAAGCGTGAAGGAGGGTTTGTTTGTTGTATTATCTTTTATGAGCCGGGCGCACTCATGCCAGTTCCTTCTCGTATTAGGGGTTTGCAGATTAGACATGCAATCCCGGGGTAAAACTTGTCCAACTTGAAAAGATCATGAACCAACTACTACTTCCTCATGAGCTAAAACAGAGGCACAAAACAGGGGTAAATTTGAATCATTTTGAGATGGTACAAGAAAGTCTTCGTTAGGATGGCAGGTAAATACCACATAGGAAGGTATGGTGGACTCATATGGAATAACTGGTTTGATAGGATTTGGATGCACAAGCAGAATTCCGCTTAGTGCGAGCGAAGGCTAGCAAGAAACTGGGAAGCGACCAACTAGAGAGCAATAACGGTCATAATCATGCAGAGCGACAAAGCAACATTGAATCGGGCATGAAAGTGATATAACTATTCTGAAACTCAAAGATCATCAAGGCAAAGCAGACTTTTTAGTCTTAAACATGTGTAAACATGTGCCAAGTCAATCCAAGAACTCTCCAAAGGGAAATACCACCTTAGTATACCAAACTATGAACAATGCAATGCATGTAAATCATTCCAATAACACATTATATACTCTAGCTATTTGAGATTAGCCACAAGGAAAGCATGAACCACTGGGAAAGCATTGTGAACATAGCACTATGTCGCTACAAGCTGGTCTCTAGATCATAAGTACAGGCATATGTACAAAAGTAGAAACAAGAAGAGTTCATACCGGTTTTCCTTGTTGCTTCCCTTCCGTCGATCTTCGTCATTACTGCCTTGTCACTTGCACGATCGAACGTAGGAAATATAATTAAATGCCATCACGGACTCTGAAAACAAATCAAACTAAAGAGAGAAAGGAAATCTTTTTGGGTTATTTCAAAGGTTGAACGAAAGCAAAAGTAAGAGAAAATCTTTTTGTTGTTTTTGCAAAGAAAGAGCACAGAAGAACGGGCAAAAACTTCAAAAAGATCAAAGCAAACAAAAATAAAACGGATAATACAATGGAAAAGTGAGAAGGGCACGTACTCCCCCAAGCTTAGGCTTTTGGCCTAAGTTGGTAGTAGCTACTGCCCCCAGGAGCCTCCTGCTCCGGGGTGGTGCTGGTGAGTCCAAGGGTCGTAAAAGGATTCCGGCGCGTACACCGAAGTCCTTGGATCCTCCCACGAAGAAGGGTCCGCACTCCAAGCAGAGGAAGACCCTTCACCAAACTGGGTGACGGTCTCCCCCTGAAAAGGTGGTGACTCACCGTGCTCCTCCTCGTCGGGCACAACCCCCTCCATGGGGTTATGAAACTGATGCTGGACCATGAACTCATCGAACTGGATAACATCAAAGGACCATCCATTCCTGCGAGAAAAATCAAACAAAAGAGGTGCAGGTAGATGGACCTTGCGTTCCGCGGTAGTTCCGAAACGCAAGATATAAACAAGGTTACCAAATTCAGAAGTCATGGTAACAAACTTATGCCTTTTCATAGCAGCAAGATCAAAACTTAAATAAGTAAAAGGCTTATCATCAGGGTGTGGGGTGCCTTTAAGATACTCTAAGATAAGTGTGGCATAAACGCCACCAAATAAATCTCCCTTGTTACCGTTCATAGCAAGGCGTCGAACAATTAGGGCACCCAAATTATAATCAAACCTCCCTGAGAGGGCGGCTGCCAGGATAGCAATATCCGGCGCAGAAATGTTGCTCGTGTTGTCACGAGCTAACACCCCTCTAGCAACATAATACGCAAAATACCTGAGGTGAGGGAATAAGATGCTGGAGATTTTTGACCGATGTATATCCCTTGTACCCATGCTGCAGAGAGAGTTGAGGACGATTCTCAGCTCGGAGGGCTGAGAGGTCATCTTCGCCGTCCGCCCAACGTTTGGCACACCTATTATTTCACAAAACTTTTCCAAGGGCATGGTCAAAAGATTATTGTAAATTTTAAACTCAATAGAACCAGTATCAGGGTTATATCTAAACTGTTAATGAAACCGGAGGTGAGTTTTTGATACTGAACAACACGGCACGTGACGAGCCGTGTCAGACCTGCATTAGCACAAAGATTATAAAACTCATCCTTAATTCCTGCAGCTTCAAGGAATTCATCACATGGGAACATCATCGCACGTGCTGGCTTTGTGTCTTCCAACAACTCTAGGGGCACATGATCTTCATTGTAGCTCACCCTAGCAGTCGAGGGTGAAGCTGCGGCTCTAGTAACTTGATCGGAGTGCGCGGGCCTCTTCTTCTCAAGCCACCCCTTTGCCCTTCCTAACAAACTCATTTCTGAAATTTTTGGCAAATTACAAAAACAAGGATTTAAACAAAGTGGGTTAAGGCAAACTACTCAACTCACTTACCTAAGGCATAAACTTGCATCAAAACTTGGAAAATAAATTTCTACACATGCATGCAAGCTCATCTTCACAGCACCAAGAACTACTAAATACTCACAAATGAAGCCACTAATCAGAAATCTAATTGGAGGGGTGAAGGAGTTACATACCAGGGAGTATTTGTTCAAAATCTCAGCTCGAATGATAGGCTGTAGAGAGAGATCGAAAATCGCCTCCAAGAGCAGTAAGAACGCAAGAACAAGTGCAGAACTCGTGTTTTTGGAGAGGAAGAGAGAGATAGGAAGAAGACTCACCTGGAGAGGGGTCTTGTGGGCCCCAGGCGCCCTATGGGCGCGGCCAGGGGGCAGGCCGCGCCAGCTGGCCGCCTGGGCCACTGGTGGCCCCCCTGGTCAGCCCCAGGTGCCTCTGGGTCACTCCCGACTTGGAAATTTTTATTTTTATTTTTCTAGAATTTTTCTGAAAACTTCACTGTTGAAATTTTTTCGAAGTTCAAAAAGCTGCAAGACTTTCTGAAAACTTAAAGCAGTGATTAGTATTGTGAAGCTTCAAAACATAAACACTTGGTACAGCAAGGAGAACAAAAGCTAAAACAAATGAAAACATAACAAGCTCAACTTTTTACCTATATAAAACATGCTCATTAGTAAGGTTGATCAAGTCTTACCAACGAACAGGCGATATATAGAGCAAAAAGTCTCACCTCTTACGAAGTGATCATTGCACCTTAACTTTAATGGACATTGTCCCCACCATAATAGTTTTGTATTTGTGGTGCACATGTAGTGGACAGTCCCATTCTCCAATCTTCACGGTCTCGATATTTTCTATAGAGTTGAGGCCATGCCTCTTGTCGGTCTTCTTTGGAAAATACACCGTGTGTTCTTTATCATTCACATTGAAGGTAACCTTTCCTTTATTGCAATCAATAATAGCACCTGCGGTGTTAAGAAAAGGTCTACCAAGAATAATGGACATGCTCCCATCCTCGGGCATGTCAAGCACAACAAAATTAGTAAGGATCAAACAATTAGCAACTTCTACAGGAACATCCTCACAAATACCTATCGGAACGGCGGTTGACTTGTCAGCCATCTGAAGAGAGATATCTGTAGGGATTAGCTTCTCTAAGCAAAGCCTCTTGTAAAGAGAGAAAGGCATAACACTCACTCCTGCTCCAAGATCACATAAAGCAGTTTGGACATAATTATTCTTTATGGAGCAAGGAATGGTGGGTATACCTAGATCACCAAGCTTCTCAGGAATCTTGCCACTGAAAGAGTAGTTAGCAAGCATAGTAGATATTGCTTCATTAGGAACTTTCCTTTTATTAGTGACAATATCTTTCATATATTTTGAATAGGGAGGTAACTTAATAGCATCAGTCAAAGGGATTTGAAGAAAAAGAGGTTTAATCCACTCACAAAACTTATTGTAATGCTCTTCTTCTTTAGATTTGAGAGACTTACCTGGAAAGGACATGGGTTTCTGTATCCATGGTTCTCTTTCCTTCCCATGTCTTCTTGTGATGAAGTCTTCTCTAGTGTACTTCTTGCGTTTGTCAGGTGCTTTTTCTTCTCGAACTTCAGGCGGATCATTCTCATTATCCTTACCTTCAGGTTCGGCACCGTCTTCAGTCTCAGCATCGGAGATAGATACACTGTTGGGATCAACAGCTGGCCCTTCACTTGTAATAGGATCATTGGAATTGTCAGCCTCCTTGTGTTTCTGCTTCTTCTTCTTTGGAGAGCCAACAATTTCTTCTTCCTGCATTTGAGAATCTTGCTCGATTCTCCTCGGATGCCCCTCTGGATAGAGAGGATCTTGAGTGCTAGTTCCTCCTCGGGTCTTAATCCCGAAGGCCTGCAAATCATCTTGTTTGGCATTGTTAGCAAGCAAATCTTTTTGCACATTAGAAATTTGTTCAAGCTGAGTTTGAACCATATGAAAATGCTTCACAAGAAATTTAACATCATTAACTGTTCTACCTAGAACATCAAGCAAACTTTTGATAGCAAGGGAATTATCATGCAATTGACTTTGTATCCTCTCATTAAAATGATTTTGTTTCATAATAAAATTATCAAACTCATCTAAACATTGTTCAGGAGGCTTACCATGAGGGATGTCACTTGCGTTGAAATCTCAAAGAGAGTGTACCTCTACCATAGGAGGGTGAGTGGTAGGCTCACACAACTTCTCAATAGGGGGTAGATTCTTCACGTCTTCAGTTTTAATACCCTTCTCTTTAATAGACTTCTTTGCTTCTCGCATATCTTCGGGGCTTAGAACAAACATGCCCCTCTTCTTTGGTGGTGGAGGTGGTTCAGGGACGGACCAATCTTCATGGTTTTTTGGCAATCCTGCCCATCAAATCCTCTGCATCGTCCGGTGTTCTTTTCCTGAAAACACAACCAGCACAACTGTCCAAATAGGACCTGGATTCATCAGTTAGACCAGCATAAAATATATCGATTAATTTATTCTTAGGGACTCCATGTCCTGGTCTAGCCTGGATCAGACTACAGTACCTCCCCCAAGCTTTAGGGAGGTGCTCATCCTGCAACTGTTTAAGGTTAGAAATTCTTTGTAAAGCAGCATGTTGCATATGAGCAGGAAAGTACTTATCAACAAAAGAGTGAGCTAAGTCTTGAGGACTCTTAATGGAACCACATGGGAGTGAATCATACCATGTTTTAACACCTTCCTTCAAAGAGAAAGGAAGAAGCTTAGTCACATAAAAGTTTCGTTTCTTCTCATCCGTGGTAAACAAGCCACCCAACTCAGTGAGTTTGGTCAGGTGTGCAATAGCATCATCATTTTCTCTGCCATAAAAGGGGTCAGCTTCAACCATAGGTATAAGTGAAAGATCAACAGAGAAATCATAATCAGGATCATCGATGCATATAGGGGATGTAGCAAATTCAGGATCAGGAACGGTCTTGTTCTTCAAGGAGTGTTTTTCAAGCAGCTTCTTAATAGCTTCAGGGTCAGAGCCGGCAAACTCTGTCAGTTCCCTGCATAAATCATCATCAAGCATAATGTAATCATCATCAAGGAGTCTCTCCTTGAGTTTACTCAAATCAGGATAATCATAAGTTCCACCAATAGGGTAGCGAGTAACAGGAATTTCAATTCCAGATTTTTTTGCAGCAGCAGCGATCTGTTTCTCAAGAGCATAACCAAGTGAACTAATATCATCAAGAGTAGTAGAAGCATCATCAAGAGTATCGGACATAGTAACAGATTCAGTAGGAGCGTCATGTGGTGGTGGTGAGGCGAACTTACTCATAACAGAAGGTGAATCAAGTGTAGCACTAGTGTTCAGAACAGTACCTCTTCTTGTAGTGGATAGTAAGATCGGAACCTTGGGGTCTCCTTTCTTACCCATAGCGGATGAACTGCAGCAGGTAGGATACTTTAAGTAGACTTGTAAATATTGCTATGCTCCCCGGCAACGGCGCGAGAAAACGGTACTTGATAACCCTCAACCGTAAGGGATCGAGATAGTCTTCGCGGGTAAGAATAACCCAATTTATAGATTCGACACACGGGGAGCCAAAGAGTATATATAAGCTTTGACAGTTGAGTTGTCAATTCAACCGCACCTGAAATATACTTACTTGCAACAAAAGATAAGTGGTAACGGTGATATGATAGTGATGGTGGTGATAGTAAAAGTAAACAGCAAAAGTAAATAGCAAAAGTAAACAGCAAAAGTAGCAACTAGTAACCAACAGGATTTAAAACACTGTAGGCTAGGGAGATGGATGGTTGGGCGCTGCATGGATGAGATATAACATGATTCTAACTTGGGGCAAGGCACACGGAAAAGTAATGATCATTTAGGCAGATATCAAACATTAGGCATGTATCCCACGGGTAGTTGTACGTGCTTGCAATAAGAACTTGCACAACATCTTTTGTCCTACCACCCCGCTGCGAATGGGGCCAAAAGGAACTTATGGAGATTAAGGTGCTCCTGTCAAAGAGCACCGGAACAAAGCAATAAACTCAATGGATACATGTAATCCTCAAACTATGGACCATCCCCTTTGGTGTCCCAAGCTGTCACTTTTGGGATCGCCGGTTCCGGACCGTAATAGGTGCAAACAACTCATAGATAGGATCAAGAACACAAATATATTCATGCAAACACATATGGTTTAGATCTGATATCATGGCACTCGGGCCCTAAGTGACAAGCATTAAGAGCAACAAGTTGAAGCAAAGATGATAAACACCATAGTAGATGATATGCAACATGCCCCCAATGATCTGATAAACTATTACATGATCTAACTCATCCAATCCCTACCATCCCCTTTGCCTACAGCAGGGAATTACTCACACATGGAAGGAGAAGTCATGGAGGGAGGATGGAGTGGTGATGATGATGACGATGGCGACGATCTCCCCTCTCCGGAGGCCAAATCAGCCTCCAGATTAGCCCTCCCGAAGAAGAACAGAGGGTGGCGGCGGCTCCGCGACGGAAACTGGGAAAACGACTTCTGTTCTGGGGTTTCCTCGTCACGGGATAAATACGGGTCAAAGTAGGGCACCAGAGGGGGAAGGACCCGCCCAGGTGGCCTGGCGAGGCGGCCAGGGGTGGGGTCGCCTGGGCAGGGCGCCTGGAGCCCCCTGGCTCCCTTTTGGCCCCTCTTCTGGCACAAGGGCCCTTCGGGTGCGTGGATTTTCTGTGATTTTTCTTGGAATTTTTTGAGATACCTAAAAATCCGTTTTCCTGCACACAATAAAACCATACAGGCAGCTCTGCTGAAAACAGCGTCAGTCCGGGTTAGTTTAGTTCAAATCGTACAAGAATGAGGTCAAAACAATAGCAAAAGTGTTTGGAAAAGTAGATACGTTTGAGACGTATCATATACCTTTCAGTAGTGGTTTGCTTTCTCTTTCTAACGGAGCTCACGAGAATTTTTGTCTAAGTTTTGTGTTGTGAAGTTTTTAAGTTTTGAGTATTGCTTTGATGGACTATGGAACAAGGAGTAGCAAAGTCCCAAGCTTGGGGATGCCCATGGCACCCCAAGTAAATTCAAGATAATCAAAAATCCTAAGCTTGGGGATGCCCCCCCCCTCTTTCGTCTTCATCCATCGGTAACTATACTTGGAGCTATATTTTCATTCGCAACATGTTATGTGTTTTGCTTGGAGCGTCTTGTATAATTTGAGTTTTTGCTTGTTAGTTTGCCACAATCATCCTTGCTGGACACACCTATTTGAGAGAGTTAAATATGGCCCAGAAATTGTTAGAACACTCTATGTGCTTCACTTATATCTTTTGAGTTGAATAGTTTTTGTTCTAGTGCTTCACTTATATCTTTTAGAGCCCGGTGGTGGTAATATTTTGTAGAATTTTTTTAACTATCATGCTTCACTTAGATCTATTTGAGAGTCTATTAAAACAACATGGTAAAGTGTTAAGTCTAAAGAAACTAGTCTTCACATGATAAACATCCAACGTCAACGTAGTAATTTTTTTCACATCTAGTGCATTGAATAGAAAGAGATGTTGGATGCTTGATAATTGTTTTGAGACATGAGGATAGTGATATTAGAGTCATACTAGTGGAGTTATTATGAAATTGAGAAATACTTGTGTTAAGGTTAGTGATTCCCGTAGCATGCACATATGGTGAACCGTTGTGTGACTAAGTTAAAGCATGAGGTATTTGTAGAGTGTCAATCTTTGTGTGGAGGTCGGGGGCGCGCGATGGTTAACTCCTACCAACCTCCCCCCTAGGGGCATGGTTGATTGCTTTGTTTTGGTGACTCGTAAATTTTTGCAATAAGTATATGAGTTCTTATGACTAATGTTGAGTCCATGGATTATACGCACTCTCACCCTTCCACAATTGCTAGCCTCTCTTGTACCGTGCAACTTTCGCCGGTGCCATAAACCCACTATATATCCTTCCTCAAAACAGCCACCATATTGTTCCTCAAAACAACCACCATACCTACCTATCGTGGCATTTCCATAGCCATTCCGAGATATATTGCCATGCAACTTTCCACCGTTCCGTTCATATGACATGCATCATATTGTCATATTGCCATGCATCCACCATGCATAATTCTTTCATACATGTCACTCTTGTTTCATTGCACATACCGGTACACCGCCGGAGGCATTCATATAGAGTCATACTTTGTTGTTGTAGTATCGAGTTGTAATTTCGTGTTGTAATGAAAGTGTGATGGTCATCATTATTAGAGCATTGTCCCATGGGAGGAAAGGCTGAATCTATAAAGCCCCTCCGCAAAAAAAAGGAAAGGCCAAAGAAAAAAAAAGGGCCAAAAAAAGAGAACAAAAAAGAAAAAAAAAGAAAATAAAAAAGGGACAATTGCTACTATCTTTTTCCACACTTGTGCTTCAAAGTAGCACCATGTTCTTCATTGTAGAGAGTCTAATGTGCAGTCACTTTCTTGTACTAGTGGGAATTTTCGTTATAGAACTTGGCTTGTATATTCCAAGTATGGGCTTCCTCAAATGCCCTAGGTCTTCGTGAGCAAGCAAGTTGGATGCACACCCACTAGTTTCTTTTGTTGAGCTTTCATTCATATTTATCTCTAGTGCATCCGTTGCATGGCAATGCCTACTCACTCACATTGATATCTATTGATGGGCATCTCCATAGCCCGTTGATACGCCTAGTCGATGTGAGACTATCTCCCTATTTTTGTCTTCTCCGCAACCACCTCTATTCCACCCATAGTGCTATGTCCATGGCTCACGCTCATCTATTGCGTGAAAGTTGAAAGGTTTGAAAAGATAGAGCATGAAAACAAATGCTTGGCTGAAATCGGGGTTGTGCATAATATGAATATTTAGTGTGATAACAAGGGAGCATAGCCAACACTATATAATTTTGTAGGGATAACTTTCTTTAGCCATGGTATTTTGAGAAAACATGATTGCTTTGTTAGTATTGCTTGAAGTATTGTTATTTCTTATGTCAATATAGACTTTCATCTTGAATCTTTCAGATCTCAACATTCATGCCACAATTAAGAGAATTACATTGAAAAACTATATTGGTTAGTATTCCACATCAGAAATTCTTTCTTTATCATTTACCTACTCGAGGACGAGCAGGAATTAAGCTTGGGGATGCTTGATACGTCACCAATGTATCTATAATTTTTTATTGTTCCATGCTATTATTTATGAAGTCTTGGATGTTTAATGAGCTTTATCATTCACTTTTATATCATTTTTGGGACTAACCTACTGTAACATCCCAAATTTTCAATTTGGAATGTTATACATAGATCATACTGCATTGCATATTTCTTTGCATTTTGTGTGTGGCGATCCTCGAAAATTCTAAGCAACTCAAGGACCTACGGAGAGAGTTGGGAATTCTACGTTTTCGTATTTGAGTTTACTCGAATACCGGTACGAGGATCACGTTGGTTTTAATTATTTTTCTCTCCTAAAAATATTTCTAAATAAAATATATGAGCGGAGATAATATGACTTCTCCAAAAATAACAGAAATATTGGAGGAAAATGTTTAAATCACTTTTGTGTATTTATTCGGATTTATTTGCGATTTTATTTGCATAGAAAAAATGCGTGTTTTTCAAAATTGCATTTAGGTCCGGGAAAATGTTCACTTTGTCCTAAATATTATTAGAGGATGGTGAAAATTTATTTCGGAATTTTTGGAGTCAGTTTAGTATTTCTTTCTTTAGTTTTCGTACGTGACGACTCGTTTAAAAAAAAGGGGGGGGGGCAACCGACTTTGGGCCGTAACCGGCTAGGACTCCCCTAGCCCGGGCCTTTAAAAGCGCAGCCCGGAGGCCGCCGTCAGCCCAAGCCGCCCCAGCCGAAACCCTAGCCGCGCCACCAGCCGTCGCCGCCGCCGCCGCGCCGTCCGCCGCCAGCCGCCGCCCGCCGCCGTCGCCGAAGTTAGTCGCCGTAGTTCGTCGTCCTGAGGTAGCCGCCGGTTTTTCCGTAAAAACCGTCCGATTTTTAGTAAAACCTAGATTCGTTTTTTCTAGATCGGTTCGGTTTTTCTTTTCGGTTTAGTTATTTAGCGGACGTTCGTCCGTACGTTCGTTTTAAGGAACGTTGTTCGCCCGTTAGCCGCAGACAGTGAACGTTCGTTCGTTAGCCTGTTCGTCCATTTTCTTTTTCGGGGTATTTATCCGCAATTATTTCGATCGTGATTTCTGCCCTGATCTTGTTTTTCGTTTTTCTTTTCGCTCGAGAGTCGGAATCAGGTGATTCAAAATCCCAGATCTTCGTCTCGACGCCCTCTTTCCGTTTAACCAACTTGAACAAGGTTTTTTACTGTAAAATTTGACCCTAGATTAATCAAGTAAACGGATCTCGTTTCTTTCGCAGTTTGAGTTTCGTTGCTTCGTTCGATTTGATTCTTTTTGCAAACCGGAGTTCTTAAGTTGAACTTTCTGGTTAGATCTTCTTATTTGGAGTTCTGTTTGTGCATCTCTGCTTGGTTGCCTATGTATGCTACTGTTTGCTTGCGATAGAATACCCGGACTGTGAAGCGTGCTACTACGAGTCTCTAGGTTTTGTGAATCATCGGCAAGGCAAGTAACACTTTGATCATACCCCTTTATTACCCAGTTTTTATGCATTAGATCAAACCCTCACACATTGCATGAGTAGGATCTCTTAACTTGTGGGACTGGGAAGTAGATTGAGGTAGAACCTATTACCTGCATTATTTTCAAACCCTTGGTTGTTACTTCTACGTTATGCTTAGGTTATCATGCTATGCTCGTAGACGTGGTTTGGGTATGAGTGAAATCCATGACAGATGTGAGTTGTTAATTAATGGTTCAACTTAAGGTGGCTACTTGAATACACATTTGGGTGGATTGGTTGCAGGGCACCTGGAGAATCTAGTGTTGTCCTAGGAAATCCCGGGGTTCCGTGTGATTGTCCTATGGAATGCCACCCAGGCTCAAAGGGATCATAAAACTATTCATGCTAGAAACTTCCGTGTGCAACCACAATGCCATTATGGGCTCTGGCATAGTATGAGTAAGTTGTGTGAGCTCTTTCAGTGTTGGACTAGCAGATGTAGGGGAAAGTAGGTGTACGGGTCCACCCGGGGTAAAGAGTAAATACTTC
Source organism: Secale cereale (assembly GCA_902687465.1). Classification (NCBI taxonomy): domain Eukaryota; kingdom Viridiplantae; phylum Streptophyta; class Magnoliopsida; order Poales; family Poaceae; genus Secale; species Secale cereale. The sequence continues at coordinate 714,120,672 of LR738710.1, read as the reverse complement.
TAAAAGACTGTGTCTCGGTCATCCGTTTCTCAAACACCATGCAGTGCGAGAAATCCAACGGAGGAGATCGAGGCTTGTGGGGAGAAGTGCGCAAACCTCTGCAGAGTGTACAAACTGATCATGATTAGCCGTGTCCCCGATTATGGACAATTTTGAGTATCTGGTACTTGAATTATTGGTTGATCTCATCACTCAAAGAATTAATTTGTTAGGTTAATGATTACTTTAATTGGGATTGAGTTGGAGGTACCTTCTCAATGATGTTTCAACTACCATGATAGTTAAAATAAAATTTATTCCTTTGTTGTAGGGAAAATTTGGTTTTTCGCAAAAACTTTAACCTTAGAGCCTCCACGAGCCAAATATGCATATAGTGTTAGCCTTTATTCTGTTACTTGCATCTACTGTGTTATCTTGCTAGCATATTCCATGTGCTGACCCATTTCGGGCTGCAACATGTTACGTTGTAGACTTTTCAAACGAGGAGTAAGACGTTCTAGATCGTTTGTCATGCACTCAGCGATGCCGTTGGAGTTGATGGACTCACTTATCTTCCAAGGCTTCCGCTGTTATTTTGTTAGATGGCCTTAAGCCACAGACTTTTGTAATAAGTTCTCTTTGGAGACACTCGATGTAATAAGTGTGTGATTGCCACTCTGTAATAAATCCTTCAAGTACTGTGTGTGTCAGCATTACCGATCCAGGGATGACACGGAAACACAGAGACTTCGGTCCATTCGGATCGTGGTCGCTACAAGATGGTATCAGAGAACACGCTGAATGTAGGACACGACCACTAAGATAAACCCTAGGTCACTCTTCTCTACTCATTTCTGACTCCTCTCCATTTTCTACTTCTTAGGATGGTGGACCCAAGGAACAAGTTCACTCAACCAGATGAAGACACAGCTTTTGGACGACACTTGAAGGAAGTCACTAGGTACCTGAACATAGGAATACAAGCTTCACCGGGACCTACACCGCCACTTTACCAGAAGAGGAGCGATGGAGCATTCAAGTCCAAATTCCCAGGAGGACATTCGCACCATCCACTGAGCCAATAGTGTTTTCCTTTGATGCACCAACCTGGAGCCTAGGCAAGAGTATGGCAGCCCACATCACTATGGGAAGGATCGGAGAAGTCTACAAGCAGGAGCTGAAGGACATTATCTACCAGATTTGTGGACGCCGAGATGAGCGTTGGGACATGATCAACACCCGGAAGGACAGGTCCATTGCAGCGTTCATCCGGGAGTTAAACCAGCACATTCAACGACAGGAGCACCAGATGTGCGCAGGGATGATATATTTGAAGAAGGCACTAACCAGGAACTTGGAGCTAGAAGAGGAACTCAAGTCTACTCGTGACGGATACGAGGAGGAGATGATGATACTTGTGGAGAAGAATGATGATTTGACGAGGAAGTTAGGAGTATTCATGGGAGATCCAGCACCAGGAGGAGAAGAAGAGGAAGAAGAACCCAAGGAGATTCGTTCTGAAGACTACATCATCATCGACGACACGGATTCAGACCCCGATGATAGTGATGACGAAGACTATGAAGATGAAGCTGGAGCAGACATCATGGAATCTTCCGCCGATCAAAATTTCTAGATGACCACCCTATGACTAGTAGTTTTACCCCACAAAGTAGAAATTTAGAGCACTTTTGTAACGTTAGTTAGATCTTTGTAAGCCCTTGTTTGAAATTGATTGGTGTGATATGATTGTGTTTGTCTCATGTGCATATGGGTAGTGATGTTCCCTTAGACCTCATTTCTATTCTAATTCTCTTCCCTTTACAACCATCAGATGCCTCCAAGACGTGAGCCCGAATTTGAGTTTCCCCCTGAGCGCACTCAGTTGATCCAGTAGCAGAACACTTTGATGCGACTTCTTTTCCAGAACACTCAGAACAACCAGAACAACAACAACAACCCTCCACCACCACCACCCGTGGACAACCTGACACGTTTCTTAAGGTTGCAACCACCAGTGTTTGCTAGCAGCATTGAACCAATAGTTGCTGATGACTGGCTATGCAAGATTGGAAGGGATTTGATCACCGCCAATTGCACGGATGCTGAGAAGGTGCGATTTGCCGCACATCAGTTGTCTGGACCCGCAGCAGCATGGTGGGAGAATTACACAGCCACTTTTCCTATAGCCAATGTCACTTGGGATCAGTTTCAACAAGCTTTTCGCACTGCCCATGTCTCAACTGGAGCTATGAGCATGAAGAAGCAAGGGTTTCGCAACTTGCGCCAAGGAAATCGTACTTTGGCTCAGTACGTAGATAAGTTTAGTACCCTATCTCGTTATGCCCCAGATGATGTGGCCACAGATGCCGCAAAGCAGGAGAGATTTATGGAAGGGCTGAATGATGAGATGAGCGTACAGTTGATGGTGGCAACCGTCAACAACTACCAGGAGTTGGTAGATAAGGCTCTAATGATTGAAGGGAAGCAGCAGCAGATTGAGAGCCGCAAGAGGAAGTATGGACAAGGAAGGAATAATTCTGGAGCCCAGCAGAAGCCCCGATTCACCCCAAATTCGGGAGGATACACCCATAACCATGGAAGCCACACCCACAATGGAGGAAGTTCTCACAGCCACAATGGCTCTAAGAATGGGAATGGGAATGGAGGCACTAATAATCAGAATCGCTCTACTCCATCCACACCCGCCAAGAGGGATTTGAGCCACGTCGCCTATTTCGAGTGCGGGAAGAATGGACACTATGCCACGGAGTGCCCTGAAGCTAAGAATGGGAACGGCAATGGAAGCGCCGGGAAGAAACCCAACCCGTTCAACAAAGGACAAGTAAACCACGTGACCATGGAGGAGGTTGAAGAGCAACCAGATGCGGTGATCGGTAAGTTTTTGGTTAAGTCATTTACCGCAGTAGTTCTTTTCGATACTGGTGCATCGCATTGATACATTTCAAGGGGATTCGTAAATAGACATAAGTTGCCCACCAGAGTCCTTATGACCCCCATTTTAGTAAGTTCACCCAGAGCGGAATACATGGCCAATCAAGGATGTTTTCAGATGCCATTGACCATTGGACGACATGTTTTCCCCTCAGACCTAATAGTTTTAGAGTCGCGAGGATTGGATGTGATACTGGGTATGGATTGGTTATCGATGTATGGAGGAAACATCGATTGTGCCAGTAAGTCTATTTTGCTTACCACCCCGAAGGGAAAAAGGATCAAGTATGTACATAGGCATTCGCCTATAAGGACACAAGTGCATTCTCTCACGGGAGTTGTTCAGGAGGAAGTGCCCGTAGTAAAGGATTACCCGGATGTTTTTCCAGAGGAGCTACCTGGCATGCCACCGGATAGGGATATTGAGTTTTTGATTGAACTATTGCGTGGCATCGGACCTATATCGAAGAGACCATATCGGATGCCAGCGAATGATCTGGAGGAGATCAAGAAGCAGATTAAGGAGTTATTGGAGAAAGGATTTATTCGCTGGAGTTCATCACCTTGGGGAGCCCCAGTGCTCTTGGTCGAGAAGAATGGATCTTTAAGAATGGTCGTTGATTATCGAGCACTGAATGAAGTGACTATTAAGAATAAGTACCCGCTGCCAATGATCAATGATTTGTTCGACCAACTCCAAGGAGTGAAAGTATTCTCCAAGATAGATCTATGATATGGATACCACCAGTTGAAGATCCGAGAGAAGGATATACCTAAGACAGCCTTCACCACAAGGTATGGGCTATATGATTATACGGTTATGTCATTTGGATTGACTAATGCCCCTGCCTATTTCATGAGTATGATGAATAAGGTGTTCATGGAGTTCTTGGATAAGTTTGTCGTGGTATTCATTGATGATATTTTGGTGTACGCGAAGAACAAAGAGGAACACGAGGAGCATTTGCGTTTGGTACTGGAAAAGCTTAGAGAACATCAGTTATACGCTAAGTTTAGCAAATGCGAGTTTTGGTTGAAGGAAGTTGGATCCTTAGGGCATGTTTTATCAGGAGAAGGTATAGCAGTGGACCCCGTCAAAGTGCAAGCAGTCACTGAATGGTTGGCACCCACTTCAGTCAGAGAAATCCGCAGTTTTCTTGGACTCGCGTGATATTACCGGAGATTCATAGAAAATTTCTCCAAGATTGCAAAGGCAATGACGACATTGTAGAAGAAGGAGGACAAAGAGATTGCCGAGATAAAGGAAAGGATGACTGAAGGAAAAGCCAAAGGATTTTGTGAGGACGAACACGACACCTTGTGGTTTGAGAACCGAATCTATGTGCCCAACAACCCGGAGATCAGGAAGTTGATACTGCAGGAAGCACATGATTCGCCATACTCGATACACCCCGAAAACACTAAGATGTATTTGGATTTGAAGGAACGTTTCTGGTGGACGGGAATGAAGAAGGATATTGCCTAATATGTAGCAGTATGTGATGTATGTCAAAAAGTGAAGGCGGAGCATCAGAAGCGAACAGGATTACTACAGCCTATGCCGATACCCGAATGGAAGTCGGAGAAGCTTGGCATGGACTTTATCACCGGACTGCCCAGGACCAAATCAGGATATGACTCAATCTGGGTAGTAGTGGATCGTTTGACCAAGGTAGCCCACTTTATCCCCGTGAAAACTACTTATACCAGTGCAAAGTTGGCCAAGATATACATGACCAGGATCGTATGTCTGCACGGAGTTCCGAGGACCATTGTATCAGATAGAGGAACACAGTTCACCTCAAAGTTTTGGCATGAGCTACACCAAACTTTGGGAACGAGGCTGGAATTTGTACAATGTTTCACCCGCAGACAGATGGACAGACCGAGAGAGTCAATCAGATTCTGGAGGACATGTTGAGAGCTTGTGCGCTAGATTATGGATCTAGTTGGGATGGCAATTTGCCCTACGCTGAGTTCTCATACAACAACAGCTACCAGGCCAGTTTGAAGATGGCACCTTTCGAAGCATTGTACGGAAGGAGATGCCGAACGCCGTTAATGTGGGTTGAAGTTGGAGACCGTCAGTTGTTTGGACCAGACTTGATCAAAGAGTCTGAAGAGAAGGTTAAACTGATCCGGGATAGACTGAAACTAGCTCAGTCCAGGCAGAAGAGTTATGCAGACTCGAAGCGCAAGGAAGTAGCCTATGAAATTAGAGATAGAGCGTACTTAAGAGTATCGCATCTGCGAGGAGTTAAACATTTCGGAGTTAAGGGAAAATTAGCCCCGAGATTTGTGGGACCTTACCGTGTTCTGGAACGCATGGGAGAGGTTGCCTATAAATTGGAGTTACCCAAAGGATTGTCAGGACTGCACGATGTGTTTCACGTTTCTCAGCTTAAGAAGTGCCATGCAGAGATGGCCGATATTCCTTTAAGAGACACAGTACCTCTTGAGGCAATTCAGTTGGATAGTGATCTGACCTACAAGGAGAAACTTGTCAAGATTCTCGAATTTTCGAGTAGAGTCACCCGCAGTAAGGTTATCAAGTTTTGCAAAGTTCAGTGAAGTCACCACACCGAGGAAGAAGCCACCTGGGAACGAGAAGATGATCTACGCAAGGACCACCCACACCTTTCTCTAGCCAAGCCGAATCTCGAGGGTGAGATTCATTCTAAGGGGGGTAGGTTTGTAACATCCAAAATTTTCAATTTGGAATGTTATACATAGATCATACTGCATTGCATATTTCTTTGCATTTTGTGTGTGGCGATCCTCGAAAATTCTAAGCAACTCAAGGACCTACGGAGAGAGTTGGGAATTCTACCGTTTTCGTATTTGAGTTTACTCGAATACCGGTACGAGGATCACGTTGGTTTTAATTATTTTTCTCTCCTAAAAATATTTCTAAATAAAATATATGAGCGGAGATAATATGACTTCTCCAAAAATAACACAAATATTGGAGGAAAAATGTTAAAATCACTTTTGGTATTTATTCGGATTTATTTGCGATTTTATTTGCATAGGAAAAAAGTGCGTTTTTTTCAAAATTGCATTTAGATCCGGGAAAAATGTTCACTTTTTCCTAAATATTATTAGAGGATGGTGAAAATTTATTTCGGAATTTTTGGAGTCAGTTTAGTATTTCTTTCTTTAGTTTTCGTACGTCAGGACTCGTTTAAAAAAAAGGGGGGCGAACCGACTTTGGGCCGTAACCGGCTGGGACTCCCCTAGCCCGGGCCTTTAAAAGCGCAGCTCGGAGGCCGCCGCCAGCCCAAGGCGCCCCGGCCGAAACCCTAGCCGTGCCGCCAGCCGCCGCTGCCTCGCGCCACCGTTGCGCCGCCCGCCGCCAGCCGCCAGCCGCCGCCTGCGCCGCCTCGCGCCGCCGCCACCTCCGCCGCGCCGCCCGCCGCCGGAGCCGCCGTTGCCGGAGTTAGTCGTCGGAGTTCGTCGTCCCGAGGTAGCCTCCGATTTTTCCGTAAAAACCGTTCGTTTTTTTAGTAAACCCTAGATTCGTTTTTTTCCTAGATCGGTTCAGTTTTTCTTTTCGGTTCAGTTTTTTAGCGGACGTTCATCCGTATGTTCGTTTTAACGAACATTGTTCGCCCGTTAGCCGCAGACAGCGAACGTTCGTTCGTTAGCCTGTTCGTCCGTTTTCTTTTTCGGGGTATTTATCCGTGATTATTTTGATTGCGATTTCTGCCCTGATCTTGTTTTTCGTTTTTCTTTTCGCTCGAGAGTCGGAATCAGGTGATTCAAAATCCCAGATCTTTGTCTCGACGCCCTCTTTCCGTTTAGCCAACTTGAACAAGGTTTTGTTACTGTAAAATTTGACCCTAGATTAATCAAGTAAACGGATCTCGTTTCTTTCGCAGTTTGAGTTTCGTTGCTTCGTTCAATTTGATTCTTTTTGCAAACTGGAGTTCTTAAGTTGAACTTTCTGGTTAGATCTTCTTATTTGGAGTTCTGTTTGTGCATCTCTGTTTGGTTGCTTATGTATGCTACTGTTTGCTTGCGATAGAATACCCGGACTGTGAAGCGTGCTACTACGAGTCTCTAGGTTTTGTGAATCATCGGCAAGGCAAGTAACACTTTGATCATACCCCTTTATTACCCAGTTTTTATGCATTAGATCAAACCCTTACACATTGCATGAGTAGGATCTCTTAACTTGTGGGACTGGGAAGTAGATTGAGGTAGGACCTATTGTCTGCATTATTTTCAAACCCTTGGGAGTTACTTCTACGTTATGCTTAGGTTATCATGCTATGCTCGTAGACGTGGTTTGGGTATGAGTGAAATCCATGACAGATGTGAGTTGTTAATTAATGGTTCAACTTAAGGTGGCTACTTGAATACACATCTGGGTGGATTGGTTGCAGGGCACCTGGAGAATCCAGTGTTGTCCTAGGAAATCCTGGGGTTCCGTGTGATTGTCCTATGGAATGCCACCCAGGCTCAAAGGGATCATTAAACTATTCATGCTAGAAACTTTCGTGTGCAACCACAATGCCATTATGGGCTCTGGCATAGTATGTGTAAGTTGTGTGAGCTGTTTCAGTGGTGGACTAGCAGATGTAGGGGAAAGTAGGTGTATGGGTCCACCCGGGGTAAAGAGTAAATACTTCTGAAAGACCGTGTGTCGGTCATCCGTTTCTCAAACACCATGCAGTGCGAGAAATCCAACGGAGGAGATCGAGTCTTGTGGGGAAAAGTGCGCAAATCTCTGCAGAGTGTACAAACAGATCATGATTAGCCGTGTCCCCGGTTATGGACAATTTTGAGTATCTGGTACTTGAATTATTGGTTGATCTCATCACTCAAAAAATTAATTTGTTGGGTTAATGATTACTTTAATTGGGATTGAGTTGGAGGTACCTTCTCAATGATGTTTCAACTACCATGATAGTTAAAATAAAATTTATTCCTTTGTTGTAGGGAAAATTTGGTTTTTCGCAAAACTTTAACCTTAGAGCCTCCACCAGCCAAATATGCATATAGTGTTAGCCTTTATTCTGTTACTTGCATCTACTGTGTTATCTTGCCAGCATATTCCATGTGCTGACCCGTTTCGGGCTGCAACATGTTATGTTGTAGACTTTTCAAACGAGGAGTAAGACGTTCTAGATCGTTTGTCATGCACTCAGTTATACCGTTGGATTTGATTGACTCACTTATCTTCCAAGCCTTCCGCTGTTATTTTGTTAGATGGCCTTAAGCCATAGACTTTTGTAATAAGTTCTCTTTGGAGACACTCGATGTAATAAGTGTGTGACTGCCACTCTGTTATAAATCCTTCAAGTACTGTGTGTGTCAGCATTACCGATGGAGGGATGACACGGAAACAAAGAGACTTTGGTCCATTTGGATCGTGGTCGCTACACCTACTAACCCAAAGGCCCAGTCCAGATTGCTGTTTTTTTGTCTATTTCAGGGTTTCGCAGAAAAGGAATATCAAACGGAGTCCAAACGGAATGAAACCTTCGCGAGAGATATTTTTGGAGGAAATCACACTGGAGAAACGTCAGGACCAAGTCAGGGGGCAAGGGGCCTGCCCTCGAGGGTGGTGGCACGCCCCCCTTGCCAAGGCGCGCCCCCTGCCTCGAAGCTGGCCCACACGGCCCCCGGTGCCCTCCTTCTTCCTATATATACCTACGTACCCCAGAAACTCCATACGTAGATAGAAAACCCTAATTCCACCGCCGTAGCTGCTGTTCCCGTGGAGATCCCATCTTGGAGCCTGTTCCGGGAGGGGGATCCATCACGGAGGACTTCATCATCATCATCATCACCCTCACCATGAGTTGTGAGTAGTTTACCACAGACCTTCGGGTCCATAGCTAGTATCTAGATGGCTTCTTCTCTCTCTCTGGATCTCAATACAAAGTTCTCCTCAGTCTTCGAGGAGATCTATTCGATGTAATCTCTTTTTGCGGTGTGTTTGTGGAGATCCGATGAATTGTTAGTTTATGATCAAGGTTATCAATGAAAGATATTTGGTTCTTCTCTGAACTTTTTATGTGTGCTCATAATATCATTGCAAGTCTCTTCAAATTATTGGTTTGGTTTGGCCTACTAGATCTATAGTTCTTGCAATGGGATAAGTGCTCGTCTTTGGGTTCAATCTTGCGGTGTCCTTTCCCAGTGACAGTAGGGGCAGCAAGGCACATATTGTATTGTTGCCATCGTGGATAAAAAGATGGGGTTTCAATCATATTGCTTGAGTTTATCCCTCTACATCATGTCATCTTGCTTAAAGCGTTACTCTGTTCGTATGAACTCAATACACTAGATGCATGCTGGATAGCGGTCGATGTGTGGAGTAATAGTAGTAGATGCAGGCATGAGTCGGTCTACTTGTCTCGGATGTGATGCCTATATACAATGATCATGCCTAGATAGTCTCGTAATTATTCACTTTTCTATCAATTTCTCGACAGTAATTTGTTTACCCGCCGTAGAATATCGCTATCATGAGAGAAGCCACTAGAGAAAACTATGGCCCCTGGGTCTATTCTCAACATATCAATCTACATCTACTTTACTTTTCTTGCTTTTATTTGCTGTTTTGTTAAACCAAAAATACCAAAAATATAATTATCATCTCTATCAGATCTGACTCTCGTAAGTGACCGTAAAGGGATTGACAACCCCTTATCGCGTTGGCTGCGAAGTTCTTATTTGTTTGTGCAGGTGCGAGGGACTTGTGCATGGTCTCCTACTGGATTGATACCTTGGTTCTCAAAAACTGAGTGAAATACTTACACTACTGTGCTGCATCTCCCTTTGCTCTTCGAGGGAATACAACGCAAGCTCAAGAGGTAGCACGGTGCTTCAAGGACATATGCTTTCTTGGCAGCTATGAGGATGACCCTCAAGTTATGGACCCAATCCGTATAGTTGCTACCATCGTCTTTCAGCTTGGTTTTCTCTAGGAACGTGTTGAAGTTAAGGGCAACATTAGCGTGGGCCATTGGATCTACAAGACATATTGTAATGATTTTAGACTATGTTCATGACAATTAAGTTTATCTAAACAAATTTAATGAAATCCCACTCAGATAGACATCTCTCTAGTCATCTAAGTGATACATGATCCGAATCGACTAGGCCGTGTCTGATCATCACGTGAGATGGACTAGTCATCGACGGTCAACATCTTTATGTTGATCGTATCTTCTATATGTAAGACAATGTTTGAGGGGAACCAGCTCAACCCTCTAGGGGTGGCTTATCTCATATATATAATGGGTGTGTTACAATAGGTACAATATTCGTACACAAATACAGAAGCTATACATAGTCTAACACCCTCCCTCAATCTTAGCCACTTTCTAAAGAACTAAGAAGGGTAAGATTGCGCCTACAAGCCTCGAACTGATGTAAAGGCAAAGGCTTAGTGAAGATGTCAGCAAGTTGATCCTTGGAAGAGATGAACTTGATCTGGAGTTGCTTCTGTGACACACATTCCCGTACAAAGTGATAGTCAACTTCAATGTGTTTCGTTCGGGCATGAAATACCGGATTTGCAGAAAGGTATGTAGCACCGATGTTATCACACCAACGGATAGGAGGCTGCGGTTGAGATATACCCAACTCCTGAAGCAAAGATTGCACCCAGATAATCTCTGTTGTAGCATTAGCCACAGCTTTATACTCAGCTTCAGTACTACTACGTGATACAGTAGCCTGTTTCCGAGCACTCCAGGCGATCAAGTTAGAGCCAAAGAACACCGCATAGCCCCCTGTGGATCGCCTGTCATCTGGACTGCCAGCCCAATCTACGTCAGAGTAGGCCGAGAGAACCCGTGAGGGAGTCGAACGAATATGCATCCCAAAAGACACAGTGAATTGGACATAGCGCAGAATGCGCTTAACAGCAGCCCAATGAGTGTCTCGAGGAGCCTGAAGATACTGACAAACCCTGTTGACAGCATAAGAGATATCTGGTCTCGTGATCGTCAAATACTGGAGACCGCCAACAATACTCTTGTACTCTGTGGCATCCGCAAAAGATAGAAGCACACCATCAACAGCAGTAATCTTGTCCGTAGACAACATGGGTGTGGTAGTCGGTTTGCACTTAAGCATCCCAGCTCGCTGCAATAAATCCAATGAGTACTTTTTCTGCGTCAGAACAAGACCATCATCACGAGAAGCAACCTCAACCCCAAGAAAGTAGTGAAGATTCCGAAGATCTTTGACAGCAAAATCAGCACCAAGAGAGCGAACAAGAGCATCTGCCGCAGAGCAAGAAGAACTGATAAGAATAATATCATCCACGTAGACCAAAAGATACATAGTGACCTCTGTCTTCTGTAGAAGAAATAATGAGGAGTCAGCAGTAGACGACACAAACCCATGAGCACGAAGAGCTGAGGCAAGACGGTCATGCCGGGCACGAGGAGCTTGCTTCAGACCATAGAGCGCTTTGGTGAGACGACAGATATGATCAGGACGATCAGGATCAGCAAAACCAGGCGACTGTCGCATATAAACCTCTTCCTCCAGGAATCCATGAAGAAAGGCATTCTGAACATCAAGTTGACGAAGGGACCAACCTCTAGTGACAGCCAGAGAAAGAAGAAGCCGAATGGTGGTAGGCTTGACGACGGGACTGAAGGTGTCCTCATAATCAAGACCATAGCGCTGCCGAAATCCTCTGGCAACAAGGCGTGCTTTATAACGCTCAATAGACCCATCCGAGTGCTTCTTCACTTTGAACACCCACTTAGAGTCAATAACATTAACCCGTGGCGGGGGAGGAACAAGAGTCCATGTCTTGTTACGAAGAAGGGCATGATACTCCTGCTCCATGGCCTCTCGCCAATGAGCGTGGCAGCCTGATAAGAGCGGGGCTCAGAAGATGGATCCGCAACAGCAGCAGCTAGACATGCCGCCAACCAAGCAACAATACCATCCGTACGTTGCTTAGGACAAAAGATACTGCTACGACTGCGTGTATGTGGACGTGTCACAGGAGCCATCGAGGTCGAGGGAGCAGCCGTCGATGTCGAGGAAGAAGAATCCGCCGACGAGAGCTCAGACAGTGAGCCAGGCGATGAGCCAGACAGCGAGGAGCCAGGCGACACAATCAAGTCCGCCATCTCGTTACGCGGCGAAGAAGACCCAGAACCCGCCAGAAGGCTAACCGGCTGAGTGATGGGGGAGGTCGGCGTAGCGGGCCGAGCCACGAACGATGCTGGCGTAGCAGGCCGAGTCGCCGACGACGCCAGCGTAGTGAACCGAGCCACTGGTGACAGCGAGGCAGGCGTGACAGGCGTGTCGGGCCGATCAGAAGACGGGGCCGGCCGAGGCTCAGGAGGTGATGCCTCAGGCACATCCGCCGAGCGTGCATGGGCGTGTGGATCGAGGCCATGCAACGAGGCGGCGTGATCGACGTGCACAGCAGAAGGCGACGGCGATGAAGATGGTAGATCCTCCAAAAGCTCCAAATGAGCCCCACGTCCAGTTCCTGCACCATGGTTAGGCAATAACACAGGAGAGTATGCAACATCATCAAATTGGTTAGAGGCAAGAGGAGATGAATGCATGGAAGGAGAGGCATCTGTGGACACTGGTAGGTTGGCGAACGGAAAAACAAGCTCATCAAACACTACATCCCGAGAAATGTAGACCCGATTAGTGGGAACATGAATACATTTGTAACCTTTATGAAGGGAACTATAGCCAAGGAAAACACACTTCTTGGACCGAAATTCGAGCTTACGTTTGTTGTAGGGTCGAAGATGCGGCCAACAAGCACACCCAAACACCTTAAAGAAAGTATAGTCAGGTTGTTCATTAAGGAGAAGTTCAATGGGAGTCTTCAGGTTAAGAACACGTGTGGGAGTACGATTGATAAGAAAGCATGCCGTGGTAAAATCAGCATTCCAGAACCGGAAAGGAACCGATGCATGAGCTAAGAGAGTAAGACCAGTCTCGGCAATATGACGATGCTTACGTTCGACTGAACCATTCTGCTGATGAGTATGTGGACATGCTAAATGATGAGCAATCCCAAGCGACTGGAAGAAGGAGTTGAGGTTGCGATACTCACCACCCCAGTCCGACTGAACATAAACTATCTTATGCTTGAGAAGACGTTCAACATGTTTTTGAAACTGAACAACAATATCAAACGCATCAGACTTACGCTTAATAAGATAGAGCCAAGTAAAGCGATTGTAAGCATCCACAAAACTAATATAATAGTTATGACCACTAACAGAAGTTTGGGCAGGGCCCCATACATCCAAAAAAACAAGTTCTAAAGGATGTTTCACCTCACGACTAGACTCCGAAAAAGGAATTTGATGACTCTTCCCCTGCTGACAAGCATCACACACTGCTACATCATTATTGCTAGAGACATTAGGAAGCTCATGACGACGCAACACATGACAAACGATAGGTGTGGCGGGATGACCAAGACGAGCATTCCACTGTGACGACGAGATGCGAACTCCACTGAAAACCCGAGAGACTCCAGGATGCTCCAGACGGTAAAGGCCCTGGTAGAGACGCCCACTAAGAAGAACGTCCCTCGTGTCCCGATCCTTAACAAAAAGATCAAACGGGTGAAATTCACAAAACACATTATTGTCATAAGTGAGTTTAGGAACGGAAAGGAGATTACGCGTCACAGAGGGTACTCTAAGAACATCACGAAGCTGAAGCCTCCTAGTGGCATGACTAGTGAGAAGGGATGCTTGACCAATATGAGAGATGTGCATACCTGCTCCATTGGCGGTGTGGATCTTATCGGAACCATGATAGGGCTCACGAGGATGAAGCTTCCCCATCTCATTCGTCAGATGCTCCATCGCCCCAGAGTCCATGTACCAGTGCGGATCAATAGAGTAGGACTGAGTATGACCCTGAGACTTTTGTTGTGCCGGGCGATCAGCCATGGCCACCTGACGTGCAGTGTTGCGCGTATCCTTGCCGTCGTTGCCGAGACCAAGGAAACTCTTCTGAAAACGGCGGTGGCACTTGGAGGCCTAGTGCCCGTTGAGGCCACATAACTGGCAGACCAGCCGACCCCCATCACCAGGAAGAGTTAGTGTAGGAGTGGTCGAGGCAGGAGGCATCAGTGCAGGCCCCTTGCCCGAGGCGGATGACTGAGCGCCACCAGAAGGGTGGCCACCTTTGTAGGCGGCATTGGCAGAAGAGGAGCCGCGGCTGCGATTGGCACGACGCGCCTCAACCCACTGCTCGGTGAGAAGAAGCCGAGAGTAGACCTCATGCGCCATCATGAGGTTCGTGTTGCCGCGTTCATTAATGATTTCAACCAAACCATCATACTCTTCGTCAAGGCCGTTAACAATGAAGGAGTTGAACTCGGAATCGGTAAGCGGCTGTCCAATGGACGCCAGCGTGTCAGCAAGAGCCTTGACCTTGTTGTAGAATTCCGTGGCCGTGGAGTCAAGCTTCTCACAAGCGCCAAGTTCGCGACGGAGGGCACTAACACGGGCTTGCGACTGCAACGCAAAGGAGCGCTCAAGGATGGTCCAAGCCTCATGAGAATTCTTTGCAAACACGATGAGCCCAGCAACAGCTGGAGTGAGCGAACCCTGGATGGAGGAGAGGTTCACCTGGTCCTGGCCTGTCCAGACACGGTGCTCCGGGTTGTAAACCGGACCGTTCACGTTGTCCACCAACGCGGGAGGGCAAGGAAAAGTGTCGTCAACATAGCCAAGCAGGTAGTGGCTCCCAAGAAGCGGAAGAACCTGCGCTCGCCAGAAAATATAATTGTCGGACGAGAGCTTGACGGTGATGAGGTTGCCGAAGTGGAACGGCAGAGGCAGTGACCCTGTCGAGATGCCTGCCGGGGGCGCGTATGCCATGGGGGCAGGGACGGGTGGCACGGGCAGCGCCACGGGATTGGAACCCGCGGGCGGCGGCGACGGATACGCCCCATAGATGGAAGTAGCCGGCGCAGCCGAAGAGGAGCCCGCCTGAGGTGCGGACGCCATGAGACCAGCCGTGACAGCCGACGAGGCGGCATCGGGCGCGAAGGCCAGAGGCGCGATGGCGCCGGTTGATGGAGCTGATGAAGAGGCGCTTGACGTATGGATCGTAAGCGCATGTCCAGGCGACGAAGGAGCCTGGAGATTGTTGGAGAAGAACAAGTCGACGCTCCTGGTTCCGAGCTGAGGCGGCGGTACAGCGACCGAGTCAAGCGGGATCGAGAGGAGGGTGGCGAGCGAGGCCGGAAGGAACCCGACGAAGGAGGAGCTGGAGACAGCGGCACCTGACATGGCGGCGGCGCGATCTAGGGCGGCGGCGCGATGTAGAGATTACGGCGGCGGGATTAGGATTGTGCGGAAGCGTAGGTCGTAACTAGTTCTGTTACCATGTAAGACAATGTTTGAGGGGAACCAGCTCAACCCTCTAGGGGTGGCTTATCTCATATATATAATGGGTGTGTTACAATAGGTACAATATACGTACACAAATATAGAAGCTATACATAGTCTAACACTATACGACTCATGTTCAACCTTTCGGTCTTTCGTGTTCCGATGCCATGTCTGCACATGCTAGGCTCGTCAAGTCAACCCTAAGTGTATTGTGTGTGTAAATCTGGCTTACACCCGTTGTATGCGAACGTTAGGACCTATCACACCCGATCATCACGTGTTGCTTCGGAACAACGAACCTTAGCAACGGTGCACAGTTAGGGGGAACACAACTCTTGAAATTTTAGTGAGAGATCATCTTATTTACTACCGTCGTTCTAAGAAAATAAGATGTAAAACATGATAAACATCACATGCAATCAAATAGTGACATGATATGGCCAATATCATTTTGCTCCTTTTGATCTTCATCTTCGGGGCTCCATGATCATCATTGTCACCGGCATGACACCATGATCTCCATCGTCATGATCTCCATCATCGTGTCTTCATGAAGTTGTCTCGCCAAACATTACTTCTGCTACTATGGCTAATGGTTAGCAATAAAGTAAAGTAATTACATGGCGTTTTCAATGACACGCAGGTCATACAATAAAATAAGACAACTCCAATGGCTCCTGCCGGTTGTCATACTTATCGACATGCAAGTCGTGATTCCTGTTACAAAAACATGATCAATCTCATACATCACATATATATATCATTCATCACATCCTTTTGGCCATATCACATCACACGGCACATGCTGCAAGAACAAGTTAGACGTCCTCTAATTGTTGTTGCAAGTTTTTTACGTGGCTGCTATAGGTTTCTAGCAAGAATGTTTCTTACCTACGCAAAAATCACAACGTGATATGCCAATTTCTATTTACCCTTCATAAGGACCCTTTTCATCGAATCCGATCCGACTAAAGTCGGAGAGACAGACACCCGCTAGCCACCTTATGCAACTAGTGCATGTCAGTCGGTGGAACCTGTCTCACGTAAGCGTACGTGTAAGGTCGGTCCGGACCGCTTCATCCCACGATGCCGCCATATCAAGATAAGACTAGCAGCGGCAAGTAAATTGACACGATCTACGCTCACAACAACTTGTGCTCTACTCGTGCATAGTAACTACGCATAGACCTAGCTCTGATGCCACCATTGGAGATCGTTGCAGAAAATCAAAAAAAATTCCTACGTATCACCAAGATCCATCTAAGGAGTCTACTAGGAATGAAAGGGGAGTGCATCTTCATACCTTTGAAAATTGCGATGCGGAAGCATTGCAAGAACGCGGTTGGTGGAGTCGTACACGAAGCGATTCAGATCACGGTCGAATCTGATCTAAGCGCCGAACAACGGCGCCTCCGCGTTCAACACACGTGCAGCCCGGTGACGTCTCCCGCGCCTTGATCCAGCAAGGGGAGAGGGAGAGGTTGGGGAAGACTCCGTCCAGCAGTAGCATGATGATGTGGTGGTGGTGGAGGAGCGTGGCACTCCAACAGAGCTTCACCAAGCTCCGCAAGAGACGAGGAGGGAGAGGGGTAGGGCTACGCCAAGAGAGAGAGGAACTCGTGCATTTGGCAGCCCCGAAACCCCACATATATATAGGGGGAGGGGAGGGGCTGCGCCCGCATCTAGGGTTCCCCCCTAGGGGTGGAGGCAGTCCCTAGATCCCATCTGGGGGAGGCCAGGAGGGGGAGAGAGGGGGCGCCCTAGGGTGGGCCTTAAGGCCCATCTGGACCTAGGGTTTGCCCCCTCTCTCATCCCCTGCACCCTGGGCCTTGGTGGGTGGGGGGGGGCGCACCAGCCCACCCAGGGCTGGTCCCTTCCCACACTTGGCCCACGCAAGCCTCTGGGGCTGGTGGTCCCTCCCGGTGGACCCTCGGAACCCTTCCGGTGGTCCCGATACATTACCAATAACGCCCAGAACAATTCCGGTGACCAAAACGGGATTTCCCATATATAAATATTTACCTCCGAACCATTATGGAACTCCTCGTGACGTCCGGGATCTCATCTGGGACTCCAAACAACATTTGGTCACCACATACTGCATTCCCTATAACCCTAGCGTCATCGAACCTTAAGTGTGTAGACCCTACGGGTTCGGGAACCATGCAGTCATGACCGAGACATATCTCCGGCCAATAACCAACAGTGGGATCTGTATACCCATGTTGGCTCCCACATGTTCCACGATGATCTCATCGGATGAATCATGATGTCAAGGATTCAATCAATCCCGTATACGATTCCCTTTGTCTAGCGGTATAGTACTTGCCCGAGATTCGATCGTCGGTATACCGATACCTTGTTCAATCTCGTTATGGCAAGTCTCTTTACTCGTTCCGTAACACATCATCCCGTGACTAACCCCTTAGTCACATTGAGCTCATTACGATGATGTCTTACTGAGTGGGCCCAGAGATACCTCTCCATCATACGGAGTGACAAATCCCAGTCTCGATTCGTGCCAACCCAACAGATACTTTCAGAGATACCCGTAGTGTACCTTTATAGCCACCCAGTTACGTTGTGACGTTTGGCACACCCAAAGTATTCCTACGGTATCCGGAAGTTGCACAACCTCATGGTCTAAGGAAAGGATACTTGACATTGGAAAAGCTTTAGCATATGAACTACACGATCTTGTGCTAGGCTTAGGATTGGGTCTTGTCCATCACATCATTCTCCTAATGATGTGATCTCGTTATCAATGACATCCAATGTCCATGGTGAGGAAACCGTAACCATCTATTGATCAACGAGCTAGTCAACTAGAGGTTCACTAGGGACATGTTGTGGTCTATGTATTCACACATGTATTACTGTTTCTGGATAATACAATTAAAGCATGAACAATAGACAACTATCATGAACAAGGAAATATAATAATAACCATTTTATTATTGCCTCTAGGGCATATTTCCAATAGCTACTGGTTCCCCGCCAACGTGGCCATGATGCTCCTGTTCCAGCCAAGACCCGGCTGGTGGTGGTGGTGGTTGACTGCCCCATGGACGTTGGGATGACGACAACGCGGCTCCGACGCCGGCGTCCGCATGTCGGCGAGCAGCCCCTGGACCATGGCGACGTGGACAAGGCGAGAGCCCCCCTTCGCGATTCTCACGCTGGTGCCGAAGCGCTCCTTCTTGTTGGGTGAGAAGACCAGGTGGACCTTCTTTGGAGCACCTCAGGGTCGGCCGTGGCCAACATTCCCAACTCCTCTTTGTTCTCGATAGTGCGGAGAGCTCGTCATCGGCAGCGGCATGGTGGTGCTAATGAGGTGTTTGTTGAGATGACAATTAGAGAGAGGGGGCAGGAGGAAGAGGAAGAAGGTGATGCTGACAGGTGGGCAACACTTGTAATAGCAATTAACTCATGGTCAAAATAAATGAAGTTGACTTTGCTGCCATGTCAGCCCTGACGGGTGGGTCCCGCATGTCATAAATGTGCTTAAACCATCTTAACTGTCCATTTTCCAAAAGAGATAATTATTAGTCATAAATTAATTTTATTTGGTAGTTCGGTCATTTTTTAAAAGTGTTAGTTCAATCGGACGTAAACCCAAAATGTGGTAGTTTTTTGTCAAATACTCTCTATAATCCAGGTAAAACATACAATCGTTTGACTTGCATGAAAAGTTATGTACCTTATATTCTGAAACAGACGGAGTAATAATTAAGCAAAGCGATGTGATCATTACGAAACTTTTCATTCCACTCCATTATTCGTTCAGATGTATATGGTCACAACAATGCTCGCCAACAATTCAGCTATTGAGAAAATACTTGTCGCTACTAAGAGTATCTACAACCGGGCGCCTCAAAACCTTCTCATATGTCTGGTCGGGCCGTCCGATCACTGACCGGTCATATTTTTTCAACCCAAACGAATGCATCAAACGGGCCTCAAACAGCCGGGCTGACAGGCACCCCCATATCCAGCCGAATAAGGCACAAATATGGGGCGGCCGAGCACGCTCGCCACGTCGGACCCGGCCCATCCGACCCCACATATATTTGTCACCATCCGCTCGCTGGAGCAAACCCTGGCCACTTCACTCCATTCCTCCCCCCTTCGCCAGCCGAGCTCATCTCCGGCGAGTTTCGGCCGCGCGTCTCCGGTATGGCAGGCAGCGGATCAGACTCCGACCACTCCGGATCCGTCGAGTGGGCTATCATCCCGTGCGGCTTAGAGGAGGTAATGGTAGTCCGCATTGCACTCGACCGCTCCCAGGAGGACAGCGTCCGGCCGACAGATGGATCCGTCCACCGCGATGCCATAGCATCGGCTCACTAGGCGCTCGGGTCCTCTGATGCTGGATCCTCGCGGTCCCGGCAGCCAGAACATCTCTCCTTCCCATCACCGGCCGGGCAGACTATGAGTCTCACCGGGAACGGGCGTCACGCCGTGGGAAGGAGAGGATAAGGGTAGCTGAGGCCCGTATCATGCCGGAAATGGCGGCAGTGGCTGATGACCGGGCGCGGGTGGCTGTAAAGGAGGAAGCCATCCGTGCACACATAGTGAAGAAACGATAACGGAGGGACACGCGCGCGTGCCTTCGTCCGAGAGAAGAATGGAGTTGTCCGTGCCATGGCCGGACTGCCACCGAAGGAGGAAAAGAAGGACAACGACAGCGAGGACTACTCCAGCGGCGAGCAGATCTGGCTCGATCCGTACTGCGTTTTCGACTGGTACTTTCGCGAGAAGGACGACAAAGGTGCCGGGAAGGGCAAGGGCAGCTGTGGATGAACTCCACCATAGCAAAACATGCCAAATTTTGGTAGTCCGATGGCATGTAATTAGTAATGATGGAGTAGCCGGACGATGTATGTAAACCAACGTAGTTGCATGAGTTTGCATGGATTTGAGATATGACAACTGAGGTGTCGAGATATAGATTACATTATTTGAGGTTGCCCGGTCAATGCCCGTAGACGCACCTGGACGCATCCGCGGACGTTTGAGGGGCCGGAGTTGCCAAGTCCGATTGTAGATGCTCTAACTCCACAGTCCTATCTAAACCATTGATACCACTTCGCCATTTTATATTGACTCTTACCTATCATGTCGCGCAAGTACTATAACGTACTCCCTCCGTCCGAAAATATTTGTCATCAAAATGGGTAAAAAGGGATGTATCTAGAACTAAAATATATCTAGATACATATCATTTTATTCATTTTGATGACAAGTATTTCCGGACGGAGGGAGTAGCAATATCAGGTCAAACATCTTGACCGAGTATTTAATTTAGAACGCTTAGCGTAGTCGAGATAAAGATCATCAAAACATTACTTTAGGACAAAATGGTGCACACAGGATGCGGAAACATTTATACTCCTTAACAAGAGAAGTATTTCACAGGCCAGCCATGTCCCTCCATTCATAAATATAAGATGTTGTGTATTTTAATGTAAACTACATACAGACTAAAATGAGTAAACGAACGCACCAAAACATGTCTATATACATTAGATTTTGAAAAAGATTAGAAAATTTTATACCTGTGAACGAAGGGAGTAGCAAATTAGGTCACATGGTGTTAACGCTTTCCCTATTCGTAGTAGCCGGATGACACGATTGTGTAGACCAATTTGGTACTTATCAGGACCTCGGTGAGAAGACCTATATGAATATATAGCCCCGCTGTTGAAGAACCATGGCTTTCATGTAGTGTCATGAGATGGTTGGTGTGGATATGACCATTATTGTAGTTTGCCAATTGCTTTGATCTTTTCTTCTTTTGTTCTCACCTATGCATATAGCTTTGGTCATATATGATTTTGCTATTTTCTGGCGTGTTTTTGGTGTGCGTGTATTGGTGTTGGCTATGCCATTTCAGCTATGTAGAAGCCGGGTGTGTGCCTATTATGTTTGTATCATCTTCATGCTTCATTTTGAGGCAATAAAATCCATACTTAGTTAAAATAATATAGCTCAACACGTGCGCACACCCCTAATTAGGGTAGCAATATTAATTGGACTAGTATACAAACAAGGGCTACCACTAGTGGATAAAGGGACATCTGCCCCGGTTGGTAAGGGCCTTTAGCCCAGGTTCTTGAACCGGGACTAAAGGGTCGGTACTAATGCCCTAGCCCTTTAGTCCTGGTTCAATCTAGAACCGGGGCAGATGGGTCTCCACGTGGCCTGTGCGCAGAGCCCAGGCAGGAGGGCCTTTGGTTCCGGTTGGTGGCACCAACCGGGACCAAAAGATATCCACGCGTCAGCATTTCTGTGGCTATGGTTT
>LR738710.1:714083694-714098180 GCA_902687465.1 Secale cereale | reverse complement strand
TATATATATGAAACTCAACACAAATGATGGTAATGAAATAAAATTATGAATATTATCAATTTCTTACGCACTTCAAATTGTGCGTTAGAGTAGCCCCGCTCACAGGTCGTGTGGCGGATGGACTCGCAAATGTAGTATCCATAGAAATCATTCCCTTGTTCCTGCCACAACCACTTTATAAGAAATAGAGGTCAATCAAACTGATAAGCAAGAATGTCAAATGGTATTGATGAAACTAGCGCTTGAATCAATAGGAGATGCGCGGAACAGGCTACTATATAGTACTTACTTTCGGGTGTCTAAATTCCAGCTTCTTCGGCAGTCCCGGAGCTTTTTTGGTGAATTTTTTCCAAACCCTGCCAGACAAAGAAAACAATTACTTGATATCAGAAATGAACAAAGTTGCTGATATGCATGGTGGATAATGATCGATTTAAATTACTTCTCGAGCATTTGAGTCATGTCCGCATACTCCTTGGGATCTTTTCGTTTAGAGTTCAAGACAGTTACTACTCCCTGCTCAAGCTTAATCTCTAGGAGAATATAGTGGAACCTGCGCACGCATGCATGAACTCATCAATTATATTACTATAACCTTGACTAATATATAAGGGAAACCGAATATGGACAAGACAGTAACACTCACTTGAAGTTGTAAGGAAAGAGTATTATATCTTTGTTTTCATTTACCACCAACGATCGTAGCAAGTTGGCCTCAGTGTCTGAGGCACGAAATTCAACCTCAGTTGCATCTGTGAGATATGTGTTAATGAACCCTATATCACCGACTTGTCTTTTCTTCAATTCGACGATCTTCAATCTGCATAATATAGTGAGGATAATTATAAATACATGCAATGAAAGAGCTGAGTTATATAGACAGACTTAATGACAGAAGTAGTACTATACTTATAGACAGTAGCAGGTGACCGTTGCTTTATCGAGGGCCAATTGATTGAAAAACTGATAGAACTCCTCAAATGGAATAGGCAACAGTTCAATTTCAACGAGGTCATGCTCGGGTTTAACTCTCACATACAAACTATCCCCCCCCTAGACTCTCTGCAGATTTTCAAGTACCAATCATGCAATCATCGCATCATCATTGATAGAGATCTTTCATCTTTGACGAGAGGCTTCTCGTACTCATATCTTTGTATCTGCACCTCCAAGAAATCATAATGTACATCATCGGGTAGGTAGTCTCCAAGATTGCTATAATCGGGCACCATCCTCGGATCATTAGCGACGATGTCGCTAGACACCTTGAGCGGGGGGCACGATTGGTCCGCTTGTTCGCCGAGCTAGGCAATTTGTTTCCCAGCTCATCCTTCTGCTAACCTTTGATCACTTTTAGTACTTCTCGACCGCTTCGCTTCGTGAAATGACTTTTCAATAATGCGGTCATAGTTGTCTTTCGGCTGACTTTTCGCTGGTTTCTTCAGGGCAGCAAGAGTGCGCTTTGCTTCAACCCTTCAAGCCAGTCCTTCTCTTCGCCTTCAGGGATCTTCGTGTTTTCCTCGTCGGACCTCTCGTATGGTAACTTCTCTAGAGGCGTGAGAGAAGGACCGAATCTGTATTGCCTCCCGCCTCTGGCTGTACTGCTAGACGCCGGCAGACCAGACAAAGCGGCTGTCTTCTTTCCTTGCTTACACGCCGGAGCAGCTGGAGCGGCGGCAGGTCTCTTCCGCCCTTGCTGACTAGGCGGAGAAGGAGGAGGCTGGCTGCTCGGGCGCGCCGGCGCAGGCGGAGAAGGAGGCGGAGTGCCGCCCCGCACCGGAGAAGGAGCCGGAGTGCCCTGATCGTCACTCGCCGGAGGAGGAGGCGGTGGAGGAGGCGGAGTGCCCTGACTCGCCAGAGGAGGAGGAGGAGGCGAAGGCGTTCAGTTGAGAATGTTGATGAGGTCCTTCCGCCATAGGCATGGAGTCTTCAGTGAAGAACCCACCCGAGTCTCCCCTTCACCGGTAGGGTGGTCAAGCTGGAGGTCCTCAAATCCCTCCGTTATTTCATCCACCATCACCATAGCATATCCTTCTGGAATTGGCCGGCAGTGAAAAGTTGCGCCGGGTCCAGTAGGATAAACAGAGCCAGCAGCCGCCTTGACCTTCATATTTATCCATTGCGTCATAAGGTGGCAATTTTGAGACTCCGTGATAGCATCCACGGGATAGCTGGCAGGAGCCGTCAAGACATGCTCCGGCTGAAGCAGCTCGGTGCAAGCCACGCTGCTTCTCCGTTGAGATGGCGGGGTAGCTTTGGGGGAAGCTTCGACAGTTCTTTTGTCCCGATTTGCTTCTCGTTCCTCTATCGCTTGTATTCTGGCGCGCAGCGCCTGCATTTCGGTCTGCTGCACTTTCTTCCTCCTCTCGTGGCATTTGTAACCGCCTGCGTCCGGAAACCCAGCACTCCACGGAACGGAGCCTGGCGTGCCTCGTGTCCGTCCAGGGTGCTCAGGATTCCCGAGGGCCATTGTGAGCTCGTCGTTCTCTCTGTCGGGAAAGAATGTCCCTTGCTGCGCTGCTTTGATATAGTGCCGAAACTTCTTGAGTGGTATTTCCAATTGCTTGTCCGTCCAAATGCACCTCCCTGATACAGGGTCCAAGGTTCCGCCAACCCTGAAGAACCAAGTCCGGCAATGGTCTGGCCAGTTCATTGTCTCTGGTTCGATCCCTTTCTGAAGCAGATCATTCTCAGCCTTGGCCCATTTAGGGCGGGCTCTGAGGTAGCCACCTGACCCCGTGCGATGGTGATGCATCTTCTTCGCAGCATTTTTCTGGTTTGTTGCCGACATCTTCTTACTCTTTTCCGATGTCTTATAGGCCACAAATGCGGGCTAGTCATCTCTGATCTTCTCATATATGCCCTAGAATTCTGGAGTCTCTTTTTTGCGGACAAACTTATTCAGGTGTTTCTTCCACCCCCTGAATAGTTCTGCCATCTTCGTAAGAGCAAAAGACTTGATTAAATCCTCTGTAACTGGCTTCGCCGGATCAGCCTCTGGCGGTAGGGTAAAATTTGACTTCAGCTCAGTCCAAAGATCTTCTTTCTGCATATCAGTGACATAAGACACCTGAGCGTCTTCTGTAGCCGGCTTTAACCATTGATGGATGCTGATCGGGATCTTGTCCGTAACCAGAACCCCGCACTGATTAACAAATGCGTTCTTTGTCCGGATGGGTTCAATCGGTTCGCCGGTGCGCGCGATTTCTGTGATCTCAAACTTTTCATCCGACCTCAACTTTTTCTTCGCGCCTCGTCTCTTTACCGAAGATTTGCTCGATCCGGAGGGCTAGAAAAAAGAACAATGATGAGAGTTAATTAATTAATATGTGTACATACCAAAACAATGAATGCATCAATTAACTAGTCAGCACAGGCTTAACTAATATATATACCTGCTGGCCGGACTCGGTTCGGTCACCGGAGCCATCATCACGGTCTCCTTCTTGCACCGGCATTGGGTCACCAGAGCCGTCCTCACGGTCTACTTCTTGCATGTGCATTGGGTCACCAGAGCCATCATAATCATAGCCTGCTTCTTCCTCCTCTCTTTCCAGCAGCTCATTGGTGTCGTTGAGAAACGACAAGACGACATCTTGTCCGTCTGTGATTATGTCCAGCAACATCGCTTCTTGTGCTTCGTCTCAGGGGTTGTCGTCCATGGTTTCTACAAATATTTACAATATGCCAATTATTATTCAAACATGACAAATGGATATATTAATGGCAAACGTAGAACTAGCTAGCTAATCACAGTAAGGAATCATATATATTAATTTGTGGCCTCGACGCTGCTTCTCTAGGGTTTCGGGTGGCCTCGACAACGCTTCAAGGGTTAGGGGTGGCCTCGAGAACGCTTCAAGGAGGGGGTAATATCGAAGATTTCAAGAAAACCATGACTTCATCATTAGCCGGAAATGACAGGCGCATAATGGTACGAGAAGCTCTTCAAAGTTGTTTTGGATGGAGTTCCCGATAGAATAATTTCCTTTTTAGTACCCTCGACCCCTGGACGACCCTCGACCCTCGACTGCTCGGCGATCCCCAACCCTAGACCCCCTCATGTCACATTTTGTCTAGTGCCAAAGGATTCAACAAAACCATGTCTTCATCATTAGGCGAAAGTAATAGGCGCATGATGGTACGAAGCTCTCCAAAGTTATTTTGGAACGGAGTCCCAGATAGGATAATTCGTAACAAAAGACGGATTATCCTATCAGGAACTCCGTTCCAAAATAACTTTTCAGAACTTCGTACCAACATGCCCCTGTTACTTCTGGTAAATGATAAAGGCATGGATTTCTTCAATACTTTGACACTAGGCAACCTCTCGACCCCTCGGCGATCCTCGACCCTTGACGACCCTCGGTCCCTCGACGACCCTCGACCCCCCCCCCCCTCATGTCGAAGTTATCGGGGAGGGGGTATATCGACAACGACATACCCGATAAAAAAGAAGAAGAGGAAGAAGAAGGAAAAAAAGAGGAGAAGAAGAAAGGAACAGCTAGAGGAGAAGATCGAAGAAAAAAAAGGGGAAAAAAGAGGAGAAGAAGAAAGGAATAGAGGAGAAGAAGAGAAATTTTCTCTTCTTCTCCTCTATTCCTTTCTTCTTCTCCTCTTCTTTTTCTTCTTTTTTCTTCTTCTTATTTATTTCTCCTCTTCTTCCTCTCCTCTTCTTCTTTCTTTCCTCTTCTTATTTTCTTCTTTCCTATCCTTCTTTTTCTAAATTTGTAACTTTTGCATATATAAAACTTTTCTACAATTGTAACTTTCTATATATGAACAAAAAACTTTCTATGAACAAAAAAACATTTTTAACATATATATTTAGCAAATTCCTAAGAAAAATAAAAAAAAATTATAGCCACATACACATATACATCACATACACATATACATTATAGCCACATGCAGCAACTATATACACATATACATATACACATAAGCAACTATATATATACACATACACATATATATACATATCATATCACATATGAAAAAAACCATATATATAGCAATATATATATAACAGAGCCGGGCAAGGGCGCGGCGGCTCACAGCGCAGGGGCAGGCGAGGGCGCCGGCGACGAGGAGCGGGGAGGGCGCCGGCAACGAGGAGCGCGGGGGCAGAGGGCGCCGGCGACGAGGAGCGAGCCGGCCAGCCCGTGGCGCGGGGCGACGGCGCGGGACGACGGCGAGCTTGGGCTAGCTGGCGGCGTCGGGGGCGGGGAAGAGATAACTGAAACGAAATTTCACAAGTGCTACTTATATAGACAGGGCATTGGTCCCGGTTCGTGGCACAAACCGGGACGAATGCCCCCTTTAGTCCCGATTGGTGCCATCAACCGGGACCAAAGGTCTCTTTTCAGCAGCCCAAAGGGCGGGAAGGAGAGACCTTTGGTCCCGGTTGGTGCCACCAACCGGGACTAAAGGGGGGCATTGGTCCCGGTTGGTGCCACGAACCGGGACCAATGCCCCCCCTTTAGCCCCGGTTGGTGCCACCAACCGGGACCAAAGCCCTTGTCCTGCCCCGCGGCGAAAATCTTTAGTCCCACCTCGCTAGTTGACAGGGGCTCGGAGTGGTTTATAAACCCCACTGCGGTGGCTGTATTGAACTCCTCTCTATTGTAGGCTTCTGGGCCTAACTCTGCGCGCTACCCTGTGAGTCTGCTGGGCCTTATTGTCCAGCTGCATCCTAGGCCATAGGCTTTGCAGGCTCACTGGGCAGTGCCTATTTTTTTAATTTTTTTCCTTTTCTGCTTTATTTATTTCTAAGTTGTTTTTTGCTGTATTTAGAGTTTCTTTGTGAATATTATTGATTTAGGTAAAACCAATTACAAACTTTCTGTTAGTGCCAGTAGTATTCAAATTTGAATAGTTTAAATTTGAAATTATTTGTTTTCTTTGTTGCTTTATTTATTTTATTTTGTTTCTACTTACAACAAAATACTTATTGTTGCTATTTTTATTTTTTTTGCAAGTTTTTTGTTTTGTTTTCTGCATTATTTATTTTCTTTTGTTTTTTGCTTTATTTTTTAATTCTTTCTGTTAGTGCCATTAGTTTTAGAAAAATTATAAACTTTCTGTTAGTGCCATTAGTTTTCAAATTAGAATAATTAAAATTTGAATTCTTTGAAATTTGTTGAATCACAAGTTTATGGTTAACTTTACTAAAAAAATGAACATAGATGCACCTATAGAGAAAATTCAACCTAAATTCATAGTTTTCAAATGAACTCTGAAAAAGTTGGCATAGCATGTGCATGTACAAAATGGACAATGGTATCATACTCGTCTGTTACAAAGTTGGCATGGTATCATCATAATAGTTGCGGAAAAAAGTCTTCACTTTTTCTTCGCTTGTGTCATTTGCTTATTGCGCCGTAACCATGGATAATCTTCATCGTTTATCAGGATGCTTGGGTCAGACTTGACTTTGAAGGGAGGAATTTCATGAAACTTTTCATAATCTTCAGATATGTCTGTCTTGCCCTCCACTCCCAGGATGTCCCTTTTTCCTGAAAGAACTATGTGGCGTTTTGGCTCATCGTATGATGTATTCGCTTCCTTATCTTTTCTTTTTCCCGGTCTGGTAGACATGTCCTTCACATAGATAACATGTGCCACATCATTGGTTAGGACGAACGGTTCGTCAGTGTACCCAAGATTTTTCAGATCCACTGTTGTCATTCCGTACTGTGGGTCTACCTGTACCCCGCCTCCTGACAGATTGACCCATTTGCACTTAAACAAAGGGACCTTAAAATCATGTCCGTAGTCAAGTTCCCATATGTCCACTATGTAACCATAATATGTGTCATTTCCCCTCTCGGTTGTTGCATCAAAGCGGACATCGCTGTTTTGGTTGGTGCTCTTTTGATCTTGGACAATCGTGTAAAATGTATTCCCATTTATCTCGTATCCTTTGTAAATCAATACAGTCAAAGATGGTCCCCTGGACAACAAGAACAACTCATCACAAACAGTGTTGTCACCTCTGAGACGTGTTTCCAACCAACTGCTAAAAGTCCCGATGTGTTCACATGTAATCCAGTCGTCGCACTGCTCCGGGTGTTTGAAGCGCAGACTGTTCTTGTGTTCATCGACATACGGGGTCACCAAGGTAGTATAGTCTTGTCTAATGGTTGAGCTAATTTGTGAAGATTCGATCAATACAAACGTTTACATACCACATGCCATGCTAATCCCTTTCTTTCCCATGCAATGAATTTTCTTTTTGACAGAAGCTTGAATATATGCTAAATATATACTCATTTTGAAATTTAGTTTGCAGTTATTGAATTGTGTTCTGTTGAACAAATTTATATTTTCTGCTGGAAATAGCCAAATTTGTCAGGTAAAAAATGTTTTACAAATAGTAAAGTAGACATATTAAGCTGGTTGGATCCCCCTGATATTCATAATTTTTGGCAATGCCAAATGGATCCTAAGCCAAAACGTCTTTCCTTACTAACTACTCGGCAAAATAAAAAAAACAGTCCTATGCCGATTTGAATGCATACCGTACACATGCCAAAATTATTATCATTCTAAATATCTAACTTTGACAATATATAACTATCTTTGTCAGTGTGTGTTCTCTTGATCTATCTGAACCATATTCACATGTATGAAGACCTTGTAATGGTTGGTTCATTTATTCCATATATAGAAAAGGGCCTTCAAATGATACTCATGTGTTCCATTTTCAAATTATGAAAACCTTGAAGCCTATAAGTGAATCTGCAGGTCGCATATATGTTTTTAACAATAGTATAATGCATAGTTGTCGGATTCGCGCGCAGTTTGCTCGGTTTGCAATTCGGGTTCGGGATTCACTACTGTCTGTGAATCGAGTTCCATGGGGAGTATACATCTCCAGTTCGTAAATCGGGTGACAGGTACTTGGATTCGATGACTCCGATTCATCAATCCGATGATGTGTCCGGTTCATGAATATTTATTGTTATTTATTCATGTATATATTTGCTATAGAAATGCAAAGTTAACTAGTTAAAACCAGAAAACACAGAAGAAAATACAAGTAAATTCGAAATGCTTCGTGCACATAGAAGCTCTTAATGAGCCATCGAATTGCAAAATATGATTATAGATAAATGGAGGGAAAATTCCCACAAAATAATTCACTTGAGCCTCACATCTCATGAAGATGAGTGCTTAGTCTCATCCAACCAGATACGTTCTCTTCTCTCCCGGAAGCCCGATCCCCCAAGTCCCCAACTCCACCCTACCGTCTTCTCCAAAATTATCAGAATTCCTAGATCCATATTGTCAACTGGTGGACTACTCTGCGTGTATCAGGTTAGCCAACGATCTCATTTTTTCTGGTTCGTTTTGAGTTCGGTGAATTAGTCACCGAATCACTACCGATCTAACCGAACTCAAATCCCGATCTAGATCGATCTGAATCGGGGTTCGAAGGCTGTTCTAGCGAATCCGGTATCTATGGTAGTATCCATGAGAAAGATCGGCTGAAATGTTAAGCATATGTAGCACACTGATTTCAGAGGTCAGACTAAATAACAGTAAAAACCACAAGCTAGCACACCGATCATAGATAAAAATTCGAACAAGAATACATATGCAACTCATTCAACCCTCTATCACATGCATGCATATACTATATGCTTCAACTACTCCCTCCATTTTTATATATACAAGGCCACAAAATCAAATTACAGGTACCAAGATAAAATTTAATACATGTTTTGCAATTTAACTTTTCTTTTCGTTTAATGGGATCGTTAATACACCGCATGCATGCAAGAAAACTTAGTGGAGGAAGTAGCTAATTATCATTATGATTGTATGAATGCAAGTATTAAACAAGTTAATAGTATGAGGAAACATAATTCATTTTGCCTCAATTACCATTTGTGCAAAATATATATTTCGTAGTGACATTGTATAAGTAAATGGAGGAAGTACCATGCATACAGAAGAACCACATGGAAATAAACAGCTATCCCTAGTGCAGGACTGGACAGAAGTACTCAGAAATCCATGAGAAAACCACAAGCCACATGCATCCAGCATCAAACACTAGCTGCATAGTAGATGCATGCATGCATGCTTGTGATCCTCATGTGATGCGAGGCAAAGGCACTGTGCCATCCCCTCAATCGTTGCATGCAACTTGTCATGCACCGTTCACATCAAACCCAGCACCCAGTAGTTGTACCTGATCACTGCCTTTCGGTACCATAAAAAGGAAACGGAATAGGAAGCAAAACAAGAAACAATGAGCGATGCTAGATCGAGTTGACACATGATGCGCAGACCGCAGAACGGACACTGCACTACAGACTTACAATCTTGCACGAACCACACACGCAGACATGCAGCTAGCTAGCTGTAGCAAGAGAGATCTCCAGATATGTATCTCTCCCTGCATGCATGTCCCCGCCCCTCACTTCACTTCACACTACTACAGCAAAGCATTTTACTTGACTCGATCCTACATGGAAGCAAATGAAACTAGTAATAAACTCGACTAGGACTTAACCCAAGCTAATCAAAGCCAACTAGGTCGAAACACGAGCAATGCAGCAGTGTTCGACGACAACAACTGACAGTACTAGCTGATACACACACGCACAAATGAGAGACGTGCAAAGCCATAACCATGCGCGCGCATGCATGCATACGCGAGCGCACATAAAATATATCTGGCATACCGGCCAAATAGGAGATCGATCGACCACCGGCTGGGGGCGGCTCATCGTCGTCGATCAGCTCAGCAACCGGCGGCGGGAGGCGGCCCGGGAGGGGGCTGGTGCTGGTTGCCGTGGAAGCTGCCGCTGCTGCTGTCGCCGGTTAGCTGCTGCGGCTTCTTGCGCTTCTTCTTCTCGTAGCTGACGCCACGGGCACGGGCCTGGTGCTCGCGGACCTCGCGGAGGTAGAGGCGGACGGCGCGGGCCGCGAACGGGTTGGACTCGGGGCTGCCGCCGTTCTCCTCGTAGGCGGCGCGGAGGCGGCCGACAAGGGCGTCCAGGCTGCCCCATGCCTGGCGGAGCGGGCACGGGCAGGGTGCCGGCGGGCTTGGGTGGCCGAAGAAGGGGCAGGCCGAGGCGTGCACCTTGGTCTTGCCGAACTGGTCAAGGTAGCGCAGGAACTCCAGGACGTGCGCGCCGCTGCACTGAGCCAGGCTCAGCGGCGGCCGGTGGTTCCGCAGGTACTGCCCGAACGTGTTCCAGTCGCGCCGCTTCTGCGCCTCGTACCTGCTCGGCGACTGCGGAGTGCCCCCTGAGACCACGGAAATCGACGAGGTGATGCTGCTCGAGGAGCCGCCGCCGTTGCCCCCTCCAGACAGAGGGCTGTCCGGGTTCCCCGACAGGTCCATGGATCAGCTAGCTGAGCAGGAAAGGAAGGAAGCATACTCAAGCAAGTGTGACTGTGATCTGAAACTATTTTCTACTATATTAAATTAACTTCTGTAGGGCTTCCCCTTACACTTCTCTCTTTGCTTAAACAAATGAAATAAGCTACAACTTGCTATTAGAAAAGAAATAGCACTGCTCCTACATATTCCAGAACCATGACGAGTTCAATGATTACATGTGCGCATATATAAACTTGAGCTAGCGATCTGTTTGGGAGCAGCTGCTGGTTCTCTCACCATTCGCCACTGCAACAGATGCTTTTAACTTTCTAAGCAGTGGATGCATAATATTTAGGACGAACAAGAACCTGGAGATCTTTCAGGAAAGGAAAATTTTGGAATCACCTTTGGCGGTGTTGGCAGCTGATCTTGGTCTGGCGCTCTCGGATTACTGGGCAAAGCCAAATGGTGATGGAGGTTGGCTTGAGAGTCTGCACAAAGATGGAAAACATCAGAGGACACATACAAGAAAGAAAGAAAGGTTATTTTGGGAGAGCGATCTGGAAAAGCTCATATCAGTTGCTTCTTACTCGGTGGTGGTGGTAGCCAGCAACAGCCAACAGTTGCTTGTGCTGGCTCTCATAGGTCCATCTGGTGATTGGGAAGATGCTGGGAGAGCAGCAGCTTCATCATCTGTCTGTGATGGTGTGGGGGAATTGTATGCTGCTGCTTCTATTTTTAGGGGGGGATGCCGGGGGTGGTGGATGTATTGTTTGGCCTAAAAAGGGGAGATGTGAAATGACTGAGACATGGAGTACACAGTAGTGACCAGTGAGAGAGTGAAGGAGATGCACTGCTAGTACTGCTAGGGCTTTTAGGTGCTGAAGGGTGGAAAAGGGACACCGAGTGAGAGGTGAAAGGTGACATGACAAAAGTAAATATATTTTTAATTGATAGGTCGGTGTACGGCCTAATGGGGGTGTCGACCTGTTTCTAATAACTGGTAGTCATTTGATGTCACCGGTCTAAAGTTTCACAATCATACCAACTTGGCAACAAATATCTAGTAAGCAATTCGGTTCCTTTATTGTAGTACGTTCAAACAGTCTTAACCCATTACTTTCACCATTATATTGTACTAATTAATATGGTACTTCCTCGGTTAAAAAATTAGACGATTTAGATAATTCACTATAGACTACGTACGGACTGAAACGAGTGTACAAATACACAAAAATGTGTTCACATACATCCGATTCAGAAAAAAAGTTGAAACATCTTATATTTGTGAACGGAAAGTATATGTTTACCTGACCAAATACTTCGCAGTACTATGATTGTATTGTAACAAAGCAAATCAAAAGTGGTGTTCCCGAAACATACCATAACATGACCACTAAATCACAGATTTATCATTTCTTGTTGCACTCTCCAACATATTTTATACAGTTTTGCTAGAACTCATCTAGATGAGACATAATTTGGTCTCATTCACGTATTATAGTCATTGGATGTGATGCTATAAAATGCATGTGTGCTGATGTGGGTTGTATCTGTTCTTGTTTTTCAGGTGAATGAAACCAAATTATATCTCATCTAAATGAGTTCTAGATACTACCTTTATATATAATCTAGGCATGTTATTCCATGCTCCATCGTCCACTAGAATCAGGGTTTATTTGACCTGATTTTGGTACTTTGAAGGAGTAGGATGGACAGTTTCCAATCGCAAGTGTGTGCAATATGGCCAGACTTTCGCCTTGTGAAAACAATATTGCATACTCATATTTCAGTGACATTTTGACCTACAGTGAAACAATAAATATTCTTCATGATGAACTACAGGGAAAATAGAGACTATGCAACAGGTAACTTGGACATGGACTGATATGCGAAAAAGATATTTACCACATGTTCCTCGCGCGATTCTACATTGGGTGATACCTTAAAATTTATATTCATAGTTTTCTTTCTATTTTTTAGATTATCTTAACTTTCAGTCAGTTTGGTTAGTGTTTTATCGAGATGTAATTTGTATCAGACTAAACATTAGGAGCCTCTTTGATACACATGATTACTAAAATGTAAAAATATAAAAAACCCATACGATGCAATATCACGCCCACTTGAATTGTTGAATATGTAACAATGTTTCTTCAGTTGCACAATAGAAAAAACAAAGTATTCTTCCAAATGCGTATGAGTCAATAGTAATTATCTTCTGAAAAGTAGTGCAATGAATCTCTTCATTAACAAATTCCGAAGAATTTTTTTCCAAGGATTCCAATTTTTGAAATTCGCATATGAGAAAAACTTTGAATCAAAGAGACCTTAAAAAAATACAAAAAACTGTGGTATATAAAATCTCTCTTATATTTTCAAGCTAGCCATGCATGCATATAGTGACAATCATATAATCCCAGGTTCATTTTTCGTGAAGTTAATCTTAGGTGCATATATGCATCTACGCACAATCATGTGTAGTTAATTGATTAGTACCTCAAGAAGATCATGGCCCGGGAAAATGTTAGCCGGCATAGAGTACAACAGGACACCTAAAAATGGGAGGCAAATTGTGTGCAAAGACATATTTACTTCTTATTTATTTGGTTGGTAAATGGACCCATAGGGTGCTATGGTGCTAATATGCATGCCAATGCCTTTGATGATGGATCTTTTGTTGTTTATATGGCGGTGTTTTTTTGTTGTTGTTGTTTGCGTAAGTCCCACATGGTTATATTTTGAGTAATAAATGTTGTAACATTTATTTATTTTGCTTTGGTGAGTTAACATTTCTCTGCATACTATATCCTTGAAATGTTTTTGCTCATTTTGATGGTGACTGGTGAAATCGAAGACTAGTCAACTTTAGACTTTAATGTATGTTTTAGTTTGTGGCTGCAAAGGGGTTACTAATTTCATTATTGTCATCCTATCTTTTCGAGCTGACTAACTAGATAATGTGGAGTCTTTTCAAACTTTACATCAAAAGGTTACCTAGGACTTTCCATTTCGAAAGAGAGCGCGGCTTAAATTTGAAGCCTTGTGTGTATAATTGAATGCATGATTAGGGGTACACTTGTAGTACACGGATAATTTTCTCCGCGGCAATGATTGTTTGCGACACATTTTGTTAATGTTAGCTAACACATAAATAGTGCAGCTACAACTTAGGCTTGGCTAATCAATGCTTTAGTTGATTGTGAGACATGCTATTTAGTTCTCAATATTATCTTTCAATATCTTATGTATATTTTCAACGGTTTCACCTTTGAGAGAGATGATGAGTACATCTTGCAGATACACACTCGCACACTGAATTGCACTATGCTTGCTAGAAAATGGATTTGTCGTGCCTGAGGATTAGTGAATTTTGCACATATGTCTCTCTAAATACGGATCTATATATGAAGTTTAAAAAAAATCAGGTTTGTCTTTTGTGGCATATTGCCACACCTTTTTTGCTCAAGTAACCAAGGGGGAAGGGGTGGGCACTAATAGAATCCGGTTTTGCACCGAGTTCTGATCTTTTGCCTATTTCGTTCCATCGGGATCTCGATAAACTTATATATCTATCGAGTTTGGTCCAAACTTGCACTTGACAGTGCGTAGAAACTCGGCAAACTTAATATTTTGCCTAGTACCATGAATAAGGACTCGGTGAATGGAAGAAACCCGGCAGTCCCTTACGTTCATCGACTTCCTCTAGATAAAAACTCGGCTAACTCTGGCAGGTGGGCCCCAGGGAGGGACATGCGAGGGAGTCGTGATGGTGGTGTATGTTTGCTGAGTTTCGGCTAATGGTAACTTGGCAATCTTTTTCCTGTTTTCTCTTGGGAATTCCAGGGGTCACTGTTCTGCCGAGTCCCGTAACAAAAAGCACTGCAAAGAGCTGACCCTTCGTCTGTCCGTGCCACTATAAGTGATATACACCGCGTTGCCGGCTCCATCGCTTCTCATTCGTCTGCCCCGGACGCGCGTCATCTCCTCCTCCTCGGCAATCGTTGCCGCGCCGCCGTGTCGTCCTGCTTCTGCCACCACCGCCACCCCGCTGCTCGGATTCACCACCATGCGGCTCTTGTCTAGCATCCTCCTCCGGTGTTAACCATTCGAAGGTGAGCTTCACCCCCCCCCCCCCCCCCCC
>LR738710.1:714065668-714076253 GCA_902687465.1 Secale cereale | reverse complement strand
GGGGGGGGGGGGACTTGCCCCCCAAGCAGGTGGGGCTCCCCCACCCCTAGGGTTTCCAACCCTAGGCGCAGGGGGAGGCCCAAGGGGGGCGCACCAGCCCACTATGGGCTGGTTCCCTTCCCCTTTCAGCCCATGGGGCCCTCCGGGATAGATGGCCCTACTCGGTGGACCCCCGGGACCCTTCCGGTGGTCCCGATACAATACCGGTGACCCCCGAAACTCTCCTGATGGCCGAAACTGGACTTCCTATATATAAATCTTTACCTCCGGACCATTCCGGAACTCCTCGTGACGTCCATGATCTCATCCAGGACTCCGAACAACTTTCAGGTTACCGCATACATATATCTCTACAACCCTAGCGTCACCGAACCTTAAGTGTGTAGACCCTACGGGTTCGGGAGACACGTAGACATGACCGAGGCGACTCTCCGGTCAATAACCAACAGCGGGATCTGGATACCCATGTTAGCTCCCACATGCTCCTCGATGATCTCATCGGATGAACCACGATGTCAAGGATTCAATCAATCCTGTATACTATTCCCTTTGTCTATCGGTATAGTACTTGCCCGAGATTCGATCGTCGGTATACCGATACCTTGTTCAATCTCGTCATGGCAAGTCTCTTTATTCGTTCCGTAATACATCATCCCATGACCAACACCTTAGTCACATTGAGCTCATTATGATGATGTCTTATCGAGTGGGCCCAGAGATACCTCTACGTCATACGGAGTGACAAATCCCAGTCTCGGTTCGTGCCAACCCAACAAATACTTTCGGAGATACCCGTAGTGTACCTTTATAGCCACCCAGTTACGTTGTGACGTTTGGCACAACCAAAGTATTCCTACGGTATCCGAGAGTTGCACAACCACATGGTCAAAGGAAAAGATACTTGACACTAGAAAAGCTTTAGCATTACGAACTACACGATCTCGTGCTAGGCTTAGGATTGGGTCTTGTCCATCACATCATTCTCCTAATGATGTGATCCCGTTATCAACGACATCCAATGTCCATGGTCAGGAAACCGTAACCATCTGTTGATCAACGAGCTAGTAACTAGAGGTTTACCAGGGACATGTTGTGGTCTATGTATTCACACATGTATCTCTGTTTCCGGATAATACAATTCAAGCATGAATAACATACAATTATCATGAACAAGGAAATATAATAATAACCATTTTATTATTGCCTCTAGGGCATATTTCCGACAGTCTCCCACTTGCACTAGAGTCAATAATCTAGTTACATTGTGATGAATCGAACACCCATAGAGTTCTGGTGTTGATCATGTTTTGCTTGTGGAAGAGGTTTAGTCAACGGATCTGCAACATTCAGATCCGTATGCACTTTACAAATATCTATGTCTCCATCTTGAACATAATTCCGGATGGAGTTGAAACGGCGCTTGATGTGCTTGGTCTTCTTGTGAAACATGGGATCCTTGGCAATGGCAATAGCTCCAGTGTTGTCACAGAAGAGAGTCATCGGGCCCGACGCGCTTGGAATAACTCCTAGGTCGGTGATGAACTCCTTCATCCAGACTCCTTCCTGCGCTGCTTCGCAAGCAGCTTTGTACTCCGCTTCACATGTAGTATGCGCCACGACGCTTTGCTTGCAACTGCACCAGCTGACTGCCCGACCATTCAAAATATACACATATCCGGTTTGTGACTTGGAGTCATCCAGATCTGTGTCGAAGCTAGCATCAACATAACCTTTATGACGAGCTCTTCGTCACCTCCATAATCGAGAAACATATCCTTAGTCCTTTTCAGGTACTTCAGGATGTTCTTGACCGTTGTCTAGTGTTCCATACCGGGATCACTTTGGTACCTCCCCACCAAACTAATGGCAAGGTTCACATCAGGTCTGGTACACAGCATGGCATACATAATAGAACCTATGGCTGAGGCATAGGGGATGACACTCATATTTTCTCTATATTCTGCCGTGGTCGGGGATTGAGCCGTGCTCAATCTCATACCTTGCAATACAGGCAAGAACCCTTTCTTGGACTGATCCATATTGAACTTCTTCAATATCTTGTCAAGGTATGTGCTTTGTGAAAGACCAATGAGGCATCTCGATCTATCTCTATAGATCTTGATGCCTAATATGTAAGCAGCTTCTCCAAGGTCCTTCATTGAAAAACACTTATTCAAGTAGGCATGTATGCTCTCCAAGAGTTCTACATCATTTCCCATCAGCAATATATCATCCACATATAATATGAGAAATGCTACAGAGCTCCCACTCACTTTCTTGTAAATACAGGCTTCTCCCCAAGTCTGTATAAACCCAAACGCTTTGATCACCTCATCAAAGCGAATGTTCCAACTCCGAGATGCTTGCACCAGCCCATAGATTGAGTGCTGGAGCTTGCATACCTTGTTAGCATTCTCAGGATCGACAAAACCTTCCGGCTGCATCATATACAGTTCTTCCTTGAGGAAGCCATTAAGGAATGCCGTTTTGACGTCCATTTGCCATATCTCATAATCATAGAATGCGGCAATTGCTAACATGATTCAGACGGACTTCAACATCGCTACGGGAGAGAAAGTCTCATCGTAGTCAATCCCTTGAACTTGTCGATAACCTTTAGCGACAAGCCGAGCCTTATAGATGGTCACATTACCATCCGCGTCAGTCTTCTTCTTAAAGATCCATTTATTTTCTATGGCGTGCTGATCATCGGGCAAGTCCACCAAAGTCCATACTTTGTTTTCATACATGGATCCTATCTCGGATTTCATGGCTTCAAGCCATTTGTTGGAATCCAGGCCCGCCATCGCTTCTTCATACTTCGAAGGTTCACCATTGTCTAACAACATGATTTCCATGACAGGGTTGCCGTACCACTCTGGTGCGGAACGTGTCCTTGTGGACCTTCGAAGTTCTGTGGTAACTTGATCTGAAGCTTCATTATCATTATCATTAACTTCCTCCCTAGTCGGTGCAGGCACCGCTTGAACATCTTCCCGCGCTGCGCTACTTTCCGGTTCGGGAGGGGTGACTGTCACCTCATCAAGTTCCACTTTCCTCCCACTCACTTCTTTCGAGAGAAACTCTTTCTCCAGAAAGGATCCATTCTTGGCAACGAAGACCTTGCCTTCGGATCTGAGGTAGAAGGTATACCCAATAGATTCCTTAGGGTATCCTATGAAGACGCATTTTTCCGATTTGGGTTCGAGCTTTTCAGGTTGAAGTTTCTTGACATAAGCATCGCAACCCCAAACTTTCAGAAACGACAACTTAGGTTTCTTGCCAAACCAAAGTTCATACGGTGTCGTCTCAATGGATTTAGACGGAGCCCTATTTAAAGTGAATGCGGCAGTCTCTAAAGCATAACCCCAAAAATATAGCGGTAAGTCGGTGAGAGACATCATAGATCGCACCATGTCCAACAGAGTACGATTACGACGTTCGGACACACCATTACGCTGAGGTGTTCCAGGCAGTGTCAATTGTGAAACAATTCCACAGTTCCTTAGGTGCGTGCCAAATTCGTGACTTAAATATTCTCCTCCACGATCCGATCGTAAGAACTTTATTTTTCTGTCACGTTGATTCTCTACCTCATTCTGAAACTCCTTGAACTTTTCAAAGGTCTCAGACTTGTGTTTCATCAAGTAGACATACCCATATCTACTTAAGTCATCCGTGAGGGTGAGAACATAACGATAGCCTCCGCGAGCTTCAACACTCATTGGACCGCACACATCGGTATGTATGATTTCCAATATGTTGGTTGCTCGCTCCATTGTTCCGGAGAACAGAGTCTTGGTCATCTTTCCCAAGAGGCATGGTTCGCACGTGTCAAATGATTCATAATCAAGAGACTCTAAAAGTCCATCTGCATGGAGCTTCTTCATACGTTTGACACCAATATGACCAAGGCGGCAGTGCCACAAGTATGTGGGACTATCATTATCAACCTTACATCTTTTGGCATTCACACTATGAATATGTGTGACATCACGTTCGAGATTCATTAAGAATAAACCATTGACCAGCGGGACATGACCATAAAACAACTCTCTCATATAAATAGAACAACCATTATTCTCGGATTTAAATGAGTAGCCATATCGCATTAAATGAGATCCAGATACAATGTTCATGCTCAAAACTGGTACTAAATAACAATTATTGAGGTTTAAAACTAATCCCGAGGGTAGATGTAGAGGTAGCGTGCCGACGGCGATCACATCGACCTTGGAACCATTCTCGACGCGCATCGTCACCTCGTCCTTTGCCAGTCTCCGCTTATTCCGCAGCTCCTTCTTTGAGTTACAAATGTGAGCAACTGCACCGGTATCGAATACCCAGGAGCTACTATGAGCGCTGGTAAGGTACACATCAATAACATGTATAACACATATACCTTTGACGTTGCCAGCCTTCTTATCTGCTAAGTATTTGGGGCAGTTCCGCTTCCAGTGACCCATTCCCTTGCAATAAAAGCACTCAATCTCAGGCTTGGGTCCATTCTTTTTCTTCTTCCCGGCAACTTGCTTACCGGGCGCGGCAACTCCTTTGCCGTCCTTCTTGAAGTTCTTCTTACCCTTGCCTTTCTTAAACTTAGTGGTTTTATTCACCATCATCAACACTTGATGTTCTTTCTTGATCTCCACCTCTGCCGACTTCAGCATTGAATACACCTCGGGAATGGACTTCTCCATCCCTTGCATATTGAAGTTCATCACGAAGCTCTTGTAGCTAGGTGGGAGTGACTGAAGGATTCTGTCAACGACCGCTTCGTCTGGGAGATTAATTCCCAACTGAGACAAGCGATTGTGCAACCCAGACAATTTGAGTATGTGCTCGCTGACAGAACTATTCTCCTCCATCTTACAACTGTAGAATGCGTCGGAGACGTCATATCTCTCGACTCGGGCATGAGCTTGGAAAACCATTTTCATCTCTTGGAACATCTCATATGCTCCGTGGTGCTCAAAACGCTTTTGGAGCCCCGATTCTAAGCTGTAAAGCATGCCGCACTGAACCAGGGAGTAATCATCACAACACGACTGCCAAGCGTTTATAACGTCTTGGTTCACTGGGGCGGGAGCGTCACCTAGCGGTGCTTCAAGGACATATGTTTTCTTGGCAGCTATGAGGATGATCCTCAAGTTACAGACCCAATCCGTATAGTTGCTACCATCGTCTTTCAGCTTGGTTTTCTCTAGGAACACATTGAAGTTGAGGGTAACATGAGCGTGGGCCATTGGATCTACAAGACATATTGTAAAGATTTTAGACTATGTTCATGACAATTAAGTTCATCTAAACAAATTTAATGAACTCCCACTCAGATAGACATCTCTCTAGTCATCTAAGTGCTACATGATCCGAATCGACTAGGCCGTGTCCGATCATCACGTGAGACGGACTAGTCATCAACGGTGGACATCTTTATGTTGATCGTATCTTCTATACGACTCATGTTCGACCTTTCGGTCTTCCGTGTTCCGAGGCCATGTCTTTACATGCTAGGCTCGTCAAGTGAACCCTAAGTGTACTGCGTGTGTAAATCTGGCTTACACCCATTGTATGCGAACGTTAGAGCCTATCACACCCGATCATCACGTGGTGCTTCGGAACAACGAACCTTAGTAACGGTGCACAGTTAGGGGGAACACAATTCTTGAAATTTTAGTGAGAGATCATCTTATTTACTACCGTCGTTCTAAGCAAATAAGATGTATAAACATGATAAACATCACATGCAATCAAATAGTGACATGATATGGCCAATATGATTTTGCTCCTTTGATCTTCATCTTCGGGGCTCCATGATCATCTTTGTCACCGGCATGACACCATGATCTCCATCATCGTGTATTCATGAAGTTGTCTCGCCAAACATTACTTCTACTACTATGGCTAACGGTTAGCGATAAAGTAAAGTAATTACATGGCGTTTATTCAATGACACGCAGGTCATACGATAAAATAAGACAACTCCTATGGCTCCTGCCGGTTGTCATACTCATCGACATGCAAGTCGTGATTCCTATTACATGAACATGATCAATCTCATACATCACATATATCATTCATCACATCCTTTTGGCCATATCACATCACACGGCACATGCTGCAAGAACAAGTTAGACGTCCTCTAATTGTTGTTGCAAGTTTTTACGTGGCTGCTATAAGTTTCAAACAAGAACGTTTCTTACCTACGCCAAAACCACAACGTGATATGCCAATTTCTATTTACCCTTCATATGGACCCTTTTCATCGAATCCGATCCGACTAAAGTGGGAGAGACTGTCACCCGCTAGCCACCTTATGCAACTAGTGCATGTCAATCGGTGGAACCTATCTCACCTAAGCGTACGTGAAGGTCGGTCCGGGCCGCTTCATCCCACGATGCCGCCGAATAAAGATAAGACTAGTAGCGGCAAGAGAATTGAACAAATCTACGCCTTCAACTGCTTTGTGTTCTACTCATGCAAGATACTACGCATAGACCTAGCTCATGATGCCACTGTTGGGGAACGTAGCAGAAATCAAAAAATTACTACGCTTCACCAAGATCAATCTATGGAGTCATCTAGCAATGAGGGAGAGGGGAATGCATCTACATACCCTTGTAGATCGCGAGTGGAAGCGTTCAAGAGAACGTGGATGATGGAGTCGTACTCGTCGTGATCCAAATCACCGATGATCCTAGCGCCGAACGGACGGCACCTCCGCGTTCAACACACATACGGAGCAGCGACGTCTCCTCCTTCTTGATCCAGCAAGGCGGGAGGAGAGGTTGATGGAGATCCAGCAGCACGACGGCGTGGTGGTGGATGCAGCGGTATTCCAGCAGGGCTTCACCAAGCAGCACCGGACGAGGAGGGGGTGTCACGGGAGGGAGAGGGAGGCGCCACGACATGGGTGCGGCTGCCCTCCCCCCCCACTATATATAGGGGCCCTGGGGGGCGCCGGCCCTAGGAGATCCAATCTCCTAGGATGTGTTTGGTTCATGGGATAAATTTAATGGATGTGGGTATCCCCAACCACCAGGCTAGGGATAGCCAATTTTTCTGTTTGGTTGGTGTGGATGATGTTAGCCCGTATTGTGTTTGGTTTAAAGGATAAGCCATGGTTAGGGATGGCCATTGGAGTGTTTCGAAAAATTAAGAAAACTCAACATGCACAACTTCTGTCAAGCAATATATAGGAGGAACATTAGGATATAGAAAACAAGTAAAACAGAAACGAGACAAAAACTCTGGGAGAGGGGATCCCGTTCATGTCTTCCCTGTAATATTTGAGATGATGCATTACAAAATCAAGCAAATCAGCTACGCACACTAGTACAACACTCAAACCACACTCACGACCACGGACCTGTGTGGCAAGCACAGCGCGCAAACGCAGCATGCACGGCAAGTGCACCATGCAAGAACAATGCGCACACACCATGCCTAGTGCGCACGTACCCATGTGTGCACAGCCGATGCTATGACAGTCGCGGTTGTACCGGCCGGAGAGAGCCGCCTCCATTCACAAGGCGCCAGCCGCCGCACGCGGCAATGACTTGTCCGCTGCCGCCGCCACCGCCGCCGCCGTGGCGATGACTCTGATGGCTTCCAACTCAAGCGCGAGAGAGAAGAAAGGAAGGAGAGGGCGTGACAAGGAGGAAGATGAAGGAGAGAGGCTTGCCACTGCTCACACATACTCCGTCGTCGCGAGAGATGCGCAATCACCGCGATTAGAGGAAATAGGCCGTTGGAATTTTCAGCGAAGTGAACGGAGGAGAGACGAGGCCGAGGAAAATGTTTCGCGCCGCGAGTGCGGGATAGCCACGTCCGTGACTTTTTTGTGTCGCTGCGGAGCCGGATTTTGAACGGATATTCCAAGCATCTGGATGTTCATATCCCTCCTAATCCCAGCTCGCCCAAGAACCAAACAGGTGGTATCCATTTAAAAAACTGCTATCCCTGTCCAAATAGGGATATCCCAACAACCAAACACACCCCTAGGGGGGGTGGCGGCTAGAGGGGGGGGGGGGAATTGCCCCCCAAGCAGGTGGGGCGCCCCCACCCCTAGGGTTTCCAACCCTAGGCGTAGGGGGAGGCCCAAGGGGGGCGCACCAGCCCACTATTGGCTGGTTCGCTTCCCCTTTCAGCCCATGGGGCCCTCCGGGATAGGCGGCCCCACCCGATGGACCGCCGGGACCCTTCCGGTGGTCCCGGTACAATACCGGTGACCCCCGAAACTCTCCCGATGGCCGAAACTAGACTTCCTACATATAA
Organism: Secale cereale; assembly: GCA_902687465.1. Taxonomy (NCBI): domain Eukaryota; kingdom Viridiplantae; phylum Streptophyta; class Magnoliopsida; order Poales; family Poaceae; genus Secale; species Secale cereale. The sequence goes on along the minus strand of LR738710.1, from coordinate 714,067,976 downwards.
ATCTTTACCTTCGGACCATTCCAGAACTCCTCGGGATGTCCGGGATCTCATCCAGGACTCCGAACAACTTTTGGGTTACCGCATACATATATCTCTACGACCCTAGCATCACCGAACCTTAAGTGTGTAGACCCTACGGGTTCAGGAGACACGTAGACATGACCGAGACGACTCTCCGGTCAATAACCAACAACGGGACTTGGATACCCCTGTTGACTCCCACATGCTCCTCGATGATCTCATCAGATGAACCACGATGTCAAGGATTCAATCAATCCCGTATACTATTCCCTTTGTCTATCGATATAGTACTTGCCCGAGATTCGATCGTCGGTATACCGATACCTTGTTCGATCTCGTCATGGCAAGTCTCTTTACTGGTTCTGTAATACATCATTTCGTGACCAACACCTTAGTCACATTGAGCTCATTATGATGATGTCTTACCGAGTGGGCCCAGAGATACCTCTCCGTCATACGGAGTGACAAATCCCAGTCTCGGTTCGTGCCAACCCAACAGATACTTTCGGAGATACCCGTAGTGTACCTTTATAGCCACCCAGTTACGTTGTGACGTTTGGCACACCCAAAGTATTCCTACGGTATCCGGGAGTTGCACAACCTCATGGTCAAAGGAAAAGATACTTGACACTAGAAAAGCTTTAGCATTACGAACTACACGATCTCGTGCTAGGCTTAGGATTGGGTCTTGTCCATCCCATCATTCTCCTAATGATGTGATCCCGTTATCAACGACATCCAATGTCCATGGTCAGGAAACCGTAACCATCTGTTGATCAACGAGCTAGTAACTAGAGGTTTACCAGGGACACGTTGTGGTCTATGTATTCACACATGTATCACTGTTTATGGATAATACAATTCAAGCATGAATAACATACAATTATCATGAAAAAGGAAATATAATAATAACCATTTTATTATTGCCTCTAGGGCATATTTCCAACAGGGGTAGGTAGGGTACTGTAGCGACGCACACCCCGTCGTGGGGCTCTGCCCCGTCGTGTGCTTGGAGGGGACGAGCTCCGACTTCTCGTCGGGTTGAGGACTGCGCCGGGATCCGGCTTGTTGGGTCTGGCCGGCATATGCCAGGCCTGGCCATGTTGAAGTCTTAGCTGGGTTGAAGGACTTGGCCGGGTTGCGTAACCCAGCCAAGCGCAAGCCGGACTAAGGGGCGAAGCTGGCCTCGATATTTTTGATAAGGATCTAGGCTCCGTTGCCTGCCCGGGGTTCATCCCCCAACAGTAGTCCCCGAAGCTATGAAGGCTCGCCGGTTCCGAGCAGGGGGGCCTTCGCAGTTTCATCTCCGTGAGGAGGCGGCAGAGGTTGTTGGAGCTTTGCGGCCGTCGGGTCCGACGAGATCAGCCGTTTGCTGATTTTTGGAAGGCGAATCGTGGCATCCCGCCGAGGGCGAGAACCGAAAAATCCGCTAAATCTTGAAGGCGAAGGGATGCGCCCCCTCGGTTTCAACGCACGCACCTCCTGGCGTGCGGCCGCTGAGGAAGCCTGATAGGCCACCCGCGCGACGGGACGTTACGGCAGGGTGCGGGCCCACCATGCCGCGCCCTCGGCCCGCGCGCGGGGATTTATTGTGGCAACCGCGGACAGTTGCCATTCTCGAGGCAGTTCACTCGCACGTAGGTCGTGCCCACTTATTGGGGGGGGGGGGTGCAAAAGGTTGGTGTACCCGATCCCACTTCCCCACGCTCGTGTTGTGGTTATAAATTGAGGGGAGGGGGCAGTGATAAGCACTTACGCACGCGCCCTCTCCTCATTTCCTTCTTCTTCTTGCCTCGCCCCAAAGCTTGCTGTATGCCGTCGCACACCGCTCACTCCAGCCTAGGTGCCGCTGTCGTTCTCGCGCGAACAGCCAGCCGCCATCGCTCGACGTCCCGTCTTTCCCCACCGTACCCTGGAGATGGGGGACTCATGGGAGGGGTAGAGGTCACTGACTCGGACATCCATTATCTTTGCGAGACCCGTCGACTGCCGCCGACGAAGGATGTTGCAGCACACGTGCCCGGAACAGAGCGATCACCGACGCCGCAAGACGGCGAGCACGTCGTCTTCCTCAGACACTTCCGCCATGGGTTCGGCCTCCCCGCAAGCGATTTCTTTCGTGCTTTCCTCTCCTTCTTTGGCCTTCAACCGCACCATTTAGGCGTGAACGCCGTGGTGCAGCTCGCGAGCTTCGTCACCCTCTGCGAGGGTTATCTCCGGGTGGAGCCGGACTTGGACTTCTAGAGCCTGCTCTTCTTCCTTGAGCAGGAAGGGCGGGGGGGGGGGG
>LR738710.1:713946586-714065518 GCA_902687465.1 Secale cereale | reverse complement strand
GGGGGGGGGGAGCAATGGCGGACTGCGGGGCTGCCGCGGTCTCGATCCGGACCAACAGAGGGTTTGCCAGGATGCCCTTGGAGGATTCTGCCAAGAACTAGCAGAATTCTTTCTTCTATGTGTGCAACGTCGGCGGGAGGCCCGACGCCATCAACCTGCACCTTTCGTCAACGTCGGCCAGCCGCCAAGATGAATTGGCCCCATTCGCTCAAGGACCCACTGCAGGGGCTGGTGAATCTGCAGGATCGGCTCCGGGCGATGACGGCGCGAGAGGCGCTCAAGGGGACGGATCTCGTCTCCGCCTTCATTGCGCACCGCGTTCTGGCGCTGCAGCATCGTGCCCACATCATCGTCCTGATGGGGGACCGCCGGGACCCTACCTGGATGTTGTCCGCGACGCTGGACCCGTCGCAAGTCGCCAAGCGCGTCAACACCATCTCCAAAGCCAACCTGGGCAATGACTGGAGCTTTGGCAAGGCGCCCTACATCGCCCAGTACCCGACGCCGGTGGTTAGTTTCTTCTCATTCATTATGTTTCAACTTCTCCCTTGCCCCGAAGCTTGGCAGAACGGGGGCATAGGTTGTGGGCGTCGCGATGGTCTGCTTGGAGGGAGAGGGTCAGGCCGCCGCGCACCCAGCGCCGGCCAGCAGTGGAGTCGGGGAGGTGCGCCGCGCGAGTAAGTCTTCGCGCCATGATCCCCTTCGAGATTGGTCGAACAACGACGTCGTGGAGGTCCCGATGTCGGCCGGTGGTGCATCTCCCGCGAGGGGAGGAGACGGCACTGTCGACCCCCTAGGGCGGCTGCGGGAGATGGCTGGTGTCGGGCCATTCCGTGCGCCAGCTGCGGCTAGCCGGCCACATGGGAAGGAGGACGTGGCGACGAGCCAGCCGACCGTGAAGCGCATGGCGGTAGGCCCGCCGTCAAGAGGAGGCGTCGTGCCACTCCGGTTGCGCCTGCAAGGCCGGTTGTCCGACAGTGATTGGGTAAGTTCTTCTGCCGCCTTTGTCAAACTGTCGAATCGTTTCTTTCTTGCTGCTTATCTTGTCTTGCTTGAGGTCTCCACTGCAGCTCGCGTTGGCGGCGACGGAGGCTGCGTCAGGAGGTGGCTTCACGTTCTGGAGGTCCCGGAGCAGTGCCATCGACCCGCCTGAGGACCCGGCCGGGGAGGATCTTGGCCTGGATCCGCAGGACGCAGAGCACTGCAACTGGAAGGATCAGAACAAGGCCCTCCAGGAGATGGAGGAGGCGAGCCGGGCCTGGCTGGCATGGCCAGAGGTGGCGGAAGATACGTCGGCCGTCGTGCCGCCAACGGTGGAGGAGCGCGGCCCGGATGGCCGGGCGGACATGGAGACGGTCGACTAGGAGGTCGTGGTGGTTGGTGACGGCACCCCACCACGGACCGACGTGGTCGAGCGGGCGGAGGAGGAGGAGAGCCGAGGCGGGGCCACCCCGGAGGTGGCAGGCATGCCCTGGTGGTGAGGCAGTCACCGCTGGTGGCGCCGGGAGGCCGTCCTGCTGCTGGGACGCAGTAGGTCTGGGCTAGGCCCAGGCGACCCATCTTCGGGCTCGTGACGCAGGAGGACGCCTCCTTGGCTGCCGTGAGCCAATTTCTTCGCGGGCGCGCAGAGCGGGTTCAGGCCTTAGCTCAGGTCGAAGCCGAGCGGGTGCACGAGTTGGAGCAGGCCTTGCAAGTAAGTTTTATTGTGGCAACTGCGGACGGTTGCCCTTCTCGCTTTTTCTTCCTGCAGCTAGCCAGTGGGGGCGCGCTAGCGCACCCACTGGGTGTAGCCCCCGAGATTCAGCCTAACAACGTAGTAGTTGGGTCGGATCTTCATGTGTTATGTCTTGTGCTGATTCTTGCCCTTTCTTCAGCAACTGGATGTTTACCGGGTCATTGTCTACAACCGGCTTCTGGAAAAACATCGGTTGCTCATGGTGCAGTTCGGTGCCCAGAAGGGGGCGCTCCGTCTTGCCGAAGGTATGACTTTTGCGTGCTTTTACTGGGGGCGCGCGAGCGCACCCACTAGGTGTAGCCCCTAAGATTCGGGCCAACTACGTAGTAGTTGGGTCGAATCTTAAAGTGTTCTTGTTCTTTCCTCGTTTGACTCTGGATGCTTGCTTGCGCGGCCGTTGCAGCCATAAAGGATCTTTCCCTTCTCATATTCTATTCGAGAGTTATCAGTATTTAGCAAAGCTGTTCCTATCTAACGGAGGGCTATTGGATCAAATGAAAAAACATTGTTGAGAAATAGTAGCCACCCAAAGTAGAGGGAATCCAACCTTGCCCAGTCGATGCTCAAGCGGCCTGAAGAAGCAATCTGAAAAGGGAAGAGCTTGAGGTGGCAAAGCTGAAGATGGAGGTCGCCAAGGCGGCAGAGGTCCAACGGGCGCTTGCCGTGGCCATCCAGCGGCGTGACCAGCTGGCTGGCGACAAGAGCCGGCTGGAAACCGACGTGGAGCGCCTGGCGGCGGAGGTGGCCAAAGTGACAGAGGCTCGGCAGTCGCTTGCTGAGGTCGGCGAGCAGCGCGATCAGTTGGTCGGTGACAAGGGCCAGCTTCAGGCTGAGGTCGAGCGCCTAAAGGCGGAGGCCGCGAAGGCAGCAGATGCCCATCAGGCGGAGCTTCTCTGTCTCAAGGAGGAGCACGAGAAGGCGTCGGCCGCCAAGGACGCCGAGTTGAAGGCGACCCTCGACAAGGACGCCGAGCTAGAGAAGGCGCTTGCGATGCGCGGCTGTTCCGGGGACTTGGCGCGACACATTATGTTGCTTGAAGCGCATCACCTGGACAAAGCTTTCGCCAGTAAATGCTTCTTTGTGGTTTTGCCGGGCTGAGAAGTCGGCTTTGACTTTTCGTTGCTGATTATCTTGCTTTTCTTCTTTGCAGGTCACTTCAAGGACACGCAGAACGCAGCGGAGGGGGCCATTGGCGCTCGACGGACGCTGGCAAAGCCTGACGCTGAGCTTGATCCCAATATTCCCTGGAGTTTCTCAGAGATCATGGGCGCTTCCGAGGCCCGTCTGCTGGTCTTGAGCAAGCGGATGGAGCGAGTCTCTGCGGCTGGCACAGGGATGACGGCGGCCCTCTAGCCTGGCGCCGTCGTGCCCGATAGCCCTTCCCGGATGGCACGGTGGCTAGAAGCTGGGCCAGAGCGGCTCCATGGGTGGCGCGTTTTCGCGGCCCGTGCCGATGCCAAGATGGCGTTGCGGTTCGTCATGTCTTGGTACCTAGATCTGGATCTGGACCAGCTCATGCCCAACGAGCCGGCGCCGAGCAACAGTTGTGGGTGAAGGCGGACGAGATCGCCGCTCGGGCCAGCTACATGGCTTTGTTCGCGGTGGACGATAAATTCCAAATGGAGCGGATGGACGACATTGTGGTTGTGCCGCCCAACGACTTTGGCATGCTGCTGGACGACCCGATGGGCAGCTCTGGCGATACAGACATCTATGCGGACGACGATGCCGGGTTGGAGGACACCGGCATCTCGGCCAACACTGAAGACGCCAGCAGTTCGTCAGCTGTGCAGCCTAGCGCGGGGGCCGCTTGAAGCCATCCTCTTTTAACTTTTATCACACTTTTCATTAAGTAGCAGGTCCACCCACCCACTTGGGTGTTTAGGTGAATTTAGTGAACTCTGGCATTAGGCCCATTTTGGTGATTTAAATATTTTTGTGGATGTTTGCACTTTTACTCTTTGTTTTATGAACTTTTTTCCTTGCTTGCATCCCCTTCGGGTCTCCCCCCGTGAGTCAGATAGCTGGGTTCCAGTCAGTGACAAGGGGTTCGACTTTTGGGAGGGGCGCGCAGTACATAGGTCCTTTGAACGTTGAGCGCGAGTAAAACACCCACTGGGCCGGCTGGCGAGCGGCCGGTCGAGCAGGAACTCAGTGTGGTAGGGTCGGGATGGCCAATCCGACGAACACACCTTTAGTCAGCACGGCGTGCAGGTGCTTTGGCCCCTGGTTTTTGCTGGCTGACAGACGAAGCCGGACTGTGGCGCTGGGCAAGGTGAAGGGCCTGGGCTACCTGGACATGCCGGGACGTGCTATGGGGGATGATGGGAGGTGGCCAAGTGCTAATTCTCAAGCTTGCATTGTATTCCCTCGAAGAGGAAAGGGAGATGCAGCACCGTAGCGTAAGTATTTCCCTCAGTTTTTAGAGCCAAGGTATCAATCCAGTAGGAGACCACGCGCGAGTCCCTCGCACCTACACAAACAAATAAGAACTTCGCAGCTAACGTGATAAGGGGTTGTCAATCCCTTTACGGTCACTTACGAAAGTGAGATATGATAGAGATGATAGTTTGATATTTTTTGGTTATAAGAACATAAAGTAAAAGCGAAAAAGTAAAGTAGATTGTAGATTGATATGTTGAGAATAGACCCGGGGGCCATAGTTTTCTCTAGTGGCTTCTCTCATGATAGCGATATTCTACGGCGGGTAAACAAATTACCGTCGAGCAATTGATAGAAAAGCAAATAATTATGAGACTATCTAGGCATGATCATTATATATAGGTGTCACATCCGAGACAAGTAGACCGAAACAATTCTACATCTACTACTATTACTCCACACATCAACCGCTATCCAGCATGCATCTAGAGTATTAAATTCATAAGAACAGAGTAACGCCTTAAGCAAGATGACATGATGTAGAGGGATAAACTCAAACATAGTGATATAAACCCCATCTTTTTATCCTTGATGGCAACAATACAATACGTGCCTTGCTGCCCCTACTGTCACTGGGAAAGGACACCGCAAGATTGAACCCAAAGCCAAGCCCTTCTTCTATTGCAAGAACTATAGATCTAGTAGGCCAAACCAAACCTTGCAAGGATATTATAATCATACATAAAGAGTTCAGAAAAGAACCAAATATTTCTCAAATATAATCTTGATCATAAACCCACAATTCATCGGATCTCGACAAACACACGGCAAAAAGAGATTACATCGAATAGATCTCCTTGAAGACCGAGGAGAACTTGGTATTGAGATCCAAAGAGAGAAAAGAAGCCATCTAGATACTAACTATGGACCCGAAGGTCTGTGGTAAACTACTCACAACTCATGGTGAGGCAATGATGATGATGTAGAAGCACTCTGTGGAAGAATCCCCCTCCGGCGGAGCTCCGGAACAGGCCCAAAGATGGGATCTCACGGGAACAGAAGGTTGCGGCGGTGGAAATAGGGTTTTTTCTGTTGTTCTGATAGTTTCGCGGTACGTAGGTATATATGGGAGGCAGGAGGGCACCGGGGGCCAGACGGGGTGCCCACGAGGCAGGGGGGCGCGCCCTATAGGGGAGGGGGGGGGGGGGCGCCCCCACCCTCGTGGACGCCACGTCAGCCCTACTCCGTGGTTCTCAAGTCTCCCGTGCGTATTTTGCTCCAAAAATATCTCTCCCGAAGGTTTCATTCCGTTTGGACTCCGTTTGATATTCCTTTTCTGTAAAACCCTAAAACAGGCAAAAAAATAGCAATCTGGACTGGGCCTTTGGGTTAGTAGGTTAGTCCCAAAAATAATATATAAGTGTATAACAAAGCCCATTAAACATCCAGAACATCATAAATAATAGCATGGAACAATAAAAAATTATAGATACGTTGGAGACGTATCAAGCATCCCCAAGCTTAATTCCTGCTCGTCCTCGAGTAGGTTAATGATAAAAACAGAATTTTTAATGTGGAATGCTAACCAACATAGTTTTTCAATGTAATACTCTTAATTGTGGCATGAATGTTCAGATCTGAAAGATTCAAGACAAAAGTCTATATTGACATAAAAAATAATAATACTTCAAGCATACTAACAAAGCAATCATGTCTTCTCAAAATACTATGGCAAAAGAAAGTTATCCCTACAAAATCATATAGTCTGGCTATGCTCCCTCTTCATCACACAAAATATCCATGTCATGCACAAGCCCGGTTTCAGCCAAGCACTTGTTTTCATACTGTATTCTTTCAAACCTTTCAACTTTCACGCAATACATGAGCGTGAGCCATGGACATAGCACTATGGGTGGAATAGAGATGTGGTTGTGGAGAAGACAAAAAGGAGGGAGATAGTCTCACATTGACTAGGCATATCAACGGGCTATGGAGATGCCCATCAATAGATATCAATGTGAGTGAGTAGGGATTGCCATGCAACGGATGCACTAGAGCTAAAAATGTATGAAAGCTCAACACAAGAAACTAGTGGGTGTGCATCCAACTTGCTTGCTCATGAAGACCTATGGCATTTGAGGAAGCCCATCGTTGGAATATATAAGCCAAGTTCTATAATGAAAATTCCCACTAGTATATGAAAGTGACTAAACATGAGACTCTTTATCATGAAGAACATGGTGCTACTTTGAAGCACAAGTGTGGAAAAAGATAGTAGCAATTGTCACTTTTGACTTTCCTTTTTTTGGGCCTTTTTTTTCTTTGGCCTTTCTCTTTTTTTTTCCTTTTTTGGAGGGTTTTCTTGATTTAGCCTTTCCTCACATGGGACAATGCTCTAATAATGATGGTCATCACACTTTCATTGAATTACAACTCGATACTAGAACAAAGTATGACTCTATATGAATGCCTCCGGCGGTGTACCGGGATGTGCAATGAATCAAGAGTGACATGTATGAAAAATTATGCATGGTGACTTTGCCACAAATACGATGCCAACTACATGATCATGCATGGCAATATGACAATATGAAGCGTGTCATATGAACGGAACGGTGGAAAGTTGCATGGCAATATATCTCGGAATGGCTATGGAAATGCCATGATAGGTATGTATGGTGGCTGTTTTGAGGAATATATATGGTGGCTGTTTTGAGGAAGGATATATAGTGGGTGTATGGTACCGACGAAAGTTGCGCGATACAAGAGAGGCTAGCAATGGTGGAAGGGTGAGAGTGCGTATAATCCATGGACTCAACATTAGTCATAAGAATTCATATACTTATTGCAAAAATCTACGAGTCATCAAAACAAAGCAATCAATGCATGCTCCTAGGGGGGAGGTTGGTAGGAGTTAACCGTCACGCACCCCCGACCTCCACACAAAGGTTGACACTTTACAAATACCTCATGGTCTAACTTCGTCACATAGCGGTTCACCATACGTGCATGCTACGGGAATCACTAACTTTAACACAAGCATTTCTCAGTTTCATAATAACTCCACTAGCATGACTCTAATATCACTATCCTCATATCTAAAAACAATTATCAAGCATCCAACTTCTCATCATATTCAATGCACTTAGTGTGAAAGTTTTTACTACATTGATATTGGATGTCTATCATGTGAAGACTAGTTTTATAGTCAAAGCACTTTACCATGCTGTTTTAGTAGACTCTTAAAAGGATATAAGTGAAGCATTAGAGATCAACAATTTTTACAAAATATTATCACCACCGTGCTCTAAAAGGTATAAGTGAAGCACTAGAGCAAAACTATTCCACTCAAAAGATATAAGTGAAGCACATAGAGTGTTCTATCAATTCCTAGGCCATATTTAACTCTCTCAAATTGGTGTGTACAGCAAGGATAATTGTGGCAAACTAACAAGCAAAGACTCAAATTATACATGACACTCCAACTAAAACACATATCATGTGGTGAATAAAAATATAGCTCCGAGTATAGTTATCGATGGATGAGGACGAAAGAGGGGATGCCTTCCCGGGGCATCCCCAAGCTTAGGCTTTTGGTTGTCCTTGAATTTTACCTTGGGGTGCCTTGGGCATCCCCAAGATTAGGCTCTTGCCACTCTTTGTTCCATAGTCCATCAAAGCAATACTCAAAACTTGAAAACTTCACAACACAAAACTTAGACAAAAATCTCGTGAGCTCCGTTAGTACAAGAAAGCATACCACTATTCAAAGGTACCGCAATGAATTCATTCTTTGTTTATATTGGTGTTAAACCTACTGTATTCCAACTTCTCAATGATTCATACTTCCCAATACTACTCATAGATGCATTGAAATAAGCAAACAGCACACGAAAAATAGAATCTGTCAAAAACAGAACAGTTTGTAGTAATCTGCAGTTTTCGCATAGTTCTGTAACTGCAAAAAAATTGAACTAAATTGGTAAACGTGAGGAATTTGTCTATTAATCATCTGCAAAAATAATAAACTAAATAGCACGCTCCAGTAAAATCTGGTGACCATTCTAGCGAGTGCTAACGATTCTACTTTTCGCAGCAAAATCATATAAACTTCACACAAGTCTTCCCAAAGGTTCTACTTGGCATAAACACTAATTGAAACACAAAACCACATCTAAACAGAAGCTAGATGCTATATTTATTCCTAAACAGAAGCAAAAACAAAAAATATAAAATTGGGTTGCCTCCCAACAAGCGCTATCGTTTTACGCCCCTAGCTAGGCACGATACATGGATAGATCTAGGTATTGCCATCTTTGGAAGGCAATTATTTAATTAAGCACTTGTGATTCTTAGGCACTTATTTATCCCTATTTATAATCAAACTTTTGGGAAAGAAATCAAGAAATTCTAAAGTGTCAAAAGGGTCTCTTGCAAAAGTAAGAAAATTAGGGTGAACACTTATGGATTTGAGATCCGCGATTCCTTTACTAGATGTTTCACCCTTGTCTTTAGGAACATACATGAACTTAGATAATTTAGTGGTAGAAGGATTTGGAGTAATTTTTATAGCAGAAAGAGCAGAACCCACATTAGTAATAATATCATCAAGCTTATTGATTCTAGTAGAATCCTGATCCAATTTTTCTTTAACTATGGGTTCCTTTTCCTTAAGATATTTTAGAACAACTCCTACCTTAGATCCATATTGGGTAATTTCATTATGGATTTTTCTATCCAAGTTCTCTACCAGTTCTACCGTAGCAACTTTGTTTTCAATGATTTCTAAACTTTGCATAACATGTTCCAAAGTAAAAACGGTCCCATTAACCATAAGAGGTGGTGAGCCAAATAATTCAGTCATTGTATTATAAGAATCAAAAGTATGGCTACCCAAGAAATTCCCTCCGGTAATGGTATCTAAGATAAATCTATTCCACGGAGTTATGCCAACGTAGAAATTGCGAAGAAGCACGGAAGTGGAAAGCTTCCTATTAGATCTATTTTGAGCATTGCAAATTCTATACCAGGCATCTTTTAAGTTTTCTTCCTCCCTTTGTTTAAAGTTGAGAACCTCACTCTCGGGAGTGTTGATAATGATAGGTGTGCTAGACATGATGACAAGCAAGCAAGCAATGCGCAAGCAAACAAGAAGCAAGCGAACGGTGAACACATGGCAGAAGAAGGGCAAATAAAACGGCAAAGGTGAAGTGGGGGAGAGGAAAACGAGAGGCAAAAATGTAATGCGAAGGATAAGAGTTTGTGATAGGCACTTGGTATATGAATTTTGCGTAAGCCTCCCCAGCAACGGTGCCAGAAATTCTTCTTGCTACTTCTCGAGCTTGCGTTGTATTCTCGAAGAGGAAAGGGAGATGCAGCACAGTAGCATAAGTATTTCCCTCATTTTTTGAGATCCATGGTATCAATCCAGTAGGAGACGACGCGCGAGTCCCTCGCACCTGCACGAACAAATAAGAACTTCGCAGCCAACGCGATAAGGGGTTGTCAATCCCTTTACAGTCACTTACGAAAGTGAGATCTGATAGAGATGATAGTTTGATATTTTTGGTATTTTTTGGTTATAAGAACATAAAGGAAAAGCGGAAAAGTAAAGTAGATTGTATATTGATATGTTGAGAATAGACCCGGGGGCCATAGTTTTCTCTAGTGGCTTCTCTCATGATAGCGATATTCTATGGCGGGTAAACAAAATAATGTCGAGCAATTGATAGAAAAGCAAATAATTATGAGACTATCTAGGCATGATCATTATATATAGGCATCACGTCCGAGACAAGTAGACCGAAACGATTCTGCATCTACTACTATTACTCCACACATCGACCGCTATCCAGCATGCATCTAGAGTATTAAGTTCATAAGAACAGAGTAACGCCTTAAGTGTCACAACCCTAGTTCTCGTATGCACTAGGCTAGTCTTGATGTTTGCATCATGTTTAAATTTCAAATTAAATTGAATTGAGGACATGTGAAAGCCTCAGAAATATTTTTGAAAATGACCCAGATATAAATTGCTCCAAAAAGGTCCAAGAAAATGTTCATGTTGCTCTCTGAAAATATTGGTTAGAGATAAAAATCAAACCAATATTATTAGGAGCTCATAAATATTTATTTTGGGTATTTGGAATTAATGCAATAGTTATTTGCTTGGATATATATATTATATATTTTATATATGTCCAAAATTCTGATTTTTTATTTTGAGGTGTTTGGATTAATTCCTAGGTCCCTGCAAAAAAAAAAAGTCAGAAGTTTTTAAATGATTTAGTTTAAATCAAACAAATGTCAGAAAAATAGAAAACAGAAAAGGAAAGGAAAACTTACCTTACCTAGGCCACTTGCTGGCATGGCACTGGGACGGCCCAGCTGCCAGTCCTCGTCCTCCTGGCGACGACCGGAGGCAGGGGCACGCGCCCGCCGCTCCCGCGCATGGCTGCCACGCCTCCTGCCTGCCTGCTCTCTCCCTCGCCGCTCTGGACGCTTGGAAGACGCCACGCGACGCGCTGGACCCCCTCGCACTCTTCCCCGTCCCCTTCCCCCTCCTCTGCTCTCTCCCTCGCTCGGACCGAGCATTGCCATCGCCACCGGCCACCGTTGCCGTAGCCACCGCCTCCCCCTTTCCTCTCCCGCGATCCCCCGAGCTCCGCCTCGCTGCCGTGCACCTCTACGCCGAACCGCAGGACCCCGGACGCCCCGAGGCCTCGTCCTCGAGCTCATCTTCTCCGCACGGCTGCCGGACGCCATCGACGAATTCGCCGTCTCCGGGACGTCCCTGAGCCCACTAAGCTACTCCGCCGCCTCCCAGTGAGCCCCATGGTCTTTCCCCCCTGTCCTTGCCGTCATTTACGCCCTCTAGATGTCGCCCCCTTGCTGACCGAAGCTTGCCGCCGCCGTGGCCACAGCCACGCACGCTCAAAACCGAGCACGTCACCGCACTCAATGCTTCACCAGGAGGCCGTATCACCCAGCCGTTCGCCTCCCCGTGCCCCGTAGCTCCGTTTCCGACGAGGCCCGAACTCCGGCACCGCCGCGAGCTTCGTTCGGGCCAGCTCCGGCGCCCCCGCAACCTCCCGTTGGCGTGGATGGATGCGGGCGAGCCTCCGCAGCCTGCCGATGGCCTCGGCCGTCCATTTGGACGCCGGGGGCCCAATCTCGATGCCCTCCGCCGCGTTTGCTGCCGCCGGCGGCTAAACGCCAGCGTGTTAGCCGGGGGTTGACCAGGATTTGACCCCTTGGGTAACTGACAGGTGGGCCCCCACCCCTCCAGTTAGTTGACCGTTTAGTTTTAATTAAGTATTTTTGTTAATTAGATTAGCCACTCACATGTGGGCCCAGCCCTGCTGACTTTTTGTTAGGATTAGTTTTAGTGTTAATTAACCCATTTAATTAACTGAGTCACTGACCAGTGGACCCCATTGTCAGGTTTGACTCTGGTCAGCCTGGTTGACCTGCTGACGTCATACCTGGGTCATGCTGACGCAGTATTCCAGTTCTGGAATTTAAATAAATCTTAAATGGTTTATTTATTTCAGAAATTGGTTTAAACTTCAAAAAATCACAGAAATTCAACCGTAGCTCAGAATGAAATAATTTATATATGAAAAATTATCAAAAAAATTCAATCCATCCATCTGTACCATTTTCATGCATGAAAAATGAAATTATACCTACTGAATATATGAAAACACATAAATGTCATTTAAAAATGCTTATTTTAGAGTTGCATTTGAACCCTTGGTTCAAATGGAATTCAACCAAATAAAATGCTAGTTGCATTAGCTCAAATAACATCACATCTTCATGCCATGTTCATGCATCATATTGTTGCATATGCTTGTGTTTGATTGTTGGCACCGTCCTTCTCGATAGGTTCTGCTCCGGAGACCGTTCTAGAGTACCTGTCAGAGGAGCAGTGCTCTACACGTTGCTATACCAGGCAAGCAAACCCCTTTGTTCATTCCGATACAATCCTACTCTCTCGCTCCTGCTCCCTGTTATTGCATTAGGACAACAACGATTCAACTGCTACTTTATGCCGTGGTAGTTGAACCCATTCCTCTGCATGACCTGTCATTACCACAGTAAATAGTTGAAACCCACTAGCATGTGTAGGAGTTGATTGAAGCCATGTTGTGTTCTTACCATGCCTTGCTTGCTATTGCTTAGAGTGTGCCAGGTCTGATTCATTGGGAATGAATTGGAGTGCACTGATATGTTCTGATGCTGAGCATTAAGTGTGTGAACACGATTTGGTAAAGGTAGCGATGAGAGGCCATGTAGGAGTACATGGTGGGTTGTCTCACTGGAACCGTCCTTAAGCACTGAGTTCTGTGTATGTTGTCCAATGATTAGCTACTACCACACATTGGGTTCCGGTAACTCGACCCCTCTCGGCTTATTAATTAACTTGATCTCTGTCCAGGAGTCGCAACTAGTTTCTGGTGTTTGTAGGTAGTGTTATTTCTCTACCAAGTGGCTCCCGGCAGGGTGGGCTTGGGACAGACTAGGCACACGTGGCCCGGTGTACCGAGTGGCACCCGGATGGTGGGCTCGGGAACCCTATACACATCGTTTGGGGCCGTGATGGAAACCTCGGCCGGACACCCTTGCGGATGGAACCCGAATAGGCGATAAACCTTGACTAGATCTTGTGTGGTTAGTCAGGTCGTGGCCGACACCCTCGCCAGGCTTCCGCTTGAAGGTTGCCGAGATACACGTCGTGTACATGGCGGTAAGTGGCGAGAGCGTGTGTGAAGAAGTACACCCCTGCAGGGTTTATCATGATCTATTCGAATAGCCGGGTCCACGCTTATGGACTTCTTGGATGCTTACGTGGTACATAGACAACTGAAAGTGGATACTCTAAAATACTCAAGACAAGTGTGAGTGCTATGGATGGCCTTCTCATAGGGAGACATGGATGAATCCATAGTGGTGTATTTGGTGGTGATTAGTGGACTCGTGTGCACCACCTCAAAAGAGATACCAGCAATCGTAGTACATGATAGCCACTGAGTCAAAGCTGGCTTGCTGCAACTAAACCCCACTATGCCTTCTTGATACAAATGTATGTATGATAGGATCTAATGTAAGTCTTGCTGAGTACCTTTGTAGTCATGTTTGCTTAATTTATGTTTTGCAGATGAGATTGCTGTCTCACTAGTAGTTCCGCTTGGACTTCGACAAGTAGCTTGTTA
This sequence comes from Secale cereale, assembly GCA_902687465.1. Lineage (NCBI taxonomy): Eukaryota > Viridiplantae > Streptophyta > Magnoliopsida > Poales > Poaceae > Secale > Secale cereale. The sequence goes on along the minus strand of LR738710.1, from coordinate 714,052,183 downwards.
CCTCAGCTACAATCTTGGACGAATGTTGTAGATAGTCAGGCTCTCGAGCCTTTTTCATTTATAGATGTCTGTACTCAGACATGTTGTGCTTCCGCTTGTTGCTTGTATGCTCTGAATGTTGGGTCACGAGACCCATGTTTGTAATATCTAGATCCTCAGAGCCTAATGAATAAATACTTTGTTTCTTAGAGTCTTGTTGTGATGCCATGTTGTATTTGCACATATCGAGCATATTGTATGTATGTTATTGAAATGCTTGGTATGTGTGGGATCCGACACCTAGTTGTTTACCCTTGGTAGCCTATCTTACAGGGAAATGTCTCCTAGTGCTTCCACTGAGCCTTGGTAGCTTGCTACTGCTCCGGAACACTTAGGCTGACCGGCATGTGTCCTTCTTCGTTCCTGTGTCTGTCCCTTAGGGGAAATGTCACGTGTTGTTCCTTTAAGTCCTTGTAGCTTGCTACGACTTGGGTTCATACGTTGATGACCGACAAGTGTGTTGCTGGGTCATGTATGCCTGTCTCTGTAATTTAGTGCCACTTTTGGTTTATAACTGGTCATGTCGGCCCGGGATCTTTGTCAGATGGATGCTAGCGACACTATCATATACGTGAGCCAAAATGCACAAACGGTCTCGGGCCAGGTAAGGTGGCACCCGTGGGGATACCGTGCGTGAGGCCGCAAAGTGATATGGTGTGTTACATGCTAGACCGGTGTGACTTAGGATCGTGGTCCCGACAACTTTGGTATTAGAGCCTGACTGACTGTAGGATTACCAAGCCTAACTGGTCGAAGTTGAGTCTAGAAATTCTTTAGTTATATAAGGGAATTGATTGTGGAAGGGAACGTAAGGCTCTTTTTACTCCTTATACCTCATGTCTTCTGATCTGAGTCATCCTACCTTTCCTACGGGGTTAAGGAACTAGGCTTCTTATCTGGTTATTAGGATCACGAGTTACTACTCCGTAGTTCCCTAGGATTGTTTGATGAGAGTCACACTCCTGTTTTCATGTTCTTCCGGTGTAGATTGTTTAGTATAATCACTGAACCTTGAGTGATGTTGTTGAGTTGTGGTACTACCCTGATGTCTACACATGCTTCTACTCTTGTAGACAATGTTGGGCCTCCAAGCGCAGAGGTTTGTAGGACAGCAGCAATTTCCCTCAAGTAGATGACCTAAGGATCATCGAACTCAGGGAAGTAGAGGTTGAAGATGGTCTCTCTCAAGCAACCCTGCAACTAAGATACAAGAAGTCTCTTGTGTCCCCAACACACCTAATACAACTAGGAGTTGTATAGGTGCACTAGTTCGGCGAAGAGATGTTAAATGGCAAGTGATATGGATGACAAAACAAAGTAATATAAATCTGTAATAAAAAGTGCAGCAAGCAAACAAGTGGTAAATGTGAGCACAAATGGTATTGCAATAGTGGAAACAAGGCCTAGGGTTCATACTTTCACTAGTGGCAACTCCCAACAACATTAACATAATCGAATCACATGATATTTTCCATAAAACATGCAAAGGGGACACACTCGGAGGTCATTCCTTCGTGGTCAAGAGAGGACGAGAATTATGTAGGGCTACAAAAGCACACCTCAAAGTTCGTAGTTCTCATTCTAAGGATTTCTCAATGTCACCGCTGCCATCCAAAGAGAGAACCACAATCACCACAACATATCTAAAGGATAGTCAAAGACAAGCACCAAGAGACTCTCAATCTTCAATCAACACACAAGAGAGGAAATCACTCATGAAAATACTTTTCTAATCCATGTCCAATAGACCGCTGTCACCTTGGTCTCGGGGATTATACTAGATAAAGACAAGTGAGTACATCAATCCAATACATAGAGGAAGGGGAAATATCATGGGATCATCCCAGATTAACATAGCCTATAATCACAACGAAGATCACATCATGGGAGAGAGAGATAACCACATAGCTACACGTACGAGCCCTCGGCCCCGGAGAAGACTACTCACACATGGACATGGTGAGGAGGAGGTTGATGATGGTGTTGATGGAGAGGTGCAGCCCCCTCGAGTAGGAGACGGCCGGCGGCAGCGGCCCTTGGGGGCGCGGCGGCGGCGGGGGCCCTAGGGGACGGCGGCGGCCCTAGGGGGCAGCGGCTCCTTGGCCCCCCTTCTTCCTTGTGGATGGTGCTGCAATGGTGCTGGTCCTCCCCTCCAAGACGGCGGCTTGGGAGAAGGAAAATTCGTGGCCCTTGGTGACCTAGGTTTCCTTTCTTTATATAGACTCTCGGATTCCCGTCATCAGATTTTGGGCCTCAGTAAAACGGGCTTTACTCGGCCGTCCGTACTCCGATTTGGACGAATTTTATATCCAGAAGCATCGCCTCGAAATTCCCCACAACTTTCGCAACTAGACTTTTTCCGTTTGACGTCATCTTCGGGACGGAACGTGACCATCTTTAAAAAATGTTCTCAGACAGATTTCAGGAAAGTCAGAGTCCTACTCCAATACGACTCCTTTTGCGTTTTTGTCAATTTCCAAGTAATTCCTACACAATAAAGTGTAAAACAAGAACATTGTGCACTTTTGCAACCATTAGTAGGTTAGTCTAAATATGATCAAAAGTGTATGGAAGTGCATAAATATCATAGCAATATCACAGAAAAAGGGCATGGAGCAAGCAAAAATTATAGATACGTTTTGGACGTATCAACTTCCCCAAGCTTAGTTCCTGCTCGTCCTTGAGTAGATAAATGATAACAAGCATAATTTCTGTGGTGACATGCTATTAACCATATAAGAACTTTTCACAGTCACATGACAAGTGCTTACTGAGATAATGAATCTGTAGTAATTAAGTTGCCTCATGAGAAAATCACAAAGAACTGAAAGTTTTACAATATGATACTGAAACATCAAATAGATTTGTAATGAGCATGGTGTGCAAATATGATAAAGTGGTATCTCGCTTGCCCCTCTAGTGAAGCAAAACATAAATGCAGGGGCACCTCCAAGGTTTAAGTGATGTCTAGATACAATGATTTCAAAATAAATGATATCACAATAATGCAAAAGACAATGCTACTTTGGGACAATGCACATTACACTCAGAATAACAATCATGCTCTCAGTAGTTGGTGCTTTAAAAGAAGGTGGAGACTCTCGAACCGTGACTTCTGTTGGCAAGGTTGAAAACCCATAGTCGGAAACAAAGACAAAACATGTACCAGAGCTCTTGGTTTTAAAAACAGAGGTAATAATATTTTTTTGATTATGCATGTTCCGTCAACGAATGTTAGCAGACAACTCAATCACTTCTTGAGATGGACAAGTTTCGAGGAACGGCTCCCGAATGAGGACGATCACATCCTCTTAATCTCCTTTGTTTATCACTGCCAAAGTTTTCTGATTTCTCATGAACAAAGCGTGAAGGAGGGTTTGTTTGTTGTATAATTTTTTTAATGAGCCGGGCGCACTCTATGCCAGTTCCTTCTCGTATTATGGGGTTGCACATTAGACATGCAATCCCGGGGTGAAGCTTGTCCAACTTAAAAAGATCATGAATTAACTACTACTTCCTCATGAGCTAAAACAGAGGCACAAAAGAGAAATGCTTTTTTGAATAATTTCGAGATGGTACATGAAAGTCTTCGTTAGGAATGGCAGGTAAATACCATGTATAGGTAGGTATGGTGGACTCATATGGCATAAATGGTTTAAAAGAATTTGGATGCATAAGCAGTCAGTCCGCTTAGTACAGGCGAAGGTTAGCAAAAGACTGGGAGCGACCAACTAAGAGAGCAATGACGGTCATAATCATGCAGAGCGACAAAGCAACATTGAATCAGGCATGGTAGTTATATCGCTACTCAGAAACAAAAGATCATCAAGGCTTGACAGACTTTCTTTACAGTCTTAAATATGCGTGAGCATATGCCAAGTCAATAAAAATAAATTCTTGAAGAAAGATATTACTAAACCATACCACATCATAGGCAAACAAATCATGTTGGTACTCCAATAACACATTGGGAACCCCCCAGCTATTTGAGACTAACCATAAGAAAACATGAATTACTAAGCACCATTATGCACGTAGCATCTTTATCATAGACATACCAACCAATGCAACGGAAGAAAACTCTCTTAATAAGATAATCATGATAAATAAGGAGAGTTCCAGCGACCAACTAAACAAAAGCTCTTTAAAAAGATAAGCATGAAAACTAAGAGCTGAACATGATAGTAGCTATTGAAAAACAAAGAACACACACAACAAAGATAGACAAGAAAATTCTATGTTATGTTCTAGGTTGAAGTGGAGCGGGTCTCTCTCCCACACAAAGAAATCTGGGTTCCAACTCGTTATGAACAGCAAACAAAGCTAAAGAAAACTAAAAAGGAAACTAAAAGCAAGACGCTCCAAGCATAGCACATAACACATGAAGTGATAAAAATATAGTGAAACGAAAGACGAACTGATAATTGTTGATGGAGAAGGGGATGCACGGGGGCATCCCCAAGCTTAGACGCTTGAGTCTTCTTGAATATTTCTTGGGGGTGCATGGGGGCATCCCCAAGCTTGAGCATTTGACACTCCTGAATCTTTTTATCATCTTCCCTCACACACTTGAAAACTCCGTTCATACATAACTCATCATAATCTGATTAGCGAGGTTAGTACCCATAATAAAATAATTTTTAGTTGCTGGAAATAAGGATATTCTTGAAGGTCTACTGTTTCTCAAGATTGCCAAAAGGTTTTTGCAAAGAAAAAGCAAGCTCAAGGTTTGCAAAACGAACGAAAGGCAAAACAGGACAGAATCTGTGAAAAACAGACCAGCAGCTAGTAAATAATTTTTTCGGGGCACTTCTGCAACTCTAATAAAAAAACTCAGAACAGACGCCCGAAATACAATTATATAGAGCACGCTGTCGAAAAAATTCATACCAAAAAGATGATCTGGTGATTTTATACGATTTTTTCTATCCAAGGACAGAATCTGTTTCCTCGACAGCACGTCACAACTTTTGAACTTTCTTGCAATCAGAGGCTACACTTGGCACAAAGCTGAAAAGTAAAGATACAATGATGATGCTACTGTAGTAACAAACATCAAGACCACTAAAAACTGAAAGAACAAACTGAAAGCAAAGATAACAAGGGTTGTCTCCCTAGAGCTCTTTCTTTATAGCCATAAAGATAGGCTTAAGACTTTAATGATGCTCTCGTAGGAATAAGAGTTGAAGAACAAAAGAGAGCATCAAGAAGCAAATACCAAATATATTTAAGCCTAACATGCTTCCTATGCATAGGAATATTGCAATGGAATAATTCATTGAAGCACAAAGCAATAAGCATAGGAAGACAAAACAAGTGCAGCTTCAAAACCTTCAACATAAAGAGAGGGAACTTAATATTATTGAAATATTTATAAGCATATGTTCCCTTCTCATAATAATTTTCAGTGGGATCACGAATAAACTCAACAATATACGCATCACATAAAGCATTGTTACCATGATCCACATGCAAAAAGGTACTCTTACTCTCCACATAAGCATCTTTGGGGAGCCCATGGTTAGGACTTTTTAGCATTAACGTTTTCAGTCCCCCCCAAGCTTGAGCAATGCTTTCTCCGTCACGAGACCTGAAGTTATAGATATAGTTCCTGTCTCGATGAATTTCATGAAGAGGATAAAACTTAGTATAAAAGAGAGACATAAGCTCTTGCCAATCAAGCAAGTGCGAGTTATCGAGAAGCTTATACCAATCTGAAGCTTTATCTATAAGTGATACGGCGAACAATTTCCTCATGGCAAACTCCCTTGATACACCTTCAAGCTTAAATAATGAACATAATTGTGACAGATATAGCAAGTGTTCACCGGGATGTCTGTCTCCTGCGTAACGATTAGCCAAAACCTAATCGATAATACCAGCTGGTATTTTATAGGGCACAATTTCAGTAGGGGGAGGAGCAACCACCACAGGTGTGGGGCGTCTTCCCGCAAGCAACGATCCAATAGCAAGGTTGTCCATAAGCATAACTAGTGAAATAAAAACAAGAAACAAAAAGATTTAATTGCAAGATCTAAAGATATACCTTCAAGCACTCACCTCCCCGGCAACGGCGCCAGAAATAGCTTGATGTCTACACACGCTTCTACTCTTGTAGACTATGTTGGGCCTCCAAGCGCAGAGGTTTGTAGGACAGCAGCAATTTCCCTCAAGTGGATGACCTAAGGTTTATCGAACTCAGGGAAGTAGAGGTTGAAGATGGTCTCTCTCAAGCAACCCTGCAACTAAGATACAAGAAGTCTCTTGTGTCCCCAACACACCTAATACAACTAGGAGTTGTATAGGTGCACTAGTTCGGCGAAGAGATGTTAAATGACAAGTGATATGGATTGCAAAACAAAGTAATATAAATCTGTAATAAAAAGTGCAGCAAGCAAACACGTGGTAAACGTGAGCACAAATGGTATTGCAATGGTGGAAACAAGGCCTAGGGTTCATACTTTCACTAGTGGCAACTCCCAACAACATTAACATAATCGAATCACATGATATTTCCCATAAAACATGCAAAGGGGACACACTCGGAGGTCATTCCTTCGTGGTCAAGAGAGGACGAGAATTATGTAGGGCTACAAAAGCACACCTCAAAGTTCGTAGTTCTCATTCTAAGGATTTCCCAATGTCACCGCGGCCATCCAAAGAGAGTCCCACAATCACCACAACATATCTAAAGGATAGTCAAAGACAAGCACCAAGAGACTCTCAATCTTCAATCAACACACAAGAGAGGAAATCACTCATGAAAATACTTTTCTAATCCATGTCCAATAGACCGCTGTCACCTTGGTCTCGGGGATTATACTAGATAAAGACAAGTGAGTACATCAATCCAATACATAGAGGAAGGGGAAATATCATGGGATCACCCTAGATTAACATAGCCTATGATCACAACGAAGATCACATCATGGGAGAGAGAGATAACCACATAGCTACACGTACGAGCCCTCGGCCCCGGAGAAGACTACTCACACATGGACATGGTGAGGAGGAGGTTGATGATGTTGTTGATGGAGAGGTGCAGCCCCGCGAGGAGGAGACGGCCGGCGGCAGCCACGGAGGCGACGGCGGCGGCCCTTGGGGCCGCGGCGGCGGTGGGGGCCCTAGGGGGCGGCGGCGGCCCTAGGGGGCAGCGGCTCCTTGGCCCCCCTTCTTCCTTGTGGATGGTGCTGCAATGGTGCTGGTCCTCCCCTCCAAGACGGCGGCTTGGGAGGAGGAAAATTCGTGGCCCTTGGTGACCTAGGTTTCCTCTCTTTATATAGACTCTCGGATTCTCGTCATCAGATTTTGGGCCTCAGTAAAACGGGCTTTACTCGGCCGCCCGGACTCCGATTTGGACGAATTTTATATCCAGAAGCATCGCCTCGAAATTCGCCACAACTTTCGCAACTAGACTTTTTCCGTTTGACGTCGTCTTCGGGCCGGAACGTGACCATCTTTAAAAAACGTTCTCAGACAGATTTCAGGAAAGTCAGAGTCCTACTCCAATACGACTCCTTTTGCGTTTTTGTCAATTTCCAAGTAATTCCTACACAATAAAGTGTAAAACAAGAACATTGTGCACTTTTGCAACCATTAGTAGGTTAGTCCAAATATGATCAAAAGTGTATTGAAGTGCATAAATATCATAGCAATATCACAAAAAGGGCATGGAGCAAGCAGAAATTATAGATACGTTTTGGACGTATCATACCCTTTGTTAGTAGGATGTATCATTCTGAGCATTTTACTGCCGTTATGCTGCCGGATTTGTCCTAGGAGCTCGAGAGATACCCAATTCTTGTCCTACCTTCTACAGCCTGGTTGATGCTGATTCCGTCCTTGGTTTCATTTCTCAGGATGTCGTCGGTTACCCGAAGCTCAGCTGCTCGTATAAAGAACCACGGAGGTGGTAGGGATGAGGAGGATCCTCCCGACCAACCTTCATTGGTAGAGGTCATGCTAGAGATGGAGAGGAACAAGCGAGAGTCTAACCGCTTGTTGGCACGTATTGAGGAGAACACCACACATCAGTGCAAAGAGTCAGCAACCATCCATGACTTCATTCGTCTGAAACCACCCACCTTCCATCATCCCATTGAGCCGCTCGATGCAGATGAATGGCTCCGTAGTATCTCTCACAAGCTGCGTTCTGCGAACGTAGCTGAAGAGGACAAGGTCATCTATGCCACTTATCACCTGGAAGGTCCTGCTAGTCTTTGGTGGCAGAATTATGAGGCCATGATTCCAGCTGGCCAGATTCCTACCTGGAGAGATTTCACTGAGGCTTTTCGCGAGTATCACATTCCTCAAGCCCTCATCGATCGCAAGAGAGAAGAGTTTTGTAGTCTTACCCAGGCTAATATGGCTGTTGATGCTTACAGTAGAGAGTTTGAGAACCTCGCCTGCTATGCTATAGAAGAAGTGTTCACGGACGCCAAGAAGCAGGCTAGGTTCCAGAAAGGTCTCAACCCCAAGCTGCGTCGTGATCTTCACTTGCATCATTGCAATACATTCCAGGCTCTTGTGAACAAGGCCATCAACGCAGAGACTGCTCAGCTCACTTACGATGAGTCTCGTAAGCACACCCGTGATTTGGGATCTTCCTCCAGTACTAGTTCCCAGAAGCGCCGGATTTGGCTTCCAAACTCCGCTCTTCCACCCAGATATTCTCCGAGGCCATCTTATGAGGTGCCTCATCCAGCTCAGTCTTATGCTCCACCCAAGCCCTTTGGTAAACCGCTTGTCAATGCGGGTCCATGATCTACCTCAGGGACTTGCTTCACATGCGAAAAGCCAGGACACTATGCACGTGACTGCTCTCAGGCCAGTCTTGCTCCACCCCAGCCCGAGAAGTCCGTTCTTCGTGGTAAGCCACCACGCAAGACGATCAGTGCCATTCCAGCTCCCACTAAACATGGACGTGTGCATCACGTCTCAGCTAAAGACGCTCACGATGATCCAAATGTCGTTCTTGGTACACTCCTTGTCAATTGCCATCCGGCTTTGGTTCTGTTCGATACCGGAGCATCTCACTCCTTCATCTCTGAAGGCTATGCCCGTTTGCACGACATGTCATTTTGTGATATGCCAACTCCGCTTGAAATCCAAACCCCAGGGTCTAGATGGCAAACTACCAGAATAAGCCATGGTAATGGAATCCTTGTTGACAGACTTGTATTCCTTGCCTCACTTATAGCCCTCAAGTCTTCAGATATTAACATCATCTTGGGTATGGACTGGATGATAGCTCATCATGCCAAGATCGATTGTAACACTAGGTCTGTTCAGCTTACACATCCATCTGGCAAGATAGTCACTGTCTCCACTAGAGTTGCAAAGCGTCAACTCTACTCCCTTAATGCCAGCCCCCTTCCAGACCTTGAAGATATCCCGGTAGTTCGTGACTTTCCGGATGTCTTTCCAGAGGAAGTACCAGGTGTTCCACCTGACAGCGATGTAGAGTTTGTCATAGATCTTATCCCAGGAACTGTTCCAATTTCTAGGAGACCATACAAGATGGCACCCCTAGAACTAGCTGAGCTTAAGAAACAACTTGATGAGTCCTTGCAAAAGGGTTTCATCCGTCCTAGTTCTTCTCCTTGGGCTTGTCCTGTCCTCTTCGTCAAGAAGAAGGATGGCACGGAACAGATGGTTGTAGATTATCGTCCCGTTAATTTGGTCACGATAAAGAACAAGTATCCGCTCCCCAGGATCAACGACCTGTATGATCAGCTCGCTGAATCCTCAGTCTTCTCCAAGATGGATTTGAGGTTAGGCTACCATCAAATTAATATCAGAAACGGAGACATTCCTAAGACGGCTTTTGTCACTCGTTATGGCCAGTACGAGTACACCGTTATGTCCTTTGGTCTAACCAATGCTCCAGCCACATTCTCCCGCTTGATGAACTCGATCTTCATGGAGTACTTAGATAAGTTCGTCGTGGTTTACCTCGATGATATTCTTATTTACTCGAAGAACGAGGAAGAGCATGCCGAACACCTTAGACTTGTGTTGGAAAAACTTAGAGAGCACCGCCTTTATGCCAAGTTCTCCAAGTGCGAATTTTGGTTGCCAAAAGTGACCTATCTCGGCCACGTAATCTCTGGTAAGGGCATTGCTGTCAACCCCGAGAGAGTTCATGCCGTTCTTGATTGGACTCCGCCTGAAACAGTTAAACAAGTTAGGAGTTTCCTTGGTCTAGCCATCTATTGTTGCCGCTTTGTTGAAAACTTCTCTAAAGTGGCCAAACCTCTCACGGAACTTCTCAAGAAAGATAAATTTTTTGAGTGGTCCCCACAGTGTGAGCACAGTTTTCAGGAACTGAAAAGACGCCTGACTTCTGCTCCCATACTTGTGCCACCGGATTTCACTAAGGACTTTGTTATCTATTGTGATGCCTCACGACAGGGACTCGGTTGCATTCTTATGCAGGATCGTCATGTGATTGCCTATGCATCTCGACAGTTGCATCCACATGAGGAAAATTATCCTACACACGATCTAGAGCTTGCAGCTGTGGTCTATGCACTTAAGACATGGCGACATTACCTTCTTGGTAATCGTTGCGAGATCTACACCGATCACCAGAGTCTCAAATATATCTTCACCCAGCCAGATTTGAACCTTAGGCAAAGATGTTGGTTGGAGTTGATCTCAGATTATGATATAGGGATTACTTACACCCCAGGCAAGGCCAATGTCATGGCTGATGCTTTAAGTCGTAAGTCATATTGCAACAATCTCATGTTGCAGCAGGGCCAACCACTTCTCCATGAGGAATTATGTAAGCTCAACCTTCACATTGCTCCTCACGGATTCCTTTCAACCTTGGTGGCAAAACCGACTCTTATGGATCATATCATAGAAGCCTAGAAGCATGATACGGGGATTTCCCGGATCAAGAGAAATATTGCCAAGGGTATTGAAGGATGTTTCTCTATGGATGATCGGGGTGTTGTGTTCTTTGAGAATCGCTTGGTGGTTCCCAAGAAGCAACATCTGCGACAACTGATCCTTAAGGAGGCTCATGAATCTCCTCTCACGATTCATCCCGGTAGTACTAAGATGTATCAGGACCTACGCCAGAGGTTCTGGTGGACTAGGATGAAGAGAGAAATTGCTGAGTTCATTGCTAAATGTGACATTTGTCGTCGCGTTAAGGCAGAACATCAAAGACCTGCAGGCACCCTTCAGCCCTTAGCTATTCCTGAGTGGAAATGGGATAAAGTTGGTATGGACTTCATCACCGGCTTTCCTAGGACCAAGAGAGGGAATAATGCTATCTTCATGGTCATTGATCGTCTGTCCAAAGTGGCTCACTTCCTACCTGTTCGAGAGAGTATCACTGCTAGTCAGCTCGCTGACTTGTATATTTCTCGAATAGTATCACTTCATGGTGTTCCACTAGAGATCAATTCAGACCGTGGTAGTCTTTTCACTTCTCATTTCTGGGGGAGAGTTTCCAGACTACCATGGGCACCCATCTTTCCTTCAGTACCGCTTTCCACCCTCAGTCAAGTGGCCAGGTGGAACGGGTCAACCAAATTCTCGAAGACATGCTTAGAGCTTGCGTTATCTCATTCAGTATGGCTTGGGAGAAATGTCTTCCTTTCACCGAGTTAGCTTATAACAATAGCTATCAATCCAGTCTCAAGAAAGCTCCTTTTGAGATACTCTATGGACGAAGATGTCGAACACCTTTGAACTGGTCAGAAACTGGTGAAAGACAATTCTTTCGACCGGACATGATCCAGGAAGCAGAAGAGCAAGTTCGCATCATTCGTGAGAATTTGAAAACAGCTCAATCTCGTCAAAAGAGCCAGTATGATCGTCATCATAAGGAAGTGGCTTATGAAGTTGGCGACAAAGCTTATCTTCGGGTTACCCCTTTGAAGGGTACCCATCGTTTCGGTATCAAGGGTAAGTTGGCTCCTCGTTACATTGGCCCCTTTCGCATTCTCGCTGAACGGGGAGAGGTTGCCTACCAGTTGGAACTACCCCCACATCTTTCTCGAGTTCATGATGTCTTCCACGTCTCTCAACTCAGGTGTTGCTTCTCGGATCCCATCCGCGGAGTGGACCACGAAACGCTTGATCTCCAAGATAACCTGACGTATCGAGAGTATCCCGTTCACATTCTGGATCAAGCAGAGCGTGTCACTCAACGACATAACATCAAGTTTCTCAAGGTTCAGTGGTCTCATCATTCCGAGAAAGAAGCTACATGGGAGCGAGAATATCATCTCCGACTGGAGTACCCCACTTTCTTTCCGCCGACTCTTGAATCTCGGGACGAGATTCTTTCGAGTGGGGGCGAGTTGTCACAACCCTAGTTGTCATATGCACTAGGCTAGTCTTGATGTTTGCATCATGTTTAAATTTCAAATGAAATTGAATTGAGGACATGTGAAAGCCTCAGAAATATTTTTGAAAATGACCCAGATATAAATTGCTCCAAAAAGGTCCAAGAAAATGTTCATGTTGCTCTCTGAAAATATGGGTTAGAGATAAAAATCAAACCAATATTATTAGGAGCTCATAAATATATATTTTGGGCATTTGGAATTAATGCAATAGTTATTTGCTTGGATATATATATTATATATTTTATATATGTCCAAAATTTTTATTTTTTATTTTGAGTGTTTTGGATTAATTCCTAGGTCCCTGCAAAAAAAACATGTCAGAAGTTTTTAAATGATTTAGTTTAAATCAAACAAATGTCAGAAAAATAGAAAACAGAAAAGGAAAGGAAAACTTACCTTACCTGGGCCACTTGCTGGCCTGGCACTGGGCCGGCCCAGCTGCCAGTCCTCGTCCTCCTGGCGACGACAGGAGGCAGGGGCACGCGCCCGCCGCTCTCGCGCATGGCCGCCACGCCTCCTGCCTGCCTGCTCTCTCCCTCGCCGCTCTGGACGCCTGGAAGACGCCACGCGACGCGCTGGACCCCCTCACACTCTTCCCCGTCCCCTTCACCCTCCTCTGCTCTCTCTCTCGCTCGGACCGAGTGCCGCCGTCGGCACCGACCACCGTTGCCGTAGCCACCGCCTACCCCTCGCCTCTCCGGCGAGCCCCCGAGCTCCGCCTCGCTGCCGTGCACCTCTACGCCGAACCGCAGGACCCCGGACGCCCTGAGGCCTCGTCCTCGAGCTCATCTTCTCCGCACGGCCGCCGGACGCCATCGACGAATTTGCTGTCTCCGGGACATCCCCGAGCCCACTAAGCTACTCCGCCGCCTCCCAGTGAGCCCCATGGTCTTTCCCCCTATCCTTGCGGTCGTTTACGCCCTCTAGATGTCGCCCCCTTGCTGACCAAAGCTTGCCGCCGCCGGCGATGCCGCCGCCGTGGCCACAGCCACGCACGCTCAAAACCGAGCATGTCACCGCACTCAGTGCTTCACCAGGAGGCCGTATCACCCAGCCGTTTGCCTCCCCGTGCCCCGTAGCTCCGTTTCCGACGAGGCCCGAACTCCGGCGCCGCCGCGAGCTTCGTTCCGGCCAGCTCCGGCACCCCCGCAACCTCCCGTTGGCGTGGATGGATGTGGGCGAGCCTCCGCAGCCTGCCGATGGCCTCGGCCGTCCATTTGGACGCCGGGGGCCCAATCCCGACGCCCTCCGCCGCATTTGCTGTCACCAGCGTGTTAGCCGGGGTTAACCAGGATTTGACCCCTTGGGTCAGTGACAGGTGGGCCCCCACCCCTCCAGTTAGTTGACCGTTTAGTTTTAATTAAGTAATTTTGTTAATTAGATTAGCCACTGACATGTGGGCCCAGCCCTGCTGACTTTTTGTTAGGATTAGTTTTAGTGTTAATTAACCCAGTTAATTAACTGAGTCACTGACCAGTGGACCCCACTGTCAGGTTTGACTCTGGTCAGCCTGGTTGACCTGCTGACGTCATAACTGGGTCATGCTGACACAGTATTCCAGTTCTGGAATTTAAATAAATCTTAAATGATTTATTTATTTCAGAAATTGGTTTAAACTTCAAAAAATCACAGAAATTCAACCGTAGCTTAGAATGAAATAATTTATATATGAAAAATTATCAGAAAAATTCAATCCATCCATCTGTACCATTTTCATGCATGTCAAATGAAATTATACCTACTTAATATATGAAAACACATAAAATGGCATTTAAAAATGCTTATTTTAGAGTTCTATTTGAACCCTTGGTTCAAATGGAATTCAACCAAATAAAATGCTAGTTGCATTAGCTCAAATAACATCACATCTTCATGCCATGTTCATGCATCATATTGTTGCATATGCTTGTGTTTGATTGTTGGCACCGTCCTTCTCGATAGGTTCTGCTCCGGGGACCATTCCAGAGTACCTGTCAGAGGAGCAGTGCTCTACACGTTGCTATACCAGGCAAGCAAACCCCTTTGTTGATTCCGATACAATCCTACTCTCTCGCTCCTGCTCCCTGTTATTGCATTAGGACAACAACGATTCAACTGCTACTTTATGCTGCGGCAGTTGAACCCATTCCTCTACATGACCTATCATTGCCACAGTAAATAGTTGAAACCCACTAGCATGTGTAGGAGTTGATTGAAGCCATGTTGTGTTCTTACCATGCCTTGCTTGCTATTGCTTAGAGTGTGTCAGGTCTGATTCATTGGGAATGAATTGGAGTGCAGTGATATGTTCTGATGCTGAGCATTAAGTGTGTGAACACGATTTGGTAAAGGTAGCGGTGAGAGGCCATGTAGGAGTACATGGTGGGTTGTCTCACTGGAACCATCCTTAACCACTGAGTTCTGTGTATGTTGTCCAATGACTAGCTACTACCACACATTGGGTTCCGGTAACTCGACCCCTCTCGGCTTATTAATCTACTTGATCTCTGTCCGGGAGTCGCAACTAGTTTCTGGTGTTTGTAGGTAGTGTTATTTCTCTACCAAGTGGCTCCCGGGAGGGTGGGCTTGGGACAGACTAAGCACACGTGGCCCGGTGTACCGAGTGGCACCCGGATGGTGGGCTCGGGAACCCTGTACACATCGTTTGGGGCCGTGATGGAAACCTCGGCCGGACTCCCTTGCGGATGGAACCCGAATAGGCGATAAACCTGGACTAGAGTTTTGTGTGGTTAGTCAGGTCGTGGCCGACACCCTCGCCAGGCTTCCGCTTGAAGGTTGCCGAGATACACGTCGTGTACATGGCGGTAAGTGGCGAGAGCGTGTGTGAAGAAGTACACCCCTGCAAGGTTTATCATGATCTATTCGAATAGCCGGGTCCATGGTTATGGACTTCTTGGATGCTTACGTGGTACATAGACAACTGAAATTGGATACTCTAAAATACTCAAGACAAGTGTGAGTGCTATGGATGGCCTTCTCGCAGGGAGACGGGGATGAATCCATAGTGGTGTATTTGGTGGTGATTAGTGGACTCGTGTGCGCCACCTCAAAAGAGATACCATCAATCGTAGTACAGGATAGCCACTGAGTCAAAGCTGGCTTGCTACAACTAAACCCCACTATGCCTTATTGATACAAATGCATGTATGATAGGATCTGATGTAAGTCTTGCTGAGTACCTTTGTACTCATGTTTGCTTAATTTATGTTTTGCAGATGAGATTGCTGTCTCACTAGTAGTTCCGCTTGGACTTCGACAAGTAGCTTATTACCTCAGCTACGATCTTGGACGAGTGTTGTAGATAGTCAGGCTCTCCAGCCTTTTTCATTTATAGATGTCTGTACTCAGACATGTTGTGCTTCCGCTTATTGCTTGTATGCTCTGAATGTTGGGTCACGAGACCCATGTTTGTAATATCTGGCTCCTCGGAGCCTAATGAATAAATACTTTGTTTCTTAGAGTCTTGTTGTGATGCCATGTTGTATTTGCACATATCGAGCATATTGTGTGTATGTTATTGAAATGCTTGGTATGTGTGGGATCCGACACCTAGTTGTTTACCCTTGGTAGCCTATCTTACAGGGAAATGTCTCCTAGTGCTTCCACTGAGCCTTGGTAGCTTCCTACTGCTCCGGAACACTTAGGCTGACCGGCATGTGTCCTTCTTCGTTCCTATGTCTGTCCCTTAGGGGAAATGTCATGCGTTGTTCCTTTAAGTCCTTGTAGCTTGCTACGACTTGGGTTCATACGTTGATGACCGACACGTTCATTGCTGGGTCATGTATGCCTGTCTCTGTAATTTAGTGCCACTTTTGGTTTATAACTGGTCATGTCGGCCCGGGTTCTCTGTCATATGGATTCTAGCGACACTATCATATACGTGAGCCAAAATGCGCAAACGGTCCCGGGCCAGGTAAGGTGGCACCCGTGGGGATACCGTGCGTGAGGCCGCAAAGTGATATGGTGTGTTACATGCTAGACCTGTGTGACTTAGGATCGAGGTCCCGACATTAAGCAAGATGACATGATGTAGAGGGATAAACTCGAACATAGTGATATAAACCCCATCTTTTTATCCTCGATGGAAACAATACAATACGTGCCTTGCTGCCCCTACAGTCACTGGGAAAGGACACCGGAAGATTGAACCCAAAGCCAAGAACTTCTCCCATTGCAAGAACTATAGATCTAGTAGGCCAAACCAAACCAATAGTTCGAAGCGACTTGCAAGGATATTATAATCATACATAAAGAGTTCAGAAAAGTACCAAATATTTCTCATAGATAATCTTGATCATAAACCCACAATTCATCGGATCTCGACAAGCACACCGCAAAAAGAGATTACATTGAATAGATCTCCTCGAAGACCGGGGAGAACTTTGGTATTGAGATCCAAAGAGAGAGAAGAAGCCATCTAGATACTAACTATGGACCCGAAGGTGTGTGGTAAACTACTCACAACTCATGGTGAGGCGATGATGATGATGTAGAAGCACTCCGTGGAAGATCCCCCCTCCGGCGGAGCTCCGGAACAGGCCCCAAGATGGGATCTCACGGGAACAGAAGGTTGCGGCGGTGGAACTAGGGTTTTTTCAGTTGTTCTGATAGTTTCAGGGTACATAGGTATATATAGGAGGAAGGAGGGCACCGGGGGCCAGACGGGGTGCCCACGAGGCAGGGGGCGCGCCCTATAGGGGGGAGCGCCCCCACCCTCGTGGACGCCACGTCAGCCCTACTCCGTGGTTCTCAAGTCTCCCATGCATATTTTGCTCCAAAAATATCTCTCCCGATGGTTTCATTCCGTTTGGACTCTGTTTGATATTCCTTTTCTGTAAAACCCTAAAATAGGCAAAAACAGCAATCTGGAATGGGCCTTTGGGTTAGTAGGTTAGTCCCAGAAATAATATAAAAGTGTATAACAAAGCCCATTAAACATCCAAAACATCATAAATAATAGCATGGAACAATAAAAAATTATAGATACGTTGGAGACGTATCACCAAGCCGGCCAGCCCCTGAGCCCCCGGGTTGAGCGGGTCAACCCGTCGGTGGGGGTTTAAGAAAATTCAGGGGCATGTGAAAACACAAATGACTTGATAGGGCAAAAGGTGCAGCCACCGAGCGTCGTTTCGGGGTCCCGTAATTGCTTGCATGATTACAAAAGGGAGTGATACATACATGCATACATCTAACTGTAAAATGGTCAGAGGAGTTCTGCATTCCAGGGCCAGCTTGTCTCTTCGCCGGTGGTGTCTCTCTTGCGTTTGTTTGCCTTGCGAGCGTTGATGATGTAGTAGGCGTTGCGGTCGCACATGTCGTTGTTGATGATGAAGGGACCCTCCCATGGAGGAGCTAACTTGTGCTGGCTAGCTTGCCGCTGGACTAGCCGAAGGACGAGGTCTCCCTCACGGAACGCGAGGGGATTGCTATTCTTCCTATGGTAATGCCTCAGGGCTTGCTGATAGATGGCGAATCGGCTAGGGGCCAAGAGGCGCGCCTCTTCGAGCAGGTCGACGCCATCTTCACATGCTTCCTTGGCTTGCGCTTCGGTGAACATTGTGACTCGCGGCGTGTCGAATTCGACGTCGGTTGAGATGACAGCTTCAACTCCGTAGACGAGGAAGAACGGGGTAAACCAGGTCGACCGGTTTGGCGTTGTTCGGAGACTCCATAAGATAGCCGACAGCTTGTCAAGCCAGCTTCCAGGCAAACAGATGAGGGGCTCGATGAACCATGGCTTGACGCGGGACAGAATGAGGCCGTCGGCCCGCTCGACCTAGCTGTTGGACTGTGGATGGGCCACGGACCCTAGGTCAAGCCGGATGCCGGAGACAGAGCAATATTGCGCCAGAGCGCCTTTCACGAAGTTGGTGCCGTTATAAGTGATGATGCTATGCGAGACGTCGTAGCATACTTGAAAGTGCAACTAATCCCCGGGTGGTTTTGGTAATTAATAACAACATATAGCTCATTGAACTAATATCATTCCAAGATAAATATTTCACGAAGTTCAATGATTGGCATGGCATGGACTAGAGATGTGGACCCCTCAAAATGCTAAGAATAAAGATTGGCAAAAGCTCATGACTCTACATTTCCATTTTAGTGATCCAAGATCACATTGAGTCCATAGGAAAGCCAATACTATTAAAAGGGGATGAGGTGTTGCTTAATGATCTAGTTGCTCAAGTGCTTAGTGATATTCCTCCAAAACCCTCAACCACTTTCTAATATTCCACATATGTCCCAAACCTAAAGTCAAACTCGGTCCCACCGATTTGATTTACCCGGCGCCACCGAGTTCAGTTGATATAGCCACTGCCACAAACCCTAGACAATTCGGTCTAACCGATATAGATCTTGGTCTCACCGAGATGGCAATGAAACTCTCTGTGATCCTTTCATAACATTTCGGTCTAACCAAGAAGAGCGACCGGTCCCACCGAGTTTGCATGGTAAACTCTCCGTGATCCTTTTGTAATGTTTCGGTCTCACCGAAATGAGCGATCGGTCCCACCGAGTTTGCCTAACCACTTCTCTGTAATGCTATTTGCTGAAATTGGTCTCACCGAGTTCATGCAATCGGCACCACCGAGATTAGGTCTTGCCCTAGGTCTAGCACACCGGTCCCACCGAGTAGATCACATCGGTCCCACCGAGATTCCTAACGTTCAAATTTTGAACTGCTTCGGTATGACCGAGTTCACCTATTCGGTCTGACCGAGTTGGGTCAAATGTGTGTAACGGTTGGATTTTGTGTGGAGGCTATATATACCCCTCCACTCTCATCTCCATTTGAGAGTGAGCCATCAGAACGTGCCTACACTTCCACTACACATTTTCTGAGAGCGAACCACCTGCTCATGTGTTGAGACCAAGATATACCATTCCTACTACAAGAATCTTGATCTCTAGCCTTCCCCATGTTGCTTTCCACTCCAATCATCTTTCCACCATATCCAAATCTGTGAGAGAGAGTTGAGTGTTGGGGAGACTATCACTTGAAGCACAAGAGCAAGGAGTTCATCATCGACACACCATTTATTACCTTTTGGAGAGTGGTGTCTCCTAGATTGGTTAGGTGTCACTTGGGAGCTTTTGACAAGATTGTGGAGTTGAACCAATGAGTTTGTAAGGGCAAGGAGATCGCCTACTTCATGAAGATCTACCCGAGTGAGGCAAGTCCTTCGTGGGCATGGGCCATGGTGCGATAGACAAGGTTGCTTCTTCATGGACCCTTCATGGGTGGAGCCCTCCGTGGACTCACGCAGTCGTTACCCTTTGTGGGTTGAAGTATCCATCAACGTGGATGTACGATAGCACCACCTATCAGAACCATGCCAAAAATCTCCGTGTCTCCATTTGCGTTTGCACTCTCCAAACCTCTCCCTTACTTTCCGCTGCCATACTCTTAGAATTGCATTTGTAGGTTGGTTACTTGACTTGTCCTAATTGCTAAAATCTGCCAACACTTAAAATTGGGAAAAAGCTAGATTTTTATTTGGTCAAGTAGTCTAATCACCCCCCTCTAGATCTAATTTCGATCCTACAATTGGTATCAGAGCTTTGGTCTCCATTTTCCGTGATTTCCATATCTTTGGTGATCATAACATTGGTTTAAAAACCTAGGAGAGTATGGCATCTAACGAGGGAGGTTATCACCATAGAGGTCCGTACTTTTATGCTACTATTTTTTCTAGTTGTAAACATAAAATGAAAATACATATATTCTTGGACATAACCCTGCCATTTGGGCCGTTGTGCGAATTGGTTTGCAAGGTGAATACTTTGAGGATGGAAAAGAACCGAATCGTGAAGCGTCAGTGGAAGAATTGAAGATGTTGCAATACAATGCTCAAGCTTGTGATATTCTCTTCAACGGATTGTGCCCTGAAGAATTCAACGAAATCAGCCATCTTGAGAATGCAAAGGAAATTTGGGATACTTTTGTTGATATGCACGAAGGTACCGAGTCCGTCAAGGAATCCAAGTTGGATGTGCTTCAAAGTCAACTTGACAAGTTCAAGATGAAGGATGGTGAAGGAGTCGCTGAGATGTACTCCTAGCTTGCTCTCATCACAAATGAGATTGCCGGCTTAGGAAGTGAAGAGATGACCGACAAATTCATCATCAACAAGATCCTAAGAGCCTTGGATGGAAAATATGATACTGTGTGCACTTTGATCCAAATGATGCACAACTACAAAGATCTCAAGCCAACGGAAGTCACTGGTATAATTGTTGCTCACGAGATGTCTCTCAATAATAAGGAAGAGCTTCACAACAAGTCTAGTGGTGCTTACAAAGCCTCATGTGATGCTCCTACCACATCAAGTGAGAAACAAGTCTTGAATGAAGAATTGAGCTTAATGGTTAAGAACTTCAATAAATTCTATAAGAATAGAAGCAAAGAGAGAAGTTCCAAGTTAAGGTCCTACAATGACAAAAGATCTTCTAGTCGTGATCGAAATTGCTACAATTGTGGGAGACCCGGAAACTACTCAAATGAGTGTACGGCTCCACACAAGAGAAGAGAAGATTCACCCAAAATAAGAAGTAAAAGAGATGAATCACCACCAAGAGAGAGAAGGAGTAGAGATGATCGTTATGAATGAAGACCCTCTCGTAGAAGCAAGGATTCTGAAAGGAAGGACAAATCATCAAGGAGCTATACAAGACGAAGACATCAAGCTCATGTTGGTGAATGGGTGTCCGGTTCCGACTCCGATGACCACTTCGAGAGAAGCTATTACTCCAACTCTGGAGATACTCAAGATGAAGGTGTTACCGGAATTGCTCTTGTGACATCCAACTCCTACGATATATTTGACTCACCTAATGAAGGAATTGGAAGATGCTTCATGGCTAAAGGCCCTAAGGTATCACACCCCGAATATCTTGCTTTCAATAGTGATGAATATGATTTGCTAGGAGATGATGATTTACTTGTTGGTAGCACTAGTGATGAAAACTATGATGAAATTGCTATTAATCATGCTAATCAAGATGAAACGAATGATGATGATAAGAAGGATATTGAATGTATAACTAAAGAACTAAACACTCTTAAGTTAGCTCATGAAACTACCTTAGAGGATCATCAAGAACTTTTAAAGACTCATGAGAAGCTATGCTTCGAGAAGCTCAACTTAGAGCAAGAACATGGGTTCTTAAAAGCAATCAATGATGATCTTGGAAAGGAAAGTTCTTCTTACATTGCCAAGCATTTACTCTTGTCTACTTATATGCCTCAAGTAAAATACAACAATAAGAAGAAGAAACATTCTTCCTCTAGTAGTAACAATAATCATGCTAAATCCAATATTGTTGCTTCTAGTAGTTCTCTCGATTCCACTAATAATTCTCTTAGCCAAGTTACACTTGAGCAAGAAAATATCTTATTGAAGGGAATTATAGAGAAAGGTGTTTACATGAGTCTTGCCGAGACTAAGCAATTTGAGGAAATTGTTCGCAAGGAAGGAAGGAACCGGAAGAAACAAGGTGTTAGTTTTGAACAAAAGTTCAATGCCAATGGAGTTGAGTGGGAAGAAGATCAAGACCCCAAGACAAAGTTTGTTCCTCAACAAGAGAAGTATGACCCCACTACCTTCAAGGGAACACAAACTCAAGATGACATTCCACCACAAGACCACAAGCTAAAAGGCAAGGACAAGCTTCAAGAAGAGATTGACTAATTTGAGGAAGCTCCTAAGGCCTTGGTCAAGTGGGTTCCAAAGACTACTTCAAGTTCTACTTCATCAAGTACGACTACAACTCCGAGGATTCCCATCAAGTTGATGTGGATTCCAAAGAAGAAGAACTAGAGAGTTCTTGAGGGTGACTCCACCAACATATTTCACTCATATTCTTTTTGGCAAGGAGAAGTGCAATCAACTTCCATATCTTGCACTAGCTCAAGGAGTCACAAACCCTCTTGTTGGTAAGACAAGGGACAAGGTAATCTAATGCTTTCATGGACATCATTATGTGTGTGTTTCACTCTATGTCTATGGATATACTTGTATGTTCCTCATGGGACTAACCCATGGTATTGAAAGTGCAACTCACTCCAATGGATTGCTCCAAATGATCTACATTAACTTTGAGCATCCACATCTTCAACACCTACATGAAGTCATCATCGACAAAACCCAAGGTTAGTTCATCCCTCTAAGGGGGGATATCACATCTAGGGGGGCTTTACTCTAAAAATTGAGCTAAAGCAACTCTAATGATGTGAACACAACAATGCTTTATGTAAAAGTGGTAACCCAACTTGTTCTTAAACGATGAGTATAACCTATGATCAAATGTTATCATTTGACTCCTAAGTCAATATACTCATATATAGATGACCTAGTCATCGCCAATTGCTTGATAGATGCTAGAGTGTTTGTGCATGCTTTGCCACATGTTTTATTTGCCATCTTATTGTGTGAGCATATTGGTTGCATATTTTTATCCACTCGAGGACATCCATTTGTTGCTTTGATTGTTTGCCTTTTTCTTTTGCCAAATGGATGGACAAGAATGCCTAAGTTCTTCCTCTAGCTATCTATGATTTTATCATCTAAAACTCTATTCATGTTATATCACAAAGTTTGAACAAGTCGAATTCGGACCCACCAGGTGAGGAGCACTCGGTGTCACTGATCCGTCAAGGGCTTAACTTCCAAAACCTCTTAATGCATCTAGGTCCGACTGATCCATCCCATTCGGTCTCACCGAAATCATTAAGTTGATCTAGGTTTTCACCTCGGTGCAACCGACTAGAACAGTCTGGTCACACCGAGTTGCAGTAACCGCTTGTGATTTTGCATCTCGGTGCCACCGAGTTGTTCCATTCGGTCACACCGACAGTGACTGGGTATATATATCCGTGGGTTGAATTTTTGGAAAGTTCTTCAAACCCTCAACCGTGCTTGCCCAGCTCTGCCACCCCCTTGGTCTCCAGATCGTTGCCGTCGTCGCCAGCGTCCTCCTACCGCTGGTCTTCGCCGCCGTCAACGTTAATCTTCTCCGTCGTTCTCGCCGTAGCGATTTCGTCGCCAAGTTAGGGTATGGACTCGATCTCTTTGTGTTATCCTTACTCCAAATCTTGCACAAAGATTAATGCCATGTTCTAGCCATGATTGAGATTGTTCTATCCACTCAAAACTTACTTTAGAATAGATTCGATGCAAAAATTTAGGGTTAGGTTTCCGCAGAACTCATCCTGGACCGAGCGATCTGAAGAAATCGGTCTCATCGATTTAGCTTAGGCCATTGCACATGTACTACTCGGTCAGACCGAGGTGTACAAATCAGTGCGACCGAGTTCACTACCTCTGTGAAACCCTAGCATCTCGGAGTCACTAAACTCCATCTCAGTCTGACCAAAATTGGATGTTTAGACTCTGTTGCTGCTTCGGTGCCACCGAGTTAGTCATATCGATAGCTCTGAAATGCTTTCTATAGAAATCTAAAGTTAAGTTTTTGTGTCAACTTTTTGCGAAAATAGCCGTGCTTTGTGATGCTCATCTACTCTACCTATACCTATCTATTCACATGGTCATTTTATGTCAGTTTCAGAGATGTGAGAAGGGAGTGACAGTCAGAACATGTCAGTGGAGTAGGGAGAACTCAGTGATGGCTCTAGTCCCTCCAATAGCAGCTACTATGAAAGTAGCAGAAGCACTCCAAGCAATCTGCCAAAGGCTTCCACCAAGACAAGAAAGAAGAAGAATTCTAACAGTGAGGATGAGGACTTTGTGGCTCAAGAGGTCACTTCCAAGAAGCATCATGTGAAGGAAAGTGATAGAGCTATCAAGCCAGGTCCGAACAAGAAAGCTCCTGCTAAGAGGATCCCAATGTCTAAAGCTAGAGCCTCAACTCAAGAAACCATGGAATTCACTCTTGAATCAAGGGATGATGAGGCTGCTGGAGGCAAGAAGAGGAAATAGAGAGTCAAGAAGACTATTGCCAGGGTCATTGAAAGTCCATCTACGAGGGAAAATATTGAGATGCTCATGAGGAAGCTGATGAGCCTGTTGCACCTGCTGCAAAGACTCATAAGCTGATGGGGGATGCCATCAAGTCTAGGGCTGCTCCATCTAAGCCCAAACCTGCCCCCAAGGCTTCAACACCTAAGAGATCCACCAGACATATTCATGCTGAGAAGAACAAGGCCCAGGTGCCAGGAGTTCCTGAAGAAGAGCAAGTTCAAGAAGAATCTTCAAATGATGATGAGAACATGATGCTCAGAAAGCTCAAGCCAAAGATACCAGATCACAACGATGCTCATCTTATAGCTGAGTATATGAAGCTAAGTGTAGGTCTGAGACGATGGATACAGACTGATCCATATGCTACAAGGAGAAGGACTAATGTGGACTACAAATTTCACACCAAGGAACACAAATATTTCTATGAGACAATCTTGTTGGACAAGAAGCCCATTGTCGGTGATATGAAGTGGGTTGATTGGAAATACATTGACGAGCATGCTGACTACTTTCCCCATGTGCATGAAAGTTTCAGGATGAATGAGGTTGACAAGTTCGTTGGACAGAAATGACTAGATGGAACGATGAAATGATTATGCAATTCTACTCCACTGCGCATTCCTACCCTGATGGGAGGATTGTCTGGATGACTGAAGGAACAAGATATCAATCAACAATCTCTGAATGGGCAAGTTCAATCAATGCCCCCAAGGAAGATGAAAATGACACAGATGTGTATGCCAAGCCCAGGAAGGATCATGATTCTATGGCAAACATGCATAAGCCAATTCCCGACAAAGACTTCAAGACTCACAAGCTTGGTTCTATATATCATCTGATGTCTGGACTGACCACTATCAACACCATCATGAGGCACACTCTTTTTCCCAAGTCAGGAGATCATAGGATGATCCAAGGTCACTCCATCCACTTGCTCCATATGTTTGATGTTCCAAAGAAGTTCAAGGTCACGAGCCTGATTGTAGACACAATCAAGAGAACTACAGCAGACCAAAAGATGTCTTGTGGATATGCCCCTCACATTCAAATATTGATCAACTCCAGACTTGAGAAAATGACATATCTACTTGACAAGAGGCATCTACCTCTTAGGCCAGATTTTGAGGACAATGAGGTTGTCATGGATGCATCTCATCCTACATCAGTTGAAGGCCAAGAGAAGATTGAGAAAGCAAAAGCAGCAAAATTAGCAAGTGGTTCTGGAGTCCCCAAGACCAAGCAAGATTAGCTCAGCCATCTGCTTGAGGCCACTCTGAGGATTGAGAAGAGTCTGGCAACTTGACTTAGAATCAAGAGAGTCTTGAGAGGATAGTGGAAGCCAAATTCTATGATCTTGATGTGAAGATTACTGAGATACAAACTGTTGTGGAGAAGCTCAAGGAAGATGCAGAGGATACAGATACCACTGATGCTTTCCAGAGAGTCACAGGAAGACCAATATCTTCAGCCGTGCCAGTTGTCGCGCCCAGGCTTACACATTCAGCACCTGCAACCACTACCACCATTGTTCCTCTAGTGTCAACTCTTCCAGCTCCATAGACTTCGTCCAAAGTGTTTGCTGATGCTCTCATATCCACGCCGTATACATACTACAGAGCCACGAATAAGAAGACTTCTTCAGCAGCTCCCGAAGATCGTGCCTAGAGTGTCGTATAGCACTATGCATTTTCGAGCTTTTTGGTAGCTTGTTGCCAAAGGGAGAAAAAGTGTATATATCATTAGGCTGAGAGAGAGAGAGAGAGAGAGAGAGAGAGAGAGAGAGAGAGAGAGAGATAGAGTTTTGCTTCTCTTTGTTGGTTTTTGCTTGCTACTTCGTTCGATTTGTTATTGCTAAAATTTTCTTATGCTCATGAGATACTTGTGTGATTGATTATACTATGCTTAATGTGTGCTTACTTGATTGTGTATGATCATTCACTTGGTTAATTTCGTGATGAGTGCTTGTTGCTTTAATCTTATCATTATGAGCGCTCCACCAAGATGTATGTGACATGGAAGAGTAACCCATGATCCTAATGGATTGGTCATTTGCATTCAAAAGCAAATCTTCAATAATGCACAAATTTAGGGGGAGCTCTTACTTATCACATACTTCTCAAAGCGACGATGCATTTCACTCTTATTATCATTTGTCGAAGCTTTGATCTATATGTTGTCATCAATTATCAAAAGGGGGAGACTGAAAGTGCAACTAATCCTCGGGTGGTTTTGGTAATTAATAACAACATATAGCTCATTGAACTAATATTATTCCAAGATAAATATTTCAGGAAGTTCAATGATTGGCATGGCATGGACTAGAGATGTGGACCCCTCAAAATTCTAACGACAAAGATTGGCAAAAGCTCATGACTCTACATTTCCATTTTAGTGACCCAAGATCACATTGAGTCCATAGGAAAGCCAATACTATTAAAAGGGGATGAGGTGTTGCTTAATGATCTGGTTGCTCAAGTGCTTAGTGATGTTGCTCCAAAACCCTCAACCACTTTCTCATATTCCACATATGTCCCAAACCTAAAGTCAAACTCAGCCCCACCAATTTGATCTATTCGGCGCCGCCGATTTCAGTTGTGAAAGTGCAACTAATCCCCGAGTGGTTTTGGCAATTAATAACAACATATATATCATTGAACTAATAGTTACTTGAGAATCATTTCAGAGAAGTTCAGTGATATGGGTATGGCAATGACTGAAGAAGTGGACCCCTCAAAATGCTAAGGCAAGCATTGGCAAAAGCTCAAGACTCCATTTTTGGTTTAGTGATCCAAGATCACATTGAGTCCATAGGAAAAGCCAATACTATTAAAAGGGGATGCGGTTATGTTGATGATCTGGTTGCTCAAGTGCTTAGTGATACATCTCCTAAACTATCAGCAGCTTTCACTGTCAAATACACTCATAAGTAATCTCGGTCCCACCGATATTCCAAACTCATTCACACCGAGATGAACCACCTCAGCCATAAGCCAAACCCTAGAAAAATCGGATATTCCGAGTTTGAAATCGGTTTCACCGAAACATGGGCTGCCAAGCTTCTGTAACCTTCTGTCATCAAATCGGTGTCACCGAGATGATGAAGTCGGTCCCACCGAAACTGGCATGCTCCTGTCTTTGCTCAAATCGAACTAACCGAGATGGTATTTTCGGTCCCACCGAAAACCCCAACGTTCACATTATTTGAACTTTCGGTCTTACCGAGTTGTCCACTTCGGTCCCACCGAGATTGCTCAAATATGTGTGTAACGGTTGGATTTTGTGTGGAGGCTATATATACCCCTCCACCCCCTCTTCATTCGCGGAGAGAGCCATCAGAAAGAACTACCACTCCTACCTTACATTTCTGAGAAGAGAACTACCTACCCTTGTGTTGAGATCAAGTTGCTCCACTCCCACCATATGAAACTTGATCTCAAGCCTTCCCAAGTTGCTTTCCACTCAATCCTTTCTTCCACCACAGCCAAATCAGTGAGGAGAGTTGAGTGTTGGGGAGATTATCATTTGAAGCACAAGAGCAAGGAGTTCATCATCATCTACAACATCTATTACCTTTTGGAGGGTGGTGCCTCCTAGATTGGTTAGGTGTCGCTTGGGAGCCTCCGTCATCGAGATGTGGAGTTGAACCAAGAAGTTTGTAAGGGAAAGGAGATCGCCTACTTCGTGAAGATCTACCCCGAGTAAGGCTAGCCCTCCGTGGGCGTAGGCCATGATGGAATAGACAAGGTTGCTTCTTCATGGACACTTCGTGGGTGGAGCCCTCCGTGGACTCACGCAGCCGTTACCCTCCGTGGGTTGAAGTCTCATCAACGTGGATGTACGATAGCACCACCTATCGGAACCACGGGAAAAATCACCGCGTCTCCAAATTGCGTTTGCTCTTCTCCACCTCTCTTTACTACATGTGCAATTTACTTTCCGCTGCCTATACTCTAGAATTGCATGTGTAGGGTGATGCTTGACTTGATCATAATTGTGAATCTGCCAAAAACTGTTCTTGATCAAAAGGCAGAATTTTTATATTTACAAGTAGTCTAATCACCCCCCCTCTAGACATACTTTCGATCCTACAAGTGGTATCAGAGCTTTGGTCTCCATTGTATTGGTTTCCATTGCATTGGACTCCATAAGCTTGGTTTCACAACCTAGGAGAGTATGGCGTCTAGTGAGGGTAATTTTCGTAGAGGTCCCTACTTTGATGGTACAAATTTTGCTAGTTGGAAGCATAAAATGAAAATGCATATTCTTGGTCATAACCCAGCCGCATGGGGCATTATCTGTGTTGGTATGCAAGGTGAATTCTTCGAGGAAGGAAAAGTTCCGGATCGCGAAGCTACACCGGAAGAATTGCGGATGTTGCAAAACAATGCTCAAGCTTGTGACATTCTCTTCAATGCTTTGTGTCCCGAGGAGTTCAACAAAATCAGCTGTCTTGAGAATGCTAAAGAGATTTGGGATACTTTGGTTGAAATGCACGAAGGTACCGAGTTTGTGAAGGAATCAAAGCTAGATATTCTTCAAGGTCAACTTGACAAGTTCAAGATGAAGGATGGTGAAGGAGTCGGTGAAATGTACTCTAGGCTTGCTCTCATCACAAATGAGATTGCCGGCTTAGGAAGCGAAGAAATGACCGACCGATTCATCATCAAGAAGATTCTAAGAGCTTTGGATGGAAAGTATGACACCGTGTGCACTTTGATCCAAATGATGCCAAACTACAAGACTCTCAAGCCAACCGAAGTCATTGGAAGAATTGTTGCTCATGAGATGACACTTAAGGATAAGGAAGAGCTTCACAACAAGTCGAGTGGTGCTTACAAAGCTACAAGTGATGCTCCCACAACCTCAAGTGACAAGTTAGTTTCCAATGAAGAGATAAGCCTAATGGTTAAGAACTTCAACAAATTCTACAAGTATAGAGGCAAAGAGAGAAGCTCAAAATCTAGATCATGTGATGAAAAGAGATCTTCTAGTCGTGATCGAAACTGCTACAATTGTGGAAGACCCGGACACTACTCAAATGAGTGTACGGCTCCCCACAAGAGAAGAGAAGAATCTCCAAGAAGAAGAAGTTCAAGAGATGAGTCACCTCGGAAAGAGAGAAGGAGTAGAGATGATCGTTATGAACGAAGACCCTCTCGGAGAAGCAAGGATTCGGAGAGGAAAGACAAGTCATCAAGGAGCTACACAAGAAGAAGACATCAAGCTCATGTAGGTGAATGGGTCTCCGGCTCCGACTCCGACAATCAATCCGATGGAAGCTATCACTCCGACTCCGACTACAGTCAAGATGAAGGTGTTGCCGGTCTTGCTCTCGTATCCTCCAACTCCAACTCCTACGACTTATTTGATTCACCAAATGAGGGAATTGGAAGATGCTTCATGGCTAAAGGCCCCAAGGTATCACACCCTGAATTCTTTGACTTCAATAGTGATGAGGATGACTTTCTTAGTGAAGATGAGCTCTTGCATGATAAATCTAGTGAGCCTAGTAACGATGAAAATGCTAGTAGTCTTTATAGTCGAGAAGAGTCGAATGACAATGCTATGAAGGAGATTGAGCGTCTAACTAAAGAACTAAACACTCTTAAGTTAGCTCATGAAACAACTCAAGAAGATCATAGAGAGCTCCTAAGATCTCATGAGAAGCTACGCTTCGAGAAGCTCACTCTAGAGCAAGAACATGAGTTTCTAAAAGCGATCAATGATGATCTTCGAAAGAAGAGTTCTTCATATCTTGCCAAACGACTTCTCTTGTCTAATTTCTTGCCACACATTAAGACTAAGCATGACAAGCACAAGACAAATTCTTCCTCTAGTAGTAACAATAACCATGCTAAATCCAATATTGTTGCTTCTAGTAGTTCTCTTGATTCCACTAACAATGTTTCAAGCCAAGTTACACTTGAGCAAGAGAATAGCTTATTGAAAGGGATCATAGAGAAAGGTGTCTACAAGAGTCTTTCCGGAAGCAAGAACTTTGAGGAAATTGTTCGCAAGCAAGGAAGGCACCGGAAGAATCAAGGGATTGGTTTTGAGCGAAAGTTCAACGCCGAAGGTGTTGAGTGGGAAGAAGGTCAATATCCTACTCCACAGTTTGTTTCTCAAAAGGAGAAGTATGATCCTACTTCTTCCAATGTGGAACAAGCTCAAGATGACCTTCCACCACAAGACCACAAGCTAAAAGCCAAGGACAAGCTTCAAGAGGAGATTGATGCATTCGTTGAAGCACCTCAAGCCATGGTCAAGTGGGTTCCCAAGGAAACGTCAAGTTCTACTTCGTCAAGCTCAACTACAACCCCAAGGATTCCCATCAAGATGATGTGGATCCCGAAGAATAAGAACTAGAAAGTTCTTGAGGGTGACTCCGCCAACATACTTCACTCACATTCATTTTGGCAAAGAACTTGTGCAATCAACTTCCACATCATGCACTAGTTCATGGAGTCACAAACCCTCTTGTTGGTAAGTCAAGGGACAAGGTAATCATTGCTTTCATGGACATCATCTATTGTGAACTTCAATCTATGTCCATGGATATCCTTGTTTGTTCCTTGTGGGACTAACCTATGTAGGTATTGAAAGTGCCCTAATCCAAAG
Organism: Secale cereale; assembly: GCA_902687465.1. NCBI lineage: Eukaryota > Viridiplantae > Streptophyta > Magnoliopsida > Poales > Poaceae > Secale > Secale cereale. The sequence goes on along the minus strand of LR738710.1, from coordinate 714,021,168 downwards.
GATAGCTCCCAACTCTTGATGATCTTCATCAACATTGAGCATCCACATCTTCAACATCTACATGAAGCCTTCTACGACAACCCAAGGTTAGTTTGACCCTTTAAAAGGGGTTCTCACATCTAGGGGGAGCTTTGCTCTAAAAATTGAGCTAAAAGCATCTTCTAATGATGTGAACACATCAATGCTTTATGTAAAAGTGGTAACCCCACTTGTGCTTAAACGATGAGTATGACCTATGATCAAATGTTCTCATTTGGCTCCTAAGTCAATATACTCATATAAAGATGACCTAGTCATCGATAAATTGTGTGTTAGTAGCTAGAGTTTTGGTTGTGCATGTTTGACACATATTTCATTTGCTATCTTATTGTGTGAGCATGTTGGATGCATGATTTTATCCATTCGAGGACATCCATTTGTTGTTTTGGTTGTTTTGATTTTTCTGACCAAATGGATGGACAAGAATGCCTAAGTACCTCCCCTAGCTATCTATGCTTTCTTGTCTCAAATTCTATTCATGCTTAAATCACAAACTTTGAACAAGTCATTTTCGGACCCTCCGAGTGAGGAGCACTCGGAGCCACCGATCCGTCTAGGGCTAACCTCCAAAACCTTCTAAGTGATTTCGGTCAGACCAACTCACTCAAACTCGGTCTAACCGAAAGCTTTTAGACTGATCTAGGTTTCATCTCGGTGAAACCGAGTTGTAATTTTCGGCGTGACCGAAATGCATAACTGCCTGGCAGTTATCCATCTCGGTGCCACCGAGTTTTTCAACTCGGTCCCACCGACAGCAAAGGGATATATATACCAAGGGCCGCGCGCGTTGATTCCTCCTTCAAACGTTTTTGCCCCACATCCCTTGCTGCCGTCGCCTTGATCTCCGGATCGTCGCCGTCGTCGCCTGTGTGCCCTCGCCGCAGGTCTCCGTCGCCGTCAACGGCCTTCTCCTCCGCACCGTTGCCGCCGTAGAGAAACTCCACCAAGTTAGGGTGAGTTTTGATCCCACTCGTGCTCCCATCTCCGATTCAATGCACGTTTGGTTTTCCCAATATCTTGCCACGATTGAAATCTTCCTTTACACCAGATTGGTTCGTTTGAACTAGATTCGAGTAAAATTTTTAGGGTTAGGTTTCCTCAGAACACATCTCGGTGAGACCGACTTTAAAATTTCGGTGTGACCGATTTGGCCTCTGGCCATTGCACTGCACTCTTCGGTCCAACCGAGTTGTGCAAATCGGTGTGACCGAAATGTAGTTTTTGTGAAACCCTAGTGTTATCGGCAGGACCGAAACCCACTTCGGTCAAACCGAAAGTGGTGTGTAAAGCTTCTGTTTAACACTTCAGATTCACCGATACTCAAACTCGGTCTGACCGAAATGTCTTCTGTGAAAACTTAAAACTAGAATTTGAACTCAATTTTTTTTTTTTGCAAAAACTTCTGCAGTTTGTGATAACTCTTCTTCTCTGCCTATACCTTATCTATTCACAGGTTGTCAGCCATGTCAGATGCCAGTGACAGTCAGAACAGGTCAGAGTCACCTATTGCAGACATTCCTGAGGCAGACACTAGTCCTGAGACTAGTAGCCCATTTGATGATGGTGAGAGGAGTACACCAAGTGGCATGCCTCCTGCAGCCACCAGAGCCAGAAAGGAGAAGAATTCCGATGATGAGGATTCTGATTTCGTTGTTGAGGAAGAGGTGACCTCCAAGACTAAGAGGAAGGTTGTTGCCAAAGAGCAACAAGGTCAGCAGTCTAAGAAGGGCACCAGCAAAGTCAAGCAATCAACTGTTGCTAAGAAGCAAAATTTGGGAGAGCCAGCTCCAAGCAAAGTGAAGAAAACCTCCAAGAGAAAGAGGGTAGTGTATACTGATTCTCATGCAGATGCAGCAGTCGAGGATGAAGATGAGGAAGCACCCCAGCCTGCTCCTCAGAAGCAGAAGCTCATGGATGATGCCATTAAGGCCGGAGCCACATCAAAGCCCAAGAAATCTGCTCAAGCTAAGGCAGCTCCAGCAAAACCTGCTGCCAAGCCCAAGAGGACTACCGGAAACATTCCAGCGTCTGAAAAGAACAAGGATGATGTGCCACCAGCTGAGTCTGACGAGGAAGGACAAGTGTTGCTGAAACTCCGTCCAAAACTGCCACTTCACAATGATGCTCATCCTCAAGCTGAGGATATGAAGGCAAGGAAAGATAGAGGTCTCAGGCTATGGAGACAAGCTGACCCATATGCCGTGAGGAGAAGAACTGCTGTAGATCCCAGATTTCACACCAGAGAGCAGCAAGACTTCTATGAGACCGTGCTGATGGACAAGAAGCCCATAGTCGCATACACCAGATATGTTGACTGGGAATACATTGACAGCGAAGAGCATAGAGATTTCTTTCCACATGTGCATGAAAGCTTCACTGCATGTGGCGTTGCAGAGTTTGTGGGTCAGAAATTGACCAGTTGGAACGATGAGATGATCATGCAATTCTATGCCACATCTCACTTCTATCCTGATGGAAAGATCACATGGATGACTGAAGGTCAAAGGTATTCTTCTTCTGTTGAAGAATGGGCAGAAATTCTGAATGCTCCAGTGCAGCGAGAAGATGATATTGATGTCTATGGGATTCCAAAGAAGAATCATGATTCCATGAAGAACATGTACAAGGAGATCCCAGCAGCGGATTTGGAAGTATGGAAGCTCGGCTCAGTCTACCATCTCCAGGCAGGTTTACCTACCACTAATACTATTCTAAGGCATACCTTGATGCCCAAGTCTGGAGATCATCGCATGATCAGAGGATATTCTATCAACATGCTGCATATACTTGATGAGAAGGCACCCTTCAAGGTGATGGACTTAATGGTAGAGACCATTAAGAGGACTGCAGCTGACCAGAAAAGGTCATGTGGATTTGCCCCACAGATTCAGATGCTTATCAATGCCAAGTTTGGCACGGGCAAATTCTTGTTGGATAGGAAACATCTACCCCTGCAGCCAGAGCATGAAGACAATGTTGTTGTGATGGATGAGGAGGATCCGACATCTGTTGAAGGTCAAGCCAAGATCGAAGCTGCTAGGAAAGCCAAAGCTGACAAAGAAGCAGCAGCAGCAGCAGCTAAACCAAAGAGTTTCGGAGAGCAGATTCTTGAAGCTACCCAAAGGATTGAACAACGCCTGGCCAGCATTGAACAGTCTCAGGAGAGCCTAGAGAGGATTGTTGACGAGAAGATCCACGCTCTGGACGTGAAGCTGACTGAAATTCAAGTGACCGTCAACAAGCTTGAGGCAGACATGGAGGAAGCAAAGCAGGACAAGGCAGAGCTCATGCAGGATGACTTAGTCCAGGATTCTCATCGACAGACTGCTCCGGTTCCCAAAGGATCCCGATCAGCTGCTATTCCAGTGACTGACACCAGGACTACAGCTTCAGCACCTCCCACAGCTCCAGCAGTCACTCCAGCTACAGCTCCAGTGTCCACTCCTCCAGCACAGACATCAGCTGAAGTCTTCGCCAATGCCGTCATATCTACTCCGACATCAACCCAGACGGGAGCCGCCAGCAGAGTCCCCAGTGACGTTTAGCTCTATGCTTTTTTGAACTTTTTGGTAACTTGTTGCCAAAGGGGGAGAAATTGTATAGATCATAGGGCTTCGAGAGAGAGAGTGCTGTTATCTTTGCGCTTTTGCTCTTTCATTCTTTTGCGGTTTCTTTGAGATACTTTTGGTTTTCGAGACTTTCCGTGTGCTTGATACTCCGTTTGATGCTACCTTAATGAGTGCTTAGTCATACTATGCTTTAATGTGTGCTTAATGCTTATCATATGCTATTCCTATCTTGTATGACTATTTACTCATGTCTTGGTGATTGGGTGCATGTTGTTCATTCTTATCATTTTGTGCGCTCCACCAAGATGTATGTGACATGGAAGAGTGACCCATGAACCTAATCGATTGTGCATTTGCATTCAAACGCAAATCTTAAATAATGCACAAATTTAGGGGGAGCTCTTGCTTATCACATACTTCTCAAAGCGACGATATTATTCATTGATTATATCTTTTGTCGAAGCTTTGATCTATATGTTGTCATCAATTACCAAAAAGGGGGAGATTGAAAGTGCAACTAATCCCCGGGTGGTTTTGGCAATTAATAACAACATATATATCATTGAACTAATAGTTACTTGAGAATCATTTCAGAGAAGTTCAGTGATATGGGTATGGCAATGACTGAAGAAGTGGACCCCTCAAAATGCTAAGGCAAGCATTGGCAAAAGCTCAAGACTCCATTTTTGGTTTAGTGATCCAAGATCACATTGAGTCCATAGGAAAAGCCAATACTATTAAAAGGGGATGAGGTTATGTTGATGATCTGGTTGCTCAAGTGCTTAGTGATACATCTCCTAAACTATCAGCAGCTTTCACTGTCAAATACACTCATAAGTAATCTCGGTCCCACCGATATTCCAAACTCAGTCACACCGAGATGAACCACCTCAGCCATAAGCCAAACCCTAGAAAAATTGGATATTCCGAGTTTGAAATCGGTTTCACCGAAACATGGGCTGCCAAGCTTCTGTAACCTTCTGTCATCAAATCGGTGTCACCGAGATGATGAAGTCGGTCCCACCGAAACTGGCATGCTCCTGTCTTTGCTCAAATCGGACTAACCGAGATGGTATTTTCGGTCCCACCGAAAACTCCAACGTTCACATTATTTGAACTTTCGGTCTTACCGAGTTGTCCACTTCGGTCCCACCGAGATTGCTCAAATATGTGTGTAACGGTTGGATTTTGTGTGGAGGCTATATATACCCCTCCACCCCCTCTTCATTCGTGGAGAGAGCCATCAGAAAGAACTACCACTCCTACCTTACATTTCTGAGAAGAGAACTACCTACCCTTGTGTTGAGATCAAGTCGCTCCACTCCCACCATATGAAACTTGATCTCTAGCCTTCCCAAGTTGCTTTCCACTCAATCCTTTCTTCCACCACAGCCAAATCAGTGAGGAGAGTTGAGTGTTGGGGAGATTATCATTTGAAGCACAAGAGCAAGAAGTTCATCATCATCTACAACATCTATTACCTTTTGGAGGGTGGTGCCTCCTAGATTGGTTAGGTGTCGCTTGGGAGCCTCCGTCATCGAGATGTGGAGTTGAACCAAGAAGTTTGTAAGGGCAAGGAGATCGCCTACTTCGTGAAGATCTACCCCGAGTAAGGCTAGCCCTCCGTGGGCGTAGGCCATGATGGAATAGACAAGGTTGCTTCTTCGTGGACCCTTCGTGGGTGGAGCCCTCCGTGGACTCGCGCAGCCGTTACCCTCCGTGGGTTGAAGTCTCCATCAACGTGGATGTACGATAGCACCACCTATCGGAACCACGGGAAAAATCACCGCGTCTCCAAATTGCGTTTGCTCTTCTCCACCTCTCTTTACTACATGTGCAATTTACTTTCCGCTGCCTATACTCTAGAATTGCATGTGTAGGGTGATGCTTGACTTGATCATAATTGTGAATCTGCCAAAAACTGTTCTTGATCAAAAGACAGAATTTTTATATTTACAAGTAGTCTAATCACCCCCCCTCTAGACATACTTTCGATCCTACAAGTTGACATAGCCACTGCCACAAACCCTAGACAATTTGGTCTAACTGATATGGATCTCGGTCTCACCGATATGGCAATGTAAACTCTCTGTGATCCTTTCGTAACATTTCGATCTAACCGAGAAGAGCGATCGGTCCCACCGAGTTTGCATGGTAAACTCTCGGTGATCCTTTTGTAACGTTTTGGTCTCACCGAAATGAGCGATCGGTCCCACCGAGTTTGCCTGACCACTTCTTTGTAATTCTATTTGCTAAAATTGGTCTCACTTATTTCATGCAATCGACGCCACCGAGATGAGGTCTTGCCCTAGCCCTAGCACATCGGTCCCACCGAGTTGATCACATCGATCCCACCAAGATTCCTAACATTCACATTTTGAACTGCTTCGGTTTGACCGAGTTCACCTATTCGGTCTGACCGAGTTGGGTCAAATGTGTGTAACAGTTGGATTTTGTGTGGAGGCTATATATACCATCCACCCCATCTCCATTTGAGAGTGATCCATCAGAACGTGTGTCGGTGTCAAAACCGGCAGAACTCGGGTAGGGGGTCCCGAGCTGTGTATTTGAGGATCGATGGTAACAGGGGGAAACAAGGAAATGATGTTTACCCAGGTTCAGGCCCTCTTAATGGAGGTAATACCCTACTTCCTGCTTTGATTAATCTTGATGAATATAGGGATTCCAAGAGTTGATCTACCATGAGATCGTAATGGCTAAACCCTAGATGTGTAGCCTATGATTGTTGTGATAGCCCCTACGGACTAAACCCTTCAGTTTATATACACACCGGAGGGACCTACGGTTGTACAGAATCATCTTGTAGTGGAAGAAAACATTACACCCGGAAACAAACTTGCCATTCTATGCACATAGGAGTCTTATCCGGACACACGGGATAATCTTCTGCTTTGATCTTCACGGCCCACCAGTCCGGCCCATAACGGCTAATCCGGACACCCGAGGACCCCCTAGTCCAGGACTCCCTCCGTAGCCCGTGAACCAGTCTTTGATGACGATGAGTTCGGCACACATATTGTCTTCAACATTGCAAGGAGGGTTCCTTCTCCTGAACACTCCAAGTTAGTCTTCCTGCGCAAAGGAACTGTGTCCGACTCCACATGATTAGTACAACCCTTAGTCATGAAGGCAAGACGTCAAAATAAGAACCGTGTCTTTACTGACAACATTTTCGGCGAAACGTCACACTCGACCCATTAACATTTTGAGCCATCTCCATCTCTCATTTCACGTTTTGAGGCATAACCTCCAGTGGCACGTCTTGTCGAAAAAATGATCGCGCCCGCTTATTGCGGGATCCCCATCAATGTGGCTTGAGTAACCCAACTGTTCCTTACGCATGATCTCGTTGGGAACAAGCGAGTTTTATGGCTTGAGTGGGGGTCGTTTGGTATTACTTCCTATAAAAGGATACATATTCCCCCCCCTTTTCCTCGCGCTTTCCCCTAGCCTCTGCTTCCCAATCTTCTAGTTCCAGCGCCCATAGCTCCCATCCCTCCCACCACCACCTCCTTCTCCAGCAATGGCTGGATCTGGCTCCAAAGGCAAGTGGGAGGCCTCCACCATCAAGGAGAAAGATGTGAAGAGTCTCCAGAGTGTAGGCTATCTTGCTGCAAACATAGCACACCAGATTCCTGATAAAAATTAGGTGATCCCCACTCCAGGGCCCGGTGAGAGGATTGTGTTCATCCCTCACTTTCTTCGGGGGCTTGGATTTCCCCTCCACCCCTTTGTTCGGGGCCTCTTGTTCTTCTATAGGCTAGATTTTCATGATCTAGCCCCGAATTCTATCCTTCAAATATCGGCTTTCATAGTCATGTGTGAAGCTTTCCTCCGCGCCCCCACACTTCGGCCTATGTCTTAAGGTCTTCAATTTGAAGCCGAAGGCGGTCGACGGACACCATGCGGACTGTGGCGGAGCCATGGTAAGCAAGCTCCCCACCGCCACTTGGCCCAAAGGGGCCTTTGTGGAAACTGTCAAGATATGGCAGTAGGAGTGGTTCTTCATCACCGAACCTCGCGAGGTTACCTGGGCGGCCATGCCCGAATTCAGATCCGGACCCCCAGAAAAGATCACCTCATGGACCACCAAGAGCCTTGAGTGGGGGTCTCAATCAGAGGTGAAGACGCTCCAGAATCGCGTCTCCAGCCTGATAACAGAGGGCACCCACCTCACTAACATGGTTCTGGTTATGCTCTTCCGCCACACCCTCCACTGCCAGCTCCGAGCCTCCCGCTTGTGGGAGTTCGATCCGGAAGGACCATGGACCTTGAAGCACTTCTTCGGCACTATGCACACAGACATATGGAAGCAGCTTTTCATGGCCCAGAAGAAGTGGCCAAAGGAGATCAAGGACATCAGATTCGATAGCGAGACTCCGGCTATGGTGGTAAGCACAATTTTGCCGAAGACTTATCCGGTCCATATTTAAAGTATATCAGGAATTAGAACAGTTGCGGTCCATACTGACTTGGATGGAAAAAGTGGAGCGGATCAACTATCCGGCCCTGATTCCCGAGGACCCAGCTACACCTCAGCTAATGGCGATGCTGGTGCCGGCGCCGTACCAAGCGCCGGAGAAGAAGGTTAAGAAGAAGAAGGGCAAGGAGGCCAAGGGCGGCCCCCGCCCTAAGGGTCCTTCGGAAGCTGTATCCGGAGAGACCGATGCCCCCTCCTCCCATGACGAGGAGGAAGAGGATGAGGAGGTGGAAAGCGAATCTCCCATCAAGGGGAAGAGGAAGAAGAGGGCGGCCCCTGAAGACACGGGAATGGGGGCGCCTAGGAGGAAGCTGAACCTCCCCGAGAGCTCGGACTCAGAGTCCGAAGCTGACTTCTGAAGATAGCCCAGGGTCAAGCCCCTGGCCGAATCGGAAGTATTCAGATTTGCACTGTTGCTTTTAGTCAACCTATTATCGTTTGTATAAGTAATTATGTTTGTTGATTTGTAGTCCTCCCCGCACATTCGCCAGTGCTTCATTATCATTGGGGAGCTCTCTGCCACCCAACATGACAGAGAGTGACATGCTGCCGCAGGCTCAATCACCCATCATCCTAGGGGACACCGAGGTGTCCTCCCTGCGGACGTCCCCTGTGCAAGAGGGGGAGAGCGGGGCCGACAAGAGAGTGCTCGATGTTAACACCTCGGCCGCCGTCAGCCAAGGGGAAACCATCCCCATGGAAACCGACGGAGGGGAGCCCAAGCAATCCGGGCCCCCGCCGAACACCATTCCGGTGGCCAGTATGGCTCCAGAATCGGATAGGCAACCCCCTACAATAAGGGGAGGAGCACCAGCTCCACCGGCGCCCTCCGTTAATCCAGAGGTGCCCAACGCGCTGGAGGAAGCACTGTAAGGTGCTTCCATCGCGGCGGAACACCGCACTCTGATGGTGCGGTGATGGGGAAGATTCAGTCTGCTAAGAGCGGACATAATGAAGCCTTTCACAGCCTACTGACAGGCTTTGAGGTATAGAATGTAATACTCTAAAGAACTTTATATTTCATTTGTATATGATATAAAACCTGTGTACGGACGCCTGTCGATGTCAAAACCGGCGGATCTCGGGTAGGATCGATGGTAACAAGGGACTGGGGACACGATGTTTACCCAGGTTTGGGCCCTCTCTATCGAGGTAATACCCTACTTCCTACTTGATTGATCTTGATGAATATAGGGTTACAAGAGTTGATCTACCTCGAGGTCGTAATGGCGAAAACCCTAGAAGTCTAGGCTATGTAATTGTGATTCTGCTAGCCTCTGCGGACTAAACCCTCCAGCTTATATACACACCGGAGGGGGCCTAGGGTTACAAAGATGACTTGGGGAGGAAGGAATCATTACATCCGGACATCTATTTTGCCTTTCTACATACATAGGAGTCCTATCCGGACACGCGGGATGACCGTCTGCTTTTATCTTCACGGCCCAACAGTCCGGCCGAGCTTCAGTAGCCCGGACACCCGAGGACCCCTAAATCCAGGACTTCCTTAGTAGCACCCGAACTTGCCTTCAATGAAGAGGTTGTATCCAGCTTCATGTCTTTGGTCTTGCAAGGCAGGTTCTTCTTCTGAATAAATGATAGTTTGGTTCTGATTTTGATACTTCACCTTGTTGATTCCTTCCTGTCGTCGCCTCGGCTTCCACGTGTCTGACGAAGGCGAACATCCCATGTACTTTGTATAAATAAACCCTTGGCCATGCGGGGATGGCGTCTGTTTAAAGAGATTGGATCTCAGATGCCATTCAACGCCACACAGAAACCCTTAGGGCCAGCCACGGAAAATACTCCAAATATGGCCAGCGCTCTTGGCTCCTCCTCACGCCCCCACCGCCCTCAAGCAGGCGATTGGGAAAGCTGCTCGGTATATCATACCCATCTAAACAGATTTCAGATAGAGGGATATCTCCCTCTCACGGATCTAGTCTCCATTCGGGCTGGATTAACCTCGATCGATGGTGAAGCCTTGGCGGAAAACTTCCCCAACCCCACTAAAGAGGAGCGGGTGTGCTTCGTCTCCTCCCTCATGAGAGGCGTAGGATTTCCAATCCATCCTTTCCATAGAGGTTTCCTGGAGTTTTATGGGCTCCAACTGCACAATCTCACGCCATGCTCTATCCTACATATTGCGGGCTTCCTTGCTCTTTGTGAGCTATTTTTAGGCTATGAGGCTCATTTCAAGCTATGGAGGAAATTCTTCTGCCTCGTCCCCCGCTCCCAAAAGGGATCCATATTCGAGGTGGGTGGCACCGAAGTGTGCCGCATGACAGGGACAGGTTACCTGTCCGGCACTCCTAAGAAGGCATCTGAAGAGTGTCCCTCGGAGTGGTTTTATACCGAAGACGTTGTTCTTCTGGACACAATCTGGCATGGTCTTCCCGAATTCCTCAGCACTCCTTTGAAGAAACGCTTCAACTGGCGTCCCTGAAGCCTCAAGGAAGAGGACATTGCAGAGATTAAGAGGGAAGTCAGCAAGATCAGAGTACTCACCCACTCCAAACTTTCGATAATTGAAGTAATGGCCATTACAATAAAGCGATGCATTTAGCCGCTTCAGTCCAGAGGGTTTCCCATGTGGCATTACAATGGGAAGGACGATGCCTCTCACTACCTATGTGAGGGTCCGGATACCCCTGCCGCTTTGGCCGCCATCTTAGCAGATCTCTATAAGGGGGATAAGGAAGACTTTATCCGCTTGAAATGCCAGGAAGGTTTTTCTATGTATAACACCATTGACTAGGTGAGTTTTTTCGATCGCTAGCTTTATACAATCTCTTTTCTGAGATATGCTAACCAAACTGAATCCTGCTATCTCCAACAGGAATGGAGGAAGGCGATCTAGGGGGTTTATTGCCCCGCTCCGCAGCCAAAGGACCATGTTTGCGACAAAGATCCCAGATTTGAAAAAGCTCCGGATATATTCATAGAGCTCACTGACGAAGTTTTTCATCAGGCGAGCCATGATGGTACAGAAGTGGCCATTGTAGCCGATTACACTGGCCTTATTCCCTATTACCACGTAAGTACCCAGGAGAAACCCCCTCAAAGAGAGCCTTCCCTTCGCGCCCCACCGACCGCACTATCTCATGATCCAAAGGGGCGGCGCTCGTCTCGTCGTACTGCATCAAGGGCATCTCTTAAGAAGATGACGCCTGCGCAGGGCGAGTCTTCGAAGCAAAAGGAAACGGGGGACACTGTCGAGCCCCCTCCTTCATTGAAGAGGTATAGTTTCCAACATGTGCCCGGTAGTAAGGCCGGATTGTCATATTTTTCCCTTCGTCTTATTTCAGGAAGAGCATACGCCGAACTATGTCCGATAATTCTACTGGCCAAACACCAACCAATCCGGCCCCGGGCCCGTCCACAAGGACAAGAGCCGATACGGGTGTAATGCCAAATTTTCCTCTCCAAGAGGATTCGGGTAATGTATCAGTTGCAAATTCTGAATGGAGAGTGTGATGAACCATTTGCGGCGAAAAGAGGCCATGTGCGATCTAGTTTTAACTAAGGAGGCGTTCAACGCCCTCAGCTCTGCGGATGCATATATCCGCGCTGCTCAGGATGGACTCATTGGAGGCACTCACCTGCTTACAAAGGATATGCAGGTAAGAACTTTTGTAAATTTAATAAGCATATGCAAGTAGCCCTCGAGACTTGAAGCAGTTAGCCCAATTGATTTATGGATCGTTATGCCCACAGGTTCTCAAGGAAAAGAATGATGCATTGGCCAAGGAACTTGAAGCAAACCAGATCAAGCTAAATGTTGTCACCACCGAGCTGGAGGATTTGAAGAAATCCAAGAAGGGATCTGATGGTATGGACGAATAGTGTCCGGAAAATACGATTTTGCGCCGTCAATGATGTTTAAGCATGCATTGTTTCGGTTATAGCGGCCGAATCGACATATCAATTGGAGGAGTAGCTAAGGGCTGCTCAAGAGGACAAAATATATGCCGAAGGGCAAGAAGCCACTGGTCAGCATGTATTAACACAGACCATTAAGGAGAAGAACAAACTGCTGGATGAAAATGTCAAGCAAGCCGAAGAGTAAAAGGACCTACGGGCCCAACTGTCGGATGCTTTGAAGGAAAATAGAAAGTTAAAAGGCGGCGTATTCAGTATGACTTTTAACCTAGGTTTCATATTATCCAATGATTCAGAGCTTCATGATGCTATTCCTGTAGGTTTGTTCACTGGGCGGCCCGAAGGAGAAGTATCCGAATTTCAAGGCGATGTGCTGCAAGAGCTCTCCAAAGTGCATGAGCGATTTCGGAAAGCCATGAAGAACATGGGTAAATCCTTGTGGCCATCTGATTCTCCTCCAGAAATTATGGAGGAGCTGGCGAATATATTCTAAGGAGCTCGCCGTCGCTTTGAACTCTGGAAGGTGTCGGCATGTCGAGAAGGTGCACGAGAGGCCCGTGCCGTGGTGAAAACACGCTATACCGGGCTTGATCAGAATCACATGGCCCGAGTTGGACCTCGGGGACCAGGCGGATAAGAAATTCCCGTTAGCTTGGTGTATGACCAAGTAATGATAGCTGCAAAGTTTTCACAAGAAAACTGTAGGCTAGATAGTCTTATAGATGGCAATGATGAAGAATAGGCGTTTGATTCCATGTAACAATGTACTTTATCATCAAACTTATCTCCAAACGAACTTGATTTTTTTTGTCATGGCAGACCTTCGGCTTCAACCTCCGAAACCGAAGGGTTGGAGTGCTTCCGGATACTATACTTGTGGTGAACACTTAGTATGTTCGGAAACGAGGCAATCCTGTCATTTTGCTTGAACATACAAGTTTTGTTCAGGGAGTTATGTGATATTACTATTTAACGTAAGAAACATCTTCCAGAGAGAATAGTTCCGTTAAGGGTTCCTTTCCGTAGGTCAGCATGCATACTTATGCATGCCTATGCTTTGATCCTAAAAAGTAGGATTACATGAAGCTTATCCTTTGAAAATTTATGTGCAAAAAGGAAATTCGTCGATTGTCCGCCGACCAATGATTCCTTTAAGAATGCTACCTTTCCGCTACACCTGTCTGAGGTACAGGTCCGGATTACCCGGTTGTAAAAACCGCAAAGGTGCTCCCTTTACACCCTAGCTGAACAATCGGGAATGTAGGGTATAAACACAAGAGCGAGGCAACCTAGCTTGGCAAAAACTTAAGTCATAAAGGTGCATATAATGGTGAAGAGACTGTATGAAATAGACGACATGAGTACTGTAAGCAATAAGCTTCGTTATAGAAGCCCCCAAGTATCTTGAGGTATATACATTTGAAGATGTTCACCCCTAATAGTTTGGTATAGCCGAACACTTTCTGGGAAGGAAAAAACAAGAGATTGTGAGAACCCGGAATTGTCTTCCAGATCCTCCTGTGTTTAATTGTCAACCCCAGGATCATTGTTGCAACACAGTGAAATGATATCATTGCAGAATACGTAAAAGCATTACAAGTAGTATATTTGTCACAAGACATACCTAGTGAAATATCTCATGACATTTACAATCAGAAAACAGCGGAAAGTAAAATGCGTAGCGACTCCATCTCAACCACAGGCAGTCGATGTAGTCCATATGACCTCACTCCTACGGGCCGCCATAGTTTTTGTAGTCATCACCTTCGTCTTCATGGAACTCTGTTGTCAATAAAATTGTTGCCATGAGTACATTACGAACTCAACATGCCTCCCACGGGGAAGGACCTAATAGATACATGTGACTTCAACGTAAGGCTGTATGGCTCATTTGCATAAAAGCTAATTTTGCTCCAAATTATAGCAGTTAAATAAAACAAGCTTATGATGAAAACATGTTTTATTTCCAGAATCACTTTCATCAAAGTGACGATCCACGATCAACTCACACTCTTCATAGGTTCCAAGAATAGGAGCAAAGAGGGAATAAGAAACACAGGTCCTGTACGTCAAGAAAGATTCATGTGTTGTCCATGACCGTGGACACGGCTATTCAAATAGTTTTACACTATGTAGAGGTTGTACATTTTACCCACACGACACAATCCTAACTTGTTGCCACTAGCCGTCGCTTGCGTAGTACACCATTTGGTATACTGACAGGGAGATTGTGACGAGGTCTTTGGACTAGATCCCCCAAATATGTGACATTCCCACCGGGTCTGGCGCACGGAACTAAGAGTACGTCCTTAAACCGGTCCCCCATCTGTGTCGGGGATACTCCCCGCAGGGCAGCTATCCCATCTGCGATACGGCAACATCAACACCTAAGGCTGACCAACTTACTTGACCAAGCCAGTGCCCATATAGCATGTGGCCATACTGTTATCACAATCTTCAAATCCCAGACTTATTAGGCCTCATGAGACACGGACGACTGATTGCCCCCTTCAACTCATGAAGGGCGACCAATCGCTCCTTCAATCCTTGATTCAGCTGTCGCCCGTGCCAATATTCAAATGGTAAGTTTCACCCACAGTGGAAGAGGATAGAGGAAGACAACAAGGGCCAACCAGCCTAGCTCAGCGATATTTCAAGTTTCAATAACCCAAAGGTCACTCAGCAACGGACGTATAAGATAATAAGCATGGCTAAGCATTTCTACTCTACAAGAATACTACACTTCTACTCAGACGTCAAGTGAATAGGCGACAATCGGATCAAGGTAATGTGTCAATCGACACGCTAGCTACGAGATTAAGATAGCACGCATATAGTAACCATAAAATACAATGCAATTTTGTAAACATAGGATAAGTATGATCAAAGAAGGTGGCATGCCTTCGTTGTTGAGTCCTTCGGTAACCTGGTCTTGTCCGTGTCCAACATTATCGTCACTCCCTACTCGTCGTAACGATAGAAACAAAATACCAAGGCAATAGTAAATCCAAATAACTTCCAGAACAAATTTAAGAGTGGATGGATAACAAGACATTAATCAAGATGGAGATTCCGAAATGAGGTGGGACGATAGGGAGGTATGAAAGAGGATTGAACGAAATGGTGGGGTTCAAGTTGACACGACTGAGCAAGGCTTGGAGATCAAGACTAACGTTCTGATACAACTTGTGCTACTAACAAATTGTAGTGACTACTATATATATCGACTAACTATATAGGAAACTACTATATAACCAACACAATGGAAACAACATATATGAAATGCAACCATCCTATGCATTTAACTACACAATCCAAACATGGCATGATAAGGTAAAAGGTAACCACCAACAAATATTTAGACAGACTCTAAATATTTACAATGGCCAACAACAACAAAACATATACATCAACTATATAACAATTCAAAAGGCAATAGTTCCATAAGACAACGAACAACCATTACAAACCATACTACTCCCTCCGTTCCAAAATATTTGTCTTTCTAGACATTTCAAATGGTTACAACATACTGATGTATGTAGACATATTTTTGAGTGTAGATTCACTCATTTTGCTTTGTATGTAGTCACTTGTTAAAATCCCTGGAAAGACAAATATTTAGGAACGAAGGGAGTAGTTAAGAAATCAAACATCATTCGCAATAATAACTGAATTGATCTAGGTCTAACCCTAAAACAATACTACATACTAAGATCAAATCCAATATCACGAACAAAGGCATACGTCAACTATTATAAAACAACACATCAAATAAATGAATAACAATTGTCCTAGACTTGACATGGTAACACAAGCTAATTTAATCCTATCATACCACAAGGAAGAGCATGCCCTTCTAAATATTTATAATGGTTAACATCAATCAGAATCAAACATCAACCATAACAACTATCAGAAAACATGATATAATAAGAGCCAACCAACAGTATGGTGAAAGCTAATTAAACAACTAAATAATAAGACACATCTAATACAAGTCATATGAGTAGAACATCACAAAGAGGTCTTATCTAATAACACAAGCATCACACTTACGAGTTATAATGATAAGATACTAAAGTAGGATATGGTCTTACTACTAAAGAACAATTAATACTCAAGTAAACACTAGCAATAAGATTACCACTTCATGATTAAATAGCATATCAAACTATGCACACTAAGCATATGAGGAAGATACAACTCAACTAACATGAAAGGTAAACTATCCTATGCATGTGATGACCTATTGCAATAAGTATAGAACACACATAATACTAACATGAGACAAGTATAATAATCTATAAGAAGTACGAGGACAAAATACTCAACTCTAACATACGTAGCACAATAAGACATGAAAGATCACTATCATGATAATATGTATAGGTTAGGCATACCACAAATCAAAGAGTAAGATAAATTAGATGTGCTGCTAAGAATAGGGATGATCATGACACGGTCTACTGCAATGGTCCCGATACAATTCAAATCATAACTACAATAGAAGTTGATTGATAACAATAACATGAATATCAAACAAGGTATTAACACACCGTACTACCATGATATGTGACATATAAGCACAAAGGAGAATCATACTACCCATGTAAGCAAGTGAACATCTATGCCATGGCATCACGCATATCAAGCAATGTACATTACAAGAAGACATGTATTTCTATCTAGTACAACCTTGCTAATACATAAATGGACAACCTAGGCATCATATAACACACGAGTCATTACACATATGTTATGCGCTCTTTTTATACCTTCCCAACAACATGGCATAGTAATAAAATAATATAAATAAAGACACATGACAATTATCAATGTTCAATAAACTAGTTTTATTCCATTAGACTAATTATATATAGCAATACAAATATGAACCATGACATATAACATCCAACCATGAAATCTTGTATCACGAACCTCTAGTAAAGAAGTTGAACAACTTGGAAATTATATTCTACGCAACAAACTAAATGCACTCATTTTCAAACAACAAGACATTTGATTTGACATCTACCATAAAGAAAATTATGCAAAATACGTACAAAAGATGCCTGATAACTATCCGAGGCATGCAATGATTTCAAACCAATAAAACAAACATGCGACATGGACGGAAAATAAATAAATAGAGTATATCTAAGATCGTTGTGCCAAACAAAACAAATGAAAATGAAAAAAGATGAACTATACTATAAAATTATACATATGGCGAATGTTCACTAAATTGCGTATGCACGCATACAATAAGTATCGAACATTACCAAAATAATAATAATAATAATAATAATAATAATAATAATAATAATAATAATAATAATAATAATAATAATAATAATAAGATTATCCTAACGATGACCCAAATCTAATTAAAAAAATAACACCCGCCAAGCATATATGCACAAAGATAATCCGGTACGCCGCATCAATTCCTACACATGGTAATAATTCATAAAAACTTGTACACACGCAAATGATATGACCATGTGCCGCATAAAAGAAAAATGCCACATGGGACAACATGTTCAACAATTTTCAATAACTATAATCGATAAAAAGATGAATCTAACAAGCTACTTGCCACACCCTAAAATTCCGAGACAAGTACCATGCGCTCCTAGGCATGTCATCAGCATAACAAAAATATTAGAAAAAACTATAAAACTTATCAAACTTAAAACACTACCGAAATTTAGGCCAAACTAACTATATTTAAATCATTACTACAACTCTAGTTACAGAAACATTATTCTAAGTCCGCAATATGATTCCTATGGTCATACTAAACGTTTCATATGTTGAACACAAGATCATTCGAGGAACTAAAAAGTATGTGGACATGTCGATGGCATCCGTTCGTGCATCGACGCGAGCAACGACAGAGATGGATGAATGATGATGTCTACGAAATAGAGTAGATGATGAGTAGTACGAGTGCAAAAGGAATTGGACAAAAACTCACCGAGCGTGACGAATTGATCCGACGAACTCGACAAACATGCTGAATTCTTCGTATGTAGTTGATGGAGCGCGTTCCTTCTTCCCTGAATGGATTCGAGAGATGGATGATGATCTTCTGGCGTGAGGGTTCGTGCTAGGATGGTCAAAGTCATCGGGAACGAGCGTCGGTGTCCATGGAGCTTCAAAAGTTTTGTGAGAGTTCTTGTGCATAGGAGGAAGAGAGAGAGAGAGCATGAGGACTAATGGGAATTATAGTGGAGATGGTGGAGCACGTCTAGATATCTTGAAAACTGAAAATGATTGGGATTTATGGGGGTTGGAGGAGGGGTGCATAGTGGCTGTACGTTTCTCCTTTCTGTAACGTGAGCGCAAGGGTGGAGGAAGGAGAAGCGCTTGGGGTGGAAGAGCAGGTGGAGGCGCATGATAAGCCTCCCAGTTTCGGATTATGGGATTACGAAAGGCAGCAAATTCCTAGTGTCCTTTCCTTTTCTTCAGTACATTTGCCTGTACATGTAGGTGCACATGGAGATGAATCATTTGGGCTGGCCATATGAGATGGGCTAGGTGGAAGGAAATAGGCCAAGGTCCAGGTGGAAGAGAATTAGTAGAAGAGAGAAAAAAGAATCGGGATAGCCTCATTCGGTTTGTGGAAGGAAAAATAGAATGAGGTGGGATGCACCTAGGAAAAGAGATACACAAAATAAAAATAAAAGCAAGAGATAACATTGGCCTATTCAGTGGACAAACACAAATAAGGTACACACCGAAAAAAAGAGATGGATTAGGACATGGAAATATTGTTGAGAGTTTGATAGGTGGAAAATAAATTAATTTTCCTTTTAGAAAAATATAGAGAATTAATAGAAGCTCAAGCAAATATCGAACAAACTGAGAACTCCAATAAATTGGAGACTATCGTATTTACATATGTTGAGGAGGAAATATAAAATCCATCCAGAAGAAATGAAGAAAACTTGGATTAAATTTTGTTGGCAGTATTTCATATTAAATCCTGCAAATTTTAAAAACACATTTTAAACTTTTGATAACAGATACACTAACGAAATTTTCTTGCCCTGATTTTTGGAAAAGAATTTCTTAAACATTCCGAGAATCGGGATGTTACAGATCTACCCCCCTTAAAAGAAATCTTGCCCCGAGATTCAGGCTGACTAAAGAGAATGGGTTTCGGTTAGATTCATCTTCATCTTCCACACAGTTCTTCTTAGACACTTGTGGAATCACAGCTGACTCTGAACTTGCTGATAGGCAACTTTGGGTCTTGATTTGAGATACTTCCGTTGTTGATAATGCATACAGCTTGCTCAAGGCCTGGAAGAAGCCCTTCAGTCTTGTGATGGTTATCTGATAGCATCTCCGAGTCATTGATCATTCTTCGGTCTTGGCGATGATAATATGATAACTTCTCTAAGTGTTTGAACACTCATCTGTCTTTCCCTTCTTTTGTAGGTCAAGCTTTGGTACGGACAAAATCGTTGATCCTTCCTTAAGGTTAAACTTTATGGTAGGTGTATGAGGTACTGAAGTCTTCATCTTCTTTGATCTTGACACGAGTCATCGTCTACTACCCCCCTTGAAAGAGGTTTTCCATAAGGCTCACTTAGATAATAGACCTCCAAATGGTTGTTGCAGCTTCCTTGCTCTCAAGGTGTCTTCCGGGGTTTATAGAGAAGAGGGAAAGCATAAAGATGAGTTAAAGAATCCTACCCAAAGGTAGAGATACCCCAGAAGATAAACAAAACATAACACCGAGATAACCATGAAGGTATCCAAATAAAACTCAAAAGCAACTCATTTTGGCAAATAGGGTTTTAGTATGACTGCATATGAAAACACCAGAAGAAAATATGTAGACGATACTCACACAAAAAGGTTTTGCATCTCCAAACTACGAGTTCTATCACTACAAGGGTGTTAACCAATCTAATCCTATATGGCAGGTCACAATAACTTGGTGTAAATCTTCAACATTGACGATTGAAGCATGATCAACGGTTGTTGAGTTCTTGAGGTCCTGAGGCGTCTTTTCTCAGTAGAAATGTTGCTACTCAGAGCTTTAAGGCTTGAAGGTATGTTGAAATTCTTGGCACATCTTGCGATGATTCTGACACTTCAAAACCATGGGCGGGGAAAGGTTTCAATACTATAAACAAGAAGGTAAGGAAGTAGAGTTTAAACTTTATTTGAATAATATGAGACAAGGAGAGCAATAGTGAAGGAGAAGACTATGAGAATGATCCTTCTCAAAATAGTTTTATTTTGAAAATATTCCTAAGGCTTTCCATTCTAACTAAGGGCACACGACTAGGTTGACATCGGCTCTGATACCACTTCTGTGAGAACCCGGAATTATCTTCCAGATCCTCCTGTGTTTAATTGTCAACACCAGGATCATTGTTGACAACACAGTGAATTAATATCATTGCAGAATACGTAAAAGCATTACATGTAGTATATTTGTCACAAGACATACCTAGTAAAATGTCTCATGACATTTATAATCAGAAACAGTGGAAAGTAAAATGTGTAGCGACTCCATCTCAGCCACAGGCAGTCGATGTAGTCCATGTGACCTCACTCCTACGGGTCGCCATGGTTGTCGTAGTCATCACCTTCGTCTTCATGGAACTCTGTTGTCAACAAAATTATTGCCATGAGTACAATACGTACTCAACATGCCCCCCACGGGGGAGGACCTAATAGATACATGTGGCTTCAACGGAAGGCTGTATGGCTCATTTGAATAAAAGCTAATTTTGTTTCCAAAATATATTAGTTAAATAAAATAATCTTTTGATGAAAACATGTTTTATTTCCAGAATCACTTTCATCAAAGTGAGGATCCATGATCAACTCACACTCTTCATAGGTTCCAAGAATAGGGGCAAAGAGGGAATAAGAAACACAGGTCATGTACGTCAAGAAAGAGTAATGTGTTGTCCATGACCGTGGACACAGCTATTCGAATAGTTTTACACTCTGAGACATAGGAGATACTGGCTCTCCTAGTACTGGGCCACTTCAGCCAGGCCCAAGTGGGAAAGTAGGAAGTGAGAAGGAAAAATAATGGGCTTGGCATGATCGGATGAAGATAAAACAAAATAGAGGATAGAGGAGGAAGATTGGGAATAGGAAATTTTTCCAGAGTTAGATAGAAGAAAGGAATTAGATTTTCCAATGAGAAAATTATAGAAGAAATGAATTAGATTTTCTAAAAAAATATAATAAGGAATGGAAGATCAAACAACAATCATAAGAAGTTCCAAAAATATAGATACACATAATATAATATGTTGAAGCGAGGAAAACAAAACCCGACTAAAAGAGAAGAACAAAACGCAAAGTTAAATTTAAGTTCACATTAGATCAAATTAAATCCTCCAAATTATAAAATTCCAATTTAAGATTTGTTAACAAATGAAATAAATGGAATTTTCTCGCCCTGATTTTGGAAAAAAATCTTAAACATTCCGAGAATCGGGATGTTACAGATCTACCCCCCTTAAAAGGAATCTCGTCGCCGAGATTCAGGCTGGCTAGAGAATGGGTTTGGGTAAGCTTCATCTTCGACATAATTCTTCTCTGAGACATGTAGAATAACGGTTGATTCTGAACTTGGTGACAAACTTCTTTCAGGTCATAATTGGAGATACTTGGATTTTTGATACTATATCTTGCTTGCTCATGGCTTGCAAGTAGTCCTTCGATCCTGGTGATGATAATCTGATAGCATCTCTGAGTGGTTGAACATACTTCAGTCTTTCCCTTCTTCTGTAGCTCAATCTTTGGTGTGGATAGGCTCATTGATCCATCCGTCAGGTTGAACCCTTAGTAGGTGTAGTGGAGGTGCTCAAATCATTGTCTTCTTTGCAAATGAAGGTCTTCAAATCTTTGGTCCCGACAAGAATCATAATCTACTATCCCCCTTAAAAGAGATTTTCCATGGGGTTCACATTGATAATATACCTCGAAACATGATGTTGCAACTTCTTTCCTCTAAAAGTGTCCTCCAGGGTTTATAGAGAAAAGGGAAACCATAAAGATGCCTTAAAGAATCCTACCCAAAGGTAGAGTACCCCAAAAGGTAAACAAAAGATAAAACCGAGTTAACCATGAAGCTATCCAAATAAAACTCAAAAGCAACTCATTTTGGCAAATAGGGTTTTAGTATGACTGCATAGGAAAACACCAAAAGTATGCATACAATACTCACACAATAAAGGTTTTGCGTCTACAAGCTACGAGTTCTATCACTACAGGGGTGTTAACCAACCTAATCGTATATGGCCGGTCACAACAAATCATGGGGCAATTCTTCGACGTTGACGATTGGATCTTGAGGTCTCAAAGGGTCTTCTCTTGGAAACATGTTGCTACTCAAAGCTTCAGGGGTTGAAGTTATCTTGAAATTCTCGCCACATCGTGTGAAGCTTCTGACTTTTCAACACCAAGGGCAGGGAAAAGGGTTTCACATACTACAAAGAAGATGGTAGAGAAGAAGAGTTTAAATTTCAATTGAATAAGATGAGACAAGGAGAGCAATAGTGAAGGAGCGGACTACGATAATGATCCTTTTCAAAGTAGTTTTATTTTGAAAACTAAGGCTTTCCATTCTAACTAAGGCCACACGACTAGGTCGACATCGGATCTGATACCACTTCTGTGAGAACCTAGAATTAACTTCCAGAACCTCTTGTGTATATTTGTCAACCCAGGATCATTGTTGACAACATAGCAAAATGGTGTCATTGCACAGTACATGAAAGTATCACAAATAGTATATTTATCACAAGACATACCTAGCGAAATGTTTCATGACATTTACAATAAAAAATCAGCAGAAAGTAAAATGCGTAGCGACTCCATCTCAGCCACATGCAGTCGATGTAGTCCACGTGACCTCACTCCTACGAATCGCCATGGCTGTCGTAGTCATCACCTTTGTCTTCATGGAACTCTGTTGTCAAAAAAATTATTGCCATGAGTACATTACGTACTCAACATGCCTCCCACGAGGAAGGACCTAATAGCTAAATGTGGCTTCAAAGGAAGGCTTTATGTCTCATTTGCATAAAAGATATTTTTTTAAATAACATAGTACTTAGATAATAGCAGTTTTAGATGAAAACATGTTTTGTCTCCAGAATAAGTTTCATCAAAGTGAGGATCCTCGATCAACTCACATCCTTCATAGGTTTTCAAGAATAGGGCGAAGAGGGAATAAGCAAGGTAGGTCCTGTATGTCAAGAAAGATTCATGTGTCGTCCATGACCGTGGACACGGCTATTCGAACAGTTTTACACTCTGTAGAGGTTGTACACTTTACCTACACGACACAATCCCGGCTTGATGCCAGTAGTGGCCGCTGGTATAGTACACCATTTGGTATATCGGCATTGAGATTATGACGAGGTCTTTGGACTAGATCCCCCAAAGATGTGACATGCCCACCGGGTCTGGCGCACAGAACTGAGAGTACATCCTCAAACCGGTCCCCCATCTGTGCCGAGGTTACTCCCCGTAGGGCAGCTATCCCATCTGCAATACGGCGACATCACAACTAAGGCTGACTAGCTTACTTGACGAAGCCAGTGCCCATATAGCATGTGGTTGTACTGTTAGCACAATCTCCAAATCCAATACTTATTAGGCCTTATGCGGCACGGACGACTGATTGGCCCCTTCAACTCGTGAAGGGCGGCCAATCGCTCCTTCAATCCTTGATTCATCTATCGCCCACGCTAGTATTCAGATGATAAGTTTCACCCAGAGTAGAAGAGGATAGAGAAGGTCAACGAGGGCCAACCGGCCTAGCTCGGCAGTAAGTTTCAAGTGTCAATGACTCAAAGGTCATTCAACAAAGGACCTATATGGTGATAAGCATGGCTAAGCATTTCTACTCTACCAGAATAATATAATTCTACTCAGGTGTCAATGAATAGGCGACAAGAGAATCAAGGTAATGTGTCAATGGACACACTAGCTACGAGATTGAAAATCATTCATATAGTAATCATAAAACACAATGCAATTTTGTAAACATAGGATAGGTATGATCAAAGAAGGAGGCATGCCTTCGTTGTTGAGTCCTTCTTCAGTAACCTGATTCTGTCCATGTCCAACCTCATCACCCCCTACTCGTTGTAACGATAGCAAAAGACAGACTGTAAATACCAAAGTAATGGCAAATCCAAATAACATCCAAAACAATTTAAGAGTGGATGGATAGCAAGATATTGATCGAGATGGAGGTTCTGAGATGAGGTAACATGATAGGGAGGTAAGAGATGAGATTCAACTAAGTGATAGGATTTAGGTTGAAATGGATAAGGAAGGCTTGGTGATCAAGACTAATGTTCTGATATGAACTATGTTACTAACCACTAGTAGTTCCCACTACACATCTCGACTAAATAGGAAACTACCATACAAGAAACATAATGACATCAACACATAGGGAATGAAACCAACATATGCATTTTAACTACATAATCACAACATGGCATGATAAACATAACAGTTAAACAGAAATAAATATTTAGATAGAATCTAAATTACTATGTTACTAACCACTAGTAGTTCCCACTACACATCTCAACTAAATAGGAAACTACCATATAAGAAACATAATGACATCAACACACATGGAATGAAACTAACATATGCATTTTAACTACACAATCACAACATGGCATGATAAACGTAACAGATAACCACAAATAAATATTTAGATATAATCTAAATTTTTATAATGGTCAATAGTAGTCAAACATATACATCAACTATAATAACTCAAAAGACAATAGTTCCATAAGGCAAACAAACAACCATTAGAAATCATACTAGTAAGCAATGAAACATTATACAACAACATGAATTGAGTTGGATCTAAATTCTACCCTAAAGCAAAACTAAATGATATAAATACAATATTACAAACCAAACATATGTCAACTAATATAAACAAGTTAAACATCACATCAAATAAATAAGAGTTGTCCTATACATGACATGGTAATACATGCTAATGTAACCACAAACTAGCACAATAAACAACATGGCATGATTAAGAGTAACAATTAACCATAAATAAATATTTAGATGTTACTAAATATTTATAATGGTTAACATCAAGCAGAACGAAACATCAACCATAACAACTATCAGAAAACATGATATAACAAGAGCTAACCAACACTATGGTGAAAGCTAATTAAACAACTAAATTATAAGACACATCTCATACAAGGCATATGAGTATAAATAACAAAGAGGTATTATCTAATAACACAAGCATCACACTTACGAGTTATCATGTAAAGATACTAAAGTAGGATATGGTCTTGCTACGAAATAACAATTAATAATCAAGTAACCACTAGCAATAAGATTACCACTTCATGCTTAAATAGTAGATCAAACTATGCACACTAAGCATATGAGGAAGATACAACTCAACTAACACGAAAGGTAAACTATCCAATGCATGTGATGACATATTGCAATAAGTACACAACACACATAATACTAACATGCGACAAGTTAAGCATATATTGTTGGGGAACGTAGTATTTCAAAAGAAATCCTATCATCACGCAAGATCTATCTACCAAAAGCATAGCAACTAGTGGGGAGCGTGTGTCTACGTACCCTCGTAGACCAAAGCGGAAGCGTCTAGTGACGCGGTTGATGTAGTCGAACGTCTTCGCGATCCGACCAATCCAAGCACCTAACGTACGACACCTCCGCATTCAGCACACGTTCAGCTCGATGATGTCCCATGAGCTCTTGATCTAGTTGAGCGTCACGGGAGAGTTTCGTTAGCACGACGGCGTGGCGACGGTGATGATGAAGCTACCGACGCAGGGCTTCGCCTAAGCAGTGCAACGATATGATCGAGGTGTGTATCCGTCGAGAGGGGCACCACACACGGCTAATATTGATGTTCAATTGTGTGTCATAGGGTGCCCCCTACCCCCGTATATAAAGGAGCAAGGGGGAGGCCGGCCGGCCCTAGGGCGCGCGGGAGAGAGGAGGAGTTCTCCTCCTAGTAGGAGTAGGACTCCCCTTTCCTACTCCTTCTAGGAGGGGGAAAGGAAGGAGGAGAGGGAGAAGGAAAGGGGGCGCTGCCCCCCTTCCCTAGTCCAATTCGGACCAGAGGGGGAGGGGGCGCGTGGCCTGCCCTGGCCGGCCCTCTCTCTCTCTCTCCACTAAGGCCCATGTGGCCCATTATCTCTCCCCGCGGGTTTCGGTAACCCTCCGGTACTCCAGTTTTCTCCGAAATCACACAGAACACTTCCGGTGTCCGAATATAGCCGTCCAATATATCAATCTTTATGCCTCAACCATTTTGAGACTCCTCGTCATGTCCATGATCACATCCGAGACTCTGAACTACCTTCGGTACATCAAAACACATAGACTCATAATACCGATCGTCATCGAACGTTGAGCGTGCAGACCCTACGGGTTCAAGAACTATGTAGACATGAGCAAGACTCATCTCCGGTCAATAACCAATAGCGGAACCTGGATGCACGTATTGGTTCCCTCATATTCTACGAAGATCTTTATCGGTCAAACCGCATAACAACACACGTTGTTCCCTTTGTCATCGGTATTTTACTTGCCCGAGATTCGATCGTCGGTATCAACATACCGAGTTCAATCTCGTCACTGGCAAGTTTCTTTACTCGTTTCGTAATACATCATCTCGTGACTAACTCATTAGTCATTTGCTTACAAGGCTTAGTATGATGTGTATTACCGAGAGGGCCCAGAGATACCTCTACGACACTCGGAGTGACAAATCCTATTCTCGATCTATGCCAACACCACAAACACCATCGAAGGCACCTGTAGAGCATATTTATAATCACCCAGTTATATTGTGACGTTTGATAGCACACAAGGCGTTCCTCCACTATTCGGGAGTTGCATAATCTCATAGTCATAGGAACATGTATAAGTCATGAAGAAAGCAATAGCAGTAAAACTAAATGATCAAGTTGCTAAGCTAATGGATGGGTCTTGTCCGTCACATCATTCTCCTAATGATGTGATCCTTTTGATCAAATGAAAACTCATGTTTATGGCTAGGAAACATAACCATCTTTGATCAATGAGCTAGTCTAGTAGAGGCATACTAGGGACACTCTGTTTTGTCAATGTATTCACACATCTACTAAGTTTCCGGTTAATACAATTCTAACATGAATAATAAACATTTATCATGATAGAAGGAAATACAAATAACAACTTTATTATTGCCTCTAGTGCATATTTCCATCAGTCTCCCACTTGAACTAGAGTCAATAATCTAGATTACATAGTAATGATTCTAACACCCATGGAGTCTTGGTGCTGATCATGTTTTTCTCTTGGAAGAGGCTTAGTCAATGGGTGCGACATTCATATCCGTATGTATCTTGCAAATTTCTATGTCTCCTTCCTTGACTTGATCGCGGATGGAATTGAAGCGTCTCTTGATGTGCTTGGTTCTCTTGTGAAACCTGGATTCCTTCGCCAAGGCTATTGCTCCAGTGTTATCACAAAAGATTTTCATTGGACTCGATGCACTCGGTATCACACCTAGATCAGATATGAACTCCTTCATCCAGACTCCTTCATTTGCTACTTCCGAAGCAGCTATGTACTTCGGTTCACACGTAGATCCCACCACGACGCTCTGCTTGGAACTGCACCAACTGACTGCTCCACCATTCAATAAAAATACATATCCGCTTTGTGACTTAGAGTCATCCGGATCAGTGTCGAAGCTTGAATCTACGTAACCATTTACGACGAGCTCTTTGTCACCTCCATAAACGAGAAACGTATCCTTTGTCCTTTTCAAGTACTTCAGGATGTTCTTGACCGCTGTCTAGTGATCCACTGTTGGATTACTTTGGTACCTCCCTGCTAAACTTATAGCAAGGCACACATCAGGTCTGGTACACAACATTGCATACATGATAGGTCCTATGGCTGAGGCATAGGGAATGACTTTCATTTTCTCTCTATCTTTTGCAGTGGTCGCGCATTGAGTCTTACTCAACTTCATACCTTGTAACACAGGCAAGAACCCTTTCTTTGACTGATCCATTTTGAGCTTCTTCAAAACTTTATCAAGGTATGTGCTTTGTGAAAGTCAAATTAAGTGTCTTGATCTATCTCTATAGATATTGATGCCTAATATATAAGCAGCTTCACCGAGGTATTTCATTGAAAAATTCTTATTCAAGTATCCTTTTATGTCCCAGAAATTCTATATCATTTCCAATCAACAATATGTCATCTACATATAATATCAGAAATGCTACAGAGGTCCCACTCACTTTCTTGTAAATACCGGCTTCTCCGAAGGTCTGTATAAAACCATATGCATTGATCACCTCATCAAAGCGTATATTCCAACTTCGAGATGCTTGCACCAGTCAATAGATGGATCACTAGAGCTTGCACACTTTGTTAGCACCTTTAGGATCGACAAAACCTTATGGTTTCATCATATACAACTCTTCTTTGAGGTATCCATTAAGGAATGCAGTTTTGACACCCATTTGCCAGATTTCATAATCATAAAATGCGGCAATCGCTAACATGATTCAGACAGATTTAAGAATCGCTACGGGTGAGAAAGTCTCATTGTAGTCAACTCCTTGAACTTGTCGAAAACCTTTCGCAACAAGTCGAGCTTTGTAGACAGCAACATTACCATCGGCGTCTGTCTTCCTCTTAAAGATCCATTTATTTTCAATGGCTTGCCGATCATCGGGCAAGTCAACCAAAGTCCACACTTTGTTCTCATACATGGATTCCATCCCAGATTTCATGGCCTCAAGCCATTTTGCAGAATCTGGGCTCATCATCGCTTCCTCATAGTTCGTAGGTTCATCATGGTCTAGTAACATGACTTCCAGAACTGGGTTACCGTACCACTCTGGTGCGGAACGTACTCCGGTTGACCTACGAGGTTCAGTAGTAACTTGATTTGAAGTTTCATGATCATCATCATTAGCTTCCTCACTGATTGGTGTAGGAATCACTTGAGCTAGTTTCTGTGATGTACTACTCTCCAATTCGGGAGAAGGTACAATTACCTCATCAAGTTCTACTTTCCTCCCACTCACTTCTTTCGAGAGAAACTCCTTCTCTTGAAAGGATCCATTCTTAGCAATGAATATCTTGCCTTCGGATCTATGATAGAAGGTGTACCCAACAGTTTCCTTTGGGTATCCTATGAAGACACATTTCTCCGACTTGGGTTCGAGCTTATCAGGTTGAAGCTTTTTCACATAAGCATCGGAGCCCCAAACTTTAAGAAACGACAACTTTGGTTTCTTGCCAAACCACAGTTCATAAGGCGTCGTCTCAACGGATTTAGAGGTGCCCTATTTAATGTGAATGCAGCTGTCTGTAAAGCATAACCCCAAAACGATAGTGGTAAATCGGTAAGAGACATCATAGATCGCACCATATCTAATAAAGTACGGTTACAACGTTCGGACACACCATTACGCTGTGGTGTTGCGGGTGGCGTGAGTTTTGAAACTATTCCACATTGTTTTAAATGAAGACCAAACTCGTTACTCAAATATTCACCTCTACGATTAGATCATAGAAACTTTATTTTCTTGTTACGATGATTCTCTACTTCACTCTAAAATTCTTTGAAATTTTTAAATGTTTCAGACTTGTGTTTCATTAAGTAGATATACCCATATCTGCTCAAATCATCAGTGAAGGTCAGAAAATAACGATACCCGCTGCGAGCTTCAACACTCATCGGTCCATATACATCAGTATGCATGATTTCCAACAAATCTATTGCTCGCTCCATTGTTCCGGAGAACGGAGTTTTAGTCATCTTGCCCATGAGACATGGTTCGCAAGCACCAAGTGATTCATAATCAAGTGATTCCAAAAGTCCATCAGTATGGAGTTTCTTTATGCGCTTTACACCAATATGACCTAAATGGCAGTGCAACAAATAAGTTGCACTATCATTATTAACGTTGCATCTTTTGGCTTCAGTATTATGAATATGTGTATCAGTACGATCGAGATCCAACAAGAATAAACCACTTTTTAAGGGTGCATGACCATAAAAGATATTACTCATATAAATAGAACACCAATTATTCTCTGATTCAACTGAATAACCATCTCGCAACTAACCAGATCCAGATATAATGTTCATGCTCAACGCTGGCACCAAATAACAATTATTCAGGTCTAAAACTAATCCCGAAGGTAGATGTAGAGGTAGCGTGCCGACGGCGATCACATCGACTTTGGAACCATTTCCCATGCGCATCGTCACCTCGTCCTTAGCTAATCTTCGTTTAATCCGTAGCCCCTGTTTTGAGTTACAAATATTAGCAACCAAACCAGTATGAAATACCTGGGTGCTACTATGAGCATTAGTAAGGTACACATCAATAACATGTATATCAA
This sequence comes from Secale cereale, assembly GCA_902687465.1. Lineage (NCBI taxonomy): Eukaryota > Viridiplantae > Streptophyta > Magnoliopsida > Poales > Poaceae > Secale > Secale cereale. The sequence goes on along the minus strand of LR738710.1, from coordinate 713,990,715 downwards.
ATATACCTTTGTTCACTTTGCCATCCTTCATATCCTTCAAATACTTGGGGCAGTTCTGCTTCTAGTATCCAGTCCCTTTGCAGTAGAAGCACTCAGTTTCAGGCTTGGCTCCAGACTTGGTTTCTTCCCGGGAGTAGCAACTGTCTTGCTATTCTTCTTGAATTTCCCCTTCTTTCCCTTGCCCTTTTTCTTGAAACTAGTGGCCTTGTTAACCATCAACACTTGATGCTCCTTTTTGATTTCTACCTCTACAACTTTGAGCATAGCGAAGAGCTCGGGAATTGTCTTCTGCATCCCTTGCATGTTATAGTTCCTCACGAGCCTTTATAGCTTGGTGGCAGTGATTGAAGAACTCTATCAATAACACTATCTTCGTCAACTTTGCAACCAAGTTGAGTCATATGATTGTAGTACCCAGACATTATGAGCAAGTGTTCACTGATAGAACGGTTCTCCTCCATCTTGCAGCTATATAACTTATTGGAGACTTCATATCTCTCAATTCGGGCATTTGCTTGAAATATTAACTGCAACTCTTGGAACATCTCATATGCTCCATGACGTTCAAACCGTCTTTGAAGTCCCGATTCTAAGCCGTAAAGCATGGCACACTAAACTATCGAGTAGTCATCAGACCTCGTCTGCCAGATGTTCAAAGTATCTACATTAGCGAGAGGGGGTTTGTCACCTAGGGGTGCTTCAAGGACATAATTCTTCTGTGCAGCAATGAGGATAATCCTCAAGTTACGGACCCAGTCTGTGTAGTTGCTACCATCATCTTTCAACTTAGCTTTCTCTAGGAACGCATTACAATTTAAGGGAACTGTAGCATGGGCCATTGATCTACAACAACATATTGCAAAAACTATCATGACTAAGTTCATGATAAATTAAAGTTCAATTAATCATATTACTAAAGAACTCCCACTTAGATAGACATACCTCTAGTCATCTAAATGATCACGTGATCCAGATCAACTAAACCATGTTCGATCATCACGTGAGATGGAGTAGTTTTCAATGGTGAACATCTCATTTTGATCATATCTACTATATGATTCACGCTCGACCTTTTGGTCTCCAGTGTTCCGAGGCCATGTCTGTACATGCTAGGCTCGTCAAGTTTAACCCGAGTATTCTACATTTGCAAAACTGTCTTACACCCGTTGTATTTGAACGTAGAGCTTATCACACCCGATCATCACATGGTGTCTCGGCATAACAAACTTTCGCAACGGTGCATACTCAGGGAGAACACTTGTACCTTGAAATTTTGTAATGGATCATCTTATAATGCTACCATCGTACTAAGCAAAATAAGAAGCATAATAAGATAAACTCACATGCAATAAAAAATTATGTGACATGATATAGCCATCATCATGTTGTGCTTTTGATCTCCATCTCCAAAGCATCGTCATGATCTCCATTGTCACCGGATTGACACCATGATCTTCATCGTAGCGTCGTGGTCGTCTCACCAACTATTGCTACTACTACTATCGCTAACTCATAGTGATAAAGCAAAGCAATTACATGGCCATCGCAGTTCATACAATAAAGAGACAACCATAAGGCTCCTGTCGATTGCCGATAAATTTAAAAAACATGATCATCTCATGCAATAATGTATAACTCATCACGTCTTGACCATATCACATCACAACATGCCCTGCAAAAACAAGTTAGACGTCATCTACTTTGTTGTTGCAAGTTTTACGTGGCTGCTACGGGCTTATCAAGAACCATTCTTATCTACGCATACAAAAACCACAACGATTTTTCGTCAAGTGTGCTGTTTTAACCTTCACAAGGACCGGGCGTAGCCACACTTGATTCAACTAAAGTGAGAGAGACAGACACTCGCTAGTCACCTTTAAGCAGCGAGTGCTCGTAATGGTGAAACCAGTCTCGCGTAAGCATACGCGTAATGTCGGTCCGGGCCGCTTCATCTCACAATACCGCCGAATCAAAGTATGACATGCTGGTAAGCAGTATGACTATTATCGCCCACAACTCATTGTCTTCTACTCGTGCATATCATCTATGCGTAGAACTGGCTCTGATACCACTGTTGGGGAACATAGTATTTCAACAAAATTCCTACAATAACGCAAGATCAATCTACTAGAAGCATAGCAACGAGTAGGGAGAGTGTGCCTACGTACCCTCGTAGACCGAAAGCGGAAGCGTCTAGTGACGAGGTTGATGTAGTCGAACGTCTTCATGATCCAAGTGATCCAAGCACCGAACGTACGACACCTCCGCGTTCAGCACACGTTCAGCTCGATGACGTCCCACGAGCTCTTGATCCAGTTGAGCATCACGGGAGAGTTTCGTCTGTACGATGGCGTGGTGACAGTGATGATGAAGCTATCGACGCAGGGCTTCGCCTAAGCACTGCAAAGATATGATCGAGGTGTGTATCTGTCGAGAGAGGCACCACACACGGCTAATATTGATGTTCAATTGTGTGTCCTAGGGTGCCCCCGTACCCCCGTATATAAAGGAGCAAGGGGGAGGCCGGCCGGCCCTAGGGCGCACGGGAGAGAGGAGGAGTGCTCCTCCTAGTAGCAGTAGGACTCCCCTTTCCTACTCCTTCTCGGAGGGGGAAAGGAAGGAGGAGAGGGAGAAGGAAAGGGGGCGCCGCCCCCCTTCCCTTGTCCAATTCGGACCAGAGGGGGAGGGGGCGCGCGGCCTGTCCTGGCCGGCCCTCTCTCTCTCCACTAAGGCCCATGTGGCCCATTATCTCTCCTCGGGGGTTCCGGTAACCCTCAGGTACTCCGGTTTTCCCCGAAATCACCCGGAACACTTTTGGTGTCCGAATATAGCCGTCCAATATATGCCTCAACCATTTTGAGACTCCTCGTCAAGTCCGTGATCACATCCGGGACTCTGAACTACCTTCGGTACATCAAAACACATAAACTCATAATACCGATCGTCATCGAATGTTAAGTGTGCGGACCCTACGGGTTCGAGAACTATCTAGACATGACCGAGACTCATCTCCGGTCAATAACCAATAGCGGAACCTGGATGCTATATTGGTTCCTACATATTCTACGAAGATCTTTATCGGTCAAACCGCATAACAACATACGTTGTTCCCTTTATCATCGGTATGTTACTTGCCCGAGATTCGATCGTCGGTATAATCATACCTAGTTCAATCTCGTCACTGGAAAGTCTCTTTACTCATTCCGTAATATATCATCTCGTGACTAACTCATTAGTCATTTGCTTGCAAGGCTTATTATGATGTGTATTACGAGAGGGCCCAGAGATACCTCTCCGACACTCGGAGTGACAAATCCTATTCTCGATCTATGCCAACACCACAAACACCTTCGGAGACACATGTAGAGCATCTTTATAATCACCCAATTACGTTGTGAAGTTTGATAGCACACAAGGTGTTCCTCCAGTATTCGGGAGTTGCATAATCTCATAGTCATAGGAACATGTATAAGTCATGAAGAAAGCAATAGAAGTAAAACTAAACGATCAAGGTGCTAAGCTAACGGATGGGTCTTGTCCATCACATCATTCTCCTAATGATGTGATCCCGTTGATCAAATGCCAACTCGTGTCTATGGCTAGGAAACATAATCAATGAGCTAGTCTAGTAGAGGCATACTAGGACACTCTGTTTTTTCTATGTATTCACACATGTACTAAGTTTCCGGTTAATACAATTCGAGCATGAATAATAATCATTTATCATGATATAAGGAAATACAAATAACAACTTTATTATTGTCTCTAGGGCATATTTCCTTCATATATAAGCAACACTAGAATAACTATAAACATGGAGTATAACAAGGCATGAAAGATTACTAACATGACTTGATGTCTAGGCTTAAGCATACCACAAATGCAACAAGCTAGATAAAGTAGATATGACAAGTAGACATGTATGCTCATCACACAAGATACAACATTATTCTACCATACAGTACAACTCATATCTATAAACATAGCCAAGTTGATAACAAGTATCATAAACATCAAGTATGGCAATAGCACACAACGGCCGTTGACTAGTTATGAAAAACAAGCACAATGAGTAAGCAATTAGCATGTAAGCAAGTAATATTTGATCATGGCATCAACAACATTATGCAATGTACTATACTAGCATGAGTAATGAGATGACATGCATTTCCTATCTATTACAACTTACACTTGTAAACACACAACATAACAACTTGGAATGATCTATACTATGAATTGATACACTGACACACTATGATATCTAGTCATACAATCATAACAACATGGCATAGCAATCTAGTCGTACAATCATAACAACATATGCCATAGTATTCTACAAGCAAGATGTTATTAAGTAACACGCGATATCAAGAAACTACTATCATGTGTATCTACCAAGTAATATATAACCAATGGATGCACATAAGGTACAAACTACTAATGATATAACACATGGTACGCATACAACCAATATGCATTCTAATTTGAGTAAGTACTAACATGGCATGTCAGTCAACTAAGCATGCATAACTACTATCCTAGGTAAGTAAAAACAACTTGGTTAATTAACAAGAGGTAATAAAGTAGGTTATATGGAACACGCATAACCTATAGGTAGCAATACAAATCCACAACATGACATAAAGAAACCAATACCATATAATCTTGAATAACATCATCTACAAAATAAAAGTAACAACTAAGTAATAATATTATATGCAATGAAGTATAATGTAGTCGTTTCCAAACAACAAGGCATCGTACAAGGCATCTAGCAAAAAGAAAACTTTGTAAAACACATACGATAGATGCCTAAATAACAAGCATAGACATGGCATGATTTCAGGTCAATAAAAAGAACAAGCAACATGGATGGAAATGAATATGTAAATCATATCTAAGATATCATCATGCAAAAGAAAAATTAAATACTCAAGACATAAAGCATTTCATGATTCGATAGACAAATTAAAGCCTATAATATTCCTATGAAATTATAAGAATGAAGAACCTTCATAAAAATTGTACGCATGCAGAAAAAAAGACTACATCGTGTACAGAAAAATTAACAACACGAGACAACATCCGAAACTAATAGGTAAATAAAAGAGACTCATACGATAAATCTAGTCAATTACATCTAGCTCTTAAAATTATAAAATAATTAGGACCGACTCCTAGTCATGTCATGAGCATAGGATAAATAACATATTTAACAAGCAAAAATAATATCACCAATCAACAAACAATAAAATGTACTGTACATTCAATTAACCAAACAAGTAATCTAACACCTTCACGGGGTTATGAATGTCCTACGGAATAATTCATCTACGGGGAATGAAGTCATATGACGAACCAAAACTACAGAAAAAATGGGAATACCATCGGATGGCCTCCGGTTCATGGACATGGCGGAATTGGCGCGGCCAACTACCATCATAGGATGTAAAGAGATGTCTACAGCGTACTACGGATATGATATATCACGCCTATAAAATGAATTAGGCAGAGGCTCACCGAGCACGACGAATCGATGTGATGGACTTGATGAACAGTGTGCGCGGACATGTAAAATTGTCCACGTATGATCGACGGGATGAACTTCTTCTTCCCTAAATGGAGCTGCGGCATGAAGGAGAACAATCTGGCGCAAGGGAGAGGATGGGGATTGTTCAAATCACCGGGATTGAAAACTCATGTCCACGGAGCAGCAGTAGTTCATGGAGATCTCTTGGGGAGAGGAGGAAGGGAGAGGGCATGCCAAGTGGTGGGATTGGAAGAGGAGATCAAGACACACTTCTTCATATATCCAAAACTTGAAAGCATTGACAGTTGATGGAATTGGAGGAGGGTGTGTGTTGTGTATGTAGGTTTTCTCTTCTGTTCTGTAGGTTGAGAATGAACATACATAAAGAAGAGGAAGGAGAGGGGTTTCGCTAGATGGAAGAGATGGGCCAGTTTATTTATCTTCAGTTTTGGAAACAGTAGAAATTAAAGGAAGAGAGAAGAGGGGTTCCCATGGCTGCACGTTTCCTAATGTACGTGTAGGTGATGGTTTCTCTTCTTAGAATTATTTTTGAGGGGTTTCTCTTCTCTAGATGCCAACTTACAGAGGAGACACTGGCTCTCCTAGTACTGGGCCACTTCAGCCAGGCCCAAGTGGGAAAGTAGGAAGTGGGAAGGAAAAATAATGGGCTTGGCATGATCGGATGAAAAGAAAACTAAATAGAGGATAGAGGAGGAAGATTGGGCCTAGGCAATTTGTCCAGAGTTAGATAGAAGAAAAGAATTAGATTTTCCTATGAGAAAATTATAGAAGAAATGAATTAGATTTTCTAAAAGAAAATTCTGAAAAGGAATGGAAGATCAAACAACAATCAGAAGAAGTTCCAAAAATACAAATACACATAATTTAATATGCTGAAGCGAGAAAAACAAAACCCGACTAAAAGAGAAGAACAAAACGTAAAGTTAAATTTAAGTTCACATTAGATCAAATTAAATCCTCCAAATGATAAAAGTCCAATTTAAGCTTTGTTAACAAATGAAACAAATGGAATTTTCTTGCCTTGATTTTGGAAAAAAATCTTAAACATGCCGAGAATCGGGATAGTCCACATGACCTCACTCCTACGGGTCACCATAGTTGTCGTTGTCATCACCTTCGTCTTCATGGAACTCTGTTGTCAATAAAATTATTGCCATAAGTACATTACGTAATCAACATGCCTCCCACGGGGAAGGACCTAATAGATACATGTGGCTTCAACGGAAGGCTGTATGGCTCATTTGCATAAAAGCTAATTTTGTTTCCAAAATATAGCAGTTAAATAAAAGAAGATTTTGATGAAAACATGTTTTATTTCCAGAACCACATTCATCAAAGTGAGGATCCACGATCAACTCACACTCTTCATAGGTTCCAAGAATAGGGGCAAAGAGGGAATAAGAAAGATAGGTTATGTACGTCAAGAAAGATTCATGTGTTGTCCACGACCATGGACATGGCTATTCGAATAGTTTTACACACCGCAGAGGTTGTACACTTTACCCACACGACACAATCCCGACTTGTTGCCACTAGCCGTCGCTAGCGTAGTACACCATTTGGTATACCGGCAGGGAGATTGTGACGAGGTCTTTGGACTAGATCCCCCAAAGATGTGACATGCCCACCGGGTCTGGTGCACGGAACCGAGAGTACGTCCTCAAACCGGTCCCCCCATCTGTGCCGAGGATACTCCCCGCAGGGCAGCTATCCCATCTGCGATACGGCGACATCAACACCTAAGGCTGACTAGCTTACTTGACCAAGCCAGTGCCCATATAGCATGTGGCTGTACTGTTATCACAATCTTCAAATCCAAGACTTATTAGGCCTCATGTGGCATAGACGACTGATTTCCCCCTTCAACTCATGAAGGGCGGCCAATCGGTCCTACAATCCTTGATTCAGCTGTCGCCCGTGCCAGTATTAAGATGGTAAGTTTCATCCAGAGGAGAAGAGGATAGAGGAAGACAACAAGGGTCAACCGGCCTAGCTCAGCGACATTTCAAGTTTCAGTGACCCAAAGGTCATTCAACAACGGACCTATAAGATAATAAGCATGGCTAAGCATTTCTACTCTACAAGAATACTATACTTCTACTCAGGTTTCAAGTGAATAGGCAACAAGTGGATCAAGGTAATGTGTCAATCAACACGCTAGCTACGAGATTAAAATAGCATGCATATAGTAACCATAAAACACAATGCAATTTTGTAAACATAGGATAAGTATGATCAAAGAAGGAGGCATGCCTTCGTTGTTGAGTCCTTCGGTAACCTGGTCTTGTGTGTGTCCAACACTATCGTCACTCCCTGCTCGTCGTAACGATATCAAAAGACAAAACATAAATACCAATGCAATAGTAAATCCAAATAATATCCAAAACAAATTTAAGAGTGGATGGATAACAAGACATTGATCCAGATGGAGATTCCGAAATGAGGTGGCACGATAGGGAGGTATGAAAAACGATTCAACAAATTGGTGGGGTTCAAGTTGACATGACTGAGCAAGGCTTGGCGATCAAGACTAACGTTCTGATACAACTTGTGCTACTAACAAATTGTAGTGACCACCAATGTTGAGGATATCGCTTATCGTTATCGTATCGGTCAGCTGGGGATTAGAGATTAATCGGAAATCGGTCGATTAGTTGATTTTATCGATTGACTATTAATCGGCCATTTTTTTCAAATCCTAGGTTCCCAAAACTAAAATATGCTATATTTAACACCAAAACAATATCGGACAGAAGTGTTACCTTCATTCGTAGCCTTTGAGTCCTAGTATAATGACAAACAAAAGAGGAAAATAGTACATATTGCGTAACAAGGTCCACAAAACGCAAATAAACTTAGTTTTTGCAAACATAGTGATATGAATAGGCTGATTTATTGGTAGATTCCCCATAAATCGCTTGTCATAGCGATAAATCGGCCCAAACGATAAATGGTGAAGATAAGGCATAATATTATCGGTCAACCCAAGAATAGCGATAAATCGGACGATAAATCGCTGAATCGGAAGATTTCTTGAACAGTGGTGACCACTATATATATCAACTAACTATATAGGAAACTACTATATAACCAACACAATGGAAACAACACATATGAAATGCAACCATCCTATGCATTTAACTACACAATCCCAACATGGCATGATAAGGTAAAAGGTAACCACCAATAAATATTAAGTTAGACTCTAGATATTTATAATGGTCAACAACAACAAAACATATACATCAACTATATAAAAATTCAAAAGGCAATAGTTCCATAAGATAACGAACAACCATTACAAACCATACTAGTTAAGAAATCAAACATCATTCGCAATAATAACTGAATTGATCTAGGTTTAACTCTAAAACAATACTACATAATAAGATCCGATCCAATATCACGAACAAAGGCATACGTCAACAAAAATGCCAAACGGAGACCGAGCTCCATGGAGGCCTTTATTTGAAAACTTTAAAATTCAAACTTTTTAGTTTCAAAAAATTCTGAAAATAAATACACGTATACCTAGATACATAATGTATATGTGTGCAAATTTGCAGGTCGAAATACATTAAAATGTGTGCTACACAAAAAAGACAAATCTAGGGCCTTTTAGCATATGTACTGTTCATCTATAAAGTCCATGATTTTGGTTTTTTTGTACAGCTTGCAATTCAAGGTATTTCATCCTGAAAATTTTTACACATACACTTTACATCCTTGCATACATGTGTACTTTTTTCCAGAATTTTTTGAAACTAAAATTTATGAATTTTGAACTATTCAAAATAAAGGGCTCCATGGAGCTCGGTCTCCAAAATTCCCTACTCATACGTCAACTATTATAAAACAACACATCAAATAAATGAATAACAATTGTCCTAGACTTGACATGGTAACACAAGATAAGGTAATCCTATCATACCACAAGCAAGAGCATGCCCTTCTAAATATTTATAATGGTTAACATCAATCAGAATCAAACATCAACCATAACAACTATATCAGAAAACATGATATAATAAGAGCGAGCCAACACTATGGTGATAGCTAATTAAACAACTAAATAATAAGACACATCTCATACAAGGCATGTGAGTAGAACATCACAAAGAGGTCCTATCAAATAACACAAGCATCACACTTACGAGTTATCATGATAAGATACTAAAGTAGGATATGGTCTTACTACTAAAGAACAATTAATACTCAAGTAACCACTAGCAATAAGATTACCACTTCATGTTTAAATATCAGATCAAACTATGCACACTAAGCAGATGAGGAAGATACAACTCAATTAACATGAAAGGTAAACTATCATATGCATGTGATGACCTATTGCAATAAGTATAGAGCACACATAATACTAACATGAGACAAGTATAATCATCTATAAGAAGTACGAGAACAAAATACTCAACTCTAACATATGTAGCATAATAAGACATGAATGATCACTATCATGATAATATGTATAGGTTAGGCATACCACAAATCAAAGAGTAAGATAAATAAGATGTAATGCTAAGCATAGGGATGATCGTGACACGGTCTACTACAATGGACCCGATACAATTCAAATCATAACTACAACATAAGTTGATTGATAACAATAACATGAATAGCAAACAAGGTATTAACACACCATACTACCATGATCTATGACATATAAGCACAAAGGAGAATCATACTACCCATGTAAGCAAGTGAACATCTATGCCATGGCATCACACATATCAAGCAATGTACACTACAAGAAGACATGTATTTCTATCGAGTACAACCTTTCTAATACATAAATGGACAACCTACGCATCATATAACAGACGAGTCGTTACACATATGTTATGCGCTCTATTTATACATTCCCAACATGGTATAGTAATAAAATAATATAAATAAAGACACATGATAATTATCAATGTGCAATAAACTAGTTTTATTCAATTAGAATAATTATATATATAGCAATACAAATACGAACCATGACATATAGCATCCAACCATGAAATACTGTATCATGAACCTCTAGTAAAGAAGTTGAACAACTTGGAAATTATATTCTACGCAAGAAACTAAATGCACTCATTTTCAAACAGCAAGACATTTGATTTGACATCTACCATAAAGAAAATTATGCAAAACACATACAAAAGATGCCTGATAACTATCCGAGGCATGCCATGATTTCAAACCAATAAAACGAACTTGAAACATGGACGGAAAATAAATAACTAGAGTATATCTAAGATCGTTGTGCCAAACGAAACAAATAAAAATGAACAAACATGCACTACAGGAAAATTCGTTTTTCCCGTGTGTTAGACTATAGGCCGAGTGCTATTTTTCGGGCACCCGGCTTATGCTCCTCTAAGCCGAGTATAGAAAAAATAACACCCGGCAAACACAACGGACTCGGCTTATGGGCATCTATACGCCGAGTGCTGACTAAAAGCACTCGGCTTATATGAACTACACGGTATCTACTCGAAAAAGCACCCGGCTTAAAGAGCACACTCGGCAAAGACAAACTGCCACGTGTCTGCAACGGAGGTGGCTGACGGCGCCGTCATGGAGCAATCCATAAGCCGTGTGTCTGAGGTAGGCACTCGGCTTATACGTACTATAAGCCGTGTCCCCTTCCCAAGAACTCGGTTTACAAGGCCTATAAGTCGTGTGCCCAACGAAAACACTAGGCTTATATGTTTGCCTATTTTTTGCAACCAGAAAATTTATGAAAATTTGATCTATGATGGTTTTCATTGCCTTTATATTCACTACTTAATTAGTATTTGGGCATGATTTCATGTGCCGCCTTGCAGATCTGCAATTTCCGGTGCGGAAACCCTAGCAGTGCAATAAATGTCACAAATATTCCAGGCGGGTCCGAAAAATGCGGGGGTCTGACACGTGTCATTCGATGGCCTCCATTGAGAGCACGAGAAGTTTCGAGGCCAACGGAACAACAGGGCCCACACTTCCTTCACACACCCTACTCGTTCCCTCTCGGTACCCAGAGAATACATCGGAGGTGGTGTAGTTTACAAGCGGCCGCCGGTGAGCCCTACTCGAAACGCGCCCAAACATTTATCACAAACTGCAGGGTCCATGTTATGACACCGTGCCAGGTCCCGAGGATTTCCGGCATCATACAATTTTCCGAGGATTTAAACGGTTGGATCGGGCATGGTACCGAGGTAATTTTGCTCCCCCCCGGTGGCTGGGCCTTCCCTCCCTCGTCTGCAAAAGGCCTACGCATGTCGCAAAGACATCACATAGGACTCTACATGCCGCTTCTGGGCATGATTTCATGTGCCGCCTTGCAGATCTGCAATTTCCGGTGCGGAAACCCTAGCAGTGCAATAAATGTCACAAATATTCCAGGCGGGTCCGAAAAATGCGGGGGTCTGACACATGTCATTCGATGGCCTCCTTTGAGAGCACGAGAAGTTTCGAGGCCAACGGAACAACAGGGCCTACACTTCCTTCACACACCCTACTCGTTCCCTCTCGGTACCCAGAGACTACATCGGAGGTGGTGTAGTTTACAAGCGGCCACCGGTGAGCCCTACTCGAAACGCGCCCAAACATTTATTACAAACTGCAGGGTCCATGTTATGACACCGTGCCAGGTCCCGAGGATTTCCGGCATCATACGATTTTCCGAGGATTTAAACGGTTGGATCGGGCATGGCACCGAGGTAATTTTGCTCCCCCCCGGTGGCTGGGCCTTCCCCTCCCTCGTCTGCAAAAGGCCTACGCATGTCGCAAAGACATCACATAGGACTCTACATGCCGCTTCTGGGCATGATTTCATGTGCCGCCTTGCAGATCTGCAATTTCCGGTGCGGAAACCCTAGCTGTGCAATAAATGTCACAAATATTCCAGGCGGGTCCGAAAAATGCGGGGGTCTGACACATGTCATTCGATGGCCTCCTTTGAGAGCACGAGAAGTTTCGAGGCCAACGGAACAACACGGCCTACACTTCCTTCACACACCCTACTCGTTCCCTCTCGGTACCCAGAGACTACATCGGAGGTGGTGTAGTTTACAAGCGGCCGCCGGTGAGCCCTACTCGAAACGCGCCCAAACATTTATTACAAACTGCAGGGTCCATGTTATGACACCGTGCCAGGTCCCGAGGATTTCCGGCATCATACGATTTTCCGAGGATTTAAACGGTTGGATCGGGCATGGCACCGAGGTAATTTTGCTCCCCCCGGTGGCTGGGCCTTCCCCTCCCTCGTCTGCAAAAGGCCTACGCGTGTCGCAAAGACATCACATAGGACTCTACATGCCGCTTCTGGGCATGATTTCATGTGCCGCCTTGCAGATCTGCAATTTCCGGTGCGGAAACCCTAGCAGTGCAATAAATGTCACAAATATTCCAGGCGGGTCCGAAAAATGCGAGGGTCTGACACATGTCATTCGATGGCCTCCTTTGAGAGCACGAGAAGTTTCGAGGCCAACGGAACAACAGGGCCCACACTTCCTTCACACACCCTACTTGTTCCCTCTCGGTACCCAGAGACTACATCGGAGGTGGTGTAGTTTACAAGCGGTCGCCAGTGAGCCCTACTCGAAACGCGCCCAAACATTTATCACAAACTGCAGGGTCCATGTTATGACACCGTGCAGGTCCCGAGGATTTCCGGCATCATACGATTTTCCGAGGATTTAAACGGTTGGATCGGGCATGGCACCGATGTAATTTTGCTCCCCCCCCGGTGGCTGGGCCTTCCCCTCCCTCGTCTGCAAAAGGCCTACGCATGTCGCAAAGACATCACATAGGACTCTACATGCCGTTTCTGGGCATGATTTCATGTGCCGCCTTGCAGATCTGCAATTTCCGGTGCGGAAACCCTAGCAGTGCAATAAATGTCACAAATATTCCAGGCGGGTCCGAAAAATGCGGGGGACTGACACATGTCATTCGATTGCCTCCTTTGTGAGCACGAGAAGTTTCGAGGCCAACGGAACAACAGGGCCCACACTTCCTTCACACACCCTACTCGTTCCCTCTCGGTACCCAGAGACTACATCGGAGGTGGTGTAGTTTACAAGCGGCCGCCGGTGAGCCCTACTCGGAACGCGCCCAAACATTTATCACAAACTGCAGGGTCCATGTTATGACACCGTGCCAGGTCCCGAGGATTTCCGGCATCATACGATTTTCCGAGGATTTAAACGGTTGGATCGGGCATGGCACGGAGGTAATTTTGCTCCCCCCGGTGGCTGGGCCTTCCCCTCCCTCGTCTGCAAAAGGCCTACGCATGTCTCAAAGACATCACATAGGACTCTACATGCCGCTTCTGGGCATGATTTCATGTGCCGCCTTGCAGATCTGCAATTTCCGGTGCAGAAACCCTAGCAGTGCAATAAATGTCACAAGTATTGCAGGCGGGTCCGAAAAATGCGGGGGTCTGACACGTGTCATTCGATGGCCTCCTTTGAGAGCACGAGAAGTTTCGAGGCCAACGGAACAACAGGGCCCACACTTCCTTCACAGACCCGACTCGTTCCCTCTCGGTACCCAGAGACTACATCGGAGATGGTGTAGTTTACAAGCGGCCGCCGGTGAGCCCTACTCGAAATGCGCCCAAACATTTACCACAACCTGCATGGTCCATGTTATGACACCGTGCCAGGTTCCGAGGATTTCCGGCATCATACGATTTTCTAAGGATTTAAACGGTTGGATCGGGCATGGCACCGAGGTAGTTTACAAGTAGCCGCAGGTAAGGCGTACTCAGAACACGCCAAACTTTTACCGGAATATTGGCCGATATTTTATAGAGTGGAAATATTGAAATAAGGGGAGAGGGTATCATTTGTAAAAACAATGCAATAAAAATACTATAAAAAGTATAATAAAAAGAAAAAATAATAAGTATCATAAAGATACTGCACTGGGCTTATAAGTATCATAAAAATACTATAAAAAGTATAATAAAAAGAAATAAGAACAAGTAAAACTAATAAACTTTTTTTATTGTAATAAAACAATTTTTTTTATAAACCGTGTAGTTTGCTATGGCACTAGGCTTACACTATTGCACTGGGCTTATATGTTAGCGCTGGGCCCAATTTCACTTTTGTAACTCTGGTCGGGGCGGGACTTAGCGAAAATATTGGCCCAAATCTCTCCCCGCGCCTCCTCTGTCTCTCCCCCGCGCCCCCTCTGTCTCTCCCCCGCTCCTCCCCTTTCCTCGCGCCGCCGCCCACCCCTCCAACCACCGTCCGCCTCGCCGCCCCCACCCCCCCGGCGCCGGCCTCCCAGATCCCCACCCCCCCGGCGTCGGCGTCCCTCAGCGCACAGATCCCCCCATCCCCGAGCATGGGGAGCCCCGAGCTGGCTCTCCCATCGACGCCGCCGCCCCTCCCCGTTCGCTAGGGTGGAGGGCCTCCGGCCATCACCGCCGCCCCTCCCCGTTCGCTGGCTGCTGCTGCGGCACAGATCCCCATTCCTCCGCCGGCGCACAGATCCCCCGCCCTCCTCCCCGAGCTAGCTGCTGCGGCGGCGGTGCTCTGCGGGGGAGGGAAGGAGGGCAAGATCTGGGGCACGGCGGTGCTGGTCAAGAGCGACGTCCTCAACCTCGGCGACTTCCACGCCTCCCTCCTCGACGGCGTCCACGACATCCTCGGCAAGGACGACGGCTTCATCTTCCACCTCGTCAGCGCCACCGCCCTCGACCCCCGTAAGCACCTCTCACCTTCCCTCTCACCTTCCCTCCCCCCTTCCCCTCCGCTTCTCCCTCCCTCCCTCGCCCTGCATCGGCCGCTCGCCGCCGCGTAAACCGCTGGCTCTCGTACGCGTGCGTTTCAGTTTCCCTCTTGGCGTTTTCGAAACAACCTCTGCTGATTTCAGTCTTTTTTTGTCCGCTAAATCCTGTGCTGGTTTAGTCCAAAAAACAGTCTGCATCGATTTGGTTTCTTGTTTTGCGAATCATGTACTGATCTACAAGTAGTAGTTCACTAGTCCATCTACTGTCATTCATTAATTTCGATTCTGAGGAGAAGTGTTTTATAGCAAGAGGAGAAGTCTGGCAGTGTGCCTTTGGGTCGAGAATTCAAAGCTGGCAAATTTCGATTCTGAGGCCATCGGGGAGTCACCCTGCGATGTGAATTGGGTTGATTTAGAAATGAGAAAGAAGATAGTTGTGCTATTTTTAGCTTCTTTATAAGTGGAGCGCTAGACCTAATTATGTCTCCCTGGTACTAGAACTACCCAAATGTATTTTCTGCTGCAGAAACTGTGGCCACTTGCGTCTTTTCGCACCCTTTTTTTCTGAATATTTGTGGTTAAGTGTGTGCGTATTATTAGAGATGTATGTAGTTGACATGTGGAGTTTACTGGAGATGTTAGAAATTTAATTGATGTTGGAGTAGCTGCTCTCGTTCGGACTGTAATGAAGCTGTAATATACATTGCGGTATCCGTTTCTAATGGTGGATTGGATTGGATTGGATCGTCAGGTGTTGCTGGGTGTACTAGACACTAGACATACTGCTACAGCCGTGGACTCTGTCTCCGGAAGATGATGAGGTGCTTCCGATATGTTTCTCCTCCCTGTACTTTTGCTTCCAAAATGTTTGTGTTGGCATGCATGTCAATTTCGTGGGATTTTTGCCGTAACAAAGTCCCGGTCAACTATGAACTGACAATGGTCCTCCATTCAGTTACAGGATCATCTATCTGTATTATGTTCCTGCATTTTGCAGAGTTGTCATTTTTTTCTTTTCTTTTTGGTTTCCGATTGAATGAAACTACTGCACCACCGATCTATGATCATATCCTGTTATAAACTGACAACTTTTTATCCCTATTTCTGAACTCGATACTGGCACATCATGTGGATGTGAGAAAGAAAAAATGCAGACTCTGCTCCAGCGACACCTTGAAATTGTATTGAAATGTGAATTTCCTACATGCTTCATCTCTCTGTTGAGCTCAGGTCCTTCTATAGAGCGTCGCCCACAGCCTGGGCTGCACATGATGCATCAGTTTGAGGTATATTTTGCTTCATTGATCTTACTTTCAATTTCTTCTTTGCATTGCAACAATGGTGAACTTGTTGTGATGGCATGTTGTAGGCCCGCCTAGAGGAAGAAACCAGGTTGCTGCAGGAAGAAACTAGGTTGCGGAAGGAGGCTCAAGCCAATTCCCTCCTTCAACAGGAGCAAGCCATGAAAATGCAGCAAGCCCTCTTGCAACAACAAGAATTCATGGCCAAACAACAGGCAGCCCTGCTTGAGACGTTCGCTCAGTTCAAAACTAATATGCAGGGTTCTACTTTGCCGGATCTTCCTCCTCTTCCGCCTCTTCCTACTTTCAGCTTTGTAAGTCTTCCAACTTTTTTATTATGCATCTTACCATCATGCTTAAATATCATGCATCTTACCATCTTACCGTCTCATGCTTGAAGTGTTCTCAGTCGGGACAAGGCTCAAATAACTACGTGGTACCTGGACCCATACCTACCCAAGCAAGCCCAGTGACACCCACTACGGCTTCGACCTCCTCGCAACAATGATCACTCGAGGTAGTTGTCTATGTTTGTGCATTGTTGATGCTTTCTGTCTTTGTGCCTCTCAACATACTACTTGTGCATTGTTGATAGTAGAGCCCACAAGTGTTGATGCTTATATTGTTCATACTTCTTAGCTTCAATTTGAACCTTATATGTTGATGCTTGTTGACTCTTGTGCCTTATCGATCATTTGAAACTAACTTTGGAAACTCATGTGTTTGGTAATGGACTTATAGGTTTGCATCGTGGATGCCGTTGACGGTGGACATACATGCTACGGTGGAGCTCATGCATCTTCGAGGTTCATGCTTTGTGTGAGCGAACTCATGGTTTTGTATATGAACCTTGTATGCCTTTGTTTGTGAACCTTGTTGGATATGCACGCATGTTCTGAACCATGTTGGATATGTACGCATGTGTGGACTTTGAACTTATGGTCCTTCCGTTTGTGAAATATTGTTGTTGTGTGGACTTTGGACTCATGGTCAATTTGTAATATATTGCTGCTGTGAGCCAAATTGGATATATTGCTTGCTGAATCTATATATTGTTGCATATATAAGCCATGTTGGATATATTGCTTGCTGAATCAATTGTAGTAAAATATTTTTTGGCCTATAAACCGAGTGTCCCAGCACACAGCACCCGGCTTATAGATGTGAAAATAATACTATTTGTCCTATAAGCCGAGTGTCCCAGCACACAACACCCGGCTTATGGATGCAAAGTAGTACTATGTGACCTATAAGCCGAGTGTTTCAGGTGCAAGGCACTCGGCTTATAGGACATGCTGAGCCACGGCGGATCATGGTAATCGGACACATAAACCGTGTGCCTCGCTCGGGCACTCAGTTTATATGTAAACCGTGTGGCTCTCTATGGCACTCAGTTTATATGTAAACCGTGTGGCTCGCTCGGGCACTCGGTTTATATGTAAACCGTGTCGCTCGCTCTGGCACTCAGTTTATATGTAAACCGTGCGGCTCAGCTAGGCACTCGACATATAGGTAAACCGTGTTCGACTTATAGGCACTCGGTTTATACAGACGGTGACACGTGGCCGTTATCTACCCGCTGCCGTCAAGTTACTTTAGTAAACCGAGAGCCG
Source organism: Secale cereale (assembly GCA_902687465.1). Lineage (NCBI taxonomy): Eukaryota > Viridiplantae > Streptophyta > Magnoliopsida > Poales > Poaceae > Secale > Secale cereale. The sequence continues at coordinate 713,972,515 of LR738710.1, read as the reverse complement.
CTTAAAACACACGGCTTAGGAATACACCGTGTGTTTTTGGAGAGGCACTCGGCTTATACCTTATAAGCCGATGGAGTGTAAACCGTGTCGCATAAGCCGGGTGTTTTACTCGGCTTACATGTAAACCGAGTTTATATTGCTATAAGCCGAGTGCATTAGGTACACGGCTTCAATTTTTTTTCCTGTAGTGATGAACTATTCTATAAAATTATAAATATGGCGAATGTTCACTAAATTGCGTACGCACGCATACAATAAGTATCATACGTTACCAAAATAATAATAATAATAAGATTATCCTAACGATGACCCAAATCTAATTAAAATAATAAAACCTGCCAAGCATGTATGCACAAAGATAATCCGGTACGCCGAATCAAGTCCTACACATGGTAATAATTCATAAAAACTTGTACACACGAAATGATATGACCATGTGCCGCACCAAAGAAAAATGCCACATGTGACAACATGTTCAGCAATTCCGAGACAAATAGCATGTACTCCTAAGCATGTCATGAGCATAACAAAAATATTAGAAAAAACTATAAAACTTATCAAACTTAAAACACTACCAAAATTTAGGCCAAACTAACTATATTTAAATCATTACTACAACTCTAGTTACAAAAATATTATTCTAACTCCGCAATATGATTCCTATGGTCATACTAAACGTTTCATATGTTGAGCACAAGATCATTCAAGAAACTAAAAAGTACGTGGACATGTCGATGGCATCCGTTCGTGCATAGACGTGAGCAACAACAGAGATGGATTAATGATGATGTCTACTGAATAGAGTAGATGATGAGTAGTACGAGTGCAAAAGGAATTGGACAGAAACTCACCGAGCGCGACGAATTGATGCGACGAACTCGATGAACAGTGTAGATGAACATGCTGAATTCTTCGTATGTAGTTGATGGAGCGTGTTCCTTCTTCCCTGAATGGATTCGAGAGATGGATGATGATCTTCTGGCATGAGGGTTTGTGCTAGGATGGTCAATGTCACCGGGAACGAGCACCGGTGTCCATGGAGCTTCAAAAGTTTTCTGAGAGTTCTTGTGCATAGAAGGAAGAGAGAGAGAGAGAGAGCATGAGGACTAATGGGAATGATAGTGGAGATGGTGGAGCACGTCTAGATATCTTGAAAACTGAAAACGATTGGGATTTATGGGGGTTGGAGGAGGGGTGCATAGTGGCTGTACGTTTCTCATTTATGTAACGTTAGCTCGTGGGTGGAGGAAGGAGAAGCGTGGGTGGTGGAAGGAGAAGCGCTTGGGGTGCAAGAGCAGGTGGAGGCGCAGGATAAGCCTCTCAGTTTTGGATTGTGGGATTACGAAAGGCAGCCAATTCCTCGTGTCCTTTCCTTTTCTTCTGTACATTTGCCTGTACATGTAGGTGCACATGGAGATGAAGCATTTGGGCTGGCGATATGAGATGGGCTAGGTGGAAGGAAATAGGCCAAGGTCCAGGTGGAAGAGAATTAGTAGAAGAGAGAAAAAAGAATTGGGATAGTCTCATTCGGTTGGTGGAAGGGAAAATAGAATGCGGTGGGATGCACCTAGGAAAAGAGATACAATAAATTGGAGACTCCAATAAAACAAACTGGAAACTCCAATAAATTGGAGACTAGCATATTCACATATGTTGAGGAGGAAAAATAAAATCCATCCAAAAGAAATGAACAAAACTTGGATTAAATTTTGTTGGCAGTAGTTCATATTAAATCCTTCAAATTTTAAAAACACATTTTAAACTTTTGATAACAGATATACTAATGAAATTTTCTTGCCCTGAATTTTGGAAAACTTTTTCTTAAACATTTCAAGAATCGGGATGTTACAGATCTACCCCCCTTAAAAGAAATCTCGTCCCCGAGATTCAGGCTGACTAAAGAGAATGGGTTTCGGTTAGCTTCATCTTCATCTTCGGTTAGCTTCATCTTCTTCTTCCACATAGTTCTTCTCAAACACTTGTGGAATCATGGCTGACTCTGAACTTGCTGATACGCAACTTTGGGTCTTGATTTGAGATACTTCACTTGTTGATAATTCCTCCAGCTTGCTCAAGGCCTGGAAGCAGCCCTTCGGTCTTGTGATGGTAATCTCATTGCATCTCTGAGTGGTTGATCATTCTTCGGTCCTGGCGATGATAATATGATAACTTTTCTAAGTGTTTGAACACTCTTCTGTCTTTCCCTTCTTTTGTAGGTCAAGCTTTGGTACGGATAAACTCGTTGATCCTTCCTTTAGGTTGAACTTTATGGTAGGTGTAGTGAGGTACTGAAGTCTTCATCTTCTTTGATATTGACACGAGTCATCGTCTACTACTCCCCTTAAAATAGGTTTTCCATAAGGCTCACTTCAATAATAGACCTCCAAATGGTTGTTGCGACTTCCTTGCTCTCAAGGTGTCTTCAATGGTTTATAGAGAAGAGGGAATGCATAAAGATGAGTTAAAGAATCCTACCCAAAGGCAGAGATACCCCAGAAGATAAACAAAACATAACACCGAGATAACCATGAAGGTATCCAAATAAAACTCAAAAGAAACTCATTTTGGCAAATAGGGTTTTAGTATGACTGCATATGAAAACACCAGAAGAAAATATGCAGACAACACTCACACAAAAAGGTTTTGCATCTACAAGCTATGAGTTCTATCACTACAAGGGTGTTAACCAATCTAATCCTATATGGCTTGTCACAATAACTTGGTGTAAATCTTCAACATTGACGATTGAAGCATGATCAATGGTTGTTGAGTTCTTGAGGTCCCGATGTGTCTTTTTCGGTAGAAATGTTGCTACTCAGAGTTTCAAGGCTTGAAGGTATGTTGAAATTCTTGGCACATCTTGTGATGCATCTGACACTTCAAAACCATGGGCGGGGAAAGGTTTCAGTACTGTAAATAAGAAGGTATGGAAGTAGAGTTTAAACTTTATTTGAATAATATGAGACAAGGAGAGCGATAGTGAAGGAGAAGACTATGCGAATGATCCTTTTCAAAATAGTTTTCTTTTGAAAATAGTTCTAAGGCTTTCCATTCTAACTAAGGCCACGCGACTAGGTCAACATCGGCTCTGATACCACTTCTTTGAGAACCCGGAATTATCTTCCAGATCCTCCTGTGTTTAATTTTCAACCCAGGGATCATTGTTGACAACATAGTGAAACGATATCATTGCAGAATACGTAAAAGCATTACAAGTAGTATATTTCTCACAAGACATACCTAGTGAAATGTCTCATGACATTTACATTCAGAAAACAGCGGAAAGTAAAATGCGTAGCGACTCCATCTCAGCCACAGGCAGTCGATGTAGTCCACGTGACCTCACTCCTACGGGCCGTCATAGTTGTGTAGTCATCACCTTCGTCTTCATGGAGCTCTGTTGTCAACAAAATTATTGCCATTAGTACATTACGTACTAAACATGCCTCCCACGGGGAAGGACCTAATAGATACATGTGGCTTCAACATAAGGCTGTATGTCTCATTTGCATAAAAGCTAAAATTTTTTTCCAAAATATAGCAGTTAAATAAACGAAGCTTTTGATGAAAACATGTTTTATTTCCAGAATCACTTCCATCAAAGTGAGCATCCACGATCAACTCACACTCTTCATAGGTTCCAAGACAGGTCCTGTACGTCAAGAAGGATTCATGTGTTGTCCGTGACCGTGGACACGGCTATTTGAATAGTTTTACACTCTGAGAGAGTTCTTGTGCATAGGAGGAAGAGAGAGAGCATGAGGACTAATGGGAATGATAGAGGAGATGGTGGAGCATGTCTAGATATCTTGAAAAGTGAGAACGATTGGGATTTATGGGTGTTGGAGGAGGGGTGCATAGTTGCTCTACGTTTCACCTTTCTGTAACGTGAGCGCGTGGGTGGAGGAAGGAGAAGCGCTTGGGGTGGAAGAGGATGTGGAGGCGTAGGATAAGCCTCTCAGTTTTGGATTATGGGATTACGGAAGGCAGAAAATTCCTCGTGTCCTTTCCTTTTCTTCTGTACATTTGCCTGTACATGTAGGTGCACATGGAGATGAAGCATTTGGGCTAGTCATATGAGATGGGCTAGGTGGAAGGAAATAGGCCAAGGCCCAGGTGGAATAGAATTAGTAGAAGAGAGAAAAAAGAATTGTGATAGTCTCATTCGGTTGGTGGAAGGGAAAATAGAATGAGGTGGGATGCACCTAGGAAAAGAGATACACAAAATAAAAATAAAAGCAAGAGATAACATTGGACTATTCATTGGACAAACGCAAATAAGGTACACACCGAAAAAAGAGAGATGTATTAGGACATGGAAATTTTGTTGAGAGTTTGATATGTGGAAAATAAATTAAGTTTCCTTTTAGAAAAATATAGAGAATTAATAGAAGCTCAAGCAAATATCAAAGAAACTGAGAACTCCAATAAATTGGAGACTAGCGTATTTACATATGCTGAGGAGGAAAAATAAAATCCATCCAGAATAAATGAACAAAACTTGGATTAAATTTTGTTGGCAGTAGTTGCTATTAAATCCTTCAAATTTTAAAAACGCATTTTAAACTTTTGATAACAGATACACTAATGAAATTTTCTTGCACTGATTTCTGGAAAACTTTTTCTTAAACATTCCGAGAATCGGGATGTTACAGAGATGTAGAATAAAAAAAGGAAAAAACCTAGACAAAAAGAGAAATAAAAGTTGCTACCGAACTATCCGTAGAATCGTCGGAGTCTAGCATCGTTCCATGGATTTGGCTCAAGGCGATTGTCTGATGCATTTCGAAGGCGATATGCCCTCTGATGAGAACTTCGTCAATAATGAAGGGGCCCACCCATCTTGGTTTAAGCTTATCATTTTCTTCTTCGGGAGGCGTAAAACGAGTTCGCCAAGGTTGTATGTTTTGGCCCGCACTTATCTGCTCTGGTATTGCCTAGTCTGTTGATAGAATGCGGAACAAGCCTACGCGATATCACGCTCCTCTTCAAGGCTGTCTAGGTCATCTTGCCGATGGAGCTCGGCCTCTCGCTCTTCATACATATTCACTCGAGGTGAGTCATGAATATTGTCGCAGGGCAAAACAGCCTCTGCGCCGTACACCATGAAAAAAGGTGTATATCCGGTTGTCCGGTTAGGTGTGGTCCGCAGACCCCAGAGTACGGAGTCAAGTTCCTCAACCCAATGTTTATCTGACTCCCGTACGGAGCACACCAGTCGGGGTTTAATGCCCCTCATTATTAAGCCATTGGCCCATTCGACTTGACCATTTGTTTGAGGGTGGTACACGGAGGCATAGTCAAGTTTAATGCCTAACTTGGTGCACCAGTTCTTCACCTCGTCAGCTGTAAAATAGGAGCCATTATCTATGATAATACTATGCGGGACACCATAACAGTGTACTACGACGGATATAAAATCTATCACTGCCTTGCTTCAGTCATTCTAACTGCTTTGGCTTCTATCCATTTAGTGAATTTATCCACTATAACCAGTAAATATTTCTTTTTGTGGCTTCCCACTTTAAGGGGTCCGACCATTTCCATCCCCCGGACTGGAAAAGGCCAAGTAATGGGGATGGTTCTCAGGGTAGTTGGAGGCATATGACTTTGATTGGCGAAAAACTGGCATCCAACACAATGTTGGACTGGGGCTTGAGCATCTGCTCGAGCTGTTGGCCAGAAGAAACCTATTCGGAAAGCCTTTCTTACGAGAGCCCGAGCTGTGGCGTGATGGCCGCCCATCCCAGCGTGTATTTCGGCTATAAGTTCCCGTGCCTCTTCTTCAGAGATGCACCTTTGGAGAACACCAATAGTGTGTTTCTTGTATAGTTCTCCTTCGTGAACTTAATAGGCTTTAGAACTTTAGCATCCCCGATGACATCTGTATCGAGTTCGGCCTGTGGGGGTGTGACCGCGTCTGAATTAGCGTCTTTGCTCTCGTCCTGCCATATTACTTATGGCTTAAACAACCTTTCTACAAAGGTGTTAGGCAGGACCGGGTCGCGCCTGGCGCCCATGCGAGCGAGTATGTACGCTGCCTGATTACTGTCCCGAGCAACATGGTGAATTCGAGCCCCTCAAACTGAGCCGATATTTATAATATGGCATTTCGATAAGCCACCTCGCACCAAATTCTCCATTTACCTAAGATATTGTGAGGTTTGAGTCTCCGCACACCTCTAGGCGTTGTATTCCCACGGATACGACCATGCGGAGGCTGTGTAGTAGCGCCTCATATTCGGCAACATTGTTTGAGTCCGTACACATAATTTGTAGTACGTAGTGGACAGTATCCCCTATGGGAGATATCATGATGACGCTAGCCCCCAATCCAGCTAGCATTTTTGAGCCGTCGAAATACGTGGTCTAGTGGGAGTATGCTCCGTACTCTTTAGGGAGTTCGGTCTCAGTCCATTATGTGACAAAATCAGAAAACACCTGAGATTTAATAGCCCAACATGGTTTGTATGTTATTTCGAACGACAAGAGCTCGATGGCCCATTTGGCTATGCGGCCTGTGGCGTCCTTGTTGTTTATAATATCATTGAGTGGTACTTCGGTTACCACTGTAATTGAGCACTCTTGAAAGTAGTGTCGGAGCTTCCAAGATGCCATGAACACCGCATAGGCGATTTTTTGATAATGGGTGTATCGTGACTTGCACGGTGTAAGAACCTTTGATACGTAGTATACTGGTTTTTGGACATGGAATTTGTGTCCCTCTTCCTCTCGTTCAATGACGAGTACATCACTCACAGCCTGGTGAGTTGCTGAGATATAAAGCAACATCGACTCGCCAATACTTGGAGCGGCTAGGATTGGATTGGCCGCTAAGAGGGTCTTTATTTCTTCCAGTCCGGTTGTGGCCGCATCCGTCCATTCAAAGTTGTCCGTGCACCTTAGCAGTCTATAAAGTGGTAATGCTTTTTCTCCCAGTCTGGATATGAAGCGACTTAAGGCCGCTACGCACCCTGCTAGCTTTTGGACTTGTTTTAGATCGGTTGGCCTAGCCAGCTGTGACAAGGCTCAGATTTTAGCTGGGTTTGCTTCAAACCCTCTATGGGAGACGATAAACCCTAACAGCTTTCCGGCCGAAACGCCGAAGATGCATTTTTCCGGATTGAGCCGTATGTCATATGTTTGAAGGTTATGAACGTGAGCCGAAATTTGTCCAGCAATGTATTGATGCATTTGGTATTGATGACTACATCGTCGACATATGCCTCCACTGCTTGCCAAATTGTTTCTCTAAGTATGTTTGAATCATGCGTTGATATGTGGCACCAGCATTTTTTAGCCCAATGGGCATAGTGTTGAAGCAAAAAGGCCCATACGGAGTGGTAAACACCATCGCAGCCTGGTCGCATTCCTTCATTTTTATCTGATGGTATCCGGAGTAAGTGTTGAGGAAGCATAACGAGTCAGGTCCTGCTGTTGCATCGATGATCTGATCGATGCGGGACAACGGAAAAGGATCCTTAGGGCAAGCCTTGTTTAGGTATTTAAAATCAACACAAATGCGCCAGGATTTATCCTTCTTTGGTTCCATGACCAAATTGGCCAGCCAATATAGATGTTTAATTTCCCTGATGAATCCAGCTTCCAGTAACTTGGCCAGTTCTTCCCCCATAGCTTGTCTTTTGGGTTCGAAAAATCGTCGCAGTGACTGCTTGACTGATTTGAACCATTTGATGATGTTGAGGCTGTGTTCGGCCAGCCTGCGTGGGATCCCATGCATGTCTGAAGGATGCCAGGAGAATATGTCCCAGTTTTCTTGTTGGAATCCGCGCAGAGCGCTGTCTACCGTAGGGTCCAGCTGTGATCCAATGGATGTTGTCTTATTGGGGTCAGTCAGATGCTCCTGGAATTTGATAATTTCATCTACTGGCTTGAAGTAGGTAGATTTAGATCTTTTATCAAGGACTACATCATCTTTGTCCACCGTGGAGCGTAAGGTGGTTAATTCTTCGGCCGCAAAGGCTTCAGATAGTGCCTCCAGGGCCAAGGATGCGATTTTGTTTTCGGCATGGAGTGCATTGTCTAGATCACTTATGACTGTGATTATTCCATTGGGCCCTGTCATTTTAAGCTTCATGTACCCGTAATGGGGTATGGCCGGAAAGCGTGAGAAAGTGTCCCGGCATAGGAGGGCGTGGTATTCATTGTTGAAGGGGACAATGTGGAAGAGCAGTTCCTCTGACCTGTTGTTCTCGGGCGTGCCAAATACTATGTCAAATTTAATAATTCCCGAACATTGGGCTTCCCGGCTGGGGATGATTCCTTGAAAGGTTGTATTACTTTGCTCAATGCAGGTTTTATCGACCTACATTTTTTTCAACCGTGTCCTCGTATATGAGGTTGAGTCCGCTGCCGCCATCCATGAGCACTTTGGCAAGGCCACAACCATGTACTATTGGGTTTAGTACAAGAGCCGCCGGGGCTCGGACTGGCCGGACTCGTGGTTCGTTGTAGGTAGTAAAAGTGATTGCCTCGTTGTTCCATGGGCTTGCAGTGGGTATTTGATGAACCTCGGCGAGTTTGCGATGTGCTCTCTTGCACCGGTTGTTTGAAGAGAAGGTCTCGAAGACCGTGTGGACGTCAAAATTGTCCTCCTCTAGAGTTGCGGTGGTGAGGGTGGCTTCACCTCTTTTAGCCACGTGCCGGAGTATGTCGGTGTCAAAACCGGCAGATCTCGGGTAGGGGTGCCCAAGCTGTGCATCTAAGGATCAATGGTAACAGGAGACTGGGGACACGATGTTTACCCAGGTTCAGGCCCTCTCGATCGAGGTAATACCATACTTCCTACTTAATTGATCTTGATGAATATAGGGTTACAAGAGTTGATCTACCTCGAGATCGTAATGGCTAAAACCCTAGGAGTCTAGCCTATGCAATTGTGATTCTGCTACCGTCTACAGACTAGACCCTCCAGTTTATATATCCACCGGAGGAGACCTAGGGTTACAAAGATTACTTGGGAAGAATGGAATCATTACATTTGAACAACTATCCTTCCCTTCTACATACATAGGAGTCCTAACCGGACACGGAGGGTGATCTTCACGGCCCATCTATCTGGCCCAACTTCGGTAGACCGGACACCCGTGGACCCCCCAAATCCAGGACCCCCTCAGTAGCCCCCGAACTTGCCTTCAATGATGAGGTTGTATCCAGCTTCATGTCTTCATTCTTGCAAGGCAGGTTCTTCTTCAGAATGGATGATAGTTCGGCTCCATATTTAATATTATATTCTGTCGATTCCTTGCCGCCGTCGTCTCGGCTTCCACGTGTTAGACGAAATGTGAACCGTCTTGGTATTTTTGCAAATAACCCCTTGATCGTGCGAGGAAGGCGTCTATTTAAGGAGACTAAATCTCAGATGCCATTCCACACCATGTGGAAATCCTTAGAGCTTGCCACGGAAAACTTCCCAAACATGGCCGGCGCTCCCAGTTCTTCCTCGCGCCCTCATGGCCCTCAAGCAGGCGACTAGGAAAGCTGCTCAGTATCCCACACGCACCTGAGTAAACTTCAGACGCATGGGTATCTCCCTCCCACGGATCTAGTCCCCGTCCGGGCTGGATTAACTTCTATCGACGGCGAAGCCCTGGCGGAAAAATTTCCCAACCCTAGCAAAGAGGAGTGGGTGTGCTTCGTCTCTTTCCTTTTGAGAGGCGCAGGATTTCCTATCCATCCTTTCCTCAGGGGATTTCTGGAGTTCTATGGTCTCCAACTGCACGACCTTATGCCAGGCTCTATCCTGCATATCGTGGGCTTCATCGCCCTTTGTGAGTTGTTTCTGGGCTGTGAGGCTCATGTCGAGTTATGGCGAAAATTCTTCTTCCTCGTCCCCCGCTCCCAAAAGGGATCTATATTCAAGGTGGGCGGCACTGAAGTGTGGCGCATAGCAGGGACAGGCTATTTGTCCGGAACTCCGAAGAAGGCATCCAAAGAGTGGCCCTTAGAATGGTTTTATATTGAAGACTTTGTTCTTCCGGACCCAATCCGGTGCGGCCTTCCCAAATTCTCTAGTGCTCCTTTAAAGAAGCGTTTCAACCAGCGTCCCCGAAGCCTTAAGGAGGAAGACAGTGCGGAGGTTAAGAAGCTAGTAAGCAAGATCAGAGTACTTGCCCAGTCCGAGTTGACAATAATTGAAGTAATGGCGATCTCAATAACGCGATGCGTTCAGCCACTTCAATCCAGAGGGTTTCCTATGTGGCATTATAATGGCAGGACGATGCCTCACGTTGTCTCTGCAAAGGTCCAGACAATCCCGCCACCCTGGCCACCATCCTAGCTGACCTTTACAAAGCGGAGAAGGAGGACTTTCTTCGCTTGAAGTGTCGGGAAGGTTTCTCAATTTACAACCCCATTAACTGTGTGAGTCTTTCTTTGATTGTTAGTTTTTTTGCTCGATTTCATTTCCGAGACATGCTAACCGAACTGAATCCGACTATCTCCAATAGGAATGGAGGAAGGTGGTTGAAGCAATTCATAGCCCTATTCCACAGCCATTGGACCATGTTTAAGACATGGACCCCGGATTTGAAGAAGATCCGAACATATGCATAGAGCTTAAGGAAGGGGTTTTCTACCAGGCGAGCCATGATGGCACTGAAGTAGCCATCATAGCCGATTACCCCAGCCTTCTTCCTTCCTCCCATGTAAGTACCCGGGAGACACCTCATCAACGAGAGCCTTCCCATCACGCCTCACGCACCGCACTATCTCATGCTCAAAAGGGGCAGCGCTCATCCCACCGTGCTGCATCAAGGGCGTCTTTTAGGAAGGTGACGCCCGCTCAGGGCAAGTCTTTGAACCGAAAGGAGACCGGAGACACCACCGAACCTCCTCCTTTATCGAAGAGGTATAATTTTTTATCATATGCTCGACGGCAAGGCCGGATTGTAATATTTTCCGCTTTGTCTTACTTTTGGAGGAGCATACGTCAGACTGTGTTCGGGGATCCTCCTGGCTATGCTCCAAGCAATCCGGTACCAAACCCATCCACAAGGACTAGGGTTGATATGGGCGTAACGCCTGATTGTCCTCTCCAAGAGGATTTGGATGAGGTATTTGTTACCAATTCCGAAGTGGAGAGCGCGATGATTCATCGGCGACGAAAAGAGGCCATGTACTATCGAACTTTTACTGAAGAAGCGTTCAACGCCCTCAGCTCTGCAGATGCACATATCCGAGCTGCTCGGATTGGACTTGCTGGAGCCACTCACCAGCTTTCAAAGGATATGCGAGTAAGAACGTGTGGATTTAATAATAATATGCTAGTAGCCCCCAAGACTTGAAGCAGTTGGCCCAACTGATTTAAGGATCGCTATATCCTTAGGTACTCATGGAAAATAATAACACATTATACAAGGAGCTTGAAGAATGCCGGACTAAGTTCTGATGGTAAGATCAATAATGTCCGGAAAGTATCATGCTGCACCAACAGTGCTTTTTAAATATTCATTGTTTTAACTATAGCGGCAGGGTCGACAAACCAACTGGAGGAGAGGCTAAGGGCTGCTCTGGTGGACAAAAAACATGCCGAAGGGCAAGTGACCATTGGTCAACGTGTATTAACACGGACCATAGAGGAGAAGAACAAACTGTAGGATGCAAATACGAAGAAAGCGGAAGAGCTAAAGGACATATGAGCCCAACTCTTGGATGTCTTGAAAGAGAACAAGAAGCTAAAAGGTGGCATATTCAATATGACCATGAACCTAGCTTTCGTATAGTCCCTTTATTTAAAGTATTTATAAAACTATTCATGTAGGTTTCTTATCTGGGAGGGTCGAGGGAGAAGTGCCTGGATTTCAAGTTGACCTGCTGCAAGAGCTCTCCAAGGTACACGAGCGAGCTCGGAAAGCCATGAAGAGTATGGCCAAAGTCTTATGGCCAGCTGATTCACCTCCAGGAATTATGTAGGAACTGTCGAATTTATTCAAAGGAGCTCGGCGCCGCTTTGAACTATGGAGGGCATCAACGTGTCGAGAAGGTGCTCGAGAAGCTTGGGCTATGGTGAAGACACGCTACACCGGACTTGATCCGAATCACATGGCCCGGGTTGGACCTCGAGGACCAGACGAACAAGAAATTCCCGTGAGCTTGGTATATGACCAAGTAAAGATAGCCGCCAAATTTTCACAACAAGACTGTAAATTAGAAAGTCTTATAGATGGTATAGATGAAGAGTAGGTGTTTGATTCCATGTAGTAATGTACTTTATCATCAAAATTGTCTCCGACCAAATTTATTAAAATATTGTCATGGCAAACCTTCTGCTTTAACCTCCGAAACCCAAGGGCTGGAGTGTTTCCGAATACTATACATGTGGTAAACACATGGTATGTTCGAAAACCAGGAAATCCGGTCATCGTTGCTTAGACAGACAAATTGTGTACGAGGAGTTATGTTATATTACTATTTAACGTAAGAAACGTCTTCTAGAGAGAATAGTTCCGTTAAGGGTTCCTTTCCCTAGGTCAGCATGCGTATGTATGCGTGCCTAGGCTTTGATCCTAAGAATAGGAATACATGAAGCCTATCCTGTGAGATTGAAATATTATGTGCCAAAAGGCGATTCGTCCTTTGTCCGCCGACCAATAATTCCCTTAAGAACGCTAGCTTTTGGCTTCACCCGTCTGAGGTACAAGTCCGGATTACCCGATTGTAACAATCACAGAGGTGCTCCCTTTACACCCTAGCCGAACAATTGGTAATGTAGGGTACAAACACAGGAGCCAGGCAACCCAGCTTGGCAAAAACTTAAGTCATGAAGGTTCATATAATGGTGAATAGACTGTATAAAAGAGACGACATGAGTTCTATAAGCAATAACCTTGTAACAATGAGCTTCGTTATAGAAGCCCCATGTATTTTGAGGTATATACATTTGAAGATGTTCACCCCTTAACGGTTCGGTTTAGCCGAACACTTTCTTGTAGGGAAAATAAGAAATGAAGAGAAAAACTACAAGAAAACAAGGGATAAGGCCTAAACTGAAAAAGAGAATAAAAGGTGCTACAGGACTATCCATAGAATTGTCGGAGCCTGGCAGCGTTCCATGGATTCGGCTCAAGGTGATTGTCTGGTGAATTTCGAAGGCGATAGGCTCCTCTGGTGAGTAATTCGTCAATAAAGAAGGGCTCCTCCCATCTTGGTTTGAGCTTATCCTTTTTCTTCTTCGGGAGGCGCAAAATGAGTTCCCCAACATTGTATGTTTTGGCCCGCACTTCTCTGCTTTGGTATCGCCTGGCCTGCTGTTGATAGAATGTAGAACGAGCATACACGATATAGTGCTCCTCTTCGAGACTGTCTAGGTCGTCCTACCGATCGAGCTCGGCCTCTCACTCTTCATACATACGCACTCGAGGTAAGTCATGAATACTATCGTAAGGAAGAACAACCTTTGCGCCGTACAACATGAAAAAAGGCGTGTATTTTGTTGTCCGATTAGGTGTGGTCCACAGCCCCCAGAGTACGAAGTTGAGCTCCTCAACTCAGTGTTTATCTGACTCCCGTAGGGAGTGCACCAGTCGGGGTTTAATGCCACTCATTATCAAACCATTCGCCCTTTCAACTTGACGCACTAGTTTTTCACCTCTTCAGATGTGAAATCAAGTTTAATGCCTAACTTGGCGCACCAGTTTTTCACCTCTTCAGCTGTGAAATTGGAGACGTTATCTGTGATAATACTGTGTGGGACACCATAACAATGTACGACACTGGATATAAAATCTATCATTGGCCCTGCCTCAGCTGTTCTGACTGGTTTGGCTTCTATCAATTTAGTGAATTTATCCACCATGACCAGCAAATATTTCCTTTTGTGGCTTCCCCCTTTAAGAGGTCCGACCATATCCAGCTCCCAGACCGCGAAGGGCCAAGTAATGGGAATGATTCTCAGGGTAGTGGGTGGCATATGAGTTTGATTTGCGAAAAGCTGGTATCCAACACAATGTTGGACTAGGGTTTGAGCATTTGCTCGGGCAGTTGGCCAGAAAAACCAGTTTGGAAAGCCTTGCTTAAGAGAGCCCGAGCTGCGGCGTGATGGCCGCCCATGCCAGCTTTTCGTCCAAAAGTTGTCGTCCCTCCTCTTCGGAAATGCACCTTTGGAGAACACCAGTAGTGCTCTTCTTGTATAATTCACCTTTGTGAACTTTATAGGCTTTAGAACGCCGAATTATGTGGCGGGATACTTTTTGGTCATCGAGGAGCTCCTGCATGTTAAGGTAAGACAGGAAAGGTTCGGTCCAGTGGGCTATGACAACCATGATCACATGGGTCGAGGATGTTATTTCCATGTCTGAGTCCTTGATGGTGTCAAAACCGGCGGATCTCGGGTAGGGGTGCCCAAGCTGTGCGTCTAAGGATCAATGGTAACAAGGGACTGGGGACACGATGTTTACCCAGGTTTGGGCCCTCACTATCGAGGTAATACCCTACTTCCTTCTTGATTGATCTTGATGAATATAGGGTTAGAAGAGTTGATCTACCTCGAGATCATAATGTCTAAAACCATACAAGTCTAGCCTATGCAATTGATATTTTGGTAGCCTCTACTGACTAATCCCTCCAGCTTATATACATGCTGGAGGGGGCCTAGGGTTACAAAGATGACTTGGGGAGGAAGGAATCATTACATCCGGACATCTATTTTGCCTTTCTACATACATAACAGTCCTTTTCGGACATTGAGGATGACCTTCTGCTTTTATCTTCACGGCCCATCAGCCCAACCCAGCTTCAGTAGCCTAGACACCCGAGGACCCCTAAATCCAGGTATCCCTCAACGCCAGCCCCCGATGCTCTGTTTGATTCAGAAAGGAATCGGAGAGAGGATCCGTATAGTATGTGGTAATATAACGTATTGTATCGTTTATTTGAACATGCTTCCCTGTTTGCGGCATCTGCCCATGCCGCAGAGGTTTCCGAGCTCAATCGAAAGCTTCAAGAAGCTGATGAGGAACTCGGCTACATTAACAACCATCTTGATGAAAGACGAGGTATGCGGACTTAAAGATTTTTCATGTCAAAAAATGATATGTTTTTATTGAGAGGTTTAACTCATTGCTTGGTTTGATTATGGTCACAGCTGGCGCAGCCGAGGTCGATACCCTCAAGGGCGCCCTTGCTCAGGCCAAAAATGAGGCTGAGGTGAGTAAGGCGGCTGCTGACAAAGCGGCTGCCGAACTAGATGCCAAGCAAGCTACCCGCCGCCAACATGAAGCTCGGGTGGCCAAAGCCGAACAGGAGCTCAAGGACGCCATTCGCAAATGCGAGGTCTTAGAGAAAAAGACTTCGGACCAATCATCCGAGCTTACAAAAGCTCTCAATGATGCTAAGGAGGCACGGAGCAAGTCCCAGAGTGCTCGCGAAGAGATCCATCAGGCACGGCAGATAGCGACTGGTAAGGCCTTTCTATTCCAGAGTATCTTTGGAGGTCAGAAGCATGCATCGCTTACACGAGTGTGGAGTTCTCTAGGCGCGTTTGCTGATCTCCCGAACAGTGTCGCCGACACCGCCCAATTCTTCAGAGCCTAGGAGGGGAACGCGATGGAGAAGTTGTTCTGGTCACAATTTCTTGCACCAAAACACCCAATGCCTATGAAAGATGAGCTGAAGCAGCTGGTCGAGCTGCATAGGATGGCGGGTTCGGCCATGAAGGACTTAATAGTCCAGCTCTGGCCAGCCAAGCTAATCCCTAGCATCTACTTCGGATTGGTGAAGCGGCTCGTTGATGCGAGGCCGCGGGTTGACGCTGTGAAGTGCTCGGCCTGTATAGAGGGTGCCCAGATGGCCTTAGCCCGCGTCAAGATGCATTGGGCGAAGATGAAGGCTACCAAAGTGGCAACCGCAGGCCTGCCTAAAGGCAAAGATCATCGGAGGCCGAAGAGGTACTTCGATGATGTCCTAGAAAGATCTCGCATTGTAGAGGGCCAGTGCTCGAAGGACGTGGCTTTCAATTAAGTGTGTTCGGGTTGTAAAGACTATGCTTATGAACTTGTGTGAAATTTATTTTTTCATTTTTTGTTCAAGTGGCTTTTCCTCCTGTGCGGCCATTTATTTTTATATCTGAAAGTTTCTAGTCGTTGGCTTCAGCCCCCATGTAGAGGCTACAGAGGTATTCAACATGACGCGTGACCACGATTTACCCAATGTCTTGGTCCGTAAAGGAGGTGTCCGCAAAGTGAACCAGGCAATCAGACTATGCGGCTTTATTTCTTTCACTTAGCCATAGGGGTTAGACTATGGGGCGAAGTACTAGCCCCTTTTGCGTGTGCGGCTATCCGAATTACGGTGCCTCTTCAATGCGGCTGGGCGAAGACCAGCCCCTCGTGTAACACGGGGTAGATCACTAACGATCTGTAGTGTAATATTAAGTCGCTGAATCGCCGACCAGCTCTCGCTTATCATGACAGTCGGTTTCGGCTTTATCTACTGAGGTACTTGACCAGACGAACCAGAAATACAATTGCAGTAGTTCTCCCTTTACTCCCTAAGCTGAACAATGCGGAATGTAAGATGGTAATCACAGGAGCCGAGCAACTCAACTATAGACCCAAGACATGATTCGGAGCCGACGCATATAATGCAATATCTGGGATGCCGAACAATTCCCTATAGGTGTTCAGACTTTGAAGTGTGTTGGGCCGCATACAACCCCCGATGTTAAGTCTGGAGTGAAGCACACGTGGCAATCTGAGGTAGGAAGGGAGCACATATGGTAATGTAAAATGAACTCCAAACGAAGTTGAAACCAACTGCTTGCTCTATACCCTGATTCATACGGAGAGCCGGGGTTTACAGATAATGCCAAAAGTATCAAGGACATTTTACATGCCAAGAAAGAAATAATAAAGGGAATGGTTTACATATAGCCTAAACTTAATAATTTAACAATCTCAATGAAGCCCTGCTGCACGTCTGCGCCGTTTCTCCTTTGTGAAACATCCTTGAAGGAGAGAAGTCTGATGGCCATCTGCAAAAAGGGAGGAAAAGGATTCCCTGGACAACCATAGATAAGGTGGGTTCTTTAATGAACCTATAATGAAAACCTAATGGAGGTCCGAATAGGGTTAAGCCGTACTATGGACCGTTTTCCGCAATGTGCCCCATGCGCTGCCCAAGGTATTGTGAGGGTGTAGTTATGTACGCGAGGTACGTATGCCACAACCTTATGGGGCAGTTGGCTGAGGCCGAGTTGCTCCTCAAGCTCATGTTCCCCTGAGCTACCGCGCTGCGATGAAGGTGGGCACGTTTAGCAGTGTCTTGGGTTTTGATGATCGGTGAATTGTTCGTCTTGAATAGGCCACCTTGAACTTCAGCTGCCAGGGCCGCGGTATCCTCCTCTGTACGGAGGGAGCACTCCATATTCCCATTGACTGTGATGATGCGACGAGGTCCGCACATTTTAAGCTTGAGGAAAACATAGTGGGGGACTGCGTTAAATTGGGGGAAAGCAGTTTGTCCGAGCAGTGCATGATAGCCACTGCAGAAGGGAGCGATGTTGAAGATTAACTCCTCGCTTCAAAAATTGTCTGGAGAGCCGAATAATACCTCCAGGATTAATCAGCCTGTGCAGCGGATCGTTGGTGGAGTCGTACACGCAGCGATTCAGATCGCGGTCGATGCCGATCTAAGCGTCGAACAACGGCGCCACCGCGTTCAACACACATACATCCCGGGTACATCTACTCCTTCTTGATCCAGCAAGGGGTGAGGAGAAGTTGGGGAAGAGCTCCGGCAACATGACGGTGTGGTGGTGGAACTTACAGTTCTCCGGCAGGGCTTCGCGAAGCACTGCGGTGGAAGAGGACGAGTCGGGAGGGGGGAGGGCTGCGCTAGGCAAGGGGTGCGGCTACCCTCCCACCCGCACCTATTTACAATGGCAAGGGAGAGGGGGCCGGCCCCCTCAGATCCCATCTGAGGGGGGCGGCTGCCAGGGAGAGGGGGCTTGCCCCCCCAAGCCAAGGGAGGCGCCCCCCTTAGGGTTCCCCCTCAACCCTAGGTGAATGGGCCTATGGGGGGATGGCGCCCAGCCCACTAAGGGGCTGGTTTCCCTCCATATACAGCCCATAGGGCCCTCCGGGGCAGGCGGACCCTCCCGATGGACCACCGGAACCCCTTCGGTGGTCTCGGTACAATACCGGCAACCCCCTGAACACTTCCGGTGACCGTATGATGACTTCCCATATATAAATCTTCACCTCCTGACCATTCCGGAACTCCTCATGACGTCCGAGATCTCATCCGGGACTCCGGACAACATTCGGTAACTACATACAATTTCCCATAACAACTCTAGTGTCACCCAACCTTAAGTGCGTAGGCCCTACAGGTTCGGGAACCATGCAAATATGACCGAGACATCTCTCCGGCCAATAACCAACAGCGGGATCTGGATACCCATGTTGGCTCCCACATGTTCCATGCTGATCTCATCGGATGAACCACGATGTCGGACATTCAATCAATCCTGTATACAATTCCCTTTGTCCACCAGTATGGTACTTGCGTGAGATTCGATCGTCGGTATCCCTATACCTTGTTCAATCTCGTTACCGGCAAGTCTCTCTACTCGTTCCATAACACATCATCCCGTGACCAACTCCTTAGTCACATTCAGCTCATTATGATGATGTCTTACCGAGTGGGCCCAGAGATACCTCTGCGTCACACGGAGTGACAAATCCTAGTCTTGATTCATGCCAACCCAACACATACTTTCGGGGATACCCGTAGTGTACCTTTATAGCCGTCTAGTTACGTTGTGAAGTTTGACACACCCAAAGCACTCCTACGGCATCCCGGAGTTGCACAATCTCATGGTCTAAGGAAATGATACTTGACATCAGAAAGGCTTTAGGAGACGAACTACACGATCTTGTGCTATGCTTAGGATTGGGTCTTGTCCATCACATCATTCTCCTAATAATGTGATCCTGTTATCAACGACATCCAATGTCCATTGTCAGGAAACCGTAACCATCTATTGATCAACGAGCTAGTTAACTAGAAGCTCACTAGGGACATGTTGTGGTCTATGTATTCACACATGTATTACGATTTCCGGATAATACAATTATAGCATGAACAATAGACATTTATCATGAACAAGGAAATATAATAATAATAACCATTTTATTACTGCCTCTAGGGCATATTTCCAACAGTCTCCCACTTGCACTAGAGTCAATAATCTAGTTACATTGCGATTAATCGAACACCCATGGAGTTCTGGTGTTAATCATGTTTTGCTCGTGGAAGAGGTTTAGTCAATGGATCTTCCACATTCAGATCCGTATGTACTTTACAAAAATCTGTGTCTCCATCTTGAATATAACCACGAATGGAGTTGAAACGGCGCTTCATGTGCTTGGTCTTCTTGTGAAACCTGGGCCCTTGGCAATGGAAATAGATCCAGTGTTGTCATAGAAGAGAGTCATCGGGGCCGACGCGCTTGGAATAACTCCTAGGTCGGTGATGAACTCCTTCATCCAGACTCCTTCATGTGCTGCTTCGGAAGCAGCTATGTACTCCACTTCACATGTAGATGCCGCCACGACGCTTTGCTTGCAAATGCACCAGCTGACTGCCCCACCATTCAAAATATACACGTATCCGGTTTGTGACTTGGAGTCATTTGGATCTGTGTCGAAGCTATCATCGATGTAACCCTTTACGACGAGCTTTTTGTCACCTCCATAAACGAGAAACATATCCTTAGTCCTTTTCAGGTACTTCAGGATGTTCTTGGCCGTTGTCCAGTATCCCATTCCGGGATCACTTTGGTACCTCCCCACCAAACATATGGCAAGGTTCGCATCAGGTCTGGTACACAGCATGTCATACATAATAGAACCTATGGCTGAGGGTATGACACTCATCTTTTCTCTATCATCTGCCAAGGTCGGGCATTGATCTGTGCTTAATCTCACAGCTTGGAATACATGCAAGAACCCTTTCTTGGACTGATCCATGTTGAAATTCTTCAATATCTTGTCAAGGTATGTGCTTTGTGAAAGACCAATGAGGCATCTCGATCTATCTCTATAGATCTTGATGCCTAATATGTAAGAAGCTTCTCCAAGGTCGTTCATTGAAAAACACTTATTTAAGTAGGCCTTTATGCTTTCCAAAAGTTCTATAGCATTTCCCATCAACAATATGTTATCCACATATAATATGAGAAATGCTACAGATCTCCCACTCACTTTCTTGTAAATACAGGCTTCTCCATAAGTCTCTATGAACCCAAACGCTTTGATCACTTCACCAAAACGAATGTTCCAACTCCGAGATGCTTGCACCAGCCCATAGATGGAGCGCTAGAGCTTGCATACCTTGTCAGCATTCTTAGGATCGACAAAACCTTTCGGCTGCATCATATACAATTCTTCCTTAAGGAAACCGTTAAGGAATGTCGTTTTGACGTCCATTTGCTAGATCTCATAATCATAGAACACATCGATTGCTAACATGATCTGGACGGACTTCATCATCGCTACGGGAGAGAATGTCTCATCGTAGTCAATTCCTTGAACTTGTTGATAACCCTTAGAGACAAGCCGAGCCTTATATAAGGTCACATTTCCATCCGCATCAGTCTTCTTCTTAAAGATCCAGTTGTTTTCTATGGCATGCCGATCATCAGGCAAGTTCACCAAAGTCCATACTTTGTTATCATACATGGATCATATCTCGGATTTCATGGCTTCAAGTCATCTGTTGGAATCTGGGCCCACCATCGCTTCTTCATAGTTCGAAGGTTCACCGTTGTCTAACAACATGATTTCTAGGACAGGGTGGCCGTACCACTCTGGTGTGGAACGTGTCATCGTGGACCTACGAAGTTCAGTAGCAACTTGATCCGAAGTTTCATGATCATTATCATTAACTTCCTCTCTAGTCGGTGAAGGCACCACAGAAACATCTTCTTGTGCTGCACTACTTTCCCGTTCAAGAGGGGTTACAATCACCTCATCAAGTTCTACTTTCCGCCCACTTACTTCTTTCGAGAGAAACTATTTCTCCAAAAAGGATCCATTCTTGGCAACAAAGACCTTGCCTTCGTATCTGAGGTAGAAGCTATACCCAATAGTTTCCTTAGGGTATCCTATGAAGACACATTTTTCCGATCTGGGTTCGAGCTTTTCAGGTTGAAGTTTCTTGACATAAGCATCGCATCCCCAAACTTTGAGAAACGACAACTTAGGTTTCTTCCCAAACCATAATTCATATGGTGTCGTCTTAACGTATTTATAAGGTGCCCTATTTAAAGTGAATGTGGCAGTTTCTAAAGCATAACCCCAAAATGATAGCGGTAAATCGGTAAGAGACATCATTGATCGCACCATGTCCAACAGAGTACGATTACGACGTTCGGACACACCATTACGCTGAGGAGTTCGAGGCTGCGTTAGTTGTGAAACAATTCCACATTTCGTTAGGTGTACCAAACTCGTGACTCAAATATTCTACTCCACGATCTGATTGTAAGAACTTTATTTTCCTGTCACATTGATTCTCTACCTCATTCTGAAATTCCTTGAACTTTTCAAAGGTCTCAGACTTGTGTTTCATTAGGTAGACATACCCATATCTACTTAAGTCATCAGTGAGGGTGAGAACATATTGATAGCCACCGCGAGCCTCAACGCTTAGTGGACCGCACACATCAGCATGTATGATTTCCAACAAGTTGGTTGCTCGCTACATTGTTCCGGAGAACGGACTCTTGGTCATCCTCCCCATAAGGCATGGTTCACACGTGTCAAATGATTCATAATCAAGAGACTCCAAAAGTCCATCTGCATGGAGCTTCTTCATGCGTTGTACACCAATATGACCAAGGCGGCAGTGCCACAAGTATGTGGCACAATCATTATCAACCTTACATATTTTGGTATTCACACTATGAATATGTGTAACATCACGTTCGAGATTCAAAAAAAAGAAACCGTTGACCAGAAGGGCATGACCATAAAACATATCACTCGTATAAATAGAACAACCATTATTCTCGGATTTAAATGAGTAGCCATCTCGCATTAAATGAGATCCAGATACAATGTTCATGCTCCAAGATGGTACTAAATAACAATTATTGAGGTTTAAATCTAATCCAGAAGGTAGATGTAGAGGTAGCGTGCCGACGGCGATCATATCGACCTTGGAACCATTCTCGACGTGCATCATCACCTCGTCCGTCGCCAGTCTCCGCTTATTCTGCAGCTCCTGCTTAGAGTTACAAATGTGTGCAACTGCACCGGTATCAAATACCCAGGAGCTACTACGAGCGCAGGTAAGGTACACATCAATACCATGTATATCACATATACCTTTGACATTGCCGGCCTTCTTATCTGCTAAGTACTTGGGGCAATTCCGCTTCCAGTGACCCGTTCCCTTGCAATAAAAGCACTCGGTCTCAGGCTTGGGTCCATTCTTTCGCTTCTTCCTGGTAGCTGGTTTACCGGCGCGGCAACTCCCTTGCCGTCCTTCTTGAAATTATTTTTACCCTTGCCTTTCTTGAACTTAGTGGTCTTATTCACCATCAACACCTGATGTTCCTTTTTGATCTCCACCTTCGCCGATTTCAACACTGAATACAACTTGGAATGGACTTCTCCATCCCTTGCATATTGTAGTTCATCACAAAGCTCTTGTAGCTAGGTGGGAGCGACTGGAGGATTCTGTCAATGACCGAGTCATCTGGAAGATTAACTCCCAACTAAGACAAGCGGTTGTGCAACCCAAACATTTTGAGTATACGCTCGCTGACAGAACTGTCTTCCTCCATCTTACAACTGTAGAACTTGTTGGAGACTTCATATCTCTCGACTCGGGCATGAGCTTGGAAAACCATTTCCAGCTCTTGGAACATCTCATATGCTCCATGTTGCTCAAAACGCTCTTGGAGCCCCGATTCTAAGCTGTAAAGCATGCCACACTGACCCAGGGAGTAATCATCACTATGCGACTGCCATGCGTTCATAATATCTTGAGTTGCTGGGAAAATGGGTGCATCACCTAGCGGTGCTTCGAGGACATATGCTTTCTTGGCAGCTATGAGGATGATCCTCAAGTTACGGACCCAGTCGGTATAGTTTCTACCATCGTCTTTCAGCTTGGTTTTCTCTAGGAACGCGTTGAAGTTGAGGGCAACATAAGAGTGGGCCATTTGATCTACAAGACATATTGTAAAGATATTTAGACTATGCTCATGATAATTAAGTTCATCTAATCAAATTATTCAATGAAATCCCACTTAGATAGACATGCCTCTAGTCATCTAAGTGATACATGATCTGAATCGACTAGGCCGTGTCCGATCATCACGTGAGACTGACTAGTCATTAACGGTGAACATTTCCGTGTTGATCGTATCATCTATACAACTCATGTTCGACCTTTCTGTCTTTCGTATTCCGAGGCCATGTCTGTACATGCTAGGCTCGTCAAGTCAACCTAAGTGTATTGCGTGTGTATATCTGGCTTACACCCGTTGTATGCAAACGTTAGAGCCTATAACACCCGGTCATCACGTGGTGCTTCGGGACAACGAATCTTAGCAACGGTTCACAGTTAGGGAGAACACAATTCTTGAAATTTTAGTGAGAGATCATCTTATTTGAGCTACCGCCGTTCTAAGCAAATAAGATGTAAAACATGATAAACATCACATGCAATCAAATTGTGACATGATATGGCCAATATCATTTTGCTCCTTTTGATCTCCATCTACGGGGCGCGATGATCATCATCGTCACAGGCATGACACAATGATCTCCATCATCATGTTCTCCATCATCGTCTCTTCATGAAGTTGTCTCTCCAACTGTTACTTCTACTACTATGGCTAACGGTTAGCAATAAAGTAAAGTAATTACATGGCGTTTTCATTGACACGCAGGTCATACAATAAATTAAGACAACTCCTATGGCACCTGCTAGTTGTCATACTCATCGACATGCAAGTCATGATTCCTATTACAAGAACATGATCAATCTCATACATCACATATATCATTCATCACATCCTTTTGGCCATATCACATCACACGGCATATGCTGCAAGAACAAGTTAGATGTCCTCTAATTGTGGTTGCAAGTTTTTACGTGGCTGCTATAGTTTTCTAGCAAGAATATTTCTCACCTATGCTAAGACCACAACATGATATGCCAATTTCTATTTACCCTTCATAAGGACCCTTTTCCTTGAATCCGATCTGACTAAACTAGGAGAGACAGACATCCGCTAGCCACCTTATGCAACTAGTGCATGTTAGTCGGTGTAACCTGTCTCACGTAAGGCTACGTGTAAGGTCGGTCCGGGCCGCTTCATCCCACGATGCCGCCGAATCAAGATAATACTAGTAACGGAAAGCAAATTGACAAAATCGACACCCACAACAACTTGTGTTCTACTCGTGCATAGAAACTACGCATAGACCTAGCTCATGACGCCACTGTAGGGGATCATTGCAGAAATCAAAAAAATTCTACGCATCACCAAGATCAATCTATAGAGAAACTAGCAACGAGAGAGGGGAGTGCATCTTCATACCCTTGAAGATTGCAATGCGGTAGCGTTACAAGAACACGGTTGGTGGAGTCATACACGCAGTGATTCAAATCGCGGTCGATTTCGATCTAAGCGCCGAACAACGGCGCCTCTGCGTTTAACACACGTGCAACCCTGATGGTCCCCAAGTGCAGGGAATCATCGTAGCAATTCCCAATGGTGGAAGTGATAAGTATGGAGTGTCGAACCCACAAGGAGCTAAAGGTAAGATCAATATTCTCTCAAGTCCTATATGCCACTGATACGACTCTACGTACACCGAACGTTTGCTTCCAACTAGAAACGAGAAATAAAACTACGTTGTGGGAATGAAAAGGGTAACTTTGAATGATATCGGAGAGCTCAAATATAAAATTAGGTGCTTTTATCATAAAGTTAGAATATATTACTAAAAACTATAAATAGCTAGTGTGGAATAATGATGGATCGGAGTCATCATTGCAATTTCATATGAGGGAGAGGCATAAGCTAACATACTTTCTCTTCTTGGATCATATGCACTTATGATTGGAACTCTAGCAAGCATCCGCTACTAGTAAAGATCGTTAAGGTAAAACCCAACCATAGCATTAAAGCATCAAGTCCCATTTATCCCATACGCAACAATCCCCTTACTCGAGTTTATGCTTCTATCACTCAAGCAACCCACTATAAGAGAATCATGAACGTATTGCAACACCCTACAGTGGGGAATCCCTCACGCTTGCGTGACACGGAGGGCACCATAGGACAACACCAAAATAAAACATACAACTCGTACCAATCTAGATCATCAATCAACCCAAAGACAAAGGATATCTACTCAAAACATCATTGGATGGCAACACATCATTCGATCATAATACGTGGCATAAAGCACCATGTTCAAGTAGGGATTACAGCGGGGTGCGGGAGAGTGGACCGTGTAAAAGAGATGAGGATGGTGATGATGATGGTGATGTTAATGAGGACGATCACCGCGGCGATGATTCCCCTCCCAATGGCACTCCGGCGCCACCGAGAAAAAGGAGGAGAGGTTCTCCCCCTTGTGCTTCCTCCTCCATGGCCTCCCCCCTAGATGGGGAGAGGTTCTCCCTCTGGTCATTGGCCTTCATGGCGATGAAGGCCCCTCTGGGATCCTCCTCCATGGCCTCAGTTGATGATGGCCCCCTCCGGGATCCTCCTCCATGGCCTTAGATTGGTTTCTCATGGTTACAGAGGCTTGCGGCGGCGGAACTTCCGATCTAGGTAATTTTCTGGAGGTTTCTGTATTTATAGGAATTTTTATGCGTCGGTCTCACATCGAGGGGGTCTGCGGGCTGTCCACGAGATAGGGGGCGATCTCGGGGGGG